>JAEIFM010000059.1:0-663571 GCA_018901885.1 Zaprionus kolodkinae
ACATCTCCTACCCCTTTCCTTTGGTGAACGTGTCTGTGTGTGAGCCTGCATTATTCACTTAAACACACGACGACTTCTGGGCCGAAACTGCAGTCGTGGCGTAGCTTCATTATCATTGCTGACACCAGGAGCGCCAGGCGGAAGGGAGGTCGTAGGTAGTGGGTACTGGGGCTGTAATTGAATTTATCAGTTGTGCCAGAGATTTTGTTTTGCTCCAGCGATAAGGTTGTATGTAGGTCACATTCACCACACGCCGTCGATAATGTTGAATAGTTCGAAAGTTCGCAGGGAAACTGATCGGGATTATCTTCGCTCTAGGTACACTCTCAGCTCTCAGACTTCTTGGTTTCGGAGGAATTGATTTAATCTTTATTATAGAAAATTAACAATTACATTCATAATTACACAAAGATGCATATTCAATAATATAGAAATGGTTTTTAAACATTTAACGTTTTTACAAATTGTATAGGTTTGGACTCTAAAAGCCCTACGAAAGTGTGCATATTTAATGACTTAGTTATTCCTCGCAAAAATACAAAATATATATCAGAAGGATTTCTGATTAGAGCAGGATTGTTTCTTCAAATCTTTTTCGGTCTTACCATCATTACAGCGCGCTTCAATGAATATTTAAAACCATACCAAGTAAACCAGTTGACGCCTTCAAAGTTATCGTTATTATTGTATTGGCCCATCAGATTACTAAAACAAAAGTAAGTGAGCAAAAATATTTTCCCAATAAATACGAATTACCTATTCGTATACATTTTATGGCAGTCTTTATACCACCATCCACCATTAAAAGATACGGCACAATTTTGACTTGGGTTATCATCGTTGTCTCGATCTTGACTTGTGAAATTCATTCCACGATGAAAATCCAATGAATCCTCAGCAGTTCCGGTGGCCTTGCCCAGCGTATGCAGTTTGTACAAGTCATGTTCGTCTCCGATGGCAAATTCGTCGTAGGCCTCATATCGAACTTCACCATCAGAATCCTCAAGTAAAACAAGTAATTCCTGTGGTTGATCATTGGTGATGGCATATATCTTGTCAAGACCTAAAAAGAACTCCCCCGTCAAGTTCCCGAAACCTGCCTTGTAGTCAGCCCACTTCCTGTAGAAGTCTACACTTCCGTCCATCCGTCGTAAAATTATTGTCCAGTTTCCGAACCGAGTCTCCGCGTCACAAGCCACCTTAAATGATTTTGAACTATAGAAAGGGACGAGTATTTCGTAGATTCCACTGCGTCTGGTAGTGTACGTTGCTTCCATGCAGCTGCGCCCAAATGATACTCTGGGTGGCTGCTTGGTTAATTTTTCTAAAATCACATTCAACATGCTCTCCAGCCTAGACTGACCCGTCTTGATTAGTTCTAGATCCGCTTTGAAGTGTCCTTGATCTTCTTTGATCTGCTGTTGATCTGCTTTGATCAGTCCTTGACCAGCTTTGATCAGTCCTTGATCTTCTTTGATCTGCTGTTGATCTGCTTTCATCGATGCATACTCTGATCTTTTAAAATTGTATATTATATTTTTAAATTAAATTAAATAAATATTTAAGAACACAGGAAACTCACTTTAAATCGACTAGCTCTGATTGTATGGCAAGAAAAGCATTAGTTTGATTAAGGCCGATCGATCCTTCGCAGAGTAAATATAGTGAAGCTACTAATAAACTGGTGAACACGAATTCTGGTAACATTTTCGAACAATTTTCGATTGAGTGTAAAATAGTACTGAGTAGATTTCTTACTAGGTCCCAAAATATATAGCATGTCCGAATTATTGTCGTCAGCCTGAGGCATTTAATTCAACAACAAAAAACTACAAGTATATAAATATGTTTCCATGATAATTATAATGGGGTGATAACACGTTATACATTTTTAATGAAACATGAATATTTTAATTTTGCTAAGACTTATTGTTTTGTGGGCGTCTATAAAATTTTTTGGAATTCAGCGATAAGTGCTGCGAATATTTGCTTATCATAACATTTACTATATATTTTAATTATTTATTAGGGAAATACAAAACATGCGGGATATTTAACGTTATCATTCAACATGTATTTAAAACATTTTTATACTTGCTTGCCTTATGGGACTGTATGTAATGGGTAGCATAGGTACATAGGATACCCCTCAAAGTACATTATATTCACTTATCGTCTGTCTGTTCGAACACACAGATCTTAGCTATTATAAAAGCTAAAGACATCAAACTTGCTAATGGTGGCTGTTAAATATTACTTATACATTTGGTATATATTTAAATTAATAGAAAAACCATATAGGTATTATATAAATATATAGACATTAATAATATATTAATGGGTTGATAACATGTAATACACTTTTAATGAAACATTAATATTTTAATTTTGATAAGACTTATGGTTTTGTGGAATCCAATGAAATTCTTTAGAATTCAGCGATAAGTGCTGCGAATATTTGCTTATCATAATAAACTATATATTTCAAATATTTAAATGTTTGCACTCCATAGGGAAATAAGAAAAATGCGAAATTTTTTACGTTATCATTCAAAATGTATTTATAACCCATCAAAAGAGGGTATACTTGCTTGCCCTATGGGAGTGTATGTAATGGGTAGCATAGATACATAGGATACCCCTCGAAGTACATTATATTCACTTGTCGTCTGTCTGTTTGAACACACAGATCTCAGCTATTATAAAAGCTAAAGACATCAAACTTGCTAATGATGTCAGTTAAATATTACTTATACATTTAGTATATATATAAATTTATAGAAAAACCAAATAGGTATTATATAAATATATAGACATTAATAATATATTAATGGGGTATTCCCATGATAATTATAATGGGGTGATAACATGTAATACACTTTTAATGAAACATTAATATTTTAATTTTGATAAGACTTATGGTTTTGTGGAATGCAATGAAATTCTTTAGAATTTAGCGATAAGTGCTGCGAATATTTGCTTATCATAATAAACTATATATTTCAAATATTTAAATGTTTGCACTCCATAGGGAAATAAGAAAAATGCGAAATTTTTTACGTTATCATTCAAAATGTATTTTTTTTTGATGTCAGTTAAATATTACTTATATATCTGGTATATGTATAAATTTATAAATAAACCTATCTAGGTATTATATGCATAAATGAATATTAATATTAATATATAATAATACATAAAATTTACTTATTATTTATAATCAAACGACTTACCCAGTCTCCCTCTTGTATTCTTAGGATCTGATCATGGAGAAAAAGTCGCTGGTGAAGGAGACAACGCGACTGAAGACGCTCAACTGTCACCTGGACAATCGATTGAACGAGCAGGAGAAGCGACTGAGTGCAGTCAGCCTGGAGCTAACAAAGACATGGCATCTGGTGGGTAAAATGCAGCGACAGCATCGACAGCTGCACACGCAGGAGCAGATTCTGCGCTATCAGCTGCAGCAGAAGCGTCGCCTGCTGAGCGAGCTGAAGGATGAGCTGGAGTACTGTCGCCGCAAGTGGGCACTGGCGCGTGCCAAGAACGATGAGAGTCAGGAGCTGTGCAATGATTGGAGACGGGAGTTCGCACGACGCAAGCTGGAGGATGCCAATCATTCGGCGGAGAGTGGTTACAGCGATTCGGGACCGCAATCGGATGAGGATTCTGGGGCAGCGGCGGCGGTGGCGGCGGTGGCGCAGGGAGAGCACAACATGGCAGCTGGTGAGAGCTCGGCTTGCCGTAGGAAACACTTGAGGGATCAGTTCGAGCACACACGCAAAATCAAACGGATGCAGAGTACCTCACCAGGACGCCAGGCAGCTGCTGCTGCTGCTGCAGCGTCGACAGCTGCAGAGGAGTCGGAGGAGATAGTGTTGCGCTGGAACAGTGCACCGCCCACATGTGGTTGGCGTGAGCTGGAGGAAGAGGATGTGGCCGCAGAAGACTTGCCCAGCACTTCACGCGGAGCAGTGCCCAAGACGCTGCATAGTTCGCGCAGTCGGCAACGTAGCAAGACGCAGCCAGAGGGATCCACTCCGGAACCATCTTCCTCTCCAGCCACCGCAGATCGCATACACAAACTGGAGGAGCAATGCAAGAGCCTCATCCAGCAGGTGCTGGAGACGTCGGGCAATCGCGAGCGCCTCGAAATACAACTCTGCCAGTTCCAGGATGAGATAACGCCGGCTCAGCATGCTGTGCCGCTCGAGGAGTTCATCAATCGCAAGCGTCTGGAGCGCATGACACGTGCCAGCTCCGCTCCGGCCACAGGCAGCCTAACGCCACGAGAGGAGGAGTACACACGCAAGCGTTCCGAGCGTCTGGGTCGTCTGGAGGAGGAGTCCCGCCAGCTGATGTCGCGCATCAAGCGCACTGCCGATCGTGGCCACTATCTGAAGAAGTCACTGGATCGCATTAGACGCGCACCCAGTCGCGAGGGCAGTTTCGAGAGCAACACCGAGGAGGAGCCCAAGGAGGAGGAGGCACCTGTTGCAGCAGCAGAAGCATCTGCTGCGGACACACAATCCCCGCTCACCGCCGAGGAGGAGGCATACACAAGTCGCCGGGCAGCGCGACTGCAGCGCATGGAGCAGGAGAGTCAGCAGCTGCTCACGCAGCTCTCGAGGAACACACAGCGTGGTGAGAGTCTCTCGAGCAGGCTGGACACGCTGCATGAGCGGCACGATGGGACATCCGCTCCAACTGCCATGCCCAGCACAGGCAGCATCTCGTTGACGGTGGAACAGCGTCTGGAGGACATCGAACGCGTGTCTGCTTCTCGTGCTGAGCGACTGCGTCGCCTGGAGGAGCAGGGCAATGAGTTAATCGCACGCCTGAGCAACACATCCGAGCGTGGTACCGCCATGATTAATCGCATTGCGGAGCGAGAGGCCAACAGGCGGCAGGTTGAGGAGGCGGAGCTGCTGGAGCAGACGCCGGCCATAGCAGCGGAGGCCACAACGGTAGACGAAACCCCAGGAGCGGCCTGTTGTGCCACTGTAACCACCACACCCAGTCAACTGGCCGTGCAGCAGTCCACGGGCGCCATACCAAAGATTCCCAGTGCTGTGCAGCACAAGACGAAACCTTTGGCGCAGCTCTGTGCAGCAGCGCGACATGTGGATGCGAGCAGGAAGCGCACCAAGTCGGAGCAGGAGCAGGAGAATCAATTGCAAGCGGAGAGTGAATCTCTGGAGAATATGGTGCAGCGTTTACGAGCAATACCCTATCCCGAGGAGGGTCAGCAGGAAGTTGAGCTCGAGCAGGCTAAGGAGGAAGTGAAGTCAAGTGAGCAAGAGCAGGAAGAAGCAGAAGAGAAACCTAGAGAGGTTTCCAAGGAAGACCTACCCAGTGAGCAGGAACAATCTATCCAGAACGAAGCCAACTAGTTTTCACTCAAGACTTTCTACACCATATAAACGAAAATGTTCATTACCAACTACGACTACGATAAACAGTGCTCTAATTTCCTATTTATCCTATATATAAATACTATATATATACTATATGCCTATATCTATTGTATACCATCAATTGAGCCTGAAGATTTAAATGATAATAAAGTGTTTTATTTTTAATGTTAAATCGGATTTAACTAAGGGAAACTAATAGGAGTTATTTATCGAACTATATAGTAACATATAGTATATCTCGTTGTTCATACTCCCATTACATCGAGTCTTTCTCTATTCTCTGGGAATTTGTATATTATTTAATTGTAGAAATTTATTTGCTGAAACGAAATATTCCATATAACCGTATAATTCTATATATAATATATATGTATTGACTTTCTGCTTTGATAAGCACAAATGTATATGAAATTTATTATACAATCATACAGAGAAATTTAGACTTTATTGTACAAAATTACTGAGTACAATCAAAATTTAGACGAAGAGTAATTTCATATTTCTATTTTTCATAACTAAATGTTTTGAAATTTTTGTATATTCTTGAAGGTTATTTTCTTTGCTGAAACGTAATATTCTATAAAATATATAATATTTATCTATTGACTTTCGGCTTTGATAAGCAAATATTATATGTATATATGTATGCAAATTGAACACTTATCGGACCACAATCATACAGAGAAATTTGGACGAAAAGTAATCTCATATTTCTCTTTTTTCGTAACTTAATGTTTTGAAATTTTTGTATATTCTTGAAGGTGATATTTAAGAATATATATGTATAAAGGATCTGTGAAGTTATGACTCTAAAGAGCATATTTTTCAAATTGGAAGAATATGACAAAAATATTCCTAATTCGGAATACGAGTTTCGGTCAAATCTTTTCAGTCTTATCATCCTGTAAGCCTGCTTAAATTAATATTCTTAACCATGCCAATCTCCCCAGTTGGCGGGTTCATCTTAAGTATATACGCGGATCTCAGCTATTATAATAGCTAGACCCATCAAATTTTCCAGAAAAGCTAAAACCTATAGCCCACACAGATAAAATGCATTTCTAAAATCTGAGTGAGTTTATTAGGCAAAGTATTATAGTTTGAACTTACATGATAATTTTGATATGTATATCATGGGATACCCTACCTAATGCTCGAACATGCGAAAAAGGGGCATCTGTGGGCGTGGCACTGTTGAGAGTGTAGCTGGAAGCTTGATGATGTTCGTGGCAAGTTAATGTAGAATCTCTGTTCTTTCTTAAAAGCATATGAACATGCTGCATACGCTATGTTGTTTTTATGCCTCAACACATTCGTGAGGGAGAGAGAGACAGAGACAGGGAGCAAGGAGAGCGGAAGGTTTTAAAAATTTGCATAAAACGCAGCAGACTTCGCTAACTAAGTAGTTAGCGGACTTGCAGCGCACACACACACACACACACACACCCATACACACACACACACACAACCTTCAACCACGTGCTGTGGCCACGCCCCCCTACTGGCTGAGCTGGCTGGGCGGATGACTGGCGACAGACATGAGAGTGGCACAATGTCAGGCGCCTGCGTGTCTAAGTGAGCACATAAGTCGCCAAGAAATCTATGCGAATTCCGGTCATGTGTGGCAGGGATATCTAATGTGTGTGCTCCCAATATGTACATATATGGTAGTATGGTAGTATGGTAATATGTATGTATGTTATGTGGCATGTAGCATGCCCCAGATTCCTGCCCGTTTCCCTTGGACTGATTGCGAGCTTAGCGTAAAATTTCACATAACACTGAAGCCATTAAGATCGTATCGTAATGGCAACTGAGCTCAAGTCGAGCATTAGGTAGGGTATCCCATGATATACATATCAAAATTATCATGTAAGTTCAAACTATAATACTTTGCCTAATAAACTCAATCAGATTTTAGCAATGCATTTTATCTGTGTGGGATATTGGTTTTAACCTTTCTGGAAAATTTGATGTCTCTAGCTATTATAATAGCTAAGATCCGCGTATATACTAAAGTTGAACCCGTCAACTGGGTAGATTGGCATGGTTAAGAATATTCATTTAAGCAGGCTTACAGGATGATAGGGCCGAAAAGATTTGAGGCAAAAAATCGTATTCCTAATTAGGGATCTTTTTCTCATATTCATTGAATTTTTCTACATATTCTTAAATATCACCTTCAAGAATATACAAAAATTCAAAACATTAAGTTACGAAAAATAGAAATATGAAATTACTCTTCGTCCAAATTTCTCTGTATGATTGTGGTCCGATAAGTTTTCAATTTGCATACATACATAAATATATACATATAATATTTGCTTATCAAAGCCGAAAGTCAATACATAAATATTATATATTATATAGAATTATATGGTATAGAATATTACGTTTCAGCAAAGAAATTTATACAATTAAATAATATACAAATTCCCAGAGAATAGAGAAAGACTCGATGTAATGGGAGTATGAACAACGAGATATACTATATGTTACTATATAGTTCGATAAATAACTCCTATTAGTTTCCCTTAGTTAAATCCGATTTAACATTAAAAATAAAACACTTTATTATCATTTAAATCTTCAGGCTCAATTGATGGTATACAATAGATATAGGCATATAGTATATATATAGTATTTATATATAGGATAAATAGGAAATTAGAGCACTGTTTATCGTAGTCGTAGTTGGTAATGAACATTTTCGTTTATATGGTGTAGAAAGTCTTGAGTGAAAACTAGTTGGCTTCGTTCTGGATAGATTGTTCCTGCTCACTGGGTAGGTCTTCCTTGGAAACCTCTCTAGGTTTCTCTTCTGCTTCTTCCTGCTCTTGCTCACTTGACTTCACTTCCTCCTTAGCCTGCTCGAGCTCAACTTCCTGCTGACCCTCCTCGGGATAGGGTATTGCTCGTAAACGCTGCACCATATTCTCCAGAGATTCACTCTCCGCTTGCAATTGATTCTCCTGCTCCTGCTCCGACTTGGTGCGCTTCCTGCTCGCATCCACATGTCGCGCTGCTGCACAGAGCTGCGCCAAAGGTTTCGTCTTGTGCTGCACAGCACTGGGAATCTTTGGTATGGCGCCCGTGGACTGCTGCACGGCCAGTTGACTGGGTGTGGTGGTTACAGTGGCACAACAGGCCGCTCCTGGGGTTTCGTCTACCGTTGTGGCCTCCGCTGCTATGGCCGGCGTCTGCTCCAGCAGCTCCGCCTCCTCAACCTGCCGCCTGTTGGCCTCTCGCTCCGCAATGCGATTAATCATGGCGGTACCACGCTCGGATGTGTTGCTCAGGCGTGCGATTAACTCATTGCCCTGCTCCTCCAGGCGACGCAGTCGCTCAGCACGAGAAGCAGACACGCGTTCGATGTCCTCCAGACGCTGTTCCACCGTCAACGAGATGCTGCCTGTGCTGGGCATGGCAGTTGGAGCGGATGTCCCATCGTGCCGCTCATGCAGCGTGTCCAGCCTGCTCGAGAGACTCTCACCACGCTGTGTGTTCCTCGAGAGCTGCGTGAGCAGCTGCTGACTCTCCTGCTCCATGCGCTGCAGTCGCGCTGCCCGGCGACTTGTGTATGCCTCCTCCTCGGCGGTGAGCGGGGATTGTGTGTCTGCAGCAGATGCTTCTGCTGCTGCAACAGGTGCCTCCTCCTCCTTGGGCTCCTCCTCGGTGTTGCTCTCGAAACTGCCCTCGCGACTGGGTGCGCGTCTAATGCGATCCAGTGACTTCTTCAGATAGTGTCCACGATCGGCAGTGCGCTTGATGCGCGACATCAGCTGGCGGGACTCCTCCTCCAGACGACCCAGACGCTCGGAACGCTTGCGTGTGTACTCCTCCTCGCGTGGCGTTAGGCTGCCTGTGGCCGGAGCGGAGCTGGCACGTGTCATGCGCTCCAGACGCTTGCGATTGATGAACTCCTCGAGCGGCACAGCATGCTGAGCCGGCGTTATCTCATCCTGGAACTGGCAGAGTTGTATCTCGAGTCGCTCACGATTGCCCGACGTCTCCAGCACCTGCTGGATGAGGCTCTTGCATTGCTCCTCCAGTTTGTGTATGCGATCTGCGGTGGCTGGAGAGGAAGATGGTTCCGGAGTGGATCCCTCTGGCTGCGTCTTGCTACGTTGCCGACTGCGCGAACTATGCGTCTTGGGCACTGCTCCGCGTGAGGTGCTGGGCAAGTCCTCTGCGGCCACATCCTCTTCCTCCAGCTCACGCCAACCACATGTGGGCGGTGCACTGTTCCAGCGCAACACTATCTCCTCCGACTCCTCTGCAGCTGTCGACGCTGCAGCAGCAGCAGCAGCTGCCTGGCGTCCTGGTGAGGTACTCTGCATCCGTTTGATTTTGCGTGTGTGCTCGAACTGATCCCTCAAGTGTTTCCTACGGCAAGCCGAGCTCTCACCAGCTGCCATGTTGTGCTCTCCCTGCGCCACCGCCGCCACCGCCGCCGCTGCCCCAGAATCCTCATCCGATTGCGGTCCCGAATCGCTGTAACCACTCTCCGCCGAATGATTGGCATCCTCCAGCTTGCGTCGTGCGAACTCCCGTCTCCAATCATTGCACAGCTCCTGACTCTCATCGTTCTTGGCACGCGCCAGTGCCCACTTGCGGCGACAGTACTCCAGCTCATCCTTCAGCTCGCTCAGCAGGCGACGCTTCTGCTGCAGCTGATAGCGCAGAATCTGCTCCTGCGTGTGCAGCTGTCGATGCTGTCGCTGCATTTTACCCACCAGATGCCATGTCTTTGTTAGCTCCAGACTGACTGCACTCAGTCGCTTCTCCTGCTCGTTCAATCGATTGTCCAGGTGACAGTTGAGCGTCTTCAGTCGCGTTGTCTCCTTCACCAGCGACTTTTTCTCCATGATCAGATCCTAAGGATACAAGAGGGAGACTGGGTAAGTCGTTTGATTATAAATAATAAATAAATTTTATGTATTAATATATATTAATATTAATATTAATTTATGCATTTATTTATTTATAAATTTATACATATACCAGATATATAAGTAATATTTAACTGACATCATTAGCAAGTTTGATGTCTTTAGCTTTTATAATAGCTGAAATCTGTGTGTTCAAACAGACAGACGACAAGTGAATATAATGTATTTTGAGGGGTATCCTATGTACCTATGCTACCCATTACATACACTCCCATAGGGCAAGCAAGTATACCCTCTTTTGATGGGTGTAAAAGGTTATAAATACATTTTGAATGATAACGTGAAACATTACGCGTTTTTCTTTGAATTGAAATATATAGTTTATTATGATAAGCAAATATTCGCAGCACTTATCGCTGAACACTAAAGAATTTCATTGGATTCCACAAAACCATAAGTCTTATCAAAATTAAAATATTAATGCTTCATTAAAAGTGTATTACATGTTATCACCCCATTAAAATTATCATGGGAATACCCCATTAATATATTATTAATGTCTATATATTTATATAATACCTATTTGGTTTTTCTATAAATTTATATATATACCAAATGTATAAGTAATATTTAACAGGCATCATTACCAAGTTTGATGTCTTTAGCTTTTATAATAGCTAAGATCTGTGTGTTCGAACAGACAGACGACAAGTGAATATAAAGTACTTTGGGGGGTATCCCATGTACCTATGCTACCCATTACATACAGTCCCATAAGGCAAGCAAGTATAAAAATGTTTTAAATACATGTTGAATGATAACGTTAAACATCCCGCATGTTTCGTATTTCCCTAATAAATAATTAAAATATATAGTATATTATGATAAACAAATATTCGCAGCACTTATCGCTGAATTCTAAAGAATATTATAGACGCCCACAAAACAATAAGTCTTATCAAAATAAAAATATTAATGTTTCATTAAAAGTGTATTACGTGTTATCACCCCATTATAATTATCATGGAAACATATATATTTACTTGTACTTTTTGTTGTTGAATTAAATGCCTCAGGCTGACGACAATAATTCGGACTTGCTATATATTTTGGGACCTAGTAAGAAATCTACTCAGTACTATTTTACACTCAATCGAAAATTGTTCGAAAATGTTACCAGAATTCGTGTTCACCAGTTTATTAGTAGCTTCACTATATTTACTCTGCGAAGGATCGATCGGCCTTAATCAAACTAATGCTTTTCTTGCCATACAATCAGAGCTAGTCGATTTAAAGTGAGTTTCCTGTGTTCTTAAATATTTATTTAATTTAATTTAAAAAAATAATATACAATTCTAAAAGATCAGAGTATGCATCGATGAAAGCAGATCAACAGCAGATCAAAGAAGATCAAGGACTGATCAAAGCTGATCAAGGACTGATCAAAGCAGATCAACAGCAGATCAAAGAAGATCAAGGACACTTCAAAGCGGATCTAGAACTAATCAAGACGGGTCAGTCTAGGCTGGAGAGCATGTTGAATGTGATTTTAGAAAAATTAACCAAGCAGCCACCTAGAGTATCATTTGGGCGCAGCTGCATGGAAGCAACGTACACTACCAGACGCAGTGGAATCTACGAAATACTCGTCCCTTTCTATAGTTCAAAATCATTTAAGGTGGCTTGTGACGCGGAGACTCGGTTCGGAAACTGGACAATAATTTTACGACGGATGGACGGAAGTGTAGACTTCTACAGGAAGTGGGCTGACTACAAGGCAGGTTTCGGGAACTTGACGGGGGAGTTCTTTTTAGGTCTTGACAAGATATACGCCATCACCAATGATCAACCACAGGAATTACTTGTTTTACTTGAGGATTCTGATGGTGAAGTTCGATATGAGGCCTACGACGAATTTGCCATCGGAGACGAACTTGACTTGTACAAACTGCATACGCTGGGCAAGGCCACCGGAACTGCTGAGGATTCATTGGATTTTCATCGTGGAATGAATTTCACAAGTCAAGATCGAGACAACGATGATAACCCAAGTCAAAATTGTGCCGTATCTTTTAATGGTGGATGGTGGTATAAAGACTGCCATAAAATGTATACGAATAGGTAATTCGTATTTATTGGGAAAATATTTTTGCTCACTTACTTTTGTTTTAGTAATCTGATGGGCCAATACAATAAGAACGATAACTTTGAAGGCGTCAACTGGTTTACTTGGTATGGTTTTAAATATTCATTGAAGCGCGCTGTAATGATGGTAAGACCGAAAAAGATTTGAAGAAACAATCCTGCTCTAATCAGAAATCCTTCTGATATATATTTTGTATTTTTGCGAGGAATAACTAAGTCATTAAATATGCACACTTTCGTAGGGCTTTTAGAGTCCAAACCTATACAATTTGTAAAAACTTTAAATGTTTAAAAACCATTTCTATATTATTGAATATGCAGCAGAATATGTGTAATTTTGTATGTAATTGTTAATTTTCTATAATAAAGATTAAATAAATTCCTCCGAAACCAAGAAGTCTGAGAGCTGAGAGTGTACCTAGAGCGAAGATAATCCCGAACAGTTTCCCTGCGAACTTTCGAACTATTCAACATTATCGACGGCGTATGGTGAATGTGACCTACATACAACCTTATCGCTGGAGCAAAACAAAATCTCTGGCACAACCGATAAATTCAATTACAGCCCCAGTACCCACTACCTACGACCTCCCTTCCGCCTGGCGCTCCTGGTGTCAGCAATGATAATGAAGCTACGCCACGACTGCAGTTTCGGCCCAGAAGTCGTCGTGTGTTTAAGTGAATAATGCAGGCTCACACACAGACACGTTCACCCAAGGAAAGGGGTAGGAGATGTTAGGCATGTGGATGCTGCACTTCATCAGCAATATATATATATATATATATATATATATATATGCTCATTTTATTGTATTCATTTTTAGTAATAATTTTAGGTAATTTGTAGTTGATTTAAATGAATTTAAAAAATATCGAAGAAATTTTTTTTTTTTTTTTTTTTTTTAGTAATTTTAGTATTATTAATTTTCATAATTTTTATTTACCCAAAAAAATCAATTGAGCTTACTTTATAAATATATATAAATTATAAGATCTATCGCGAATAACTAAAGCAAGAGCAAATATAAGTGTTTTTCAAAAAATATATAGAAATATTGAAAGATTTACTGGGAAGCTTAAAGTGTGCAAAAAAACTGTTGTATGTTATCGCTAACATGTCTGTGCCTGTCTGTGCGTGCTCATGCCTGTTTTGCCATGTCTCTGCTTGTCTGTTACATTACATTTACAGAGCCGCGAAGAAGTCCAGGGGATTCATTCTGCTAACTTAAGTTCTCCCCTAAAATGGAATATGTTAATGCCAAAATGAACACTTCCAGTGGCAGGAGATGAGCCTCATCCTGAGGCAGCTGCAACATGTTGCAAGCAGGAATCATGCAGGTTCCCCACGCAGTTCGAGCCGCAACTTGTGTAGGTAACAAAAAATGTTGCATACTTTACAGCGTATAAGACTGAGCTGCACCACAGCGCCATCTGTTGGCAACGGCGTGGAGGGCAGCATACACAAAATGAATGCCAAAAGCTGCCGCAGCTGGTGTTGCTGGCGCTAGCGATGTAATTAGATGGGCGAAAGCCAAAAGCGGCCTCTAATTACTGTGGGAGTTGCGCCACGCCCACACCAATAAAATGTATACAAATTGTTGCGGCGTTAACTGCACTTGGCAGGCAGTGCGAGTGGGAGACAAAGAGAGAGAGAGAGAGAGAGAGAGAGAGACAGAGAGCGAGCACGTCAAATTAATAAACAGCCGGACGTACCTCAAGCTGTGAAAAAGCAATCTTTGTCTGCGTGTTGCGCCACGAGAGGAGTCCTCCTCCGCTTCCTCCGTGTCCTCCTTTAGGCCAGATCGAAGACTACTTTGGCCTGGAGATTTATGCAGTTCGCGCTAAGGAAGCGCCGTTGCCTCGTTGCCCCGTTGCAGAGTAATCTAATTTATTAAAAGTGCAGCCGCAGTTCCAGCTGAAGATCATCCACGACGCGACGCGAGCAGAGGGAGAAGACTGTGGAGTCAAGCTCGTTTGGGGTTTTGATTTACGCACAAATAAATTAAAATATCATAAAAAGGAAATTAAAATTCACTCACACAACAACAACAACAACAACAATAACAAAAGCGAACTCCAGTCGAACTTCAGTTCGGGTCTCGACTTGTAGACTGCTTCTGCTTCTTCCACCTCGTATGGTCTCTCTCTCTCTCTCTCTCTCTCTCTTCGCGCCGCGGGCTTTTAACTAATTTTTAAACAACTAAAAATACAAATAAATATTTTAATGTGTGATTTACGACAATGAGACGCGCAGGGGGTCGATCTTCGCAGCGGCTACGGTTCGCTGCGTCTCGTAGCGGCGCGCCTCTCTATCCCTCTCCCTCTTTCTCTCTCTCTGTCTCTTTCTCTCTTTCGCGCCCGCTTGCTCTCCCTTTCGCTGTTGGCATCTTCGGCTGCATTTAAATTGGATTTGTGCGCTTCTGGCGCTCAGCGCGAGTCTCCAACTGGATGGAAGGGGAGATGGAGAGGCTGGGTCGGGCCTTGAGCCACGCCCTATGCCCACAATGAAATACAATTTAAGCGCCTTTAATGAACTGCGCTGCAAAGAACTGCGCAACTGTTAACCCTCGCTTAGCAGCAGAACAATTAAAGCGAGACAGGGAATGTGTGACTGGCATATACCCTGTAACAAGTAGTATATCTATATATGACTTTTTTTAAGTTCTCGCAGCATTCTAATCTCCCCCACCCGTGCCCCAAACAGCCTATCGCAGTTAAAGCTAAAAACTATATTCGAAAATAATTTAATTGGCGCATAAAAACCGCTAAAAAAAATTTAATGATAGTCTGTGGATGATTTTTTATTAATTGGGCATAATTAATCGACCGATTTATGGGTAACATTCAAAAAAGCCAGTCTAAAGTCGTTTTCCATATAACGCATAAAACGCACATAAACTGAAGAGCTCTTAAAATGCCGAAAACATAACTGCGAAAACCAGAAAAAATACTTCAGCAGATCTCGCTAGTTTCGGATTATGAAATAGTTAGGATGACACATTCGATTAAAAATGAAAAATCGTGATATAAATTTTGTTTCCAGAAAAATTTTAAGGGGGTCCCCTACCCTTGCCAAAATTCAAAAATGTTCAAAGACTCTATATAGAAGTTTTGTAATAAAGAATTACTTAGGTTATCAAGACATAAACAAAATGTCATTCCGCCTGAGAATCGGTTGATTTTTAACAAAGTTATGATAAGTAGAATGAGAGGTTAGGTGTCGTGCATGTTAAATTTTTGGTCGACTTTGACATGATTTTTGTCCAAAAATTAAGTATCATCTAAAATCGATTTAAACACTTGTTTAGTACTAATTTTGACCTCCGCAATCGATTAAAAGTAAAACCTCGCGATTTTAAATTTTGAAAAAAAAAATTTTCTGAAAAATGATAAGGGGGGACCCTTGTCTAAAACTTGAAAAAAATCGAAAATTTTCAATAAGTCAAAATTATAATTATTGAAATGTAGAATTAAAAAGGGTACCGAGACATAAATAAAATGTCATTCCTCGTAAGAATCGGTTGATTTTTAACAAAGTTATGATAAGTAGAATATGAGGTTAGGAGTCGTGCCGAGGATGTTACATGTTAAATTTTTGGTCGACTTTGACATGATTTTTGTCCAAAAATTAAGTATCATCTAAAATCGATTTAAACACTTGTTTAGTACTAATTTTGACCTCCGCAATCAATTAAAATTCAAAACTCGCGATTTAAAATTTTGAAAACAAAATTTTCCTGATAATGTATAAGGGGGGACCCTTATCTATATCTCCTATTCAAAGTTTTTCGACATTTTGATATGTAGCTATTACCACGATGTAAAAAAGATTGATAAGGAAAACTCATTAGATCTCTTAGATTTCTCATTACTCGTTAAGATCTCTCTCAGAAAAGTACCGTTAATAGTCGCTATAGCAATACACTGGCAATTAATTAAAAAACCATTGACATTCATAAAAAGTAAATTGTGGCAACAAGAGGCAACGTGCAACCTGCAGCGTGCAACGTGCAACGGAAGTCGTCGCCTCATTTAATGCATGTGTATTATGAAATTCATCAACAATTCGCAGACACCTTAGGGTGGACCAAAGCGAAGTTTGAGGAGCGGAGAGATGAGTGCGGACGATAGGGAGGAGGGAGGGGCGGGGTTTAAATGGAGTATGTACAAGTATTTATCAACAGCCTGAGCGATCGATACCAAAACACCTGCCAGCTAGTGATGCATCAAAAGATGATGCTGCTCTCTGCTCCTCCTGCTTCTCCTGCTGCTCCTCCAGCTGGTGCTGCTGCCTACCTGACTTGGATCTGTGCCTTTGCCTGGCGGCTAACGAGCGCGAAAATAATGCGCGAAATGTGGAGCAGCAGCAGCAGCAGCAGCAGCAGCAGCAGGGATCGGACTCTGGCCAGCCAGGTCCATAGTTGCCCAGGTTGCCCACGTCGACTGTGGTGGCGACTGACAGAATTATAATCAATTAGCGTAGCGGACGGCGTGAGCGCATAAAATTATATACATACACATCCAGTGAGGACTGTGGACTGGGGCCGGCACTCGGGACTGGGGACCCGCAACACTGGAGAGTGCGCAATTTGGTTTAAATTAAAATAAATTCAATTACGAAAACATGAAAATCCATTAAGCAAATTATTGTCATTAAAAGTGCAATTTTCGTTGTTGCATTTATGAATTATTTTCATTTTTTTTTTTCGTTTTTTGATTAAATTTCTGACGCTTCTGAGGCGAAGAAAAACAAAAGACTTAGGCAACGAACTGGCGAGTGCATGCAGAGGCGTTGCAAGGCAGCTCTCTCTTTCGCTCTCTCGCTCTCTCGCTCTCTCGCTCTGACTATCTGCCTGGCTAATTAATTAATTATAAGTCCAACGATTAGCATAGCCCACAGATTGGCCAAGTCTCCAACTAGAGACGGCAGCTGCCTCCGCTTTCATCGTCTGCCTGGGATTAGCTTGTTGATTACGTCGCTTCACACACACACACACACACACAGGGAAAACACAAAGGCAGCAAAAAAGAAAAAACCGCTTTCATTCATAGATTGCTCAGGCAAACGGGTTATAAATGTTAAACGATTTGATAGATAAGATACTATATTTATGCGATGTGCGATGAGTAAGTGTGTGTGTGTGTGTGTGTGTGTGTGTGTGTGTGTGTTGGTGTGTGTTGGTGTGATGTGTGTGAGTTGCTGCCGTTGGGAACATGCTGCCGAGTGTCGCACTTAATTTGTTTAATTTCTCTGATGTTTGCTGCTCTCTCATCGTAGCCTCGTACACTTAGCAACATGTTTGGGATTGTGAGTTTGGTAATAAATCAAGAGAGGAATTGGAAATTGTGTCGACTGTACTTAGAACTACTTGTAGATCCTTGAGGCTGTTTATTTTGTTCGCTTAAAGATGCAGCTTTAATGTGCTTGAAAGCAAGAGTGAGTTATACAATTTTAAAAGCACATTGCTTGAGTAAATAAGCTTATATACGTATTTTTTTTTAATTTTCAGTAACTTGTAAAATTAATTATGCATTTATGTTGCTTGCAGAGTTCTTTGAAAATGTTTTTTTTTTTCCTTCCTTTGGGTATTACAAATTTATTGGAATTTATGTAATTAATTATTTTATTTTATTTTTTTGTAATTAGTTAAAATGAATTAAAGTTTATGTTATGTTTTAATGTGCTTACAATTTTTAAGCTTTTCTTAAATTAAAGTTGTTTATATGAGCTTTTTAACCCGAGCTTGCTGTCCTTTCTCAGCTTTAACATGCATCACGAGCTTATATATATTGAAGAAACTTAGTAGTTTTCAAAGCCTATTGAAGTTGGTTATTTCTATGTTAGACAGTGCCTACGTTTGCTAAGCACTTGCGGAGCTCTTAAATCGCCAAAAAGCTTTTTAATCTATCCTAGAGCTTTCAGATGCTTTTTTGAATTACCTCTCAAGCTCTTTCATTGATTAAAAAATGTTTTTCATTGCTCTCAGAGCTTTCACAGCTTCTTCGTGTTGCCCACTTCCCACACCCTGTAGCACAGTGCCTCTGCTTGCGTTCTGGCAACTGGTTCCAGCTGCAGTTACGAAAATTACTAGACCAAACAAAAACCAAACTACTTAGCCGCACACTCGCCGCGGTAATTGAAAATCGATAATCTCTTTGAACCAGTTTGGCTCTGGCTCGAGTATGGTTTGTGGCTCTCCCCAGAGCTTCTACAGCGTTCTCCATCTTTGCAGCACACACACACATATTTAGAAAGAGAAAGAGAGAGAGAAAGAGTAAGGGAGGGAGAGAGACGTACGACCGCAGAGTATGAACCGCAAATCGTCTGCAAATTGCAACCACAAGCTAACTGAGAGGAGGATTCGTTCGTGGGTCAAGGCACTCCTAGAGCGGAGGAGAAGAACGGGGGGCGATTGATTTTAGCACGCTTAATGGTTATTGGTTTAGGCCAACTACAGCTCCAGCTCCAGCTCCAGCTTGGCCCGTTGCCAGTTGTTGGCCCGGTAATAACCTCCATTTATTCAACAACTGCCACACCATAAATTACAAATAATTCGATTTACACAAGATTTTCACTCTTAATGGCCGAAAATGGCCAACGGATCAGCAGTTCGCAAGATCAGCGACCGTTGGAGCGACCGATCGAGCCGATCAGCCGTGAAAATAATGATGAAAACAAACAAAACTTAATAAGATTTCCTTTTGCCGTAGCTGAACGTAATATCCAAGTGAATCGTAATTGCGGCCAGAGATTGAAAATCCATTTCGAATCGAAGTTCGTACTACGAAATGGCACCTGAAATTGTTAATTATCAGCTCATGGAGAGTCCCTCCAGACCGATCCCCGATCTCTGCCTGTCTGTCTGCCTGTCTCTCTGTCTACCATACACACTCGCTGGCTGGCATTAAGCCATTAACTTGGGCCTGTCACAAATGCCGCAAATACCAGCCTAAATGGCAAATTAGTGACCCGCCTGTCCCCC
Organism: Zaprionus kolodkinae; assembly: GCA_018901885.1. Classification (NCBI taxonomy): domain Eukaryota; kingdom Metazoa; phylum Arthropoda; class Insecta; order Diptera; family Drosophilidae; genus Zaprionus; species Zaprionus kolodkinae. Next base: position 19,438 of record JAEIFM010000059.1, read on the forward strand.
AATCTCCCTGCTGCCCCAGCCTGTTCCTCCCCCTCCCGCTGCTACTGTTGTTCCTTTTTGGGCACGCCTAAAAATGTCTCCAATCTTTTTGGTCTGCGAACCGCTCACCTCTTCCTCGTCTCGTCCCGTCTCGTGCCGCTGCAACACGGCCTATTTATTTTCACATATTTATACCCTGTATAGAGAGGACAGAGGGTATATAGCGTCAAGAATTTTTATTCATAATTATTGGTATACATCTTATATAAATTTTGTGTAAATTATTGAAGTCAAAAACACACTAAGAATAGCAGAGCTTATAATTAAAAGAAATAGTTGGGTATCATAATAAATTAATAATATTTATTTTAAATTTTAATATTTTCGTAATAATATTGTAAAATTTAATCACCTAGCGAGCTTATAGATAACATAAATCAAGCAGTAAGAAGAGGTATATTATCTGGACTTGTTTTTGATTGCATAATTGATCAAAGTCTGCCAATTTCTTCAACCACACTCAAATACCAATTATATATAACCGTAGGTTAGCTTACCCAACAAAAATATAATATATCTTTCTAGATTTCGACCACACAGAACTATAATATCTATAATATCTAGATTTATTATCACAATTACTTCCTGCACGCTTAAAAGACATCTCTTTTGAAATATCATATCTATCCATCTATGTGATCTAAGCTCACTTGACCGCATATACATATTTCTTTTCGCATTTAATGGGTGTTTGCCAGTCTCTCACGCCATGTGCCTCATCGCTTCTCACATATTTTTTTATTATGTTGTTCTTGTCTTGTCAGATTTTGCACCGCATTCAATGCATTTTCATAGAGGCCGCATGCCGCACATGCCTCCGATTGGCGATTTTAATTTGTTGCGAGCAGAAATTATAAATCGCATTGCCAACTCGTCGAGTCTCGAGTTAATTATCGATAATTAACGACAACTTACCCAGTGCTCTCTATGCGGCTGCGGCTGCCTCTGTTTCCCATCTAATGTTACGCCTCGGCATGCGTCGCTGTCGACCGTTTGATCTGTCTCCCGATCTGGCCGGGCCGGGCCAGGGCGATAGTCTGTTTGACCAGTTGAGATCTTGCTACCCGATTAGCCTAATCTAATCGAACACGCCAGACACCTACACACAAAGCGATCAAACAGCTTGCTCAGCTCATTAGTAGCTGCTGCGTAGGGGTCGATCTATGCAAATGGCCCAAAGAGACAGAGAGATGTATAGCCAGAAAAAGGCCAAAAACAATAGGGGGAAGACAGTTTAGAGCCTACATATGTAGCCAGATAAGCTAAGGAGGCGTAGATATTTTTGTATGCTTATTTAATTAGTGCATATTCCCATACGATTTCCAATTCGAATTATGCATTCATGCGTTGGCTTTGTGCTACCCAAAATCTTTTTATAACTTATCGCTTGCCAGACAAAAGATCGATCTTATCGCCAGTTGATGATAAAAAAAATAAAAAAAAGGTGTTTTTCCACTTGAAAATAGTTTAAGCTGCCGTATAGAGAGATTCCAGTTGTGTTAGAATTGTTTAATAGGTTTATTTACGTGCCTGATTTCATGCCAAGGCTTCACGATAGTTTAATTACGTTATTTATTTATAATATTCTCTAATTAATTTTCAAAATTTTGGAGCTAAAAATTGAAAATTGTCTTTTACTTGAATTTATTTACATTTATATTTCAATTTATTTACTTTTATATTTATGCGTTAGTAAACCGATAGTTTTCTTCTTTTCTGCGATTTATGTTAGAGAAAAACTTAAAAATATCTTTAGTATTAATAATGCAATAGAATAAGGATAATTTTCTACATTTCGGCTTGTTTTTTTTTTTAAAAGAGCCTTCAAATATAAACTATTTAATGCATTAGTAGTATTTTGTTTTATTCTTAAATATTAATTATGCGATAGTATAACGATAGTTATTGTATTTTTAAATTCCATTGCCTTGTTATGTCGTAGATCTGCGCAATAGTTCAAATGTACTATATATACTTGTTTGATATTGTAGGTTTTCATATATACATTAATGAATTATATTATACTTAAGCTTTTATTTTATTTTATCCGCCTCTTTCCTTTTCAATTATATATATTTTATTATAACGATAGTATTTTGAAATGCTTTTAAATTAATCTCGAAAACTGTCTTCTATTGCAACGAAAGTACTACGATAGTCTTTAATCTGTTTAGTCATCTACGTAATACTTGCTACTCTCCCATAGTTGAATACTCCAGACACACATACTCCCTTGTAGACCTCTGCCTCCTCTCTTTCTTCTGCTCCTGCTCATCTTGCTGCAGCCTCATATATATTTATTGATCTCTCTTACTGCGTTGCTTGCGTGTTGCTGATGTTGTTGCTGCTGTTGCTGTTGCTGCTGTTGCTGTTGCTGCTGTTGCTGCTGCTGGTGTCTCGTGTTAAGTTGTTGCTGCTGCTGTTCTGGCTACCAATTGCAGTCGGTGTGCGGAGCAGAGAGGCAGCTGGAGCAGCAGCAGCAGCGTCATCGTCGTCATCACTTTCCTGACATGTCGATAAGGATCAATGTTTAGCCCGGCTACGTATTAATATCCCGTCTTGCTCTCCCGCTCTCTGCTGGCACACGCTGCCACGATTCGGGGCGTGGCCCAGAGCGCAGTGCGCAGATCAGTGGAGTCTGTGGAGTAGTAGCAGGATGCTGGAGCTCCAGGAACTCTTGCCACCATTTGCCTGCAGGCTGATGAATGGTGGTAGCTGCGGGTCTAAATATAAACTTGTGAGTGTGTGTGTGTTCCACTTTCGATATTAACTCACGCGTGACTCATTTATATGGCGTATATATATGTATGATCTTAAGTCTTCCCTCTCTCTTTCTCTCTCTGCGATTGCACTCTGGATTTGGGTGGCTCAATGCATCCAGTCGGGTGAGTGCTTTGACTTCTGTCACTGTCACTGTGCGACGTCTTTGATAACTAATTGCTGCGGCGCCAAATGTTTCCCCACGTATTCCCCTGAATACCCTCTCTGCCTCTCTCTCCCTCTTTTCATTTCCTTCTGTCTCTGTCTCCCCCACTTGCTGCTGTCTCGTGTGCATAATAAAACTCACATCGTTACCGTTTTGTCGCTTTTTAGGGTCATTTAGTTGGCTATAGGTGTGTGTGTATGTGTGTGTGTGAGCGGCTCAGCCCATAAAGTTGAAAGTGTGTACACTGAGAAAAAAATAACTGTTGGATATGTATTTTTTATAAAATATTTTTTAGGCAATAAACAGCAGCAAAAAATTTAACTTATATTTTGATATTAGTAAAATTATTATTTATTTATTTTTAAAATTTATTTACGCAGCATGACTTGCGAAAAAAATTTAATAATATAATATAGTCTACTCTATTTTGCATAGCCACTCACTTATTTCTCTCAGTGTATTGCCGTGTAAAAACTTATATATGGCCACTGGCCATTCGCACAGGCTGCCACAGTGCGACGACGGCGTGTGACATGCAACACACAACACTGTGCAACATACACACACACGCACAATACACACACACGACTCACACACACACACACTGCAGTTCAACATACAAATGCAAAAGTGAGCAATTATGGCAACAAGTTAATTACGAATCCAACGGATCGACACGAGCCAGAGGCATCGCCTGCTTGCTTCAGCTCCAGCTCCAGTCACAGCTCCAGTCGCAGCTCCATCTACAGCTCCAATTGCAGTTCCAGCTCCAGCTCCAGCTCCAGTTTCAGTTGCAGTTGCAATTTTACAATCCTCAGCGTTAATTTAATTTATGCACAGTGCAAACAACGAGACGAGACAAGAAACACTGCATAATTTCAAGCGAAACAAGCGAAAGGAAAGACATTTTGCATATGCCCAAAGAGAGAGAGAAAGAGAGAGAGAGAGAGAGAGGGGTAGAGAGAGATAGATTGAAAGTGTGCCAGCTAAAAATGGGGCAAAGGCAAAGGCGTAGAGAGCGACATGTTCAACATTCCAGCGATTTTGACATGGAGCACGACATTGATTTACCATCTTAATAGATGAGTGAATGAAGTGAGTGTGAGTGAGTAGAGTAAGTGTGAGTGTGTGTCGAACGGAAGCCTGCGTGTTATTCACAACATTCAAACTGACACTAATATATGCTATATATAAGCCTATAACTTTGTAGATTGTGCAGATAAGCTGGAAACTTGATGAAGCCAAAACAACTATGGGATAGGATAGCTATAAAGATGCCGACGGCAACTTCCAAAATGTGATGAATGTGATGATAGATGAAGTTAAAGTAATTTTAAAAATTGTAAAAATACTAAAAATGTTATAGTAAAAGATTAAAAAATATTTACTCATTTAGTTTGTGAAACTTAAAAAGTAATAAAGATTTAGAGTAAATATAAAAGTTTATAAAGAAATTGTATTTTTTTCAGAGTTTATTTCTTGAAAAACTATACTATATAGTTCCATAATACTGCTGAAATATGTCAAGTATATAAAGAGCGCTAGAAAACATCATAAAACTTAGTTGCAGTAACTGAAGAAATGATGCTAGTTTTCATACAATAAACAAGATTTAGGCTGCTTATAACCCAGATAACTATGCGTTAACATGTCTCGCTTTAAATGAAATTTTACCATCACATACTCCATACAGTAAAATTAATATATGTTTGAATTTTTTTTAGAAATTTACCCCCTGCAACGAATTGCTTAAAGGAATTTGATTATAACTCCTTATACCGTTATAATGTTCATTTCAAATTGTCGTTTTTTATTTGTTTTTCTTTTTTCATTTTTTTTTCTATTTTTGGCATGCTGTGAGCTATCCCCAGTTCAGCTGACTAACAACGGACGCACAGCTGCTCAACTTATGCGCATGCGCTTGCCAAGTTCGTTGCCTAAGTCTTTTGTCTTGCTGTGAATGAATTTTTTAATCGTCGCTTTCCTCTTCGCCCTCCGTTTTTATCTCCATTTCTCACAATCGATGACTTTGATAATGATTCGCAGTGTTAAATTTTTGGACAACGGGTTAGATAAGCAAAATAGTGAATAACTCGCTCACATATTCACATATTCATTTATTCATTCACAAGAAAATTGAAGTTTCTTTCAGCTCCCAGAGAGCGAGAGAGAGAGTGAGAGGGGGAGGCAGTACGGGCAGGTGGGAAGTAAATTATGAAAACCTAATTAAATTCTGCCGCATCGCATACAATTTTCATTCACATTGTTGCTGCTGCTGCTGCAGTTGTTGTTGTTGTTGTGGTGCATTTTTGCCGCTGCTGTTGAGGAGTTAAAAAAGAAAAAAATGTTCAATTTTTGCAAAGTTTAATCAAAGTGGCGCTAATTAGTTTGAGTCGTTTGGATAATTGCAAATTAAACGCAAAGTTAATTGCGCCGACACACGAAATACTCACACACACACAGACACACACACACACACACAGTTGCATGCAATTACAGATGCCTGGCAACAACAACAACAACAACAAATAATGCTGCTTGCATTTTGTCTGACAAAAAATAAAACCAGGCAGTAAGAAAGACATTGCACACTGGCTGGACAGTCAGTTACCCTGTAAATGTCACTAAGAAATTCAAAATAAATCAAAATATTTTATTTATCTTAACTGTAATTGCTATGAAATTTGGCACAGCTTTAGATAGTATCCAGTTATACATATACTTTCAATTTTAGCAAGCTAGCTCAAAAAACATATAAAATACGGGTAGTATATGTCTTACATTGCTCATGAAGGCAGCATAACTCTACCTAGCTGATTGTTTTTATTTATTACATATGTGTATATATTATTAGAGTATGCATACCAAATTTTATAAATCTCTCTATCATAATAGTCGAGATCTAGCTTAATTTATACAAACACAATACACATGATACCCTTTATAGACTATGACTAAGGCGTATATGCTCACGTTTTGTTACTTTTATTGTTGTAATTGTTGTTGTCGTTGTTGCCGGTGCTCAAGACAAAGCAATTAAGTTGTGTTGAAGTTAAATTGAATTAAGGAACGTTTTAATCCAATGCGGATTGCAATAGAGACGTTTAGTACGAGAGGGAGCAGATGTAATACTCGTACTAATAGAATACTAGACTATAACGAGAACAACCAACCATCCAGCTTGACAATATCTAATCGTGAATGCGGAGAGTGTATAAAACTTGCGGATCGTAATTAAAATGCGGTCTCTTAATGTCAGCGTTAATTAGTCGCCTTAATTAATGATTATTAATATGGTTGTTGCCCGATATTGTCGCACATCTCTTGCTTTTAGTTCCCCCCCCCCACTCTTCTACTCTTCCCCTCTACCATCAACTGGCAATGCCTTCCTTAACTGACTCGATTATTATGCAAATTAATTGGTAGCTTTGCATTTGACGAACTCATTGAGAATGCATGAAACGTTGCCGTCGCCATGTGAGGAGAGAGAGACCCGAACCGAAGAGAGACCCCAAGAGAGATACCCCGAGGCCTTGCTCAAACATGATTATCACAGTTCCACCTCATGGCAATTACCATGCAATGAGCGAGATGGCTAGAGAGAGAGAGAGAGATGGAGAGCGAGAGAGAGAGAAGCAGAAGGAGTCAGATCTGGTAATCGAATTAAGCAGCTTCGTGTTTTATAAATGTTATCATAAATATTCCATTTTATTAATTACCACGCATAATTCAAGCCCAAAAAAGCGCTGTCTGATAACTGTTCATTTCGTAGCAGCTGAATATTCAATACGCTGCTAAATATGTAGTATATCATATCATTAAAAGATACAGATCTCTCATAGAATGGGGTTTTTATTAACTCTGATGATATTTTGATTGGAATTAGATTAATAGAAATCGACATAATAACAACAAATATATTTTAAATTTCTTTATTCCCTTTTGATACTTTTCAGTTATTCAGGTACTATAACTGCCCTGATATATATCTTGAAATTTAAATACTCTAACTCTATGATATTTTCATTTAACTAAATATGGATAGAAATCGCTGTAAACACGTTCGATTTTTAACTAACTCATATTGCAGCTGATTCCTCAGATCAGCATACTCTATAAGGCTGAGAGATATAGTAGAGAAATCGCTAAACAGCGTCGGCGTTTTTATTTATTTTTTTCAATATTCAATTCGATTTTCGTTCGACATTCGTTTTGAGATTCATTGGAACCTTCGGTTCGCTCAGCCTCTCTAATTAACATACTTAATTTGTTTCTAATTTATTCATAAATTTATATTTGTAGCACCCGCCCGTGGTTAAATTTCCGTCGTTGTTGTTGCCGTTGCTTTATTTTTGGCCAAGTGGGGAGGGAGAGAGAGAGAGAGAGAGAGAGAAGGAGAGATTTATGTGGCATCCGCTGATTAATGGCAACCTGGACCCGAGTCGAACTCTGATTGGGAACCCAAAACTTGCTGTGAATCAGTTCTCTCAGTCTCTCAGTCCCTCTCTCTCTCTCTCGGGGTCTCTTTGTGTGGTGCCTCTAAGTAGGTAGGTGTTGTTACGCACATTAGGCCTCTCTTTGGAGTCGGTCCATTTGTAATGCGGGACTTAAGCGTAATTTGTGGGTATTACGTGATTTCCAATAAAAGAAATAAATGGCAGAACAACAGTTAAGTGGTAGAGAGACTAGAAGTTGCCCATTAATTGAATGGGAGTTATTCGCTACGCATTCTTTTCGAAATAACAATTTCTAGACTATCGTAACTCTGTTATAAATCAAGTGATTTTGTTGTGGCCTGACTTTTTGTTTATGTTTTGAACTCTGGATCGAAACTAGGAGGTTTTCTATTATCTCTGTATGAGGACTCGCTTTATAGACTATCGTAACTCTGTTATTAATCAAACGATTTCGATGTGACATGGCTTATTGCGCATGTTTCGAACCCTGGATAACAACTAGGAGGTTCCCTCTTATCTCTATATGAAAACAAAGAGGATAGACTATCGTAACTCTATTATAAATCACCCGATTTTGTTGTGGCATGACTTTTTGCTCATGTTTCCGAACTCTGGATCAAAACTAGGAGGTTTTCTCTTATCCCTGTAAAAGGAATCGCTTAGTAGACCATCGTAACTCTGTTATAGCTCGACCGATTTTGATGTGGCATGACTTTTTGCCTATGTTTCGCTCTCTAGGTCAATAATATTTACCATACACCTTGAGAACTATATTAACTCTGTGGAAACTCCCAAGATTTAAATGTGGAAAAAAATTGTATTTACTAGATAAGAAATAAAATGCAATTAGAGAATAATCTCTAAAAAATTAATTTAATAGTTTTTGGCTTTCCACAGCTCCTATAATCTCTCAAACTTCCTCTAGACTATTACAGGGTATAATAAAAATTGCGAAATACCTCTGTGTATATCACAAACAGTTGAATGTCTGTGGTTGCGTTTTATTAATGGAAATACCGTGATCTTTTACAAACAAAAGTAGTGGTTGTTGGGTACGTTTCGAATAACTTAGATGGAGCTGGGTATGGAGCAGGAACAGGGTGGAGCATACAGCTGGGGAGGAAGGAAGAAGCTTAGGACTAGGATAAGCGACTCCACAGCTCCGCTAGCTGACCACATCGCCACTGTGACCATTCTGACGCAGCAGCTCCAGCTTCAGTTCATGTTCGCGCGCCTTCAGACGCAGTGCCGCAATGGACGAGGTGCGTCGATCCTCCGGGGGCGTGGCAGCACGTACAGGCGCTGGCGGTGGTGCCAGCTGACGCTGTGGTGAATGTGCATGCGGCGCATGTGGATGTGGATGCGAATGCGAGTGCGCCAGGGTCAGAGCAACTGGCGCCGTCTGTACAGTGGGTGATCCCGGTGGAGGTGGCGCCTGATGGGTCAGCGAGATCCCAACGAGTTGCTGCGGCGACAGCTGTGCAGGCGGCAGCGGTGGCTGCTGTAATCCTGGTGAATTGGGCGGCGAGGCGAGCAGCTGCTGCTGATGATTGTTGGGCGAATGCAGATCGGGTGATCCGACCAGCATGGGCGGCTTGGCGGCCAGCGAGGGCGGCAGGGGTGGAGCACGTCCATGGGGAACCGCAGTCATGTTGGCGAGCAGTGACTGAAAGGAGCTCGAGGGCGAGTACATGGAGGCCATGCCCGGCGGCAGCATATGCGGTGGTGCGCTGCAAAAGAGGGGGAGATATGAGGACCCGATGCTGCAGAGGATTAGGCACTGCTCTCTCTTGCTTACCGCTGGAACTGATTAAAGTAGCCGGATGGTATCATGGGCGCGGATAAGTGTGGATAACGGAAGGCGGCCAGATTCGCTGGGGTATCGAAGGGTTTGCGCAGCTGGAAGCCCAAATGGGTGAAGGGATTCGGTGGCAGGGCGGCACCCACCACTTGCTGCATGCTGGCGGCGCCGCTGGGCAGATACGGATTATATGGATGTGACTGGGGTCCAACCTTTTCCTGCTTGCGCCACTTGGCGCGTCGATTCTGGAACCAGACCTACAGGAAGACAGAGAGAGAGAGAGAGAGGGGGAGAGAGAGAAGGAGGCGCAGTTGAGTTATGTGTTTAATGCAGGCTACTGTATCATCCCCGTATCCTCCCCAGTGCAAGGCGCAGCCAATTAAGAGGCGTGGCGCATCGCAAACGCCCATTTAATTAGTTTTTAACATAACAATCTCAAAGTCATGTCGTGCCAAGTCCAAGACCGGACTGATTGCAGCTACACTGAGAGAAAAACTCGGGGCACGAAAGAGAGGCTTAAGTAAAGTTGGAGTTAGGTTTATGCAAATATTAAGGGAAATTACATTTGATTTCTCATTCCTAACTTAAGTTTCCTTCGCGTTTTTTCTCAGAGTGCACCCTGTCGTATCTCTGTCTCAGCCCGTATCCCTTGAGGCTCTTTTGCAATTACCGCTAGAAATTTATGTAAACAAATAATGTTGTTTAGCATGAATGGTAATTAAAAACCAGATCAGACAGTTCGGATAGATCGTACACAGAGATGCAGCTTCGCATTCGAACCGGATCAAGCGCTATAATGACTGAGCAGAGATCTCTAGAGTTGTCTAGGGAGATCTCTTTACACTCTCTCTCTCTCAGTCTGTCTCTCTCCTCGTGGAGGCACATTTCATTAGGGACGACATGCTCCATTATTTTTCAATTTTCAACATTGTTAACTTCACTCGCGAAGCACGCGAATCGAACCGCAAAATACCGACTAATGGGTCTCGTCTCGTCTCCCTCTAGTACTATAGTATTATAGTAGGGTGCCTACCTGTATCCGCGCCTCGGTTAATCCAATTTTCATCGCCAGCTCTTCCCTACAAGATGGAAGAAGAAGAAGAAGGGGAAAACGAATTATAGATGGTTAATCAGGCTGCTGTAAAAAAGCGATTAACTAAAGGGAAAATCGTTAGTTAATCCGCTTGAGGTTGTTAGACTAAAAGAAAATCCTCTAAATACGGTTTATAATCAAGGTTTTCTATAACAAGACATTGTACCCTGCTTTCATTACACTTTTATTGGCCTCTTTAACTGTTTCTTCTCTTGCATAGGCGCCTCTCTTGGAGATTCACAAAATAATAACACGTTGCCTTTCTCGGAGATTCTCGAGGTAGTTGAGCTAAGTACCTTATAGATATTATGTAGAAAAGAGCAATAATCTAATTTCTATGCTCATTTACGGTGTTTCTCATTACATATTTACGCCTCTCTCTGCGCTTCTCAAAAAATAGCAACTCGCCTTTCTCGTAGATTCTCAAAGCAGACGGAAATATCCTATAGATATCATTTATAATAAAAGACTTTTCCTTGAACTATAAAAATGCATTCTTATCTAATTTATAAGCCGCTGATTCTTATCTCACAGTTGCGCCTCTCTTTGCGCTTCTCAGCCAACAGCACGTGGCCTCTCTCGGCGCTTCTCAAATCATACACTTCGATAGTTGCTTAATTGACTGCTTCGCTTTTATAGCAAAACTGTCGGTAGTAATAAAATGCGAACTGCAGCAAAAACTTGCTCCAGTTGTTATTGTTGTATTTATAGTATTATTATGGGAATTGTTTCTATATCTTTTTTCCGTTTTTCAGTTTCGTGTAAATCCAATTAACAACTGTTTCAAGTCGATTCTGAGCTTGGGGGTCTCTAATTTATGGCAATTACTCTTGCAGTTTTTCACAACTTGCATGTTAATTGCATTTTTCCAAGTTGTCTCTTGTAGAACTCACACACACACACACACACACACACACACATCTCGAGCGGGGTCTATGAAAATTGAAAGCAACAGGGGGCGCTATCGAACTGCGTTTAGTATCTTAAGATTTTCCATATTGAGCTCGTAAAAAAAAATGTGAGATGGAGAATACCATAAAATACCTTTCGGCATCGAACCTATGCAAATTGGGGTTCTATTTCGATTTTATCTCTTGTCATATTACGCCGCTGCTCACTCACCTCGTAAAGACGTCCGGGTAATGGGTGCGGGAGAAGGCCTTCTCCAGCTCCTCCAGCTGGAAGCTGGTGAAGGTGGTCCTATAGCGACGCTGCTTGCGCTTCGGCGCATACTCATCCGCCTCGCAGTCGCTGTTGGCATCCGAAATGGGACTATTGGTGCCGCCACTGGCGCCACTTGGCACCGAGCCAAGCATGCCGACGGCAGTGGCCGTGACTGAGGCGACACCACCACGTTCAGCCGCAGCGGCAGCGGCGGCGGCATCCGGATGCTGGTGTGCGAGCTTGGCTTCTTGCGGTAGTTCCTCCAGCTTGACCTCCTCCGATATGCCCATAATCCGAGTTAAGCGCGGCCAGTGGAAGCTGCAGGGAGAGGGGAGAGGGGAGAAATGGGAGGGGATTCGATTAGTCTCGCATTAGAAGCTCGTAATTCAATCAAAGCTAAACATGCAATTATCGTGCACTTTATTACGCCAATTTCTATAATTCTCAATTGCCATGAAGGCACCACAGCGTGAGCCGGGAGCAGGGAGTGGGGAGTGGGGAGTGCAGCGTGCAGCGTGCACTGAGGTTAGCTGCGGTTGCCACCTTGCGTGGAGTACACTACCCTGCACTACACTGCTTAACATGGGCAAACAAATGTTTGGTTAATCAATTACACACAAGCCAAGGTGTTAAAACAGCGCATCGAGGGGAGAATTTACTGCGGTATAGCGAGGTCTCCTTTGGGTACTTTGATATAATTTGTTGTGGAATTAATCTTAAAAAAGTAGGGGGGGTTTATCTATGTCGTAATTTAGTTTTCTAAGTACTATACTTCTTCAGCGAGCTATATTTCTTTAAACTATGAGCAAATAAAAATTAAAATAAAATAAATAAACTAATTATTTAGTATTTTAAGAACCTTTTATAATATTTTAAAAATACTTTAAGTTAGTTAAGCTTGCTTAAATGTAACTTGATTACAAATTCTTAGAGGATATATAAATTTATAATAATTTTTCAAAAGCATTAAAGCTATGAAGCTCTCTTAAATATTTGATCTTTTCTTGAACAATATAATCTTTTATTTTTAACAGTCTCACACGCTTTTATCTGGCGTTCCCTAAGCACATAGAGCTTTGAAAGCACTTGAAAGCTTTAGTATTTTTGTATTGCGTTACCAACTCACAAATTCCTTAATAACAAACTTACTTAGTTTCAACTTTTTTGCTGACACGAGGTTCCTTAAGCTCCTTGAACTTTGAAAAGCTCTTGAAAGCATTCAGCCTTACTTCAAACTGCTTTGTAATAGCTTTATCAACTCACAAGTTTCTTGACAACAAACTTTCTTAGCTTCAACTAACTAGCAAGCTGCAAGCCGAGCTGCCTCAAGCTTCTTGAGCTTTGTAAAGCACATGAAAGCTTTCAGCTGTAGCTCTCTCTCTCTCTCTCTCTCGCCTAAACTGCCTAGAAAATGTTGTGCAGTGTTTTGTAAACTGTTGCAATAGCTTTAAGCTACAATTTCCTGTTGTCCAGTGTTGCAAGTCGCCGCGTCGCCTGAATTGCGGTCTGTGGTCTGCGTGGCATATGGCCGTGAAGTCGACTGGAGGCAGTTCTCAATGCAAATCGATAACTGGCAATCGAACTGACAGCTAGAGAGACTAACTGGGCATCTAGGGGGGCACCACAACACTCGTCCATCTCAGCTGATCTTTCATCAACACGTTCTCACTCTGTCTCTCCCTCTCTTTCTCTCTCTCTCTCTGCTCGCTGTCTGCCCAAGGTTTACTTAGTTGTGGGCTGTGTTCCATGTGCAGATCGTTTGGAATTTTAATTAAATTGGGCGGCAACTTCATTTTCATCATCATCAGGCCAGCAAGCAGCGTGGCAAACCGCAAACGGGGGCAAGTTAGCAGCGCGATCTGACGATCAGGTGCCAGCCGAAGCTGCCTGTCAGTCTGCTGCTCCGATCCTCCTTGGTTCCATCTTTGCTCGTTTTGGTTGCTTCCCATACATTTTGTTAATTTCATGTTTTTACTAATTAATATACAATGTTCTCTGGACAATTAACTGCATTAGGCCCCCTAAAAACGCAAAAAACCCCACAAATGTAATCGTGTTGCCTTTTTCCGACTTTTATTTTTTTCTCTTTTTTTTTTGCTGCCAACTGCATTCCGGTTTGGCTTGATTGATGGCCCTGCCTTAAGTTGTCATTGTTGTTGGCTACCGTTGACAGTTCTCCCCTCCCCTGCCCATCGCCATCCCCATCCCGTCGCGCCTCGACTGAATACATATATCAAAATTGTCCAAATACCTTGTTAAATGGCAAATTAGTGTGGTTCTGATTGATTTAGTTGCATTCTTGCGCCGAACGATGAAGTTGCAACGTTGCAGACAGCATCATCATCATCATCATCGAGAGAAACGTCAGCAACATCATCATCTTGATCAGCAAAAGCAGGAGGAGATTGGATGCAGTGGATTCACTGTTGGCTTGCCATGTCATTGGGCTGGTAGTGTAGCAGCAAAAAGTCAGGGTATGCTGACTATGAGGCGAGCTTGGCTGTGATACTACGTTTTATATTTAAAACTACGTTTTATACTTGAAATTTTTATTTTTTCATAGACAAAGAGAGTTCAATATAGTCTGGTATAATTCGGAAACTTAAATGTGCTTTCATTTGAAAAAGATTATGCCATTGCAGACCTTAAGCTTGAATTTCTTTCATTATAAGGTTTTCACTCTTTAAAAATAATACCCGTAAAACTCTACCAACTAATTCTTTAATCATAAGAATGAATACAGTCTGAATATAAAATAGTTTATCTACAATATATCAAAGATCAAACTATATATTATCGATATTTTGATAAATTTTTAAATTAAATTTTATAAATCTCAAAGAAATTGTACTTTATGAAAAATTTCCTTACATTTTACATTAAAATGTGCAGATCTTGAGTTTCCTGATTTCTTCTTCATTTAAAAAAATTATATTAAACTCAGAACTCGTTGGTTACCTCTTTTCACCCCATAGGAAAGTGTATAGCCTCTTCGGCTAATCAATTTTCAATCAGCTTCCTGTTCTCCTGCTGGTCAGTCAGTTCATAACTCATCACTCTCTACACACTGCCGCCGCCTCTACTCATCATTAATAACTTTTATTATGATTCGCACTGTCAGTTCTCAATGTTGTTAACAAATTCCGCGCATTGACAGCTGACAAACTTAATTTGTGTAACTTGCTGCGGCCCGTAAATTATTAAATTAGTTGTACGAATTGCAATTATGAGAAATACTCTACCCCTCCCCCCACCCCCGTGGGTATACCCCGTCAAGCTGGTTAATCTCTTGGCATCAACATCGTAAAATCGCGTTGATTAATTCGTAGCATGCGAACTGTGAAAATCTCGTTGTTGTTTCTCCACTTGTAGATACGGTGCCAGTACAGTAGACACTCCTGACAGTGGAATGTGGGGAATTTTTGCCGTTTGGCTTTGTTGTTTGTTCTGAGGCCGCCTTATAATTGTATCCGCGTTACGACTTTATTATTGCAAAGCGTTGTAGGGGAGGGATGGAGGAGCGGAGAGAGCTTCGAGAATGCAGTTCAAGGCCTCAGAGCAAAGAGCTGAAGCTAATACACCGAAAATAAAAGGTTATAACCCTTTATCATTTGTATATGTATGATATATATTCTTTTCATATATTTTACTATATTAATTTTCAAACCTTACTAAACATTTTAAATATTTTTTTTTTTTCATAGTATAACATTTAATTTATGTTTTTTACAGAAATTATACAACCAATTTCCATCAAATTTGGTAAGCTTAAAAAACTTTTATTATTAATCATGCTCTGCAAAATTAGTTGTATTATCTTTAAACATTCCCTAGATATACACTTTTTAAGCAAACAGTTATTTCTTACTGTTTTACTTTAGTCAGATATAAATCAAATTTGTTTGACCAGCTAAGGTTTCATTTGGGAACACATTCACCAAGTTTCATTGGGTTATGCCAAGCAATATACGAGAAATACTGTATTCCCTTTTCTGCCTGTGTAACAGAACTGAAGTTGATCAAAGTCAGTTCGACTGATTGACGTTTTGTTAGGCTCCTCGATGGGTAATTAAAAAACTTTTCAGTCAAACTGTCAACTGCTGACGTCAAGTCGCAGTCGGAGCTGGAATCGTTGTTGGAGTCGGGTTTGGGTTCGGCTACGGGATGTGGCTAAAGATTGCTTCATTTAGTGGACTAATCAAGTTAGCGCTGCTCTGGCTCTGCCCAATTGCAGATAGTGCGATTTCCTTCTATGGCCAATTGGCAAGACCCCCCTCTGGCCCCCTCTCTGCCTGCACTCACCTGCTGTGCGGGAAGCAGACGCATCGTGCCTAACTGTTTGACACACACAGAGCGGAGATGGCAGCAGCTGGAGGAGGAGGAGGTGGGAGGAGGAGGAGGGAGGAGGAGGAGTGGGAGGGAGGAGGAGGAGGAGGAGCAGGAGTATGAGCGGCAGCTATGCTATGCTGCAGTTAGGGCACACATGCTAATCAAGCCAAGCGCCAGTCTGCAGTCGTCTA
Organism: Zaprionus kolodkinae; assembly: GCA_018901885.1. NCBI lineage: Eukaryota > Metazoa > Arthropoda > Insecta > Diptera > Drosophilidae > Zaprionus > Zaprionus kolodkinae. Next base: position 35,438 of record JAEIFM010000059.1, read on the forward strand.
CAGCCTCCTCCCGTCTCCCGTTTGCAGTCTGCAGTCTCCTCCCGTCTGCTGTCTTCCATCTCCCTCCCGTCTGCAGTCTTCCGTCTACTCAGTCACTCAGTCTGTCAGGCAGTCAGTCTGCAGTTGCTTGTTTCGTTTAGAGATAAGCTCCATTAGTGTCTGGAAATTATTTAAGAGCCCAACTTCAGCAACTTCTTGCCCAACCTGGGACTGTCTTTAGCGACTCCGCAGAGTGTCTCTTGCTCTGTCTGTCTGCTCGTCTGTCTGTCTGTCTGTCTGTCGGTCTGCCTGTCTGTCTGTCTGTCTGCTCGTCTGTCCCTGTGCGTTTTGTGCTGAAATTAAGAAATTAATTCCTAATAACAACAAGCAGTACTACATGGAGAGTTACAATTCGGAACTGCTGCTCCTGCAGGTTACCCCAATCTCAGTTCGTTTCCCCTTGTTTCGGCTACCCCCTTACTCGCCTCTGCACACACTTCTGTCATGTCGATAAGCATCAATGTTTTGCTCTGTTCTCGCATCATCTTCGCATCTCCACGTCGCTGTCCTCGCCTGCCTTCTCCCTCTTCTCCTGCTGTGCTCGGTCTCCTCTGCCTGGTGTTGTTTTTATGGCTGCACTTTTGTGTTCTTCACTCTCCTGTGTCTTCTGCTTCTCCTACGTCCTCCATCTGCAAGGGGGAACTGGGCCGGCAACTGGCATATTTCATTAGCTCACTGGAGCTGGAGAGAGATCAGGTAGAGCGACGACGACGACGACGACTCCTCGAAACAGAAGCTCTTTTCTGGCATTTTGTTAATGCGTCGTCGTCTGCTCGCATCGTCCATGGCCTGCTCCACTTGCTCTGCGTATCGGGCCCAGTTTATTTATGGGTTTACATTAGGCTAAACCACTTTAGTCACACTTTGATCATCAGCATTGTAGTCTCTACCCTCTGCGTTGATAATGGCAAACTTTTTGGGTGGCGACAAAGCTCGTGCTCTCGCTGTTCCCATCATAAATGATAAGAGGGAGCGACAGACATGATGATGATGATGATGACGACGACGAGTGTGTGGTCCAGCTTGATGGATTGGCCACTGATCGAGTGACTGTGTGACTTGGCTTAGCCCACCTGCCTCACCTGGCTGACTTGCCTGACTATGCATTGATAAGCTCAATTATGAATCGACAATTTTCGTGACTCACCCGAAAAAGAAAGAAACAAAAAAAAAAACATCGAGAAACAAAGGGAAAGAGGAACATAAAACGCTGCCAACTCGGAGGCTGCACCTGAGCTGAGCTGAGCTGAGCTCAGGCTGCTGCTGCTGTCTTGGCGCCAGTCTTGGCGATAAGCCGGCATTCTTCTTGGGCTCCGAGGCGCCGCGTGTCGGTACATTATGGTACCTCTAATGCACCCTATGTATATATGGCCCATAGCCTATACCCAATTATAATTAGTTTATTCATATCCTGTGTCGAAGCCCCGGCAGCCTCATTTGTCGATGGCGCAATCTTAATTCAATTTACTGCCTATCGAAAAGTTACCAATACGACCCAGAGTTACCCTTACATCAAGTGAAAAGAAAGGTCTTCGAACTGACATTAAAATAAACATGATCATATAAGGCACATTGCAAGTCATTAACTAATTGAGGTATTTCATTATTCTTTTGGCATGTTATTTATTTCTATATATATTTTTTATAAGAAAAATATTGATGTACGGTTAGAACTGATAGCAAGGTTTCAGGGCGTATTGTTTGTTAGATTAGGTGTAGGTATTGTTTTATGAGATATAAGATTACTTTTATAAATTAAAAGTTAGACAGAAATGTTTAAGGAGATAAGCAGCAGCTAAGAGAGCTTGCTGAATATTTTATAAGCATTTAATGGTCACTCTAATTTATAAAAAAAAGTGTGTCCTTACATATATTTTATTTCCTAGGTAGGTATGTATGCCTACAGCTTCTGTTTTATTCAAATGTAATACTAAAATATAAGCAGAAGCTAAGAAAGCTCGCTGAATATTTCATTTGCCTTGCATGGTCACTCTAATTTATAAATAAGTTGAATCCTTACATATCTTGTATTGTCTAGATAATTACGAGCTTCTTTTTCAACTTAGTTAGCCTAGAGCTTTCTATTTATGATTATTCCTTGTTTTATCAATATAGCATGGTCACTCTAACTACTTGTCTAACTATACATTAACACATCTAGCTTTTATGTGTATTTTACTCCTTGTTTCCTAGGCACTACTTCCGCGTATTCAACTTATTCTTTTCCAAATTCTATTTTATACATCTTTCATCTGACTTTAATTGTATGGTCACTCCAATTTATATTTTATACAGCTCTCATCTGATTTTTATTGTATGGTCACTCTAATTTCTATATCTCTCCCGCTCCCTCTCCAACTTAACTTTCCTAGAGCATTCGCGCTTCGTTCTGACTACCTTAGCTTTCGTTTTATTCATGTTTTTCTGCTGACCACGCTGGCCACCCTAATGGAAGAGTTGTTGACGGTAGCCAGTCGCTGTTGGAGTCGCAGTCTCTGCTGCTGCTGCTGTTGTTGTTGTTGTTGTTGCAGTGAGTCAGGTCCGGCCAGACGATGCGCGTAGCTCGCTTCCTTGCGAGCTGTTGATGTGGATGATGCGAGGCCAATTACTCATAAAATGCATGTTAAAAACGCTGAGGAAGCTGAGCACGAGAGGAGCGCAAAGATGGGTATGGAGGGGAGCAGGGACAGGGACAGAAGCTCTGAACAACTGTTGTGCGACGCCTGGCGCTGGCTTGCAGACATGAAGCTGGAGCTGACTTGGAGGTGCATCCGTGTCTCTGCCCTTTGTCATTGTCTTGTACGCTTTGATAAGAGACGACGGCGCATGGAGAAGAGAAGGGACCCGGGTAAAGAGGGGGAGAGGGAGGGACTGGCAGAGCGACAGAGCAATTTGGGGACGTGTCTGTGGTTGATATTTCATGTTTGCATGTTCCATTTGCCCTCCACTTGGCAGCGAGAGAGGAAGGGGGGAATTAATGAAGCATCTGATGCACAGCTGGGCAGGTCTTGGCGCCATCTCTTATCGCTGGGCGTGGGTGTCAACAGAGAGAGAGAGAGAGAGAAAGAACCGCCCTATAATTGAGAAATGTCTGCGTATCGCTCGCATCTGTTAGATACAACTGCGCATTGCGTATCTATCAGATACAATATCGAAGTCGAAGACAAGTTTTAATTGTGTGTCCCATCTAATTGAATTGGACTGCAGAACTAACCAATTGGAATTTCGCCATGCAAACAGATTTTAATTTTCCCCCTACCCTATCAATCGAGTATACCCATTATCTATTCCCCGCAGCTAGATGCTAACTGAGAGATACCCTGTGGCATTTACGTCAGTCAGCGCGAAATTGTTAGTGACAAGTCACATGGGTATTATTATTAATTAAATCAATAAGTGCGAGTTCTACCTCGCTACAGTACACCCCAAGGCTTATCTAGTACTAGATACTATATATACCATACTCCTGCTCTATTGACCGTAGCATATCTAGCATAAGGCTTCCTCGACTGACTTGACTTGGGTTCTGACACCAAGATTATCTTGGCCCGATAAGTTGGGGCAGTTAATTTCATTTATTTTGTTTAAATTTTCATTGTTCGCGATTAGTTGGGACATCACAATGACAAAACGTGATTTCCCCAATTTTTGTACTCTCTTTAATGGTGTTTAATTAAAGCCAATCAGCGATAAACCAGGCATAACCTAATCGACCTATCAGCATGTGGCATACCCTATAAATATCGCTTCTGCGCGCGTTAATCAAATTTTTCGAAGAGGGTTCCGTACCACCATACAAGGTGATATGATATGTCCGAGTGTATTAATCAAATCTAATGATATTTAATTTCGAGTTCCAGTTTTCTGGGTATCTGTGGGTAGGGGTGATACTTGGGTATTACTCGATTACTCGACTTGTGCAATGTAATATTATCCGATCGTGACACGAACTAGGTCATTTGTAAGACAAATAATGTAACATCAGTGTGATCATATCTAGGGATAATGCCAGATAGAAGCGAGAGATTCGACTACTTAGCACTGTGATAGGGCAATTTTTTTGACCAGCAAATGGGGTCAAGTGGCAGTAGTTGATGGTTATTCTGGATAGCGAGAGACCCATTGGTATATATGAGAGATTCTCAACTTTTGATTGGGCAAATGATGTCAAGTGGTTAGGAACAATCTTGCTAAGGATTTCAAAGTGTTGTGACGTATTTGGACAATAGGAAATTTCCAATATTGATACGTAAGAGGAAGTAGGGGCTGATTAGAATGCTACTACTACTCAGCTCGTATATGCTGGAAAACTTAAGTGCACTGAGAGGCTTCACTTTTCAAATCAATAAACTAATTGAAAGCAAAGATTTTAATCTTTCATTCTGCTATATAATACCATTATAATAAGCTAAATTTGAGAATTTCTGAGAATATAAATGTCTTATTTCATCATTGTTAGAATATGTTATAGAAAGTACTGCTGATTAAAGACCCTACTACGTTTTGAAAATACACAGAAAAGTATTCTAATAAAAGAAAGAGGTAGGAGAGGCTGGAAGATTCTACTTTTTGAGTTAATAATCTTTCTTAAAATAGTATTGTCTCTGGGGTAAATTATTTTATAGATTATTTTTCCACATAACAGCATTTTTATATCAAATTCTTGAGTATGTTCAAAGATTTAAGGATTCAAAAGGTATTAGAGCTAGAATAATTCTAATTAGATCTACTTATCTGTTTGAAATTCTTAAATAAATTTGAAAATCATATATTTTATATATATTTATATTTTTATATATATTTTTTATATATTAATATTTATTATTTTTCGCAAAGAAAAAAGAGTTTCCTTTGACTTACCTTCTTCTTTTTTGGAGACAGTAACTTGACTATGGAAATTCTCTAGCGTTGCTCTTGATTCTCCAGTATAGTATATATAGTTTTCTGATATATAGCGAACACTTACACACACGCGTACACACACGCACACACACACACACACTCAATCAGTGTGTGTAGCACTTGCCGACGGTCTTTGCAAGCGAACGTGAGTTGGTGCTGTCAGCTCGATTGGAATTATCAGATATTTCCTTGAAATTAATCAGATATATAGTTAAGTTTTTCACTGGGGCACACTACGTAGTGCACACACACTGAGACACACACAGAGATATAGAGAGGAAATGCCGTACGGAATAGGGAAACATATACGTCTCGAGTCTGGTCGAGCGCGACGCGGCGTTGTGGATAATGATAACCGCGCTCCGTCAGTGCCGCAAGCGAACTACGCAAAGAGCAACACGCTGACAGCGAGGCCGGTGAAAAACTCAGGTGGGCGCACAACCGGTTGCCGCCGCTGCCGTTGCCGCCGCTGCTGCTCCGCTGGGCGTGTGTGTGTGCGTGAAAGCGAGAGGGCGCGATCGGCGATCGCAACGAGTGAGCGCAAACGAACGATCGAGCTGGCACAGGTGCCGTGGCCTGGCACGGCAGGTGAGCAGCTCGCAGCTCCGCCTCTCTCATACACACTCGCTCGCTCGCTCGCTCTCTCTCTCGCTTGCACAGCAGCTGAGAGAGCGAGCGAGCGCATGCTGCGGCCATCGCATTGGTGCAGCTCGCACGAGAGAGGTTCGCATAATGGCGGCTAACCGGCTCTCTCTGCTGCTTGGCAGCCTGTGCGCGCTCTCTCCCGCTCTCTTGACTCTGTTGTGTGTGTGTGTGCGTGTGTGTGTGTGCGTGGCGTGGCACGTAATTGAATAAGCCTCGCACAAAGTGCAATAAATTTGATTAGCAAAATGGAAATTTATTTCTCAGACTTTTGTTTGCTTTCGCATTTGTTTGCCATAGATGCGTTTTCCTTCTCTCTCTCGCTCTCTCTCTCTCTCTCTTTTCCTTCTCCTTCTCTTTGTTGCGCCTCATAAATTACATAATTTAGGCGTCGCAGCGCGTGTTGCATTCTCGTTCGGTGTGAAGGGCCTCCTGAATGACGACTCCAACTGAGGGTCTTGAGGGTCTTAATTGCACAACACGCAGAAGGAAAGAGAGAGAGAGAGAGAGATAGTTGGGGCCTGGTGCGAGTGAGAGGCCACGCTAGTTGGCAACTCAAGTACTTAAATCAATGTGAAATAATTGCAATTTGATGGCTTCCAGTGGAAAATTACGATTTCTGACGACTTGGAATGAAACAAAGTTCAATTAATTCAATTGGGCAGCACGGAGAATACAAGATTTGTTGGGATTCCAAAAATATATAGCATAAATTAGCAAAAATTATAAAATAAAATACGTGTATATATAAGACTTAAATCATGAAAAGTTTCAGAAATCAAGTGAAAATATTTTTAAGCAGAAATCACGTATAAAATATATATTTATTTAGCTTATGATAGTTAAACGTTCGATTTGGTATTAGACAGTTTTCTGCTTATATTATATGATGAAATTTAAGATATTATTATATAGTTTTGGCTATAAACGCTTTTTTTTAAGCTGTAAAATCACATTAACACTATTTTAATAGCTTGGTTATTGACGATCTTCTATCCATTACATATCTATATAAACTGTCTCATTGGATCTTTTAAATAATAATCAAACAAATGTTTATTCTGAAGTTTAGCAACTTTTCCACAAGAAGTTTAAAAAAAACGATGATTACATATCGTAAAATCATATTTGTATAACTCTCAACTAATAATCTCATCAATACCTACTCAAAGAATGAATCTACAAATTTAACAAATATGCCTATAAGCTAGTATAGCTTATTTATTTACATTCTCCTATAACCATTATATTTCTGATTGTTTTTCTATTCTCACATTTGTTTTCATTGGGCGATAACCACTTCATTAAGTCCCCCACATCCCAGTGAAGCCTGAAGCAAGAGCAAATGCAGCTTCAGTCTTTCCCCTTTCTCTCTCTCTCTCTCTCTCTTTGCTTCTATCTCCTTCTCTTTCACACAGGCTATAAATAAGTGTTAATGGCAATTGCATACAAATAGTCTGGTGTTTGCCATTGATAGCATGAGCATTATATGGATGGGATCGTATCGCATTGGATCGACTCGGTAACAAGAAGTAAACAATGCGAGGCGGCTGCAACGGGTCTGGCTGCACTTTTAGCCAATTTCACGCTTCATTTACAGTCACAATGCAAACAAAAGAGCATTTGGCGGGTTTTCGGGCTGCGACTCTGGGTTCAATGTTCGAGCAGATCGCCCTGGGGACGCCACTATCTCCCTCTCTCTCTCTCTCTCTCTCTCTCTGTGTGTGTAGCGGTACACGGTCTCTGCGTCCCCATGTGGCCGTGTCAATCAGCTCGTCGCGCAAGGTGTGCGCTCTTTTTGGACGCAGCTCTGGGTAGCAGTTCTCCCTCTCTCTATCTCTCTCTCTCTCTCTCTGTCTTGGTGTGTCTCCTCTCTAGTGCACCGGTCAGTCCATATGCTTCGCAATTCGCAGTCCGCTTTAGAGTCCGCTGCGCATGCGCGCACGTCCTAATGTAATTATTATCTCAACAATTGAATTTCCGGTCTGCCTTGCTGTCTCTCCCTGCTCCCTCCCTGCTCTCCTCTTGGCTCCATCTGTACCTCGATCCCTGCCTCGACTTCAGCTTCGGCTTCGGGACAGATGTCGCGCAAAACGTTACAAATGTGCACTTAATTGCGCAATTAAATAATTTTATTTCTGCTCTCCGCGCTCGCAGCGCTCCTCTCCTCTACTCCCCCTACCCTGCCTTGGCTCCTCTGTCGGCAGCATTAAGTGCCAGTTGATTTGAGACACACACAACCAACGCTGCAGCTCACCTCAGTCCGACTCCAGTCCCGGGGCAGGCCAAGCCAATAGCAAACAAATTACTCACACTGCACTGCAATGCCGTACCGAGAGCGCATAGCGCCTTAACGCTTCTCTAAGGCGTCGTCTTTATTATACCTGAACTCTAAACAACTCTTGAGATAGGGTATAAAAGAGTATCTAAGGTCGGGCTAGTAACCTGTCGATGGTCTTACATGTCAAATTATTAGCCCCTTCAGACAAAAAAAAAATTTTTTAGAAAAATAATAAGGACCCTTGTCTAAAACTTGAAAAAATCGAAAATTTTCAATAAGTCAAAATTATAATTATTGAAATGCAGAATTAAAAAGGGTACCGATAAGTAAATAAAATGTCATTCCTCGAAAGAATCGGTGGATTTTCAAAGAAGTTATGAAAAGTGGAAAGTGAGGTTAGGAGTCGTGTCGAGGATGTTAAATTTTTGGTCGACTTTGACATGATTTTTGTCCAAAAATTAAGTATCATCTAAAATCGATTTAAACACTTGTTTAGTACTAATTTTGACATCCTTAATCGATTAAAAGTGAAAACTCGCGATTTAAAATTTTGAAAAAAAAAAAATTTCTGAAAAATGACAAGGGTGGACCCTTGCCTAAAACTTGAAAAAATCGAAAATTTTCAATAAACCAAAATTGAAAATAGTTGAAATGTAGAATTAAAAAGGGTGCCGAGACATAAATAAAAAGTCATTCCTCGAAAGAATCGGTGGATTTTCAACGAAGTTATGATAAGTGGAAAGTGAGGTTTGGAGTCATGTCGAGGATGTTACTTGTTAAATTTTCGGTCGACTTTGACATGATTTTTGGTCCAAAATTAAGTATCGTATAAAATCGATTTAAACACTTGTTTAGTACTAATTTTGACCTCCGAAATCAATTAAAATTAAAACATGGCGATTTAAAATTTTGAAAAAAATATTTTTCTTAAAAATGACAAGGGGGGACCCTTGTCTAAAACTTGAAAAAATCGAAAATTTGTAATAAGCCAAAGTCGAGGATTTCTTTTTTATAGATCCCCTAATAATTCCGATACAAGCTATATTCATTACCTTTTGCAATAGAAATTACACAAACATTCCCACATTATTCATGTATTTCCTTCAGAAGCAGCTGACTGACTTTCCTATCAATCATTCCTTCAGTTCTTAACTTGATTTGAAAGAAATTTCATTAAATTTGGAAATTATAGAAAAATTTAATTTTCGTGAACATGTACTATCTAATCTTATCTGATTGTCACTGTAACTAAAAACATATTAGTTAAGAGCGAGACAGGGATCTACTCAATGTTGTTTTTATGTCGTCTTAGATGGCTAATCTAGCCGTATGTATATTATATAGTTCTACATAACTCTGCTATTTCCGGGACTGCAGCTCTATCTAAAGTGTATTTCATTAGCTTTTTTTGACTATACTAATATTCTACACGGGTTTCATTATCAGCATACGCCCCTCTGTAAGATCAACTGGAAAAACCCTTGTTATACTTACCACATTTTAATTAGATTTCAAATTCTGAAGATTTTCGCACCGAAAACCCAGGGTAATTGTGATTAGTTCTCAAGTGGGTACTGGGCCCAACTGATATGTAGATTGGGGCGCGACTATGTGGTGCCATTCTCCGGGAATTCTTGGCCATTTTCACACCAAAATTCTAGCCATTTCCAAGTAGTTAGCTTTCTCGAGCGAGTTTTGTCATTTGCTTTGCGTGTTCGAGGAGAGAGAGGGAATAGAGGGATGGGGGGGAGGGGACGGGTACTTAGTCAATTACGCGAACGAACGATGCGTTGGCATAATCTCACAACTGTCCCACATAGCTAGGCATATTTTCTATCCCTCCTGCTCCTTCTCCTCCTCCGCCTACAGTGGGACAAAAAAACAAAACGCAACGCGCAACTGTAAACGATACCAAATTATATTTAATTACGTGCGATTAGTTAAGGTTACTGGAGTCGGGCGATCAAATGCCGCGATAAGGCGTCCCGTTCCTCTATGTAGGTATATTTATATTTATATATATATGGTATACTATACACACCATGTATTTAACTACACCAATCGGGTACCTGCCCGGGCGGGCACCTGGGACATTAATTCAATTACAAATGGTTGCGACGACAAACAAAAAATGGGGCAGGCGTGTGACATAATCACCCGACCGAATAGGGGGGGCTATATGTATAATATCTGGGTATGGTATGGCATGGCAAGACTCTGCATTCCCGCCCACAATTTGGTAATTTGATACGTCGATTTGTCTTGCTTTCATTACGACGGTAACGGTGACATTTTCCAGCGACAAGTGCATTTTCACTCAATTTTCGTGGGGCGGCAAATTGACTTGGGCGGAAGCGCGTTATTAACTGGTTTATGCAAGCCATAATCGCTTACCAGATTCCCAGCCGGCGATAAGCAGCCAGCAGGCCGACTCTACGACTCTCCAACTCTCGATTACCCACTGTGGGCACTGAGAGAAAATTGTGTGTATGTTTTGTAATTGAAACAAAAGACATTTTTTAGTTACAGAAATGTCCTATTCCAATGCCACATTTAATATATATTCTATTAAACATTATATTATTTTATTATTATATTATTTATTTTTGATTAAACTTATCAGGTATTCTAGAATTTTTTGAGATTCACTTGAAAGACTTTACTGGTCTCTGTAGAAAGGTGTTTTTTAGAATTTTAAAGAAATTTAAACAACAAATAAGGATAAATATTTGAGATATATGTATGTATGTATCATAAAAAATCAAGGACCGTACTTCACAAATAAAATAACAAAAAGTCCTATAAAATGTTCAAAATTAAATGATTTAAGTAAATTTTAATTTTTTTTGTGACTTGAAGTAAAACAAACCTATATTACTTGAAAATAGTTCTATAGTATTTGAATAAGTGATTATATATAAGGGTCCTGGTCATTTCCCGTTACCTCTAACATATTGATGTTTTCTTTACCCACTTGTTTCTCTCAGTGTAGCGATACTACCCGTGTTTGCAGCCCGAACTACCCAATAAGCAGTCAACAATTAAAACGAAAGCGCGGTAATTTCATTTGTACGTAAATCTAATTGTGGAAAACATGGAAACTCACACACACACATACACACACACACACACTGAGATACACCTGCACACGCAGTCATGTACACCCTGCACATCCATCTATGGAAACTCATGGCAATTCGTAATGTAGAAATGAAAAATGCTTTGGTAATTAGTGCGTGTACCAAAGTCGGGAGGGGAATTTAACTTAATTGCCTTCATTGGAGTTTCAGTTTTCAGTTTTTTTGAATTTTCGTTTTTTTTTTCTTTTTGTTTTTTTTTTGATTTTCAGTTTCCAGCTTTGTTTTCGGCTTTCATTTTGCGCCTTTTTGTTTTTGCAAATTAATGTTTTTCCAGGTAATTTCAGTTTAATGTGCGTCAATTAAAATTATTATTGTTTATCTCATTCGATTTAGCTTTGGTATTTTGTAGTATTTATAGTTAATTAAATATAATTTCTAAAATGATCAGTTCGCATTGCAACAGATTAGAATATGAATATGTATGTGGTTGAAGTATATCCCCATCGAGGCCAATCACTATACAATTTTTAAATGTCTGACATATTATAGGGGATTGGGTAAAGTTTATTAATAATTTGAACGCTAGAATGATTGTAAATAAAAAAAATAAGGGTTTTAAAATATTAAAATTTTGATCAAATTCCAAAATTTTTATGCTTCTAACACCCTGGGAGGCCTATCTAGACTTCTTATAGTCATAACTTTGCCAAATATCATCTGCAGATGCAATTGCTCAGCGTCTTCTTCGTTTATCTTGGACTTCTTAGCTGACCATACTCGGGCAGATGTCCAGGTCTTTCGAGGTCCAGGTGTGTCTCTCACAATCTTCGTATATCCCTTTGGCGCGACGCTTGGTCTCTCCCTTACCCATCCTCTTTCTCTCTCGCTGTTTGCCTCATTCCTTCTATCATCGCATCGAATTCGTTTGTTTTATAATTGATTAATTAGAGGTTGGTCCTTTTTCCGACTCCGCGCGGGATGCCTTCGGCTATCGTTAGAATTATAATTGGTCTGCGGCATGTGTTATCCTAAGTAATATCCCTATTTGCCCTGTTCGCCCTGTCGGCAATTTGTTTGGTCTCAGCACCCAAATTGATTTTATTGACTTGTAAATGATGTTCGTTACTTCGCTACCCTCGCCCCTGCCCGGTCTCTCCTTCCGTTAACCGAGGCCAGTTGCTTCCGTCTATTACCATATCCCACATGCACACGATGCTCGGTTCGATGTCCATGTCCATGTTGGCTACTGAAGTCACCGCTCGTTAAATTTACGACTCGATTCGCGGGTTGGGGAAAGGCCTCCGTCGTTGCTGCCTGATGACGGGAGAGTTCTCGTAATGTTTATCATATTTTTACCCCTGCTTTGGGTCATTAGATATGTAATACACTGAAATATTGCAGTTGCGCAGCTAACAAATAGAGGTGTAATTGGTTTGGGCGAGAAATGAAGCAATTACGCCTATCCATAGGAAAAACTTTATATGTGAACTCAGTTGTTAATGCAGCTAGAGCGATGAAATTTTCAAGAAAGGTGTGTTATTATTATAGCTGTTATATATATCAAGGACAGCTTGATCGGAACATATTATGAGAAGTTATAGTGCAAAAACAGTTGTTAAAATTGTAATATTTTGATTATAATAATGTTCTTTTAAATGTTATGCCAACTAAGCTTGTTGCAGAACAGTTCTCCCACTGCTCAGCAAGTTTCAGGGTATTTCGCCTCTGGCATTGCGATCAATAACGATTCTTCTCGATGTTGAATATTAATTTATTGATTTCACGCCGCCATTGCGAAACTCTTTTGAGGATGGAGGTCGCCTACGGTCTTCGAGACGGTCGGCGCCATGGCGCAGCAGCAGCAGCATCAGCATTAAGAGAGCTGAGCCCACAATTAATTACTTTTTGTAATTAGTTGCAAATTTTATAGCTGGGCCGCATGTGGCAGGCAGAGCGCAAGGCAAGCGGCAAGTTTGGAGTCATAAGTACCTTAAGATGACTGAGAACCGCATTAAGATTGATAACGAGCTAATGAATGTAAATTTTATACTCGAACCTCTCAGTCAGTCAGTTAGTTGGTTCGTCACTTAGTCGGGTAGTTCGTCAGTCTGTCAGCCCTGGGAGTCCATTTATGAGTTGTCGTTGTTGTTGCAGTTTTCCAGTTTCCACTGACGTTTCGCAAATTGAATTTCGCACTTCCGTTTACATTTGCCAGCGACTACAGTAAAAATCCCATAAAACCGAAGAGTTCTTAAAGTTTTGCATTAAGAAATAATCTGCTGATGTAATGGCTCACACTATATAGTAATATAAATACACGTATGTGTTTACCATGTGTTTGATTAATGCTATAAGTGTGGAATAATTGAGACTTTATAAGATGTTTAAATATAGATACGTATGGTATAAAGTAATGATCCTCAGGTCTAGCAAGGTGAATTTTTAGTAATTAATTGATAAGCTTAAAAATAAGTTTTCTATATTATTATTGGATTAAGTTAAGAATCATATTATTATTTTTAAATTTTTTTGAAGGAGCTCCTTGTGAGAGAGAGCAATTTTTAAAGAGTCTGAAGATCTTTCTTTTTTATTTGTTTATTCAAAGCTTGAAAAAAGGTTTCTTAAGAGATTTTTTAAAGATCAGTGTCAAGAATAAAAACAAAAAAATTTTAAAACTGATCCTCAAGATCATCTACTTGCAGATTCGACTGAGAAGAGTTAAAATATATAACTTATTCAGAGAGATATTTTCAAAAACTTTAAATTTCTGGGCGTAACTTGCTTAAAGAGTTCTAAACAAGTTGAGAATGAGGCTTAGCCTTACCAACTTATCGAGCCACTCGTTAGCTAGGGTTACCCTACCCTCTTGCATATTACCTGCAGCTCTTTGGCGGACTGATTAATGCGAGGGGCAACACTTAGCCAAAGTCCACAGTAGCCAAGTACGATGGGCATAAGGACGGGCAGGGGAGGCAAGGGAATGCAATTACGCGATACTTGGTAACAACATATTGGTAATTAAATAGATGGGTCGAAAAGGGGCCCCATCAAGGTTCCTACTCGCAGACGTTGACAAATGAGTTCATCAGCAGCTCCAGCTTCGTCCGGCCGCAGCGGGCAGGTGAGAGCGCCGCCGATAAGCTAAGAAAGAGACACAGAAATGGGGGAAAAGGAGAGGGATATATAGAAAGAGAGAGAGCGTGGGGAGGGAGAGGGAGCGTTGAATTAATTTCAGAGTGAAAAGCGATTTATTTTCGCCATTTCGGCCGTTTAATAAACAATTTAATAGCGCGCATAAATTTCAGACATCATATAATAAACCCATTTGTCTTGTTGCGGGGAGAGACCGTGGAGTAGAGCGGGGTGGGAAGACTTATATGCAGCCCCGATATGCGAGGTTATTAAATTATGCTTCGGCTCAAGCGTAAAAATAAACCGTAGCAAATGTAAAGAGCGAGAGGAGCGTCCCCGTTTAACGAGCCCTAATGGAATCGAAGATCTCTTTCTCCCTCTCTCTCTCTTCCTCTCTCTCTAGTTTTTGGTGGGGACTTTCTCCGTGGAAAATTAGACGCGAGTCGGCTTCAATTAATCAGAGATATTCGAATAAATCAAGTGCCATAAAAGTGACACAGCGTGAGACGCGCCGCCAGAGCCTGCAGAGAGAAGTTGCCCCAGCACAAAAGATGAATATTTAATTACGAACAAATTAAGAATGCAAATAAATGTGTGAGAGACCTTAACAGAGAGCGAGAGAGAGAGAGAGAGACAGAGCAAGAGAGGGCGTTGCGTCGATTATTAATCGATAGACTTTATAATTAGTGGCGGGCTGTGGCGATTGTAGCTGCCTGCGGGACGTCCATGGGTTACCCTATTAGCTAATTGGGCTGAGTACACAGAGAGAAAGAGAGAGAGAGAGAGAGAGAGAGAGAGAGAGAGAGAAGGCAGCGCGTGCTCCAGAGATTAAAGAGAGAGAAATCTTTAATAAACCGCAGTTCGATTTGATATCGATTTTATTACGATTCCTATCGTTGACACCACATGAGCTTGGAAGCAATCGAAAGACCTTCAAAGTCCTAACCAAAAAAACCGTCTAGCTTTCAGCTGTTTATCTGGCTTTTCTAGCGTGAAACAAGCCACAAATTGATTTTAATTGAATATGATTGATGTACCTGGTCAAGCTTTCCGGCCAATGGATGCGCTAAAGACTCTCTCGCAATGGGGTAATCAAAGTCACAAGCAATCAAGGCATATTTGAGCGGGTCTAATTGGGCCGAGTTTAGCCATAATTTCATTAGCTGCCGTTTTGGCATCCTAACGATGACTTTATTGGGCGATGACTCCGACTCCGACTGTGCTTCCTGGGAAGCACAGCAACAACTTAATTAAGGCAATAGATAGAGGAGAAGTTGGAGGAGGAGGAGGAGTAGGAGAAGGAGAGATCTTGCGATTGGGATCGAAAGGCATCAAGCAATTTGTATGCGACCATTCGACAGCAACAAGTCATTTCACACTTTGATCACGCTGTCCAAGCTCAGCTCCAACTCCAACTCCAACTACAGGTTGCAGCTGCTAGCTTGGCCAGCTACGACTTTGGGTCCTGGCTGCATCCATAAAAGGATGCCCCCAACAAGATTGGAATGTGGCCATGCATATATTAACTCTCTCGATCGGGACAGGGACAGCAATCGCCCGCGCTCGAATTGGACTTGGGATCGGAGTTGGGATCGGAGTCGGGGGTTGTAGTCGAGCAGGCATGGCACCTCCACGCACAGTCGGCAGTAATTAACTTGTTTCAATAATTACGCATGCGCATTTGCACATGTTGCCCACTGTCCGCTGTCCGCTGTCCACTGTCCACTGTCCATGGTGCCTTGTCCCGTGCCCATGGCCACATTCGATTCCTTGCCACATTCGTTTGGGGCTTCTGTTGGCGACTCTTAACAAGATTTTTGCATTGCGTGTGCATTGAAAAGCGACAACACACTCCGTTTCACCACATACCCTATGTGGGTGGAGTATTATTGGGATTGTCATAGGGTTTGTTACAGAAGTGATAGTCTAAAAGTGCGATCTTGTTGCTCGTAGGGCAGTTAAAGAAACAGAAATAGGTCGTTAGGTCGATTGGCTGATTGGAATGAACCTTATTTATTGCTATAAATATGATAGGAGCTTAAGGAGACATATGATCCATGATCTCGGTTTCAAAAGAGTGATCTTGTTGAGGCTTCAGAAATAGGTCGATTAGGTCGAATAGGTCGTTAGATTTAACTTGTTTCATTGAATCTTTCTCTAAAACTCTAAGAAGACATAGGATCCATGACATTGTTATCGAAAGAGTGAACTTGTTGCTTGTATGGAAAGAACTCTATCAGGGCGCTGCCATCACTCTTATTCAGAAATAGGTCGTTGAGCCGATTAGGACGTTTGATTGAATCTTTCTCTAGAACACTAAAAGGCATAGGACCTATTATCTTGTTGTCGAAAGTGTGATATTGCTGCTTGTGGTAAAGGTAAGGAATAAAAAATAGGTCGTTAGGTCGTTTGACTGATCCTTACAAATTGCTATATATATGGAAAGAGCTCTAGACAGCATAGGATCCACGATCTGGAAAATATTCTCATGCAAAACACTATTCGTTCCCTGTCATCACTCTAATTCAGAAATAGGTCGTTAAGTCGGTTAGGTCGTTTGAGTGAACCTTATTCATTGCTATTCTGTGCTATGAATATGCAAAGAACTCTTGAACTCTAGGATCCATGAACTCATAACTATTCTCTACCCAAATCCTATTCGCTCCCTATTTCTTTCTTACCTCTATCCGTTTGCCTTCTCAGCATTTTCTTCCCCTTTCCAACACTGCAGTGTATCGCTGGTGCGTTGTGCCTCACTTCTAGGCAATTTTCATGTACTTTTTTGGTGGAAATTTATGCAGCAGCCGCCACTTATTAAGCAGTCCATGTACCGTCGACTTCGTCAGTTGTCCCTACTCCCAGCGCGCTACCCTACCCAACCCCTTACCCAGTAGTGCCCGTCTGCAGATGGAGGTGGCAGCGGCACTTAATTATTGATAGCATTACATGCCCGGTTCAGTGGGTCACCGCGTGTCGCTGTCCAGCTGTACTGGAGCTACCGTAGCTACTGCTCCCTCCTGGAGGCATCTCCATTCGATCTCCGATCTTGGCGCACTCTTAACAATTTTTCTTTATTAAGGCATCACAACAAAGAGAATTTTGGTTACACACACACAGAGAGAGAAACATATAATACGAAAGAGAAAGAGGGACCAGACATGTAGTGGAAAAGAGAGAGAGAGAGAGTGATGCAGTGACTCACTCACATCTTGCTGCAGTCAATGTCATGCACCTCAACGTTCTCCATGCCGGGAATACTCTTGACCGCCTCATTCATTTCGGCCAGAGATTCGGGAGTATTCGCAACGTTCTTACTGTCGGCAGCTGCGCCGCCTTCCGCGCCCGGCATGACATCCATGCCGGTCAACTTACCCAGAGCCGCCAGCTTTTCCATGTCATCCATGCCGCTCAGATCCATGTTGCCCAGTGCCTCCTCCAGGCCAGCAGTTGCATCTGCCTCACCGCATGCCTTCTGGTCGCGCACTTCGGTGATGACCACCTCCGTGGTGCTGAGCAGGGAAGCCACACCGGCTGCATCCTGTATGGCTGTGCGCACCACCTTGGTGGGATCAATGATGCCCTTGTCGATCAGTTTGCCATACTCGTTGCGCATGGCATCGTAGCCGTAGTCGTTGCTGCCATTGAGCACCTTGGCCACCACCATGGGTCCATCCACGCCAGCGTTGCGGGCGATGGTCAGGCAGGGCATGCGCAGGGCTTGGCACACAATGTCGATGCCATGCTTGAGGTCAGCGTTCTGTGGCTTGAGCCGCTCCAGCGGCGCAATGCAGCGCAGCAGCGCGGTGCCGCCACCAGGCACGATGCCCTCCTCGATGGCAGCACGCGTTGCGTTGAGTGCATCATTGACGCGATCCTTCTTCTCGCCCACCTCGACCTCGCTGGTGCCACCGATGTGGATGACAGCGACACCATTGGTCAGCGTGGAGATGCGCTGTCGCAGGCGTTTCTTCTGATCCGTGGTGGTTGTGGGATCCTCCAGCTCCTGCGTCAACTCCTCGATGCGACGTTCCAGTGTCTCCACCGTGGACTTGCCCTGCAGCAGCATGGTGTTATCCTTGCTCACAATGACCTCACCCACCTCGCCGAAGTCCTTCACCTTGGCCAGCTCGATCTTGGTGTAGTTACCATCATCCCCAAACACGGTTGCGCCCGTGGCGACGGCAATGTCGCCGAGCAGCTGCTTCCGGTACTCCCCGAAGGCCGGTGCCTTCACGGCGCACACCTGCAGTCCCATCTTGAGGCGATTGAGGACGAGAGCATTGAGTGCTTCGCCGCTGATGTCGTCGGCAATGATCAGGAGCGGACGACGCTGGCGCAGGCAGATCTCCAATGCACCCACGATCTGCTTCAGCGAGGTGATCTTCTTGAGCGTGATCAGCACATACGCATTCACGTACTCCACCTTGGAGCCCTTGGAACTGTTGACGAAGAAGGGCGAGATGTAACCCTTGTCGAACTGCATACCCTGCAGCACCTGCAGCTCGTCCTTGAGCCGCTTGCTCTCCTTGACGGTGATGGTGCCCTTGTTACCGACCTTCTGTGTTGCCTCCCCAATGAGGCGTCCGATCTCAACGTCCCCGTTGGCCGATATCGTTGCAACCTGCTCGATCTCTTGGCGCGTCCTCACCGCCCGTGACATCTTCTTGAGCGACGCCTTGACAGACTCCACGGCCAGCATGACGCCGCGTCTGATCTCGACGGGATTGGCACCGGTTGTCATGTACGACAGGCCCTCCTTGGCAATGGATCGTGCCAGCACGGTTGCGGTGGTGGTGCCATCGCCAGCGGTTTGATTCGTATTGTCTGCCACATCCTGCACCAGCTTGGCACCCAGTTGCATGTGCTGATCCCTCAGCGCAATCGAGCGAGCCACCGAGACGCCATCTTTGGTGATCTTCGGCGATGTCCACGGTCGCTCCACGATCACACTGCGTCCCTTGGGACCCATGGTCACGGCCACCGCATCGGTGAGCACGTCCACGCCCCGTATCATACGTGCCCGCGCCTCCGATCCAAAGCAAACATCCTTCGAGTAACAACGATTGATCAATCGACAGGATCGGACGGCCTCACGCACATACGAACGAAACATTTTGTTGACTTTTAAATTGATTTTCCGAAATAGATAAATTAAACAATACTCAAAAATCGTATACTGTATGTATTTTGGGGGTCTGTATATGTGTGAAAATATATAGAATATAAATATAAATGTTTTTTTTTTTCCAATACCGATAGCACTGTCTCTGTCTTCTTTAACACGACAAATGGGAATGACACGAGCTGGCACAGGCAGCATCGATTTGTCGTACCTGCCAGGGCCTACTCATCTCTACTAAAGTCCCAAATTCCCAGCCAGGGCTGGCAGAATAGGAAATAGTAGTTTCATATTTTTAAATTGTAAGTTCCTTGATATTTAGGTCCTTAAGACCTATTCGACCTAAGCGACCTATGCGACCGAAGCGACCTATGCGACTTACTCTTCCTAATCGACCTAATCGACCTAAGCGACCATATCGACCTATTCGACTTGCTCTTCCTAATCGATCCAATCGACCTAAGCGACCTATTCGACTTACTCTTCCTAATCGATCAAATCGGCTTAAGCGACCTAAGCAACCTATTCGACTTACTCGTCCTACTCGATCTAATCGACCTAAGCGACCTATTCGACTTACTCTTCCTAATCGACCTAATCAACCTATTCGACCTAAGCGACCATGTCGACCTATTCGACTCTCTCTTCCTAATGGATCTAATCGACCTTAGCGACCTATTCAACCTATTCGTCCTACTCGACCTAATCGACCTATTCGACCTATACTGGTCTTTAACCGTCTCTCTCTCTGTCTCTCTCTGTTTTTGTGTACTCCCTGAGTACGCATCATATATGATATCTGAGCAACAGACCTATTTGATCGCTTTAGGAAGGTTTCCATCTTTTATAGGGTAGCAGATAATGCCTGGACTGAGGAAATCTTAATCAAAAGTTTAGAAAATTAATGTATACGTAAATTAAAGTTTTTAATAAATAATAATAATAATAATAGTAATAATCGCTCATTAGAACGGATTCAAATTATACGATGATTAGAATTATTGTAACTGTTAAAAGGTGTTCCTCCCTAGGTCCTAACTCCATTCCAGTTCCTCAGTTCCTTTGGGAAACCACCTCCATTTGAACTGGAGTTCCTCTTCTCTAACTGCTCTACCGCCTCTACCCAGCTCGTGTCCAGTCTGTGTGACTAATGCGACATCGCGGGGGCAAACTCCGCTTATCTGTCAGTCTTCCTCCCCTACCTTCCCCTCTCCTCCCCTCATTCGGCCTGTGTGTGTGTGTGTGTGTTCTGCTTGTCGTATGTACCGTATTAGGTGCTCTGTTTTACGACGATCGCTTTTGGTGTTGTTGTCATACGTATTAGGCGATATCGTAAACTGAAAGCTGTGATAAAACCATTAACAATTTATTAGCGTGTTCGAACCCGTGTTCGAAACATTTAGTACCGCCTTATGGGATCACGTGAGTCACATTGTATGCCCCTATGAGTCAGTCCCCCCTCTCTCTCTCTCTCTCTCTCTCTCTCTCTTTCTGTCTGTCTCTGTCTATCTTTGCTCTCCTTTTGATCTATCCTTGTATCGATGGGGGCCAACTGATTTGGTACCTTCTCCCTTATCAGCCTCCAATTCAATTAACCGAACAATCAATTATGATTTGTCACGGGAGTTCCAAAAAAAAAAGAAAGAAATATAGATACCAAGTGCCTGCCCCCCTCCATCCCCCCCTGTAGGTTCTGCTGCCTTATCGCAACTGTTGCGGGCCTCTCGTTTCATGTTTGACATTTCTTAATTATTGATTCTATGTTTTCGCTACCTTTTGAAGATTGGAACATGTGTTCCAGAGGCCATGTCTGGCAGAGACTGCGAAACGGAAATGAAATTAATTGGAAAAGTGCGTAAGAATTATTTGGAAATCATCATCTGCAACTATCGTAGTTAAAAAGAATATAGCACACTCAAAGAGCTCTCATATCACGAGTTCCCGAAAAAAGTTGAGAGAAATTTACATTTGTAAATGGAGGTGGAATATTTATATTTATTTTGAAGTATTTTCAAATTTATTGATAAATAAATCGTGAAAATTTTAAAACATTTTTATTTTACATATTTTACTAGATCTTTATAGCATGTGTGATCTCCATAATCTAGTTTTCCACATAATATAATAACGTATATGTTGTATATATTTATTTTGTTGTGTGATCTTTTGTGTTAGATCGTCGGATAAGATTTCTAGTTTTTCTTATGGTGTTATATGGGGTATACTATAAGCTGTATGTAGGGTATTGCTAGCGTAACTAGCGGGTTCCCAAGTTCCTTCAGCGTCTGATTGGATTTCTTAGCCTGTTGCCTGTTGCCATTTTTTAGAGCAACCTCATTGCTCGTGCTGCTTCTAATGATCTCTAATGAACTTAGTACCTTCTTAGCTTCTCCTTAAAGTCTCTCTCTCTCTCTCTCTCTCTCTCTCTCCCTCTCTCTCTCTCTCTGTCTGCACAGATCGCATGGGACAACTGCGGTTCCTGCATAAGGATCGCTGCGCCTGTCAACGGCAAAATCAACTCATCAACGTTGACAGGGGCGGCAGGCCAGCTCTACTCTGCTCTGGTCTGCTCTGCTCTGGTCTGCAGTCTGGGGTCTAGCTACCTAAATAGCCGCAAGGTCTTTGCAATTGACGCGTGATTGGCATGCAGACCTGTCATCCATCCCCGGTCACATGGCCACATTGCAGCATCGCATCGCGGCTCCCAAAAATAGTCATGGCACAAACGAGTCGCGATTCCATCGAAGAGGCACGCTGCTGCGGCTCTGCGGAAGGTGTCAGCTACTTGGTATGGATAGCAAAGCAGCATATCATATGGTTTCTTTCTTCTCCAGCTATTTATGGCATAAACATGTCTCTCTATCTCTCTCTCTCTCTCTCCTTCTCCCTCTGTCTCTGTGCATATTTTAAATTAATATTATTAAGACTTTTAGCCAAATGCGGCTTGCTGTTACTGCCTAATTGGAGTGAGCTGAGCTAGTTAAATTTGCAGTCTCTGCCTCTCTCTCCCTCTCTCTCCCTGTGCCGTCGGCAAACACTTTGCTTTATTTAATTTTCGAGTGCAAAATCAACTCGCTCTCTCTCTCTCTCTCACTCTCACGCAGTGCGAGTTAAGTAGCAAATTGCAGTGGCGACACCTGCCGGTCGCTGCACTGAGCAAGCAAAGTAACCCTGTCTCTCTCTCTCTCTCTCGCTGTGTGGCTCTCTTCTGCTGTGGCGCCGCCCTCTCTCACACAGCGCCAATCAGCGCTCAATAAGCAAACAGCTGAGAGAGCGCGAGAGCGGCAGAGTTTGCTGTACGCGTGTGTGTGTGTGTGTGTGTGTGTGTGTGTGTGGGAGCTGTGTGCCGTCTGTGTTGGTGTTGGTGTCGTCGACAGGCAATTTACATGAAATCAAAATGAAACGTGTAATGCAAGCAGAAGGGTCGCGACTGTAGAGGGCGCCTGAGTGCAGGGAGTGTAAGAGAGAGAGAGAGAGAGACAGTCTATGCCAATATACCCCTTGCATGCACGCCTAGGGTATCAACAGCGACACTCAAACTTTGTTTGCTTAAACTTTTACCAGTTTTTTGGGGGCAAGTGTAAAGTGGCAGTCTGTCCCTTTTTCAGTCCCTCTCGCTCCCCCCTCTCTCTCTCTCTCTCTCTTACGCTCGCTCGCTCACTTCCTTCCTTCCCCCCCTTTTGACTTGTTTCTTTCGCTCTGGCAAAGTATTTTTGATTGTTTTTTAAATTGTTTTTGCACGCGATTCGTGTTTGGCGGCTTTATTGCTGTAATTGCCAGGGCCGATTCGTTGTTATTGTTGTTATTGTTGCAGCTACATAATTTAATTTGAATGCATATGATATACAAAATGAGTAATTGAATAAGTTTTTTATTGCCTCAGCTGCAGTGTAGTATTGTAATATTCGTGATTTTTTCCCCAAACTTGATTGCGCCTGTTCGCGCTCAAAATTAAATTAATTAAAATAAAATTAAATTAAAATAATGCTTTTCTTCTTATATTTTTTAAAAGAATTTGCGATCTGTTCGCGCACTAAATTAAATTAATTAAAATAAAATTAAATTCTTATATTTTTAAAGTATTTTGCGATTATCAAACAAATCATTGAAGTCACAGCATTCTTATTTGGCATACTCATAGATATTTAATAGCTGAACCCATTCTTTAAATTTCAACCAAATCGAACAACTAACAACGAAGTTATGCAGCTTAACGTTTTCACGCTGTATGTATATATGTGTATTATATATATTTATATTGTGTATAACTCGAGATTTGCAACGGATTCATGGAAGTGGATACGCTCATTATACCATTTGTTCTATTAATTATTTCCATGATTGGTTAAGTATTTTAACTATTTTTTTCGCTTCAGTGTACTGACGGGTCCGTATGGCAATCCAGGAAAGTTCGTATGGGGGCACACGGATGTTACAATTAGGCATGCTGAAATGTTGTTAAGGCCGAAAAGGATCTGAATAACCGGACTCTTTAGCTTACATTCTTATTAACATATCTATATATATGTATATATATATATATATTTATTCTTTGCTCTTTGTTTGTGTACGTATATGAATATTAAACTTGTTTAGAAGTTAACTTGACTTTAATGTGATATAAGTTCATATATTCTTGATACAGACCGAAAATTAAAAGATTCAGATAGTCCAAGGATTTAGGGATTATTATTTAGGGTTAGGGTTATTATTATGCGCAGATCACGAAAAACTGATAGGTAGAATTAGAATGATACATATACAAGATTGCGATTGGATAATACATACCGAAGTTATTAAATATATAACTAAGTTATATTTTATATAATCATATATGTGGGGTATTATATAGTACCATACACGGTGTGTAATTCGCGATTTGCAACGGCTACGTAAGAGTCGATAACACGTATCGATATACGCTCATTATATTAGTTATTTCCATGAAATCGATTTAACTATGGAAATAATTGGGTCTGCTATATATAGGCACGATTTTCAGCTACGATCTACACACCTACTATAAAAATGTTTCTTAACTTCGTTTTCATTTTCCTAATCGTTATATCGTTCTTCTTACTCTGCTCTGCAGACAAGTGAGTTTTTGGCATTTGAAATCTCTTCAAAATATATTAATCTTTTCAATTGAACTTTGTTAGAGATGTGTGCTTGAGGAAAGACATAGTAAAGAAGAATCTAAAGGACATGGTAGCGGAATTGGAACAATTGAAATCGGACATTGAATCATTAGGAGATCTAATCAGGAAGGATTTTAAACGTATCAGTGCGGCACTTAAAAAGCTGGAAGGAAATACTGATGACAGTTGGTAACGAAGAAGCTAATGCTGGGAACTATAGAAGCACGTGAGGGTTGGATGAAAGTATAGACTTCCAATAATGCTCGGGCCCAGACAAGATATACGCCATAACCTCGGATCAACCACAGGAATTGTTTGTTCCGTCTGAGGATACAGAATACAAATTATATACGAGTTATCAGATATAGTTTTCTTACTTCTTCACATTAAGCATTTTCTTTGCAAAAATTACCTTGTCATTTTGGGTAAATTGAAGCTTTAAATCAACGCCCCTACGGACTGTACTTCTCTCTCTGCAATCTCTGCTCCGTTTATTTCAACTCTTTTCTCTTTCCTTTTTATCTGCTCGACATGCTTCGAATTTGATTGCAAATTCTGTTGCGGTTTTTCGTGGCCAAAATGATTTCTGATTCGTAAATGTCTTTGCGAGAGAGTTAGGGGGGGAAATAATTTGGCTACAAAGTGCAAGAAATTTTCGGGAACCCAGCAAAATCCGCTCACGTAGTTGGGCAGGTAAATTGCGCATAATATGATTAAAATTCATTCATTTTGCGCATTACCCAAAGCGGTTCGTACACGTCTCTGGGGTCAGACATTTGATTAGGGCGTTGTGTTCTACGAAATTCGATTCGATTTCGATGCTCTGGCTGTCAATGAACTTCAAAATAAAAAAAAAATTGGCAATATGCTATGATTATATGTGGTATATATATACGATAATATGGGCAAACCTTGAGAATGCTGAGCTGTAGACTGTAGGAGGGCAGAAGGAGGGGCAGAGGAGAACCGGGAACTAGAGTTTTCATTAATCATTGGGGCTAACATTTAATTAATTTGATTAGCATTTATTGCTAAATTTTGCAAATTATGAATCAATTTATTGTTGCACGACTTAAACAAGTTCGTTGCCTAAGTCTTTCGTTTCTTCTCCTACTCAGCATCGCATCACATTTTAATCTGCATAATTTTAATTAGTATCTCAAAATGCGCCTGCCACGCCCCTTAACAACAACATACCCCCCTCAGGGGAGGCAGCTCATTATTGAATTGAAAAATCAAATTTCTCAGCGATTCGATTCGTTTCGTTTTTTTTTCCGTTTTTGTCTTTTTTTTTCTTCGATTCCTCATTGCGTGGGCCGAAATTGTTTTTGATGCAGCATCGATATATGTATAAGGTATTTTGATGATCATGAATATGCATTATTAATCTATTAATTGACTGTTCAGCAGATCGTTAGCTTCTTAAATATGGCAGCATATAGAGTGAGGAAAGTTGTGGCAGTTGCGCGTGTCTTGTCGTTGCCATAAACTAATTAATATCAACACTGTGCAACACAGTTTTCAATTCGTGTTATCTTTATAGCAGATGTTTTCGAGCTTATGTTGTAGATTATATACAACTATCATTAGAGATTTTCGAAACTTTATATATTCAAAAATATATTCATTTCTTGGCTGTGTTTTCTTTTATTTCTCCATCGTAGCTTTTGCTTATCATCTTTCTTTTAAAGTTTCCAAATTACTGGCTGCCCAGTGTTACCATACAATATGTAAAATCGCTGCTGGGTGCGTTGTAAACGCCATCAGGTTGAAATTAATAACGATCTATGAACATGGACACACTCCGCCTTACCCCCCCCCCCGTTGAGAACCTACCACAGTTTAGCATCATGTTGATCATGTCCGATCAGCGATCACCTCATTTATATGCATGTCTCGGCACAGTCTAACCTAAAACGTCTGAGCGAAGTGGGGATGCCAGGTCGAAGATCTTGGGCGAATCTCTGGCGAGTTTCTCTCTTAGTTTCCCAGACATGGCAAATGTTTGCACAACACACGATAATGATGACAGCCCAAATTAGCTACTAATTTCCACAGACAACACACTTCAGCAGAGGATTGTGCTGATGATGATGATGATAATGGACGGTGGAGGAGTAGGAATGGAGGAGTAGGGATGTGCATGAGTAGATGAGGGTCATGCAGCGTCAGGACCTCACACAGCTGACGCTGCTGCTGCTGCTGCTGCGCCGGAAGTGATGTGCCACGACTCGAAGTCGAGTTCAAATTGCCATAAATCAGCATTTGATTATCCTGCTCCTACTCTCCTGCTCTCTCTCTCTCTCTCCCTTTCTCTCTCTCCTTCTCTTGCTCCTTTATTTCGTTGCTTGTCTGCTTGTGCGTGTTACTTTGTTTTTAATTTATTAATTATTAGGCGGTGCGCCGACGAGAACGCAGACCCAACCCCGCAACGCTTCCGCTATTAGCGAAAACTGCGCAAATCATTCACAGACAACACTGAGAGAAATTGTTGAAAACTTGTTGAAATGTAATAAGAAAAATAAATAATAAATAAAAATAATAATAAATAAAATACAAATAAACATATAGCTGTAGACTGAAAGAAACTTATAGAATAGTTTCTTAACAGATTTATATGTGATATAATAGAAATATGAAAATTGTATTGTATTATGTAGAAGAGTTTTCCAAGCTTAATAAGGTGTTTTATCTAATTAATTGTAAACTTTAAATTCTTTTGTATTAATACTAAACTTTTCTAAGTATTCTTTTCTTTTGAAAGATTAAAAATTGTAGATTTTGAAGTATTTTTAATATATGTATCATGCTTCCTAAAATTCATTTAAATCTTCCAATCCTTGGGTTTTTTATTATAAACTTTGATAATATATAAATATATATAAATTTAGAGCTCTTTTAATATTTCTGAATATGGTTAAACTATTTTAAAATTATGTTCTATAACCTTCTAGAATTGTTTTTTTTTTTTTCCTTTATTTTTTCACTTTTTGCTGTGCATCTTTTCTGCCAGTGTAGAGCTGGATCCAATGCCATGGCTCGTCCCGTTGCTCGCGTCGGGCGTCGCTGAGTGGCACTCGGCTACCGCTGCTGCTGCTGCTGCTGCTGCTCCGCTCGGGGTGGTCAACCGAACGTCACTCAAATTGAAGTCTCGCAAATGAGAATTGCGCTGGTCTGGCCAAGGAGGAGAGCGGCGAGTGGGGGAGAGCAGAGAGGGGGCAGCTGCAGAGTGAAGATCTCCGCAGTTGTTGGATTTTTAATTAAGCGTGGACTGTGCTGCACCCGAGGCCATTTCGTCAGTCAGTCAGAGAGGAAGAGAGGGAGTAAGAGAGAGAGAGAGAGAGAGAAAGGAGAGGGGTAACAGGTCTTGTTAGTAATTTTTAATTTGAGCTCTTCTGACAGCTTGCTGTCATATAAATTTAATTGAATTTACATTTTTATTAATTGCCGCGAGAGAGAGAGGCAGAAAGAGGGTGAGGGAGAGGGAAAGAGAAGAAACCCGGCCAAGTGCTACTCGTTGCAGCTCCACTCTCTTTCTCCCTCTCTCCTCTCTCTCTCTCTCTCACTGTGCTGTTTCTCTGTGAATGAATTTAATTTGAGATGATTTGTTGATGGTTTCGTTGCGGTGATTTCTTGCTGACTAATTTAATGTGATTTTTAAATTGCCACAGACCGAGCTGAGTGTGTGGCCAGCAGGGAGAGAGACAGCGGGGAAGACAGGGAGAGGCAGAGAGAGAGACTGGGCGAGTGATCTGTGGAGCCTGACAAAGTGGTAGACTCATCTGCAGATTGATTTGGGGCCCGGCAACAAGGCGATCTCTTCGCTTTGCCCAAATTGATGAGACGACACGCCCCTCTTGGCGGGTATGGACAAGCAGAGGAATGAGCAGACAGACAGACAGACTGACTGACGGATGAAGCTTTTTCACGTCGCAGTTGTTGTTGTTCTGTTCTCCATTATAGACTAATCTAATTTGCCCCAGTGTGAATGACAATCGTACTGTATCCTGTTTCATCTTCACTCTACCTCTCGCTTACGCCTTCCTGCTGCGCCTTCTCCTCCTCCTCCCTTGCTAACGAGCCTTACCTCGCCTCGCCGCGCTGTGCTGTGCTCATGCTTTTATGCAGTTTAATTCGCAAATCAAACAACCGCAGGGCAGGACAGGACAGAGCAGGGCAGTGGAGGGCAGAGCCGGCGTATTCACGCATACATAAGTAAATTAAAAATAAATTTATGTGCGGCCCCAAAGGCGTACGGTCAGAGACGCCAAGATGCGTGTGCCTGCATGTGTGTGTGTGTGTGTTGGTCCGTTCCGAATGCAAATCCAATTAAAATTGCCCAAGTCGGCAGTAGTCGGCGCTCGTCCCTCTTTAACTCAATATCAAATCCTGTACAGCTGAACTGGACGCACTGGCGCTAAGCCGTAAAGCGGCGCTGTGCGCTGATTTAAAACACTGCGGGGCGTGCTTATTGATTAAATACAAATTGCATTCATTCATCATTGAACGCTGTAGTTGTTGTTGCTGTTGCCGCTGCCTTGGCAATTAAATTACACTTTGTAGTTGAGCCTCCGCTCATAATTCGCTCGTTTTTCAAAACTATAAAACACAATTAGGCTGTACAAACAACCGTAACAGTTGTAAAACTCTTAATAGAGCACAAATTAATTATTTAAAATGTGCGCCAAGCAAGCAGGTTGGCAGCGTCAATTACAGATGTGCGTGGTGTGGCAGCACTGTTTGCCGCGGCATTGTGGTTGGCAATGCGAGCGAGTTGTGTATTTGCTGAGACAGTAAGAGTGGCCACTAGTTCAAATTATTTAATTTTTGTCAATTCTACTATACTCATTTATATACAAATCGATATAAAATAATTTAGAAATAATTATGAAAAGTAACGCAGTGCAAAAAACGAATTGATTATGGTTTGCAGAGATTATGCGCGCACCTTAAGCAACCGAACTGGCAACGCTACACATATCGGTATGGCAACCTTTTTATTTTATGCCGTATTCGGTGCTTGCGCGCACTGCGCAATTAGCCGCTGTTTTGAGTAAAACTGTGTAAGTTAATGTTTTATAATTGCAACTCTTATGCCACATTTTATTATTTAGTCAGGCAGATGTATGTAGCAGAGAGCTTCACATTGTTATGCATTATTATTCATAAATTTGCGCATACATATCAGCTTGAGCGTGACAGTGTGGCCAGATGACAGTGCTTGGAAAATACCAAAAAATACAACGATGCGTCCGCATATTACAATACAAAGTGATTGCTCAACTTGTTATTGTACACGTTAATTATTATTGTTTACGCCACGGGCAGAGCAACAGCAACAACAAAGAGCGAATGCGGGCAAAATTCATTACGGAGCGTGTAATTTAATACAAAACACAGTCGCGACACACACACACACACACACACAGACACACACACACACAGACACACACTGCATTGCTGTGCCATGAGCTTTTGCTGCTGCTGTTGATGAAGTAACAACAGATTGGATTGGAAAACAAAAAACAGCTGTTTTTTTTAATTGAATAAAAATGCTACGGAATGCAGACGACAGGCAGCGCCTGCTTGAACGGCAGGATGAGCTGGATAATGGAGATGATGATGAGCAACTCTTGGGCACCCAAAGTCACTTTGTGCCCGCCGTCTCCTCTGGCATTGTCGATGACGACGATGCGCGCTGTCTGCTGGAACGCGACCAGGATGAGGTGGTACTCCTCACAACAGCACCCACATCCGGCGCAGCACTCACCTACTGTGTCTTCTACCTGCTTGGCATTGGCACCATGACACCGTGGAATTTCTTTGTCACAGCGGAAGATGTAAGTGGATCAAGGTCAAGGCACATGCCTGGATCAGCTGCCATTCCAATCCCAGACATATATTTACATGTGCAAAGTGCATAACATTTGCGTCGTCGCCTAAGGCGTTCGCTCTATCTCTTATCTGTTTCCTCGTTATACTTTGCCTTTTTTATGATTGTTTTCTTGTTGTTGTTATCGTCTTTAGTTCGCTCTTTGTTTTGCTTTGTTTCTGTTGTTGACTCAACCCGACCTAACCGACTTTTCTACTTACAGTATTGGAAGTACAAGTTCCGCAATGCCACCGAGAACAGCAGCGTGCCCTATGACGGGGATGAGCTAACGCCGCTGCAGCGCAGCTTCACCTGTGATCTCACGCTGACGGCAACCATATCGGGCACAACATTCCTGCTGCTCAATGCCGTCTATGGTCATCTCATATCGCTGCGCGTCAAAATGCTGGGCACGCTGTGCACCATCCTGGTGCTGTTTGGCGTAACCACCAGTTTCGTGGAAGTCAACACAGACCAGTGGCAGGAGCAATTCTTTCTGATCACGCTGATAATCGTGGTTCTGCTGAACAGTAAGTGAATCAAGTAGAGTTCTGTGTAATTCTCCATGCTTATCTGCCTCTTGCTCCGTTACAGTATCCGCTGCCACCATGTCTGGAGCTCTCTATGGAGTGGCCGGACTCTTTCCCTCCGAGTATATGACCGCCGTGGTCAGTGGCCAGGCATTGGGTGGCATCCTAACGGCGTTGGCTTTCATACTGGTGCTTGCCTTCGATGCGGGTCCCTCGGCCACAGCATTTGTGTTTTTCATAATGGGAGCCCTTCTCATTTTCGGCTGCATCGTCTGCTACTTGCTGGTGGATCGCCAGTCGTTCTTCAAGTATTATCTGGAGGGAGGCGATAAGTACAAAGTGATTAGTGCGCTGCCCTCGCACAGTCGCACAGGCGATGAGACTGGTGTGCCGCTAGAGCCGATACTCAGTCAAGTGATGGGCAAGATCTATGTACATGCGGTTGCTCTGGCGCTGCTCTATGCCACCACATTGTCGGTCTATCCGGCAATAACGATTCTCATGCAGTCCGAGTACCATGCCAGCCACACCGAGTGGACGGGTAAGTCGAATGAAGTACCTATTATGATGCACATGCTAATACCCTGTAATTACAGATATTTACTTTCTGCCCGTGGTAAACTATTTGTTCTTCAATACCGGCGACTATCTGGGCAGGCTACTGGCGGGCTGGTTGGAGCTGCCGGCGAATAAGAACACCTGCCTGCTATTTACCGTGGCACGCGTGGTGCTTGTGCCCTGCCTGCTGTTCTCGAACAGCAGCCAGCATCGCTTTATGCCCATACTCGTGAAGCACGACTATACGTTTATAACCCTGATCAGTGTGTTCGCCCTGACCAATGGTTATCTCACCAACATGCTGCTCATCATGGCGCCCAGGTGGGATTGGCAGGCGTGCCTTGTGAACTTTGTTTTTAATTCCTTTTTTCTTTCGATATTCCTTGCAGAAGCGTCAAGCAGCATGAGAAAGAGATGGCATCTTCCATAATGGCTGCCTCTCTGAGCGTGGGCATGGCCGCGGGATCTCTGCTGAGTCTCGCCTTTGTGCAGATGTTGTGACCTTATTCTATACGGGAACAATAGCAATAGTAATCTTCCTGCCCGTCGTTCGTCTCTTTGGTGCCTTAGCAAAAATATGTGTTTATAACTTTAATATGTATGTAAATCTATAGTTAATTGCTTTTACTTTTGGACTTGCTTACATTGTGATCAACTCGTAATGCTCCAAAATTTGCCAATGTCTGAAAGACGAAGAGAAACATATCGAAGCGAAATTATTCATGTGTCCTGCATTTTATTGTAAGCGTGTGTTTGTTTTTACCTACGTGTAAGTTTTATTGTAATTTTTTTATACTGTCGCTGTGTCGCAAATCAATCAAAATAAAAACTAAGTTTTATAATTTAGGTTATTCTCTTTGTTTAACGTTTATTTGTTTAGGTTTTCTGCAGATCACAACAACAATGTGGATTAATTCGATTTAATTTTAGTTAATTTTCATTACTCTTATTTTTAACTAAACTCCATTGACATTATATTTGCAATTAACATTTATTTCAATGATTTTATATGAATTTGAATTTTAAATGAAACTGTGTGAAAAGCGCAATTGCGCGTTGCCAACTGCATCGATGCA
The DNA here is from genome assembly GCA_018901885.1 of Zaprionus kolodkinae. NCBI lineage: Eukaryota > Metazoa > Arthropoda > Insecta > Diptera > Drosophilidae > Zaprionus > Zaprionus kolodkinae. Next base: position 67,807 of record JAEIFM010000059.1, read on the forward strand.
AGTTTGACAAAGTGGCAACGCTGCGCAAGTCTCTCAATCGCTCTCATCACGCGCACCTGTTCGATTGCTCAGACACTTGTTAAATTGTTAATAAATTGTGATTTAAATTATGTTTTCAACGGAGTAGTGTGTAAAATATTAAAATCGATATTATTAGCAACAACTGGTTGCTCATCGTGTGGTTTTTCATTAAACGGATGACTTATAATTCGCGTGATAAAATTCGAGTTGGCCGTGAAAAAGTTGTGCACAAGTGTGGTAGAGTGAAAGAGAGACAGAGCGAGTCGCCGCGCCGACGCCATAATGTTTCCTGCGCTCTTTTGATCTTCTATGATCAAAACAAACACGAATAGGACAGTGAAAGTGAAAAGTGTAAAGTGATAATAGAGAAATAATTATTTTGTTCGGGTGAGTCAGTTTCTTTTCTAACATATTTTTCTCTTTGGTTTTGCATTTATAGAAAGGCAATCCAAACCATTTCAATTTTAAATGTTATTTTTTAAAATTCTGAATGAATCTTGTGCAATGTTGTAAAATATAATATGCCGACTTTAAAGAGTTTGTCTTGAGTTTTTTCTCGACAATGTTTTAAAAATTTTCCTTTAACAAAGGGAGTTCTCTGAGTGTGCAAAACGTACGGTACATACACACACAAATATATAGTAAATATTTTCTAGGTTCTTGTCTAACATTCATTTATCTAAATTGTATTTATTCAATTGTTTATTTATATAATACTTATGTAGCAACAAATTCGTTTGCTGTTTATTTTTCAATTTTTCCTCCAAATCTCATTTTTATTCATTAAACATTCAGAATTGTTTATTTTTTTATTTTCTGGGCCTTAACTGTTTTTTGTTTGCTTTTGGTGTTAAACACCGTTTTTGCTTTTTAATTACCATTTTTCTTAAAGTGTTCTTTTTTCTTTGCCTAATTTAATTAACACACACACAACAACGAATATTTAATTAAAGCATGTTTTATTCGAAAAAAAACAGCATGGGGCATGGCGCATGCAATTTGTGGGATAAGCAAATTATGAATCTATTTCAAAAAAGCGATTGCAACTACAACATTTAATTTTTCAACATGAACAACAACAACGACAACGACAACACACAGATACAGAGTTAATTATGCATAATGGACTTATGTACACATACAACACCAAAACTATTTGATATATTTAGAGTACTACGAACAGTCTGGTTTCGGGTTGGTTTTTTTTCGCATACGATTTCCACACAATTTCCATAGCATACTTTTCAGCTTCACATGGATTTGCAGTGGAAAACCGAAATCAGATCTAATTGATAATACTCTCTATAAGCTAAAGCTGGAGTCTACTATTTTATTATTTTTTTCGATTTCATTTTGATGCTTGATAATTGGGCCAATTATTGTTATATATAACATACACATATATATAGAAAATTGTTGCTCAAATCTCTCAAGACTTCGTGGCGATTCCGCGTGGAGAGTTTACTAAACACCAATAGACATTAAGACAACATTGTTGATGATCGCAGCGGAGTAGCTCTATAAGGAATCCATTTAATATTTGACAATTCCTTATATGAGTTCCTCCACTGTGTTTGGAAGAAGACAACAACAACAACAACACACATACTTATATATTGTATTCACCTATTCGTGTTTTTTTTTTTGTTTTTTGTTTTGGGAACTGGATTCAGGGATGGGGAGTATTGCTTGTCGCCATTTGCTGGAATTAAGAGTAATTCTACGTTTACAACACATACAAATTACAACATCAATTAAGGATTAGGGGGGAAATATTTAAGGGGGCACAGGGGAAACTTCTTCTACACACAGAGATAGAGAGAGAGTTGCATTGGAAAGTTCTTCTCAATTTTTCAATTTTTGGTTTTAACTATAGGAAATTACAACATCTAAGGTGGTTCTGCCGTCCAGTGAAATGTTTCAACTTTCAACTTTGTTTTAGATTTTGATTTTTTCTCATTACATGTATGCATATGCATATACAACAGTGTGTTAGAAACGTGTTGTTGTAAAAAGGTAATGCTGAAATTTTGGATTTCGATAACTTCGATATTTCGATATTACAAGGCAGCTTGGATTTATCTAAGTGGAAATCATAATAGGTTTGATACACAATTATTGTTTGATTGTCGCTTGGGGGCGCGCCAGTGCTGCTCAAACTGTGGCACGCCATTTTGGTGTTGTAGGTTGTGCGTCGAGTGTGTGTGTGTGTGAGTGAGTGTGTGTGTGCCTGTGTCTGTGTGCGTTAGGTTGGGGCAAAGAGAGAGAGAGAGAGAGTGCAGAGAGAACGAAAGAGAAAGAAAACAAAAACAGAGTTCGGTTTCAAATAAAAAACAGAGATATATTTTTATTAGAGGCTCGTGTATAAACTAAACTAAAGCACTAAAAAGTATACGAATAGTGACTAAAACAAGCATAAATAAATAGTAGTGGAAAGCCAACGCAACGAAATTGACTAAATGTTGGCTTGTTGGGCTTGTGCTTTCTCCTTCTTCTCCTTTTTCTTCCCCTCATTTTGCGCGAGATTCGTTTCACATTGTTTTGTGCATTGTGAGAGCATATTAACAAAGAAATATATAGTACAGATACATGTATATAGTATAGATAAATTAATTAATTAATAATTAATATAAAAGTTAAGATCAATTCATATAAAAGTAATACACACAACCACATTTAATAGTAGTAGTAGAAATGGAGCACACGTTGAGAGAAGAAAGAGTCTACAAAGATATAAAGAGAGACAGTTGTGACTTCTTCTCCTCCTTCTTCTTCTTGTTCTTCTGCTGCTTCTTTATCTGCTAGTCTGTTTAACCTGTATTCTCATTCGTTTGCTTTAGTTAAATAAATTAAGTTTAAGGTTTTTTTTTTGTTTTTTAGACATTCAGAGTTTCAGCGAAGTTCGAATAGGAAGAAACCGTATATATGGTAATCGCTATATAGATACAGTTTGGTGTAGATACATATGTAGATAAAACAATTACATTACAGCTAGGTAGATAGATACATAAGTGTGTGAACCATTCCACATAAATACACCGACTGTTACAGTTACACTACATAGACGCAGATACAGATACATATCGTACATATTGTACTTGTATGTAGTACGTATTTCCCTATCTGTAAGATACATGCGAGAGAGAGTACAGCTAGTTTGTTCAGTTAGAAAACGCGTTTCTTCTTCGTTACGCATTACAATTACGATTTACAGTTACAGTTACAGTTAGGTTAGGTCTACAAAACTAATCGAGTTTCTTTCTTTAGCTTAACCCTACGAAGACTTGGTTTTTTTTGTTTTCCTTCTTGATTTTCTCTTTCTCTTTAACACAACTCTGCCACGAATACTGAAAACCACACAGCAGTTCTTGTCCAGATTCTTGCTCATGGAACATGTTTACGTCTTCATTTCCGTCGAGATGCTATTGTGGGATTTGGCTGGTGAAATGGCCATGGCACCACCAACACCTGCTCCAGCCGCAGCACCAGCGTCCAGCGTCAGTGTGAGATTATTGCCCGATATTGTGGCCGAACCGGAGTTGGGTAAACCGCCACCAGCAGCTCCAGCACAGCCATGATGATGTGGTCCATGGAAGAGTACCAGGAAGCCGTTGTTCGAGACACAACTACGAGATTCCGCATCCTTGTCGAGTATTTGACGTGCCTGCAATGGAATAGAAGGGATGATGATGATGATAGGAAGATCTCTTTTATCCTGCTCCTGCTCCTCCTCCTACCTTCGATCGATGTTCTGCCAGCGCATTGCGCACTGAATCGTGCTGCTTCTGCAGCTCATCCGTGCGCTTATCGTACGTCTGCTTGAGACGCACACGCTCTGCCACGCCGCGTTCCACCACCGAGCTGGCCACCTCGCGTTTCATTCTGTCAAGGAATGGAGGGAAAGATATGAAGTCATGGATTCTATTCAAGCATCATCAGCATTCTCCTCCAATCTTACCTGACCAACTCATCGCGATCTCTGTGCACTGTGGCCAAATTCTTGACCTCATTACGTCGCGCCTCCTGCAACTGATGCATTACCTCGCCCGTGACTTTGTCCAGTGATGCCTTCAGCTGTTTGGTTTGACTAGTCTGCGAATTCTTCAGCACCTTCTCGGCAGCACTGTAGATGGCCTCGTGGTATTTCTCCTGCAGTTCGCGATATTGTGCCGTGTACTCGCGGCAGGCGTAGCGCAAACGCGACTCCTGTGTGCCCTCCAAGCTGCTGGAGGCAGCCTCATCGCATCCCCCTTCTCCGGCCCCAGCACTCTCCTCGCTGCTGTCGCCTAGATCAAGCGGACATGGGGGCACCTCGACACCCGGTTCGCTATACGGAGAGAGACAATTACTAATTTCAATGGCGTCATCTGGCAGTGCCACAAGCTCCCCGAATCCACAGACACTTACAGGCTCTTGTTACTCAGACGTTTCACCAGTTTGTTGGTAATGGCGAACTTGGGTTTCTTGCCCTCCAGCGGGCTCATCTTTTGCCCAGCGATCTTCACCTTCTCCTTGTCATGCTTCTTGCGCAACGATTCCAGTTTCTTCTCCATCTCGAGACGCTTCTCACGCACTGACTTATGTTCGAGTATCTTCTCCAGTGGCTCAGCCAGTACCAGATCCACATCGAATTGCGATGACTCCACCTGTCTAATGGAAGTGCTCACCGACTGATCCAGCGAATGTTGATGCTGTATTCCAGGTGCCACAATTGAGGCAGCATCATCGTTGCGTCCTCCATCGATGCGATCGGTGGGTAGCTCCACACTTAGAGCGGCTACGGTGGAAATGCTTGCACGATGTTTGGGTGAGGTGGCTAACGACTCCACGGGGCGTAGCTCCTTTTTTTGGCCACCTACTTGGACGAAAACGACTGGAGGATCAGAGACAATCGAGCAGAGAGAGAGAGAGCGAAAGAGCAAAAGTAGGAGAGAGACAGAGAGAGTGGGGGAGGTGGAGCGAGATTTGGAATTGGGAACGCGAAAGAGGGTTAGGATAGAGAGAGAGAGAGAGAGCAGTTGGGGGGCAGAGAGGGAGTCGGGGTGCAGTTGTTTGTTGTGTCCGTCAACCGTTTTGTGTGTTGTTGTTGTTGTTGGTGGTGGTGGTTGTGGTGGTGGTGTATATAGAGTGTATTGGTGGGTGGGTGCGTGGGTGCGTTTAACCAAATCCAAAATCCAAAAGTTTAACCATACAAAAGAAAAGTAGAAAGAAAAGAAAGTAAATTAAAACGCAACTGGGTTGGTCGCACTCGATCCTCGCGCATTCGCCACTTGGCGCCGCACTACACTTACATGACTTGGACAGATCCTCATCTGCATTGGCCAAAGCATCGGTCTCATCGGTGAGCACAGATAGCTGTATATCGCGTTTCTCCAGTTCACTTTGATACTTGATGGGATTAGCTAATGCCTCGGCAAAATTGGATAGATCATCGGGTACATAATCCTTGACAACCACGCAAAGGAAAAGGGAGGCCAGTGCAATGGGTTGACCCACCTCGGAGCGTAGGTTCACATGACGATACCCAGGACACAGTCCAATCACGGGCAACACACGATGTCCAATCAATTTGCCACTCTCCTCATACGCAGCCACACGTATGCTCGCCAGCTCCGGCAGCACCACCTTCTTGAAGACAAAAGGTTCCTCATCGTACACAGGATTCATGCCATTGTCACGCACTGTCTTGGTGCGAAACTTCTTGCGCACAGTGTCTGCTGGCAGACCATACATATCGACCTCGACAAAGGTATTCACACGCTTGTCTGTGAGAAATTGTCCCGACAGCACTGTAATCGATACAGTGCCTGCTATGATGCCATCCACAGTGCTCTCCGCGAAGGGATCAAGTCGTCGATCCGAACGCCGCATGAACTCCGGTTTCAATAGATAACCCGAGCGTGCATTATACTCAAAGATGCCCAGATTCAATTGCATGGCCAGATCGAGGGTCTGGAAGTTCAGTGCGACCAATTGGCAACCTGCGTTCCAGAACAGCTGCGGCATAAAGTTGGAGCTATCGAAGCGTGTGCCCGCCGGATAGACTCGAGACAATTGATGCTTGTTGTAGTTCACAAACTCGATGGGTCGCTCCTTGAGCAGCGTCGTTGCCTGCTTCTCATCAAACGAAGACATCTCGTAGCAGCGATTCTTCTCTGAAAGATGCAACAGCATGAAATGGATTTATCTACTATCTCGGCAGGATCACTTACTTTCTGCATTCTCAAAGGAGCTGAAGTGTATGGGCTGCACATAGTTGACCAATGCGGATATCTCGGCACCTGCCTCGGTTTCCTTCTGTGCCTTCTCTGGCGGTGGCTCATTGCCGCTGGGCACACTGGGTGTTGTATTGGGCAGGGATTCATCATCGCTGGAGCTATCCGAGTCCGAGGAACCGGTGCTATCCTTAGAGCTCTGGCGTATTTGCTGTAGAGAGTGTAGAGTGCAAAAGCGTTTAGGGATATATTTCGATATTTTCGAAATTTAGGTAAGGGTCCCCCCTATGATTTTTCAACAACATTTTATTTTTGTAAATTTTAAATCGCGAGTTTTTAATTTTAATCGATTGCGGAGGTCAAAATTAGTACTAAACAATTATTTAAATCGATTTCAAACGATACTTAATTTTGGCCGAAAAATCATGCCGAAATGGTCAAAAAATTTGACATGTAACACCCACAACAGGCCTGGTACCTTCATTTTACACTGTTCGTAACTTTCATAAAAATCAGACGATTTTCAAGCGGAATGAAATTTTGTTTATGTCTTAACAAACTGAGTGGTTCTACATTTAAAATATTGCAAAATAAATATTTTGAAAAATTTCGATATTTTCGAAATTTAGGTAAGGGTCCCCCCTATGATTTTTCAACAAAATTTTTTTTTTGTAAATTTTAAATCGCGAGTTTTTAATTTTAATTGATTGCGGAGGTCAAAATTGGTACTAAACAATTATTTAAATCGATTTTAAACGATACTTTATTTTGGCCGAAAAATCATGTCGAAATGGTCAAAAAATTAGACATGTAACACCCACAACGGCCCTGGTACCTCCATTTTACACTGTTCGTAACTTTCTTAAAAATCAAACGATTTTCAAGCGGAATGACATTTTGTTTATGTTTTGACAAACTGAGTGATTCTACATTTAAAATATTGCAAAATTGATATTTTAAAAATTTTTGATATTTCGAAAATTTAGGTAAGGGTCCCCCCTATGATTTTTCAACAAAATTATTTTTTTGGAAATTTGAAATCGCGAGTTTTTAATTTTAATCGATTGCGAATGTCAAAATTAGTACTAAACAATTATTTAAATCGATTTTAAACGATACTTAATTTTGGCCGAAAAATCATGTCGAAATGGTAAAACAATTAGACATGTAACACCCTCAAGAGGGTTGGTACACTCATTTTACAGCGATCGTAACTTTCTTTAAAATCAAACGATTTTCAAGCGGAATGACATTTTGTTTATGTTTAAACAAACTGAGTGATTCTACATTTAAAAATTACAAAATAGATTTTCTCTAAATTTTCGATATTTTCGAAATTTAGGTAAGGGTCCCCCCTATGATTTTTCAACAAAAATTTTGTTTTGTAAATTTTAAATCGCGAGTTTTTAATTTTAATCGATTGCGCAGGTCAAAATTAGTACTAAACAATTATTTAAATCGATTTTAAACGATACTTAATTTTGGCCGAAAAATCATGTCGAAATGGTCAAAAAATTAGACATGTAACACCCACAACAGGCCTGGCACCTTCATTTTACACTGCTCGTAACTTTCTTAAAAATCAAACGATTTTCAAGCGGAATGACATTTTGTTTATGTTTAAACAAACTGAGTGATTCTACATTTGAAAAATTACAAAATAGATTTTCTGAAAATTTTCGATATTTTGGAAATTTAGGTAAGGGTCCCCCCTATGATTTTTCAACAACATTTTTTTTTTTGTAAATTTTAAATCGCGAGTTTTTAATTTTAATCGATTGCGCAGGTCAAAATTAGTACTAAACAATTATTTAAATCGATTTTAAACGATACTTAATTTTGGCCGAAAAATCATGCCGAAATGGTCAACAAATTAGACATGTAACACCCTCAAGAGGGTTGGTACACTCATTTTACAGCGATCGTAACTTTCTTAAAAATCAATCGATTTTCAAGCGGAATGACATTTTGTTTATGTCTTAACAAACTGAGTGATTCTACATTCAAAAATTGCAAAATGAATGTTTTTAAAATTTCGATATGTTGGCCTTTGGCTGTAGGCCATATGTAGTAGAAATAGTTGTGCAGAATTCTTTGTTTTAAATTCTAAGTGTGATGACACATTTGTAACGGATTGTGTGAATTGGGGGAAGGGTATCTTACTGTCGGGCGCACTCGACTGTAGCCTCACCGACTTGTTTCACTTGTGTGTGTGTGCGAGAGCAAGGTGTTATGGTTTCTCTAGATTGTCTCGCTTATCGCAGTTAATAGAGCGTTTCAGTAAAGGAAAATAATATGATATCATCGGAATCGTGTGATTTGTTGAAGTTTAAATTGGATGCATTCCATACTGTCTGCCAGACAGAGCTTAGGTCAGCAGCTGCCAATATGAAAGCCATTATAATGGTGTTGTATGGGGAGGGGAAGGCACACTCAATGGAGAAGGCAGACGGAAACAGACAGAGTCAATGGGGTCGGTGGTGTTGATAATGCAGCGAGGAGCAGCGCATAATGGCAAGAAAATGGCGTAGATTATGTTTCCTCTATAGGCGGAAGAAGAGGGAGGGCAGGCAGTAGTCTGCACAATGGAGTGCATGTCGCTATTGTGAACCATGCATTGCATAAAGTTCACAATGCAACAACAACAACAACGACTATTGATGCACAACGTTCTCAATTCTATCCCGTCCCCTTTCTCCGTCCCTACTCACTCTATTCAATCCTCTTATACAGCAAGCTCTTTCTCCCTCTCTCTCCCAATGCACTTGGCAAAAAGAAAATAATACATGAAATTTCCCCAGAGTATATGAAAATGACCATAAAAGACGATTTTCATAATTCCAGTATTTGCGAGGAAAAATAGAAACACTTTTCTAGAAATACATATTAGCAAGCTGCTTTAAGAGTCTATACTATACTTTTCTTTATAGTATTTCCTCTTTAAAGTGTGTTGAGTAGTTTTTCCTCAATGTGCATTTTCCATGCAATTTTCCTCGCATACGTTTCGCATCGCATTCACGTCAACTTTGAATCGATTTTGCCTTTTGAAAGCGAACACAATCTATAATTGTGACAGCCTCAGTCAGCAGCAATGTTTGCTGCCCCTCTGGGACCCTCCTCCTCCTCCTTCTCTTGACCGCAACTCCTCATGCGGCTAATGAGCCCAAAATGCAACGAGAGTGTAGTGTGTGTGTGTGCGTGTGTGTGTGTGCTGGCCACAACGGAAGAGCCACATCCGCTGCCATTAGCTTGGATTTTCTGCCCACAACTCAATGGTTGCCCCACAGCTTGTTGTGCAACATTCGACCCCAACCGGAATGGAGTCCGCCTCCTGCAGCTCCCGAAATCATGAATAATGATGCGACCTAATGGCAAACTGTGCAATTAAATTAATATGCAAAATGCTAGTGAGGCTTACACAGAGCGAGGCTTACAGAGACAGAGAGAGACAGGGATAGAGAATGGGAGCTATTTAAGCGCACTTTGACCAAGGATATGAACGCAATTTTGATAATGCTCTCTGGAGAATTGTTTGTGCTGTTGGCGTTGAGGAAATGAAAATGCGAGCTGGCAAATTGAATAATTAAATAAGATCTTAAGTTGTATAGGGTATGCTGAAAGTTTAACAGAATCACAACTTGAGGAAGGTGACAAATACGCTTTAAGGGAATAACACGTTTTGCACATCATCGAGTGTTTATTGAGAATGTAGAGCATTATATCTTAATTGAAAGTAAAGATAAGTTTATTATATCCTAGCCAATGAAACCTGGGGGACCCCTGTAGAAATTTTCCCTCTCTCAACGACCAAAGGGACCTCTATGGACTACCGATAGTCATAACTTTGCGAAAACTCAACCGATTTTCATTTGAAATGACATTTTGCTAATGGTTTGACCTCTAGATTGATGTAGGATCAAAAAATAGGAACCTAAAAATTTTCAAATTTTGGACCATACATGTCTCCTAAATTTTCCTTTTCTTAACGACCTATGGGACCCCTATGACCTACCTATATAAATTAAATAGATTTTCATTTGGAATGACATTTTGTTAATGAATTGAACTCTACATTAATTCATTAAACTCGTATATGAGTCATCATCATTTTAGTTCTTTCTTGTTTCTTTAATGACCTATCTAGACTTTAAGATTTAATAAAATTAAATTTTAGAAATTTAGAGTTTAATTTGTAATCTGAAGTTGCTGATGTGGCTTTCATTTGGTGAAGATGCTGTGCTTATGTTATTATCATCATCAATTGCAGAGGGAAGAACCCTTTTTATTTTGGTTAACGGTTCGTTGATTGTTACTGGTCATCAAGCAGCGCTTCAATTCATCCATTTATGTGCTCATCTTCGTGTGTGCGTGTGTGTATTGCGTGGGTGTGTTGTCATTGCGACACACACACACACATACATATGTAAACTCAAAGCGTAAACACAGCAACGACGACAATCAACATCAAAAACAACAGCTGTAATACTTTCTGCCGCGTGCAGAGGCGTAGGATTCCCAGAAATCTCCTCAAAGAGAGGGGGGAGAAGCAAACAAAGGGAGGGAAGAGGAAGGGAGAAGGGTAGAGCGGTGCCTTGTGTACACACACAGCGAGAGAGATAAACAGTGCTGGGACAAATCAAGCGAGACACCAAACATCGCAAATAGAGAGAGTGTGTGTGTGTGTGTGTGTGTGTGCGTGTGTGCTGCCATTAAATGCAATTACAGGCATGCTATAAGCCACGCCTCCTCACACACACATACAAACATATTAGGATCTGTATATACTTACTTGCAATGGCGGCGCATGTGCTCCTCCCCCGCCGCCGCCGCCGCTGCCACTGACAATGTCGCCATTTGCGGCGCCCGTCATCGTTCGCCCTGCTGCTGCTCCTGCCCCCTCATCGTGCGCCGCAGCCGCCACTTGTTGCGCATTGGCCGCCGCCGCTGCTGCCGATGCCGCTTTGGCAGCCGCATCAACTGCAAAAAAAAAAAGAATTTCATAAAAAATTTAATAAAATATAATACAAAATTTAATCAAAATATTTTTTTTTTATCAAATGTGATAAATTAAGGTGCGCAAAAAAGCTTTTAAAAACTTGTGGCAAAAAAAAAGAAGAAATTAACACTAAATTGAATGAAATCAATAAGGTAACAACAACAACAAAGCACAAAAATAACACAATTTGATGACAGGTCAAAAGGCACAAAAAGCTTTTAAAACATTTTAGCCCAGAGAGGATGAAGAAGGAGAAGAAGCAGGAGAAGATCTTAATGCAATATGTGCACAATAAATAATAAAATATAAATTAATCGCATTAAGCTCTCTTTCACTCGCTCGCTCTCTCCCTCTCTCTCTCTCTCTCTCTCTATCCCTCTGTCTGCAACTCTGTCGCCAATTGGCCAACTGCTTGGGGATTAGGTAGAGTCACATGGGAGGGGCGTAGCAATTGCCATAGAGAGTGTACCCAGGCGGCATCAGCTGCTGCTGCAGCCAGTGGCAAAAGTCATTTGCATTTATAAATTGGCTTTTTGCAATTCATGAGCGAAATGTCAACTGGCTGCAGGGATGGGGGACTGGGAGGAGTAGGGAAGGGCAGAAAGAAGTGGGTAAATTGTGCAGTTGTGCATGCAAATGGCTCCTACAGGACACACACAGAGAGCAACACGCGCAGGACGCGCCACGGCGGCCCATTAGCCAGGCAGTCGAGCACCACAGGCAGGCAGGAGGAAAGGGAAGGAAAGAGGAGGGCAAGGGGTACATGGAAACTAAATGCATTTATATGCAAAACACTAATAAAACTTTAGACGACGAGTGCAAACAGCACAGAAGTAGTAGGATGCCATGGCATACATATATATATCTATACTATATAGATCGTATACTTAATATGGCTGTGCGTATACGTAATGCAGCTGCTGCTTGCTGTCACAACATATGGTTGCGGGCGTTAAGTATATGTGATCGAATCATATGCAATCTAGTGAGTAGTTTAATCATAGCATTAAATAAACTGATTTGCCTCTCAGGCATAATATCGTATAACAGAGAGAAAGAGGGGGAGAGAAAGAGAGAGAGGTGGAGAAGGGGAGATAGAGCACTATGAGAAAAGTTCGGATATGCATGGATTATAAAATGCATTTTTATGCTCTTTTTGATTGTGTACATATTAATATAAAGCAGATCTCTTAGCTACTGAAGTATAAACATATATTATTATTTTATTAATATTATTATTCTAATATTCTAAAATATACTCCGTCATTTTTGTCTGCCAGTCTGTCTATTCCTCTGTTCGTCTGTCTGTCTCGCTCTAATGGGTTTTAGCTATGCCCATATTTAGAATTTTACCTTGTAAGGTTTCTACAAAAATTCCAAAGAATATTACAATTTAATTCTATAGTTTTTATAGGTTAGTATAATCAGTCTTGTTCAATTTCCCCATCTACAATTTATTCATGAATCTCAGCTCAATTTCGAAATTGTTTTCATAGTTTTATGTCTTGTTTTGCTTTGTTTTTTCTTTCTAAATATTATGCCATTTCCAACACTAAAATTATACATAAGTATATAGTATATACTATTGGCGTTGGTGTTGGCGTTAAGAACGCACAGTTTGCCGTTAGTTTACGCCCTGTGTGTGAGAAATAAAAACAAAAACAAGAAATATTCATGCGTGCGTGCGTGCGTTGAGCTCATTTGCATTTTCCCCAGGTGCTAAGCAAGGCATAAAAGAAACCCCTAGAAAGGGGGTTGGGAGGGAAACCATGCACTCTATCCATGGGCGTAACATGTGTAGCAACAACTACCGTTACGTATACGCACTATAAAACACACACATTACGCATACGCCATGTTGGCCTCCTCACTGTGCCTTACCTGAGTTAGCCGTAGTTAGCTTATTGCTCGCTGCCGGTGTACCCTGTCCCATGGATGAGGGCTTCTTGTGATGATGATGATGGTGATGATGATGCTTCTTCTTGTTCTTAATAATGATTTTGCGTCGCAGCATCGATGGCGGTGGCAACTCCATGTTGGGTTCCAATGGATGCGAGTCCAGCGGCTTGTCCAGCAGCATATCGCCAAAGATTTCGCGGCAATAATTGGCAATTTTCGCCTGCATAAAAGATAGAGAGAGAGAGGGGAAAAGAGTGCGTGTTAGAGAGAGGGAGAGAGACACATCATAGAGTAGTTGGTTAACGTTCTTGCTAACTGAAATTTGATGAGTTTTACCCCATCGTATGTTGATGGCTTTCACTCTCTCCCAGTGTCTGTGTGTGTGTGTGTGTGTGTGTGTGCTTGGCAGGCTACCTGTGTGTTCCCCATGGTAAATTTAGTTTATATTACTACTTTTAATGGTTAAACTTTTGCCCGGGACTTTTGCGAAAGACCGTAAAAAGTTTGCCTTTGTTATTATCACGTGGAGCTGAAGCATCAGGCAATTACCTTTCGAGTGCCTTCTGAGATTTAACTCAGCAGTAGCAGCAGCAGGAGCAGCAGCAGTAGCAACAGTAGCAACAGTAGCACCAGCTGTTCCAGTTGCTAGCTGGAACTAGGGGGAAGAGTAGAAGGTTCTCACACAATGGGGACCTACTACACATGTGAACGTGTAAGTTTTTGTTTGCCTTCTGATGGATTGTTTGGCTAATGTACAGAGCGGGGAAGGGAGAGAGCGGAAGAGAGAGTGAGGAAGTTGTCTGTGGTTGACTGGGTTTATATAACTATACCCTGCCACCCAGAGAAACTACTCTAAAAAGGTTGTATAAAATTTGGCGTAAGGTTTGCTCTATACTCTACTTATAAAAGGTATAAATATTTAATATATATTTGCGTTTATTAGTGTAAGCATTTAAGTGACAATGTTAAACTTCGGCTTACTTATTATACATATTATATGAATATGTAAACAAAATTCAATTGGATTGGATTATTACCACATAAGTAATTTAAGCAAATATTTTGCACTGTTTTTTTGTATTGCTTAAAGGCATAGGGTATCCCCCGGCTGTGCACTCTGGCATGTAGCCTTTCTCTACTCTTTTTGCTCTTTACTAATGTTAGTTTAGGACTGCGTCAAAAAAAAAAAACTGTGTTAATATTCATTTCCCTGGGTTAATGCGCAGCTTTCGGCATCATTACTGACTTTGCTAAACCAACCCCACAAGGGATGTTTTATGGCTAATGCCAAAACCCAAAAGAATAGACTAACGTTCTGAATAGACTCTCCGCCATGAACTCACCTGCTGCCTGGGATTGCAGTGATTCTCAAAACTTAATATCACAGGGTATTCGGATGTTTTAAATGCGCTCTCCGCGATGGCCTCCAGTACGTCCTTGGCAAAGATTTCGGGTACGAACGTGTAGCCATGCACAATGACAGGTTCCTCGGTGCGACCATTCCAAAAGTCCAGTTCGACGCATCTGTGGGCGGCGGAATGAGACGGCGATAAAGTATATATAAACAAAATGGCGTCGCAAAAAAAACGTTAAACAGTTTATGCAGACAAAATAAAAAACAAAGAGTGAGAGAGAGTGACGAAAATGCGTTTAAATTGTCCTTGGCGAACATCAAGTTAGCGTCAATAAATTCTGTGATGTGTGTGCGAGTGTGTGTGCGTGCGTGTGTGTGTGTGCAACGTTGATGGCGACGCGTCAGCCATGTTCATGATGGCAGCTGTAAAAATGGCGGCCGTGCAATTTCCGTTTTGTACGCACACACACACACCTGTCACTTTGTATGTCCTTCACACACACACACACACAGAGAGAGAGATGTGTGTAAAACCGCAGCAAGGTCACGGTCAGCATCCTAGTGGGGTCACCTGACCATACACACACACTCGCACACTCACACACACATTTAATTGCGTCATTAAATGCGACAACTGTGGTGCCTCTGAAGCCTCTCATCCTGTGACTCACCTGCAGCCCGCTAGCAGGCACTGCCTATAGATTTCCACTGAGGATTTGCCCGTCAGCTGATGTCCCGTTAGGTATGTGTTGTGCGATGAGTTGATGAAGTAATGCGACAACGGTTGATCCATATCATCGCAGAGATCAAGCTTATTGGGCGCCATGATGGGGTTGTCGTCGCCCATGAGATATCTACAAAGAGAGAGCGGGAGAGAGAGTGGGTTAGACCTTCCTCAAACTGTTGAAACAACCCACGTTGCACTTGTATTTTTTTTTGCATATGTTGCATGTGATATGTGAAGGACGCGCTGTTAGAGCAGGGGGACCGCATGGGCTGGGGAGGTGGGAGGCATCCTTAGTGCCAGCAAAGTGCGCGCTGATGACGCTGACGGCGTCGTCTCAGCCTTCGCGCGTCATGTGCACGAGGATGTGCTGGTTTAGGCTTGCTTTGAGTGCTTCACGAGTGCCTCCTGCGTCGAGTGACTCTAACAGGCCCTGTGCCTGTGCCTGTGCCTGTGCCTGTGCCGCGATAAGCTGTCAGAGACAGCAGGGGGACTGGGGGACTGGGGGACCGGGGGAACCGGGGAACTTACCTCAAAAAGCCATCCAAACTGAGCTGGCCCTTTTGTGCGTTAAACTTGTTGGGCTCGTATTGCTGTATGAGCTCCTTTGCCCGTGCTGGGTTCGCATATGGATAGAGGATCTCATTGAGTCGCGGATCGCGTTGTGTCTTGTTGAGGAACTCCACCAGTTGGGCAATGGACATGCATTTGCGCTTCGAGTTGCCCACACTGAAACGGAAGAAAGTTTATATAACTTATCGATAACTCGCCTCGTTTAATCGCACAACTCACATGCTATCGAATAGACGCTCCACCTCAGAGCGCTGCGTCAGATATTTGTATAGATTATAGAAGTCCTCAAATTGAAATTTCGATACCGATATGCTATCGACCTTGCCCGATGGCAAACCGGTCACGTCCAGTGCCTTCTCGACACGTTTCCGATCCTCTTTATTTTGGGCAAAAAGTTTTATGATGCTAAATGGGTCACGGTCGTCAGTTCCATAGGAGATAGGAAGGGATTTGGGTGTAGGAGTACGGAAGGGGGGAAAAACAGAATGAATAAATCGGTGTAAGTTTATATATTCTATGCTTAAGTCAAGGCAAAGACTAAACCCTAAGACCAAGTTCAAAGAATTAATAGGGTTTCTCTCGGGGAGGACTCCTCTTTGAACTTGGCTAAGGAGTCTGTATAACTCTTTGATAATTACTTTTTCACTGGTATACGACCGCTTTTGTCCACCTGTAGACAGAGTTTTGTGTGCGCCTTTTGCAGGAACATTATTGCCGAACCATTCAACTGGGCCAAGCTGTAGGCCAGCTTGATAAGGCCATCCGACCAGATCTGTCAAAGAAAAAAAGAGAATATTAAATTAAAAGCATAGTACAATGAGTTTTAGTTCTACATCTCGAAGCAGAACTTTAAAGAAACTGGAATTTAACAAACAGAAACTGTGGAAAACATGGATTTAAATAACTGCTGTAATATTCTTTCGATTAGTCTGAAATTTGCAGCATAGCTGCATTTATTATGCAACTATATGTATACTAAAGCATAATACTATGGCTAGAATACTTTCGGTAATAAACGTATATCATTTTTGGGCGTGACAACTGAAATTTGAAATAACCACCATCTGCCCCATATATACCGAATTCTACATGTCAAATTTGATAACTCTAGCTAGTGTAATAGCTGAGATCTCTGGATAGATAGACAATCATGGTGTCATCGATGCCACTAGTGATTCCGAACTGAATATAAATACTTTTCGGGGTCTGCCATTTTGAAGGGTATAATTACTAATGCATTAGACTGCGATATCTTAGCCATTTTCGGCTATATTATTATTATACTACTATACAACATGAATGCCAAAAGCAACATGTTTGTTTATTTTGTGTTGTGCCTCGAAATTCCGTAAAAGCTTATGAAATTTTGGCATTCAATTTTGTTTATAGAAATGTTTTGCGACGCGTGCCAAAAATAATAACAATAACAAAGCACATGCCATATAGTTTTACCCCACCCCTGGCAATTCCATCTCCGTCTACGTGCCGGCCCTGGAGCTGGATCTGTATAGGGTCGCCGCGTGTTAAAATATAGAACATTGATTTTGACCAGTCCAGTCAGCCGCGGCCAGAGTCAGTGGCAAGGACATGAACCGAGAGTCTGACTTGAGCTACCTATGTGTGTGTGTGTGTGTGTGTGTGTGTGTCCAGTCCAGTCCAGTCAGACATAACGTAAAGGGCGTGGCAGACACACACCCACACAACCAGCCACCTATCCACATGGAGAGGCCTTATGTTAAATCAATAAAATGTGTTTCGTCAGTTATATATTTATACGCGCATTTGGCAAACGTTTAAAAATAGACAACAACTATGACAACTCTGGCCCGACAGGCAGGCAGGTGTGTCCCACTGCGAAGGTGTCCCAAATGACTCGACTGAAAGTCATTATCATCAGCTGTGTGGGTGGAGTGTGTGTGTGACCCACATTTGCCGCCTCTTCAGTATTCGTATTACAATTGTCGCCAAGTTGTCAATTGGCCAAAATGCTAAGTATGGCCCAAATGATTTCCCATTTCTTCTAGTTGTTTCCTGTCTTTTTTATACCCTTTCAACAATGAAAAAGGGTATACGAAGCTTGTGCAACACTAATTGCATTGTTTTTAGCTATTTTTGTCTGTTTGAACACACAGATCTCAGCTATTATAATAGCTACATACATCAAATTTGGCAGGATGGTTTCTGTATATCTTTCACAGATTCTGTTTATTTTAAATATTTTTTACCACGCCCACTGCCCACACAAAATACTAATTTCCGATTTGTTTAGAAAAATACTTATGTATGTTGTAAACTGCCTTCACATTTACATAGATGATTACAATATGCTTCTTTCTTGCGAACTTTAAACTTATTGCATTATAAATACTTTAGTTATTCAAGTTTTCCATAGTTTGTATCTTCATTTTGTCCTTACCTGTGCAATGTCTCGTCGTGTGCAACAGAAGTTAACAAATGTCATGCTCACGAAATCGGAACCATGGCAAATGGTGACAGTTTTCTCCTCAAGTGTGTCCTGTAGCCCTAGGGTCACAATCTGCCTCAACTTAGCGTCCTTTAAAGATACAAAAATATGAAATATTTAATGAGTATTATTAATTGCACAAGCAGAGATAAAATTGAATGTGTCTTATCGAAATCTTAAATTAAGAAGTTGACATTTTGATTTAGTTTTCCTTCTCAAATAAATGTGTTTTGGCTTGATTTTTGACAGTTTTTTGTATTTATTATATTTTGATGTATTATATTTTTGTAAACAAAAAAAAAATTAAAAGTTACAGAATAAATTAAACATTGTTTGTTTGGAAATCAGAAAGACGGATCGTGTTTATTTAGAATGCAGCAACAGGAAAAGCAAAAGCCGTCTCAAAACTGCAAAATTTTTGTATTTCGAAAAGGAGAATTGTTTCCCAATATCAAAGAATCAGTATCGAAATGTTTACCAGCCCAAAAACATGATAACGATCACAGTGGAGTCGCTGAAAGTAAAAAGAGCAGCCCAGTTAAGCAGCGGTACTCAAGGCAAAAGAAATTGAATGCTCCCTTAGATTGGGCTCAGATGACACCTTCCGAAGTACTACGGAGGTATAACTGCAAAACATTCAAATTTTCGAAGAAAGAGTCTTATCCTAATATTCAACCCCCACAATCAGTTCGCAATGAAATAGAGGCAGCCCAACAATTAGGAAAAGTAGAAAAAGAAAATTGTGGAAGGTTTTTTAGCATGGAGAACGATGATATAGTGGAAGTGTGGAAACAGAGTCCCGATAAGAACACATTGGGCTTCTATGGAATTGATACAGAGAGTCAACAGGAGGATGCCGAAGCATTTAATAAATTGGTATCAAAATGTCTAGATATAGTTAAGAAACCTGCAGATGAAAAGCCACCGAAAATGCAACCCACTGCAGTTTCGAAAAAGCCAAAACAGATAACAGAAGATCCTTGTGATTGTGTTGTATTAAATCATGTGCTATTGGCGAGAAAAGTCTACACTATGCCCACCGTAAAGAAAAAGATCAATGGAATCGAGGCTATAACGGAGGCGCGATGCCCTCAACGTAAGAAGGCAGTGCAACCATTTGAGGAGAGTAAGCGTCATCGTTTAGTTAATTTAAATGCAGTACTTTATATGGACAGTGCTTCGAGACGAAAGCGCCGACAAAGAAGGAAGCACAAGTATTCCGAATTAAAAACTGACTTGCCTGAGAATGATTGTACATATCTCGAATGGTTAAAATACAAACATGATAGCAGGCCATATGACTTGGCTTTTACAGAAGAAATGACTCGAGTGCAGGTAGCGCCCGACCCAGAACCAAAGAATTACGAAGAGTTGTACGAGCAACTTATGGAGTGCTTCGAAAACAATCAGCTCGATCCAATGTGTGAGGCGTACAAGGCGTGTTGTTTGAAAAAGAAATATGATCAGGAAGGTGGAGGGAACGAGATTCACAAAGATAAAGCTAAAACAAATGTTCCTGAGATAGGGGAAACTGAGGAAGACAGTTTTCTCCTCTTTGAACCTGTAATAAACGATGGAAAGCCTGAAAAGCCTGATGCTCCTAAAGATAAACCTAAAAAAGTTGAAAGTGATCAAATAAAACCAAAAGATAAACCTGATAAAAAGCCTGAAAAAGTCTTTAAATATGTCCCTGACGATGATGATGTTAATTTTAATGAACCTCCAAAACGTAAAGATAAGCCTGGAGATGGTGTTAAAAATGAACCTCCAAAACGTAAAGAAAAACCTGGAGATAAGCCGGATGCTGGTAAAAAAAAACCTGAAAAGGCCTTGAAATATGTACCTGAAGATGATGATGATGGTTATAATGAACCTCCAAAACGTAAAGATAAACCTGGAGATAAGCCGGATGCTGGTAAAAAAAAACCTGAAAAGGCCTTGAAATATGTACCTGAAGATGATGATGATGGTTATAATGAACCTCCAAAACTTAAAGATAAACCTGCAGATAAACCGGATGCTGGTAAAAAAAAAACCGAAAAACGCTTTAAATATGAACCTGAAGATGATGATGTTGGTTATAATGAACCTCCAAAACTTAAAGATAAACCTGGAGATGGTGATGGAGTTAAAAGTGAAACACCAAAACGTAAAGGTAAACCTGATGTTGGTAAACAAAAACCTGAAAAAGGCTTTAAATATGAACCTGATGATGATGATATTTTTAATATTGAACCTCCAAAGCTTAAAGATAAGCCAGGAGATGGTGTCAAAAATGAACCTCCAAAACGTAAAAACAAACCTGGAGATGATGATGGTGTTAAAAAAGAACCTGTAAAAGAGAAACCTACTGATGATAAACCAGCAAAAGTAACAGATAAACCAGCAAAAGATACGGATAAACCAGAAGAAGATACATATAAACCTGTAGAAGTTGATAAACCGGAAAATGACAAGTACAAAGACAACAGTAAAATCAAAAGAGGACCTTTTCATCATAAAATTCGGATTAAAAAGAAAAGGAGACCTCGTCCAAAAAAGAGACAAAGTAAAAAACTTACAACTGATTCGAACCCTGAATGTCCCTGCGAAAACTGCGATTTCATGAAACGTTCTTCCGATACTGCCCTCATCCGAAGATTAAAACAGGAAGAGAAACGTCGTGAGCTGCGTGAGTATTATAGGCAAATGTGCACTCGTTATAGGACAGAAATGCAGTGGCCAGACTGCCGTGTACCACAACTCCAGTGTGATCCAATTGATTACGATAACTGTTTCTGTTGTAATCCAAAATTTAACGATTATTCTGACTGTCTAAATGTTATCAATGAGCTGCAAAAGCAGCGGGACTCTATGAATTCTTGTAAGAATGTTATGGTCGATTTGAAGAATCGCACAGATAACATTAGGTGTCGCTTTTGTATTCTATGAAACGGAAGTATTTATTTTTTGGTATTTTTCTAAGTTCTTATACATAAAAGTAATAACATGTAAGTTTTGGCTTATTATGTTATTATTATATTCAATATTTAAAGTGTTCCATGTTTAATAAATTTTTTAAAGTTAATAAACTAAAACTATAAAAGAAGAAGAAAATCATAATGCATGACCCTTTTTCCGCTCGAAGACTATACAAAACAAGAAAGCAAGGCTACCTTCGGCTTGCCGAAGGTTTTATACCCTTGCAGTTATACAACTAACAACGGACTGACTGATTGTTCCTATAACAGATATAGAATATAAATGGAAAAACTAAGGGCGGATTACTGTATAACATTAGAAAGTATTGATAATGTGCGGTATTTCCAAAAACAAAACAGGTTTGCATACAAAAACCCTGATTTCAGCCGATTGTTCCTATGGCAGCTTTATGTAGCTATATATATCCGATTTAGATACAATTTTGACAGCACATTAAGAACGTAATAAGAATAAGATTTGCCAAATCTTGTTGCAATATCTTGAAAAACAACAAAAATCGGCCGATAGCTTCTATGACAGCTATACGATATATCAGTCCGATCTGGCTCGTTCCGACTTATTTACAGCGTACAGAAATAAGAAGCTTGTGTGCCAAGTTTCATGAAGATATGATATGATATGACATGAAGATAGCTCAAAAACTGAGAGACTAGTTTGCGTTGCAACAGACGGACGGACGGACGGACAGACAGACGGACATCCATTTTTCGACTCCTCTGGTAATGCTGATTCAGAATATATATACTTTATAGGGTCGGAGATGTCTCCCAATGTGCGTTGCAAACTTCTGGCTAAAATTAATATACCCTCTGCAAGGGTATACAAATTGCTGAAACTTAAACATATACAAACTTTTTATTGAGGTTTTTGAGAAATATATGGATTTTAAAAATTAAGAGAAGGGTATCAAACTGTCTAACATATTTGTTTTCATTTCGTTATTTATTTTTAGCTTGATTCTTGACAGATTATTGTAATGTATTAAAGCCATAAATCAAAAAAAAAAAAAAAAAATTCCACAGTTACAAAATAAATTCAAAATCGTAATTTTAGGAATCAGAGAGAACAGTTCGTGTATTTTAACAGAATGCAGCAGCAACAGCAAAGGCGAAAGTCGTGTAGTGGTCTGACGTCCTTACAAGCAATGCGAAAGCAGAACTGCAAGACTTTTCAATTTCGACCTGAAGAAGTGTATCCCAATATCAAAGCATCGATATCGAAATGTTTACCAGCCCAAAAACATGATAACGATTACAGTGCAGTCGCTGAAAGTAAAAAGAGCAGCCCAGTTAAGCAGCGGTACTCAAGGCAAAAGAAATTGAATGCTCCCTTAGATTGGGCTCAGATGACACCTTCCGAAGTACTACGGAGGTATAACTGCAAAACATTCAAATTTTCGAAGAAAGAGTCTTATCCTAATATTCAACCCCCACAATCAGTTCGCAATGAAATAGAGGCAGCCCAACAATTAGGAAAAGTAGAAAAAGAAAATTGTGGAAGGTTTTTTAGCATGGAGAACGATGATATAGTGGAAGTGTGGAAACAGAGTCCCGATAAGAACACATTGGGCTTCTATGGAATTGATACAGAGAGTCAACAGGAGGATGCCGAAGCATTTAATAAATTGGTATCAAAATGTCTAGATATAGTTAAGAAACCTGCAGATGAAAAGCCACCGAAAATGCAACCCACTGCAGTTTCGAAAAAGCCAAAACAGATAACAGAAGATCCTTGTGATTGTGTTGTATTAAATCATGTGCTATTGGCGAGAAAAGTCTACACTATGCCCACCGTAAAGAAAAAGATCAATGGAATCGAGGCTATAACGGAGGCGCGATGCCCTCCACGTAAGAAGGCAGTGCAACCATTTGAGGAGAGTAAGCGTCATCGTTTAGTTAATTTAAATGCAGTACTTTATATGGACAGTGCTTCGAGACGAAAGCGCCGACAAAGAAGGAAGCACAAGTATTCCGAATTAAAAACTGACTTGCCTGAGAATGATTGTACATATCTCGAATGGTTAAAATACAAACATGATAGCAAGCCATATGACTTGGCTTTTACAGAAGAAATGACTCGAGTGCAGGTAGCGCCCGACCCAGAACCAAAGAATTACGAAGAGTTATACGAGCAACTTATGGAGTGCTTCGAAAACAATCAGCTCGATCCAATGTGTGAGGCGTACAAGGCGTGTTGTTTGAAAAAGAAATATGATCAGGAAGGTGGAGGGAACGAGATAAATAGTTATATTCATAAAGATAAAGATAAAAAAAATGTTCCTGGGATAGAGGTTGTCGAGGAAGAGAAACTTGAAAAAGAGGATGAACCTGTAAAAAATTATGGTGATAAAAAAAAGCCTGGAGAGCCTGAAAATCCTGAAAAGCCTGATAAGTCTGGAAAGCCTGAACGGCCTGATAAGCCTGATGCTCCTAAAGATAAACCTAAAAAAGGCGAAAGTGATAAAATAAAACTTAAAGATAAACCTGATAAAAAGCCTGAAAAAGACTTTAAATATGGCCCTGACGATGATGATGTTGATTTTAATGAACCTCCAAAACGTAAAGTTAAGCCTGGAGATGGTGATAAAAATGAACCTCCTAAACGTAAAGAAAAACCTG
The DNA here is from genome assembly GCA_018901885.1 of Zaprionus kolodkinae. Taxonomy (NCBI): domain Eukaryota; kingdom Metazoa; phylum Arthropoda; class Insecta; order Diptera; family Drosophilidae; genus Zaprionus; species Zaprionus kolodkinae. The sequence continues at coordinate 91,653 of JAEIFM010000059.1, forward strand.
GAGATAAGCCGGATGCTGGTAAAAAAAAACCTGAAAAGGCCTTGAAATATGAACCTGAAGATGATGATGTTGGTTATAATGAACCTCCAAAACGTAAACAAAAACCTGGAGATGGTGATGGGGTTAAAAATGAACCTCCAAAACGTAAAGATACACCTGCAGATAAGCCGGATGCTGGTAAAAAAAAACCTGAAAAGCCCTTGAAATATGAACCTGAAGATGATGATGTTGGTTATAATGAACCTCCAAAACGTAAACAAAAACCTGGAGATGGTGATGGGGTTAAAAATGAACCTCCAAAACGTAAAGATAAACCTGGAGATAAGTCGGATGCTGGTAAAAAAAAACCTGAAAAGCCCTTGAAATATGAACCTGAAGATGATGATGTTGGTTATAATGAACCTCCAAAACGTAAAGAAAAACCTGGAGATGGTGATGGGGTTAAAAATGAACCTCCAAAACGTAAGGATAAACCTGCAGATAAACCAGATGATGGTAAAAAAAAACCTGAAAAGCCCTTGAAATATGAACCTGAAGATGATGATGTTGGTTATAATGAACCTCCAAAACGTAAACAAAAACCTGGAGATGGTGATGGGGTTAAAAATGAACCTCCAAAACGTAAAGATAAACCTGGAGATAAGCCGGATGCTGGTAAAAAAAAACCTGAAAAGCCCTTGAAATATGAACCTGAAGATGATGATGATGGTTATAATGAACTTCCAAAACTTAAAGATAAACTTGGAGATGGTGATGGGGTTAAAAATGAACCTCCAAAACGTAAGGATAAACCTGCAGATAAACCAGATGATGGTAAAAAAAAACCTGAAAAGCCCTTGAAAAATGAACCTGAAGATAATGATGTTGGTTATAATGAACCTCCAAAACGTAAAGATAAACCTGGAGATAAGGTTAAAAATGAACCTCCAAAACGTAAAGATAAACCTGATGTTGGTAAAAAAAAACCTGAAAAGCCCTTGAAATATGAACCTGAAGATGATGATGATGGTTATAATGAACTTCCAAAACGTAAAAACAAACCTGGAGATGATGATGGTGTTAAAGGAGAACCTGTAAAAGAGAAACCTACTGATGATAAACCAGCAGAAGTAACAGATGAACCTGCAAAAGTAGGAGATATCCCAGCAAAAGTTACAGGTAAACCAGGAAAAGTTGCAGATAAACCTGCAAAAGTTACACATAAACCAGGAAAAAATACAGATAAACCAGCAAAAGATACGGATAAACCAGAAGAAGATACAGATAAACTTCATAAAATTCGGATTAAAAAAAAAAGGAGACCTCGTCCAAAAAAGAAAGAAAGTAAAAAACTTATAACTGATTCGAACCCTGAATGTCCCTGCGAAAACTGCGATTTCATGAAACGTTCTTCCGATACTGCCCTCATCCGAAGATTAAAACAGGAAGAGAAACGTCGTGAGCTGCGTGAGTATTATAGGCAAATGTGCACTCGTTATAGGACAGAAATGCAGTGGCCAGACTGCCGTGTACCACAACTTCAGTGTGATCCAATTGATTACGATAACTGTTTCTGTTGTAATCCAAAATTTAACGATTATTCTGACTGTCTAAATGTTATCAATGAGCTGCAAAAGCAGCGGGACTCTATGAATTCTTGTAAGAATGTTATGGTCGATTTGAAGAATCGCACAGATAATATTAGCTGTCGCTTTTGTATTCTATGAAACGGAAGTATTTATTTAGTGGTATATTTTTAAGTTCATATGCATAAAAGTAATAACATGTAAGTCTTGGCTTATTATGTTATTATTATATTCAATATTTAAAGTGTTCCATGTTTAATGAATTTTATAAAGTTAATAAACTAAAACTATAAAAGAAGAAGAAAATCATAATGCTTGACCCTTTTTTGCTCAAAGACTATACAAAATTGCTGAAACTTAAACATATACAAACTTTTTATTAAGGTTTTTGAGAAATATATGGATTTTAAAAATTAAGAAGGGTATCAAACTGTCGAACATATTTGAGTGTTTTCATTTCGTTATTTATTTTTAGCTTGATTCTTGACAGATTATTATAAAAAAAAAAAAATAAAATTCCACAGTTTCAAAATAAATTCAAAATCGTAATTTTAGGAATCAGAAAGAACGGTTCGGGTATTTTAACAGAATGCAGCAGCAACAAAAAAGGCGAAAGTCGTGTAGTGGTCCGACGGCCTTACAAGCAATGCGAAAGCAGAACTGCAAGACTTTTCTTTTTCGACCTGAAGAAGTGTATCCCAATATCAAAGCATCAATATCGAAATGTTCACCAGCCGAAACATATGATAACGATTACATTGCAGTGACTGCAAGAAGGAAGAAGTGCCCAGATAAGCCGAGGAACACAAGGCATAAGAAATTCAACGCTCCCTTAGATTGGGCTCATATGACACCTTCCGAAGTGCTACGGAGGTATAACTGCAAAATGTTTGATTTTTCGCAAAGAGAGACTCTTCCCAATATTCTACCGCCAAAGTCAATTTGTAACGAAATGGAGGCAGCACAACGAGTAGGAAGAGTTGTGGCAGAGAATTGTGGAAGGTTTTTCAACATGGAGAACGATGATATAGTTGAATTGTGGAAACAGAGCCCCGATAAGAACACATTGGGCTTCTACGGAATTGATACTGAGAGTCAACAGGAGGATGCCGAAGCATTTAATAAATTGATATCAAAATGTTTAGATATGGTAAAGAAAACTACAGATGAGAAGCCACCAAAAATACAACCCACAGCAGTTTCGAAAAAGCCAAAACAGATCACAGAAGATCCTTGTGATGGTCTAGTATTAAATCATGTACTATTGGCAAGAAAAGTCTACACTATGCCCCTCGTGAAAAAAAAGATCAGTGGAACCAACGCCTTATCGGTGTTGCACTGCCCTCGACGTAGGAAGAACATGCAACCATTTGTGGAGTGTCGTTGCGATCGTTCTGCTAATTTAAATGAAGTTGTCGACATGGGAAAGTCTGTTTCAAAACGAAACCGCCGTCAGAGAAAGAAGCACAAGTATTGCCAGTTAGAATGTGGAATCGATGAGAATGATTGTACATATCTCGAATGGTTAAAATACAAACACGATCGCAGGTCATATGATATGTCTTTCGCAGAAAAAATGTCTCGAATGCAGAACGCGACCGAAACAGAACCAAAAAACTATGATGAGTTATACGAGCAGCTTATGGAGTGCTTCGAAAACAATCAGCTCGATCCAATGTGTGAGGCGTACAAGGCGTGTTGTTTGAAAAAGAAATATGATCAGGAAGGTGGTGAAAAGGGAAAGGATAGAAAAGGCGGAAAAGGTGGGGGTAAAACTGGGGAAAGAGTAGATGGAGATGAAAAAGGTGAAAGTGATGGTGGTGTCGGAGGGGGCGATAAACCTGGAAAAGGAGATGATGGTATGGATAAACCTGGGAAAGGTGATGCTGGTAAAGATAAGCCTGGAAAAGGTGATGATGGTAATGATAAACCTGGAAAAGGTGATGCTGGTAAAGATAAGCCTGGAAAAGGTGATGATGGTAAAGATAAACCTGGAAAAGGTGATGATGGTAAAGATAAACCTGGAAAAGGTGATGCTGATAAAGATAAACCTGGAAAAGGTGATGATGGTAAAAATCAATCTATAAAAGGAGGTGGTGATAAAGATAATACCGGGAAAGTTGATGATGGTAAAGACAAACCTGGAAAAGGTGATGATGGTAAAGATAAACCTGGAAAAGGTGATGATGGTAAAAAAAAATCGGTAAAAGGAGGTGGTGATAAAGATAAATCTATAAAAGGAGGTGGTGATAAAGATAATACCGGGAAAGTTGATGATGGTAAAGACAAACCTGGAAAAGGTGATGATGGTAAAGATAAACCTGGAAAAGGTGATGATGGTAAAAAAAAATCGGTAAAAGGAGGTGGTGATAAAGATAAATCTATAAAAGGAGGTGGTGATGATGATAAACCTGGGAAAGGTGATGATGGTAAAGATAAATCTGGAGATGGTGATGGTGATGGCGATAATAAGGATAAAACTGGAAATACTGATGGTAATCAAGGTGATAGTGGTAAAGATAAACCTGGAAAAGGTGATGGTGGTAAAAAAAAGCCTGGAAAAGGTGATAAAGATAAACCTGGGAAAGGTGATGCTGGTAAGGGCAAACCTGGCAAAGGTGCTGATGGTAAAGATAAATCTGGAAAAGGTGATGATGAAGTTAAAACTGGGAAAGGTGATTCTGGTAAAGATAAAACCGGAAAAGGTGGTGATGATAAAGATAAGCCAGGGAAAGGTGATGATGGTAAAGATAAGCCTGGAATAGGTGATGATGGTAAAGATAAAACTGGAAAAGGAGGTGGTGATAAAGATAAAGCTGGAAAAGGGGATGATGGTAAAGATAAATCTGGAAAAGGTGATGACGATAAAGATAAACCTGGAAAAGGTGATGCTGGTAAAGATAAGCCTGGAAAAGGTGATGATGATAAAGATAAACCTGGTAAAGGTGATGCTGGTAAAGATAAGCCTGGAAAAGGTGATGATAATAAAGATAAACCTGGAAAAGGTGATGCTGGTAAAGATAAGCCTGGAAAAGGTGATGATGATAAAGATAAACCTGGAAAAGGTGATGCTGGTAAAGATAAGCCTGGAAAAGGTGATGATGATAAAGATAAACCTGGAAAAGGTGATGCTGATAAAGATAAACCTGCGAAAGGTGATGATGTTGGTAAAGATAAACCTGCAAAAGGAGGTGCTGATAAAGATAAACCTGCGAAAGGTGATGGTGATGGTAAAGATAAACCTGGAAAAAGTGATGATGATAAAGATAAACCTGGAAAAGGTGATGCTGGTAAAGATAAGCCAGGAAAAGGTGATGATGATAAAGATAAACCTGGAAAAGGTGATGCTGGTAAAGATAAGCCAGGAATAGGTGATGATGGTAAAGATAAATCTGGAAAAGGAGGTGCTGATAAAGATAAACCTGCGAAAGGTGATGATGATGGTAATGATAAACCTGGGAAAAGTGATGATGATAAAGATAAACCTGGAAAAGGTGATGCTGGTAAAGATAAGCCTGGAATCGGTGATGATGGTAAAGATAAAACTGGAAAGGGTGATGATGGAAAAGATAAAACTGGAAAAGGTGATGGTGGAAATGATAAAACTGGGAAAGATAATGATGGTAAAATCAAAACTGGAGATGGTGATGGTAAAAAAATACCTGGAGATGATGGCATTGCCCAAGAGGATGAGGAAAAGAAAATAAAATCTGGTGATGATGATAAAACTGAGAAAAGGAAAACAGGAAAACCTCCCAAAAATAAGAAAAAAGATACTGAACCAGAAGAAATTAAACCTGAGGAAGAAATTAAACACAGTATAGAGGAAGAGCCTGTGGTGGATTGTCCCTGTAGAACTTGCTCGTTCAAGAAACGTTCTTCCGACAATCTCCTCATCCGAAAACTAAAGCAGGAAGACAAACATCGTCAGCTGCGCGATTACTATAAGCAAATGTGTCATAGTCAGATGGATAATAAGCAGTGGCTACAACATTCTGCTCCACTACGCCAATGTGATCCTATTGAATGTGATGCCTGCTTCTGTTGCAATCCAAAATTGAGCGCATATTCGGACTGTCTGAACGTTATGAATGAACTGCAGAGAGAGCTTCCCTGTACGCATCCTGTTAAGAATGAATTGATAAACATTTTGGAGAATCTAAAAGAACGTATTTGCTGTCGCTTCTGTGAATGTCTGCAATGAAGCATTAATGCTTCTTTTGTAAAAGTTTAGTTGTTGTGTTTCATATTAATTAAAGGTGTAACGCTATAATGTTTTGAGAGAATATATTAAACAATATATTCCCTCTTGAAAGCTTTTCTAACTGTTTGGCATCTGTACTAGCTTTGGCATAGCTGTCAGCTGCCTCTTTACCCCCAGCAGCAGCAGTTTACATTGTATCTACAGTTTTGTCCTGAAGTTGCACTAACTAACTGAGTGGCAACTACAGTGTGGGTGTCGGCTTGCTTCAGGGTGTTATCTGAAACGATTGGGGGGCTTTATCGCTCTGTAACCCCGCTGGCAATGCCAACATCAACAGCATCTATGTCCTTAATCAACAAGGGAAAGAGAAAAAACATTGGGTGAGCTGTCACAACGTAGACAAGAGCTTAATTTTGGCATTAATTTTTAAGAAAGTCATGTCTTGATATTAACTCTAGACCAAACTCAGCTCAGTATGTTGCTGTTGATATAACACATTAATTATTTCAATCCCACTGCACTCAATACACGTTGAGCTATAATTTCTCTTTGGATCTGGCCTTTTTTTTTTCCTAAATGTGACATTTATTGAGGGTTTGTAATGTACTTGACAGATTGAAAATAAATATAGCGGGGGAAAAAAATGGAATGTTAACATGTAGGCCAAATGTTAAATGACAAATAAATTGTTAAATATAAATTTTAGGCAAAGTCCAAAAAAAAAAAAAAAAACACAGAATAACACGAAATACTTTGAGGACCCATCGTTTATTAATGTGATCAAACAAGAACGTTGTTCTCTGAGACAATGGCGTTCAATGGTTATAGATCCTTTTATCCAGAATTATTTCGACTATATGGAAACTCCTATGAATATTATTCACCTCAGAAGTACAGAGTTAATGAGCCCTGTAGCCGGCTGACACCAGCTAACGGATTTGTTCAGTCTAATGACATATTGGAATTGTGGAAACAATGTCCCAATAAGCACACGTTGGGGTTCTATGGCATTGGATCCGATATTTCAAAGCCAGATGCAGTATTATTCAACCGACTTATTACAAGATGTCTGAATAAGGCGAAAGGTTTCAAAAAGGAGGTACAGAAAAAACCGTCGCCTGCAGAAACGAAACCTTATCCAAAATTTACACTAAAGCTTCCTGAAAATCCTTGTAACAGGCTTGTCCTTAACTGCCCTATGTTGGCTGCAAAAGTTATCACTATGCCCACTATGCAAAGGAATTTGTGTTTATCATTCTTCCAATGTTCCGGGCCCAAAAAGAAAGAGCTACCGTGGATGGAGGATACCAGCAGAAATAAAAGAAAATTAAAAGATGTGCTTGATGTAGAAAAGCCAATTCCAAAGCAAAAGAGCTCTTCGAGAAGGAGGTTCAAGAACAGTGTTCTAAAATGTAACGTTTCCGAATCCGCACAATACGGACAGGTTCCCGTGCCCTATAGGAAAGACTTCAAAATCGCACACAAATTTTCAGAACCGAAGAACTACGATGAACTATATGCTCACTTAATCGAATGCTTTGAAAACAATTACCTCGATCCAATTTGTGTAGCTTATCATAAATGTTGCACAGAAAAAAGTCAAAGGGGAACAGGAAAAGTAGAAAAAGTTGAGGAAAAGGCGGAAGTGGAAAGAATGTGGGACAATCGTGTAGAAACGGGAAGAAAACCAAAAAAATATGAAAGAGAAGAACGGGAAGGAAAAGAAAAATATGATATTGAAAAAGGTGTTGAAGAGGTGGGTATAAAATCGCACAGACTTCCAGAAGGGGATGGGTGGAAACACGAGAAAAGGTTGGACAAACATGTAGGAATAAAAGAAGAAGGAAAACGAAAAGAAATAGAAACACAAAGTTCTGAAGGAGGAGTAGAAGGGGTTGTTGTAGACTCAAACGACACTCCACTTAAGCGTAAACCTAGCAGTTCAGAACCTTCAAAATCTGTCGACAATTATGGGTCCGGAGACAGAGCTACCACTGATACACTAAAAGAAAAACAACAAGTTAAAATAGGAAAAACCCCAGCTGGTAAGAAAGAAAAACCTGCTGGAGAAAAACATATAAAAGAGAAAAATGAAAAAGAATCGAAAAAAATTAAAAATGAAATACATGAGGCTACAGACAAAATCCTGTCAAAAACTAAGGATTGGAAAAAACATTTCAAAAGGTCTCATGAACCCCCGCACAAAGAGCCAAAGAAACCGACTCTTGATCAATATAACACAATTATTTCTTTAGAAGAAGAACATGACCATGAACATGTGCCAAATATTCATGATGTGCCAAATTCAGTAAAAAATGATACCGCAATTATTCCCTTAGAAAAAGTTGATAAGTCAATCGTTCCTTCAAAAAAAATTGATCATTATCTTCCAAAGGAACAGTTGGTAGTTCCTTTGGAAGATAATGATATCACAATCATTCCTTCAGGAAAAAATGATGGCTCAATTACTTCTTTAAGAAAAAAAGAGAGATTAAGTGTATCGCCAAGAAAACGTCATAGCTCACTTACTCATTCGAAAAAAATATATCGCACAATGTTTCCTTCAAGAAAAAAATATACATATCATAAAAAAGATAAGTCAGATCATCCCACAGGAATAGATGATAGTTCAGTTGTTCATACAGGAATCAATGATAACTCAATTGATCCTTTAGGAAAAACTGATCTTTCAACTGTTCGAAATAATAATCTACAGAACGATGAAATTGAAAATAGGAAAGGAAAATCGATAATTGAAAAGGGATCAAAACTTAAAGAATCTGTCAATAAATTGCGTAGTCCAAGTGTGAAGAAAAAATCCAAAATTATGGAATGTGAATGTGATGTGAATCTTAACAAAAAATACAAGAATAAAACATCTAAGGAGACACCTACTAAGCCACCTATGAAATGTTGCCCCTGTTCCATCTGTGTGTCATTGAAACGTGAATCCGACACTGTCCTAATCCGAAATTTGAAGGCGGAAGAAAAACGTCGCCAGCTTCGTGACTATTTCAAATGTCTACAATACTTTGACAACATCAGCTTTGGAGCGATGTACCGTGCTCCACAGCACAAGTGCGATCCCATCAACTGTGATAACAGTTTCTATTGCAATATGAAGTGGTATGAGAACTGTGATCATCATTCCCTCTGTAACCGTATGTGATGAACGTTGAACGTTGAATATATCCCAGATATTGTGTAATAATTCATAAATATAAGAATAATATTTCATACTGTGATAAATGGTATATTTTCATAATTTGGAGTAGAGATTATTAGAAGAAATACTTAAATATGGATCTGGCCTACTTGTATACAATATTTAAATTTGTTGTCCCATCATATCAAGCAATTTTGCTTTATAACATAAAAAGTTTTCCAACTTCAAAATTGTAGGTTTACATATTTTTTTTTTTACGATTTTTACATTTGAGCCAATTTTTATAACAATGCGTGGAGCACAAGAAAAACATTTGAAACAGGCTGAAGTGCCGACACCTTATAGAGTGATGCGGATGCAGAACTGCAAGGCATTCGCTATACCGCTAAATTCCAAATTAAAACCTTATGAAACTTTTCCTAGCATTAGACCGCCTATAGATAAATGTTTTTATGAAAAGACAACCAAGTGGATGGCCGACACAATGAAGGCATCTGGCTGTAAAGGCATCTTGCCTGATGTCATGTTAAAATCAATTACAAATCCATATTCTGAAGCATTACGTACAACTTTACAAAAAGTCCGTTTTAAAAAGGTTGATAATTATTGTAAGGATCGTGCGCCGAACAGAGGAAATGCTCGATGGAGAAAAATGCAAGACAGGGAACTGGACTGGAACAAGATCTCTACCTACAATTTAATGAGGTTACAGAACAGCAAGTTATCTCAGTTCACCGAGTGCGAAATGTATCCTAGTATAAGACCTCCCCTATTTAAGTGTTGTCCACAGATGACAGCAGACACGCTATATGATGAAGTTGAAGATGTAAGACCTGAACGTCCTTTTGATATGGAGCAGGATGATATTCTCGAGACCTGGAAGCGAGCCCCCAAAAAAGAAACACTGAGTTTCTATGGCATCGCTTCCAGAATTTATAAGCCAGAGGCTGCAGTATTTAACCAATTGCTTTCAAAATGCGTTAAGAAAGCTAGTAAACCGAATCGAGATAAGACTACGGAGTCGCCAGTTTCTCGAAAAACCACAAGTAAACAACGTCAGACTGTAGAATCACCCTGTGGCATGCTACTTAATCGTAAAAAATTGGAAACGAAAGTCTCACAGATGCCCACTGTACTAAAGAAGCTCAATCAACAGAGTACAACCAATTGGACATACTGTCCAGTTTATAAGAAATCTTATGAGCCTTTTATAGCAAATCCATTAAAGTGCAGTCCAATCTCACTCGAAGTTGCTCTAGACATGGAGAAACCAGCTGAAGAGGAGAAACACGGACTGCGCAGAAAGCATAGTTACTGTGAACTGATATGCGGAATTCCAGAGAATAAGTGCACAGAATACGAAATCAGGAAATCCCCGCCTACATCCAAGGATTATAAAGAATCCTATGTGAAATTAAAGAAGTCTGTGGAGCTGGTTAAACCGGAACCTAAGAACTATGAAGAGCTTTATGACGAATTGATAACTTGTTTTGTGAGAAAACCTTGCGATCCAGACATAAAGAAATTACTAGAGTGTTGCAGCCCAGATAAAGGAAGTGATGGTGGTGATGGTGGGGGGAATAATAATGCTAGAAAAATTCCTGATGGCGGTGGTGGCAAAAAAGTCGATAAAGGCCATGATGGCGGTGATGGCGATAACTTAAGGGTAGATGATACTGACGATGAAAAAGGGGATAAAGATGATGGGAAGATCGATGATGATGACACTGGTGTAAAGGTCAATAGAAAAAGAAAAGATGACATGGGTCATAAAGGTGATGAAAAAGAAAAAGAGTCCCCAAAAGTACCGACAAAAGTACCGTCAAAAGTACCGTCAAACGTGCGTCCAAAAATGCCGCCGAAAGCGCAATTTAAACCAGATGAGAGTCCAGGATCACATCCAGAGCAAGTTACATTTATCGAGATACCACCCATAGAACCGATTCCACCAAAATCAAAAAGACCAAAAAGAAAAAAAGAGCAAAAAAAACCCAGCCCCCCTAAAAATAAAGATTGTCCCTGTGACATATGCAAATTCATGAAAAAAGGGGGTCTCGAGCCGGACAGCCCACTAATAACCCAGCTAAAGAGAGAGGAAGAACGCCGTAAGCTCAAGGAATACCTTAGGATAATGTGCTGTCGGCAAAAGTGTTGTGTGTCGAGGTCCTGCGCTCCACTTCATAAATGTGATGAGATTGAATGTGACGATTGCTTCTGCTGCGATCCCAAGCTGCACGATTACTGCGAGTGTATCAATGCATTGCAGGAACTACAGAACTTGTTAGCTCCTATTGACTTTCCCGAATTGCGAACCTTAAAAGATCGCATCAGTGCTCGCCTATGCGAATCGTTGTAGATCATATTTAACTTTGTGTAGAACTTTTGGAAGTAATTTTTGTACCGCTTTAGAAGTTATGATTTGTATTTGTTTAATTGTTTAACTTTGTAAACTGAGGCACGTTGGAAAGAACGCAGAGCTTTTCTGAGAAGTAGATAAGCATTCAACCTCTTCACAAGTCATTTATGTATATGTGACAATCAGTGTTTAAATAAGTTTAGATACGAATCTTTAAATACATGCTAAAATATCAATTTATCTATTAATTTCATATTATTGTATTTTATTATTTATTTATTTGAAAGTAACCATCGATATGACGAACACTCGTTGTAAAAGTAGCTTTCCGAGGCAAGCCTTAACTTTTCATAATCTAAACAAAAGCAACTACCTTAGTTGAGAGAAGGTCGTTTGCAACAATAGGTCGTTTTGCAGCAATAGGTCGTTTTGCAGCAATAGGTCGTTCTGCTGAAATGGGTCGTTTTGCAGAAAACAGGTCGGTTTGCAGCAATAGGTCGTTGTTTGTTAAGCAAAGCCTGCTATATTTAGATTTAAAGCTCATCGAATAGAATGTGTTTTCAATTAGCTTAGGTTCGCCAGAATCGTAGCATCAAAAAAAATATTTCGAAACTTAAAATTTAGAAATGAAAGAATAAAGAAAACCTCAGAAAATATATACATAGAATTTTCGCATAAGTACTTTTCTATTCTTCCATAATCTAAAATATGAAAGTTAAGCAGATGAAAAGACAAAATGCAGGCCAGGTCAAGCAAAAGCAGAGGGAGTGCCCTCCCATTGACTGGAGTAAGGTGACTCCCTATGATGTTATCAGGGCAACGAACTGCAAGACGACCAATGTCAGAAAGAGGGAAGCCTATCCCAGTATAAGGCCTCGAGTATCCAATTGTAGCAATGAGCAGACCATGCGTTGGCTGGCCGAAGCCGTCAAGGAGACTGGATGTTGTCGGGCCTTTGGCACTGATGCGGACGATGATATTGTGGAGGTATGGAAGCAAAGCCCGAATAAGGACAAGTTAGGGTTCTATGGTCTAAACACGGGTATTCCGACGCCTGATGTTCACTTTTATAATAAAGCGCTTCAGAAAAGTCTGGATATAGCCAATGGCGTTGAGGAGAGAAAAGAGAAAAAGCCCCCAGCGGAGGATGAGAAGAAAAAGACGGAACAAAAGAAACTCAGAGGGGGCTACACTCTTAATCGTTGCGTTCTCTCGAAGATAGTCAACGCCATGCCGACTGTAACCAGGAAGCTGGCTGCCAAGAATGCCCACACTTGGTTGCAATGCCCCGAACCTGAGCATCCCGAATATCCCTTCTTAGACGAGGGAGATCAATCGCCGCCGCTGCAAGAGAGCCTCGATATGAAACCTCCCGATAAGAAGGAAAAACATGGTCTACGAAGAAACCACAAGTATTGTGAGCTTCAGTGCGGAATACCCGACAACAAATGCACATACTACGAATGGATGAAATACAAACAGAATCCTACGCCCTATGAAGTTGCTTACAAGATGGAAATGGCACAGGAGAAGGTTAAACCCTACCCCGAGCCTAGGAATTACGATGAGCTCTATTGGTATCTAATGGGTAGCTTTCAGCAATGTGGTGAAAAAAAGGATTGCTCTTGCTATATGAAATGTTGTTTCGCCAAACCGAAACCCAAGTTTGTGAAAGGTTGCGGAGAATTTGTGCTGGATCGGCCACGTGAGTATAGTTTCTGGGGTTTTTTTTTTGCCCCCCACTCTGCCAAAGGGAGGGAAGTCGAGAAATGAGTACGATTTTTAGTCTTGCCTTTGGCATTCTACCACGCTCCACGCTTCAGCGAATTTTAATAAAATCCCATTTCGTTTTTCGTTCCAATGCAAGGGAAAACGGAATAAAAGTACATTTTTAATCAACGTCAGGCCACACCCCAGGCACACACACACCCACACCCTCACACACACACTCACACACACGATGCACACATCGACACACTTATGGCTTGAGGCTTTGAGTTGAGTTTTATAGGGACTTTTAAGTAGACTTTATACACCGCAGAATATGCAACTTTGCGAGTTAATCATCTCACATATTTACTATACCCACAAGTAGTACTTGGCCCCAGTAGTGCCGCCCACTTTCGCCTAGTTTTCTTTTTCGCATTTAATGAATGCAACAATTTTGCTGTCTCTACTTTGGGTTGGTTAAAGTTTAAGACGGGTGTGCCGCGACTATATGATTTATACACCTAGATTTCCTGAGTAACGACTCAGCTAGGGCCAATTGACTTGAGAAAGAAAATAAACTAAAGCTGGTAAAAGAAAACTTAAATCGAGTGAGTGCGACTGTAGGATACCCTAGCCTAGAAAAATAATACCTAAGTTTAAAGAGCTAAATTGTGAAAAGCTTCCATGACTTTAAAAAACACATGATGAGGGAGCATGTTTGATTGGGGGGGGTGTGTGTGTTTTCTTTCTTTTTTTCTGTTTGGGACCCAACGTAAGTTAAGGGAAAAAGTCACAGCAAAAAGTTGGATTTCTGTTGGATTCATTGTTGTTGTTCTTGTCGTTTCCTATTTGCTGGCAGGATACGCTTGCCGGCTGTCGTCCAAGCTCGTCGGGATGTGCCTGCACCATCGGCATGAGGGGGGGGAGGTGTGGGAGGGGGGCTTCCTTTTAGCTAACGTTACGTAAAATGCTTTTTACCTCCCGTTCGACTCCTCGTAGTACCCAGAGAAGGATCAGAAGCATGTTGCCGTGTCATTGCAATGATAAATGTATTGGGTCACATACATAGTACATACCCGCACCCACACACACACACACAAACACACACCCGCACACACACTCGCACTAAGTACACACAATGAGCAGTTTCGCCCTGAAAAGGAAAATTGTGTGAAATGCCCGGCAAGAATGGAAAACGGACAAAAACAGTTAAAGTAACTGTTACAGTTACAGTTACCGTTGGAACAGGCAGGCAAGAACTGCATGAAACAAAGCCAAACTGAGGAAAACTTACTACTGAAATATTGTGCAATTTCAGAAAAAAAAAACAAAAATTGAGCACGAACACGTGACCAGGTTGAGGCTGAACTATGCCAAAGATTTCGCTCCACTCCACAGATATATATGCATGTTTTTCTGAACAAGTGAAATTTCCGAGCAGATTTTCCACATGTAATTGGATTTCAATCGATGCTATGGCGAGCAATTTTTATTATCTCATAATGTGAATAGCTTCACAGCGCCCAAGCGTTGCCCACAGATGATAAACAACAACAAACAGAGATCCCCCATACCCAAAGCATAACCCAGAACGAACGTTGCGCCTGATTCGCCAGAATATATATTTTATGTTGCCAAAAATTTGTTTACAAACAAACAACAAAGGCAAAGAAACCAAAAAAAAAAAAGAAAAGAACAAACACTACAAAAAAATCACACACAAATCCACACTCTGAAAACTAGGGAACTTGTAGATAGGATAGCATAGACTTCTTAAACTTCCTTAAACATACATATATGTATTTCTTTCCTTCTCTGCAGCTTTCCGTTGCAATTGCCAGAAAGTGAGAGATACGCTGATCAAGGAAATCGAGAGATCACACATCAAAATAATGATGTCGAAGAAGTAATTGGAGAAATAGTGATTAATACGTATACGCACCTTTGGCTTCTTGGCATACTGTCCGGTGCGAACATCGCGTATTGTGGCTATATCGAGTATATCCAGCTCATTATTCTGATCAATCCAATATAGAAAAAATCCTTTGGGATCCACACGCATTGTCACTGGCGTACCGCTGCCCGAGTCCTGCAAAGAGACAGAGATAGAGATAGAATTAGAGAAAGGGGAGAAGAAGAGAAGATTGTGTGTAAGAGAGAAGTGAGAGAAAGCCATTGAAAACATCTGTGTATGAGGTTTGATTATTTATTTCTTTTTATTTTTTGCAATATTTATAAATCATAAATTCCGTTTAACGTAAAGAGTTATATATGTTCATTCAACTGGTTCATTCAACTCGCCGCGAATCTAATGAATTTATTGCGGCGAATTTCATCTTATTTCGATTACCCACAAAACCGTTGCCCGACCAGATTAATGGCCAAGGCAAACAAATTGTGGACTGTGCTTATTATAATTTAAGTCAAATTAAATGGGCCTGTAACATTTTTGCCTGGGCTCATAAATATTTTAGCATCCATTCATAAAAAAGAATCCGCCAAGAAATATGCGATTGCGGATCCGTAGACCCATCTTGGCCACAGCTGGCCAAATGCCTGGTGAACCCGCCACGCGAATGGGAATGGGAATTGGAATTGGAATGGCAAACAGATGCGTTGCCAAAAATGAAATATTTTTCCTATTTTCTTTCTCTCTCTCCTTTCTTTTTAATATATATTTATATATTCACTTTTGTACATATGCAAAACAGACGCCGCCACGCATTGTTCAAGAGACTCGAAGAAGACATTAAAATTTGGCCAGATAAAGGGTGTTAAATGACGTGAATCAGGAAATGCTTTCAGTGGATACGGAAGGGGAAAATATATTGACAAGTAAGCATAGATAATGTACTGAGAAGAGAGCCGGTTTTTTCCCCCTTCTTTCGCAACATGTAAAAAAACGATTAAT
Source organism: Zaprionus kolodkinae (assembly GCA_018901885.1). Taxonomy (NCBI): domain Eukaryota; kingdom Metazoa; phylum Arthropoda; class Insecta; order Diptera; family Drosophilidae; genus Zaprionus; species Zaprionus kolodkinae. The sequence goes on from JAEIFM010000059.1 coordinate 107,565, forward strand.
CAAAAAGTGATTGGTTGTTTTTGTACCCGTTTCTTTAACTTATGCATTTTTCCCTTTACATTTTGATTCAGTGTAGTTTTGCTTTATAAATTTAATACCGAAACAAGACATGATTTACTGAGATTTTATAGGAAATAAATAACCGTATACCTTTTTGATATAACTCTTTTTTAATGTGTATCAAAAGAGACCAGTAAGAATACGGTGTATATCCCTATGCTACAAATCCAGCTCACTTAGCTTGTAGATAAACTAATGAGTGCCCTTTCCCGGCTTATTATTATGATTATTCCTTACGTTTTCTATTAACTCCTCATCAGCCAGACTCGACTCTACACAGGCCTATTAACGTTTAGGGAAATTTGCGTGTCAGTAACTGAAATAGTCTTTGGGGCCTGGCAAGCTGTGAGTTCATTATCCCCTACATCTCTCCCTCTCTCTCTCTCTCCCTCTCCGAGTTGATGTCGGTTTAATGAACTCACAATGAAGGTGCTAAGGCGGCTACAATTACAATGCGTACCCCCTTGGAGTACCTCGCAGCAGTCTCCCCCGAGAGCCTTCTAATAATTGATATTGAAAACATTCCCATACACTCGAAATATTCGCGCAACTTGCCCTTCGGGGATGTTTGAGGGTCATTGTTTTTTTTTGTTTGGGGAGTTCTTCGGGTTTAACCTACACCCCTTTTGATATTCAATTAAGCGCATATTTTCGGGGTTGCCATCGAAAAAGGGTTGCGCATCGCTAATTGGAGTACACAGTTAACCCCGCCCTCGACCGATACGACACCCAATCCCAATCCCAAGATATTTCCACTTAAGCTTTTGGCTTGTCTTGTTTTTCTTTTTGCCAGTTTTTTGTCTAATTACTGTAAACTAACTGCAGGTTTTTCGCTCTCTTTCCTCTCTCTCTCTCTCTCTCTCTGTCTCTCTCTCTCGCTTTCTAGCAATTGTTAATTTCAATTTCAATATGCAAAATGTGCTGTGAAAATCGAAATCGATGGGAAAATGAGTGAGAATGTTTCGCTTCGTGACTGGAAAGCAAGTAAGTATCTTGCCCAAGAGCGATTACATGCATAATTCAATTGATGTAACAGCCTGAACAGCCACATTCCCACCCAATCCCCAACTCCTTCTCCTACCCTACAGAAATGGAGCTGTTAAACAGGCTGTGCAAAAAGGGATAACTTGGCGCAGATGTGCAGGCAGCCACAACTTCAGTCATATATATAGACATACATATAGATACATCTGTAGATACAGCTAGAGAAACAGATAAAGTCATCCAAGCACATATCTAGAGCTGTCAATCATGCTTACGGGTCTGCCAATAAAAGCTGGCAAGTGCCTGTCTCTCTCTCTCTCTGCTCGGAGCTCGGAGCGCAGCTTTAGGGACTATGCAAATGCTATTTGCCTGGAGTCTTAGCCCAGCTGTGTGTGTGTGGGAAGAGGAGGGGAGGGAGGGGGAGTGTGGAATGTGTGCTCCATGGAGGGAAAAGACTATTGAAATAAGCGTCAGCAGCTGCAGCAGCTTCAAACTACTTGCAAATGATGTCATAAGTGCTGGAAATAACTTGAGTTTAACTGTGCAAACACCCTGTAAATAATAGCAGTAGTTTTTACTATCTTACACTGCGCTTATCTATGCGAGCATACCCCTTTGGCTGAGTACTTTTTTTATGGCTACAGGGTATATACGACAGTGCTTGTCACCTGTGCAAAGTTTGTTAAGCACTCGAAACTTAATGCTTGAGTTCCTGTTGTTTTTGCCATGTTAGTTTGGAGTTTTGCAACACTAGATGCCAGAGAGTCTCTACTTGGGTACGAGTAACTAGTACTCGATGCTAGGTACTCACTACTTGGGTACTCGGGTACTTGCTACTTGCCCCTCACTTTGTCAGCAGTCTGTACTCATTACTGGCGGTCAGAGGGAGCAGCTGCCACTGTCAGAGCTTCTGACAGTTCAGTGTCATGTGGCAGATAGATGACTCACACACCGAGTCGTAGTTTGACCCTGAACTCTGGGCAGGTGCTTTAGGGTCTTAACCCCCATTTGCAAGTACGCATTTGTATTCTTTTGAATCATTGCATTGCGGCGCCAAAGTGAAGCAAATCAATTGCGATGGCTTATCGGTTGAGGTTGAGTGACCATCGCAGCGATATGGTCTCCCCATGCCCGATATCTGACTGCCGACTAATACTGTCGATAAGATACGAACGCTGTGTGTTTGCTTTAATTGCCGTCAATTGGGTATTACGCAAAGATCGAGTTATAGATTAAGATTAGATAGATAGATTTATGTCTCTGGAATTTGGCATTCTAACAGTCATCATCGAATAATAGTTTCGATTGAAATTTGCACTTTCAATAATTCTTATGGGTTTTTAATTATTCAAAATCGTTATGGATTTCGATTTGTTTAGTTTATTTATTACATTAAATATTTATTAAAAGTGTAGTTTATTGTCAAAGTGAAGTGGATCACTTCAGTTGAGCTGGTAGTAGGCGCTGATCACCTGATAGATCCAGCTCACGTAGCCAGCGACCTTGGTACAGACCGTAGGGCGATCGGCATAGCCGCAGGGCATGTAGCTCCATGAGCCGAGGGCAACCAATTCCGCTGGGCCGCTGAGGGGCCAGTAGACAATGGGAGTACCGCCATCACCGTAGCAACCCTTGATCTGGGCGCACACTTGATTCTTGTCCAGCGGTGCATCGGAGGGCAACAGCTCTGCGCACTTGGTGCTATTCAGCAGGGGAGCAAAGGAATACTTCAGTTCCTTGGAGTAGGCATCGCCATCGACATCCGTGAGACCCCAACCATAGGCAATGGCTGTCTTATCGCTGTAATCCTCATCCAGATCGGGCAATGCGATCTGCTGTACACGAGACGAGTAGACAAACGACTCGGACACATGGAGCAACGCGATGTTGGCACTGCCAGCGGTGCCATCGAACTGGCGATGGATGGAGGCAAAGTCCACGTAGCGTATCTGTGCGTCCGTGAGGTTGGAGCGATTCGTGATTCCAGCATAGATGGCATTGCCTATGATATCGCCGTTAAAGCTGCGCCATTCCTCCACGCAGTGCCCGGAGGTAAGAACCCAACGCTTGCCTATGATGGCACCTCCACACTGATGACTGTAAACCAATGGGGTGAGACTCAGCGAGACCAGGTAGGGTGCATTATCGACACCCTGCACATCGTAGCCATCGATAATGCGACTGGACATGTCCAGGACTAAGGGTTCTTCACCGATCTTCTCCACCAGTTGCTGCATCAAGTTGGAAATGGAATTCAGTTCACTTTGTAGCTGCTCCGGCTGCAACTCATCGTAGTGCCCCGCCAGCAGCTGCCTCAGGTGCGGCATATTGGCCCTGGCAGTGGCCATAGCCAGCAGTGGCAGCAGAGCAATCAAGACCTTCAACATCGACATTTTCTTACAAACTGTTGGCAATGGACTGGAGTGGGCTATGAACGAGTGCCGAAAGCTCTAAACGGTTTTCTATATGTAGATTGTGAAGCTTTTCTGATAACCCGCAAGCACGATTAGCTGGCTAAGAGAAGAGCTGAAGAGCTAAAGAGACGGAAAGAGCGTGGAGTAGGGAGTAGGAGAAAATGTCCCTAGGTCTTAACTCTTTGTTGCCCAAAGGCAGAAAACTCTTCGCCGTTTGAAGACTGAGACTAAGAACGCTCTTTTCGTTTCTTTTTAGTACAGTTGTTTCTCTTGATCTGGCTGTCTTTAAAGGGAGATCCTAATAAGGGGTTAGTAAGGTCTTGGAAACTCAAATTATTCAATGTAGTCCATCAATATCCTTACGTCCTTCTCTTAATCCCCTCGAAAAGTCCTTAGGACTTTTTTGGATTATCCAACTGAGTCACCCTAACTATTCAGTCTCTAATTAAATAGAGGTCCTAGGCAATTTAAATGCTAATGGGCTGTATTATTAGAAAGATCATACTCTATAGTCATCAGAATCCTTAATCTTTGTAAGTTATATCTTTCAAAATCATCGAAAAGTGCTTAAGACTTAATTGGATTATCCCACTTCAATCAGTTTCACATTAGAGATAACATTCTCTAGGGGTATTTCCCTAATGCGAGTTTATTATCAATGCCTAACGGTACTTTTAACTGATATTTATGCCCCATGGTATTTTCCCCGTCTCTCTGGGCATTTCCCTACTCTGCTCTGTGAGGCTCTGCATGTCGTTGTTGTTGCTGTTGTTGCTATGTGGTTGCACAAAGTCCGCAGCTCGCAATGGCGTAAAATTTGCTTTTAATTGGCCAGGCCTGCAAAATGGCCGCCATCTTTCGCACATTCACTCCCGCCGGTCTCTTCTCTCTCTACCCTTCCTCAACTTGCCAGCCACCCCATGCTCATGTTTGCCCACATACCAGTCAAGGACGCGGCTCCCTTTATAGCCCTGCACATATTTTTAGCGACCCTTTAGGTCTTTTGTGCGAACAGCAGGGGTAACCAGGTCGGTGCGTTCTGGCACACGCATCGCAACTTTCCATAATTATTATCGATTTTAGAACATCCTTCTCGATTTAAATACTTTTAAGGACATCATCCATTGGGTAGACTGAAGTTATTCTAACTGGATCAGATACATTTCGATAAGTCGGGTGAGCGTATTAAACCTGCAGACAGCAATTGAGGCAGTATCATAAATCTAACCCACAATCTATCGATTAGCGAGTTCGTTGATACAGCTATTGCCTAAATCGACTATATAAGACCAGAGCAGAGCCGTAATCCAATCATTCCGAGTTCCCATCTTCAACAAAGACATACAATGAACGTCTTCGCTGTAACTCTTCTTTCCCTACTGGCAGCTAGTGCTCAGGCCAGTATCCTCAGCGACATTGCCGAGAAGATCAGCTTCCCCTCTGGCTTTGTGATCAACGGCACGGATGCCGATCCCCACACGGCACCCTACATCGTCTCCCTGGCCAAGAACTACAACAACCACAATCACATCTGCGGCGGAACCATCATCAGCAAGGACTGGATCCTTACAGCTGCCCACTGCATCTCCAACCCCGTCAACATGAGCGCCATCGCTGGTCTGCACATTCGTGCCGAGGTGGATGAACGCACCCAGCACCGTCTGATTGATTTCGGTCGTATCCACGAGCAGTACGGTGGAAAAGTAGGACCCTACGATATTGCCATGTTGCACGTGAGCGAACCCTTCGAGTTCAACGATTGGGTTAAGCCTGCTACCTTGCCCAGCCGTGAGGAACTCCACGAGGGAGAGACCCATCTGTATGGTTGGGGACAGCCAAAGTCATACATCCTCTCTGGTGCTAAGACCCTGAAGACTGTGACCACTGAGATCATCAACTACGAACAGTGCAAGGAGCTGCTGCCCGAGACTGCCCCCCTGGTTGAGAGCAACGTCTGCTCAGACTCCCTCAAGCGAAGCATCTCTGCCTGCAACGGTGACTCCGGTGGACCTCTGGTCGTGGAGCACGAGAACGCTGCCCCTGAACTGATCGGTGTTGTCTCCTGGGGTTACATTCCCTGTGGACTCGCCAACAGGCCATCGGTCTACACTCGTGTCTCTGCCTACATCGGTTGGATTGCCCAGATCCAGAGCGCCTATTACATTCTTAACTAGGCGAATAGTGCTGCAGCTTGTCCTGTCACCTAATAAAAACGCTTTTCTTTGCTAAAGCTCAGTTTGATTATACCAAGAGGTGTTCTATAATTCCTTTACTTATAGATGCTGGTATTGCTGGTATTGTATTGGTAACTCATATTATTCAATGCAATCCATCAATATCCTTACGTCCTTCTCTTAAACCTCCCGAAAAGTCCTTAGGACTTTTTTGGATTATCCAACTGAGTCACCCTAACTATTCAGTCGCTAATTAAATAGAGGTCTAAGGCAATTTAAATGCTTAATGGGCTATATTGTTAGATAGATCATACTGTTTGTCATCAGAATCCTTATTTTCTGTTGGTTAGATCTTCCAAATCCATCGAAAAGAGCTTAAGACTTAATTGGATTATCCCACTTCAATCAGTTTCACATTAGAGATAACATTCTCTAGGGGCATTTCCCTAATGTGAGATTATTATCAATGCCTAAAGGTACAGTTAAGAAGATTCCTGGTTTCACTTGCACTCTATCTAGAGGGGGCGTGTGCCAAGATAACTCTGGTGTTACGTGCACCCAATCGAAGTGAAAGCAAAAAGCTTACGACTTATCTCCAACCGATTACAGTCAGCTTTTCAAGAGCTGAAAGCTCGCTAAGCTTTGAGGGAATTACGTTTCTGTGGGTTTTTTGGGCGAGGGAAGGTATGAAAGTTACTGGAATACTTGGAAAAGCTCTATGTCTATCGATTAGACTACCGATAACTAGAGATTATGAAATGAAGTTGCGAGAAATTTCTACTTCAATTAATCGCAAAAAGTGGGGATACGATTTACCGACTGCCCAATTTATATACGAAGTTACACCTACACTTTCCTTTAAAATAATTGACTAAAGAATATAGTTTCGATTTCAAAGCGTGCTTAAGTGTTAAGTAATTTCAAGGTCATCGTCCCTATCGCACAATGACGTTTACAAAAAAGGAAAACCCAATTGGATTAAACACGTTTTGATAGATGAAAAAAACTAAATATAAAGCGTAACCGCGATGGAATCATAGTCATAAATCCATCTAATAATCTATCGATTAGCTTATATCATCGACACAACTATGGCCACAATCAATCAACTATAAAAGACCAGTCTAGACCACTAATCCAATCATTCTGTGTTTCCGACTGCGACGTTGAAGTACAATGAGAGTACTCGCTGTAACCCTCCTCGCCCTGCTGGCAGTAAGTGCCCAGGCTGGCAAACTTGCCGACCTTGCTGCCAAGATCAGCTTCCCCGCTGGATACGTGATCAACGGCACGGATGCGGATCCCCACACGGCTCCCTACATCGTCTCCCTGGCCACCAACTACGACAAGCACTCGCACATTTGCGGAGGTACCATCATCGCCAAGGACTGGGTCCTGACTGCGGCTCACTGCATCTCCAACCCCGTCAACATGAGCATCATCGCCGGTCTGCACAAGCGCGCCGAGGTGGATGAGCGCACCCAGCAGCGTCTGGTTGACTTTGGTCGTGTTCACGAGCTGTACAGCGGCGGAGTTGGACCCTACGACATTGCCATTCTGCACGTGAGCAAATCCTTCGAGTTGAACGAGTGGGTTCAGCCTGCTACCTTGCCCAGCCGTGAGGAACTCCACGAGGGAGAGACCCATCTGTACGGTTGGGGACAGCCTAAGTCCTACATCTTCAGCGGCGCCAAGACCCTGCAGACTGTGACCACCGAGATTGTTAACTACGAGAAGTGCAAGGAGGTTCTGCCCGAGACTGCACCCCTCGCTGAGAGCAACGTCTGCTCCGACTCGCTGCAGCAGAGCATCTCCGCCTGCAACGGTGACTCTGGCGGCCCTCTGGTCGTGGAGCGCGAGAACGCACCCTCCGAACTGATTGGTATTGTCTCCTGGGGCTACATTCCCTGCGGCTTGGCCAACTACCCCTCGGTCTATACCCGTGTCTCCTCCTACATCGACTGGGTATCCAAGATCCAGAGCGCCTTCTACGTTCTGAACTAAGCTCAGAGCTTCGTAGTTAATAAATGCGCTTTACTTTGATTAAAGCAACTTTTATCATACTAAGAAACCCGTTTTCACTTTCCTTAATTTAATTGAATCATTAAGCGTTACTTGCGAGTCGAGGATTTATAACGTCTGATTAGACTGGTTAAGCATGAAAGCAATTGGCCTGTAGATTTATGAGGGTTATTTGATTTTATTCTTACTTTGTCTGGGGGCGTGCGCCATGATAACCCAAGTTTCTGGCTATGTACATCCAATCGAAAAGTAAGCGAAATCTTTATCATGTATTGATAAGCGTTAGCTTCCAAAAAGCTGAAAGCTTTAGAAGCTCTTAAAAGAACAAAGTCAAGAAGGTTTTTTTTGATAAGAGATTGTTTAAATTGTCGAAGAAGTGTAGTGTCGATCGATTTGCAGCTGGAGATTCACTAAGTAAAGCTATCGGTTTGATGCCATCTCTATGTAGATTAATATCACCTCAAACCTATTACCATCTCTAGTTCTATCTATCGATATAGCTATCGGTTTGATACCTTATCTATGTATATTAATACCCCCTGAACCCTATTACCATCTTTCGTTCTACCTATCGATATGGCTAGTCAACCTTTCGGTTTAATACCATCTCTATGTATATTGATCCCTCCTCAACCATATTACCATCTCTCGTTCTACCTATCGATATGGCTAGTCAACCTTTCGGTTTAATACCATCTCTATGTATATTGATCCCTCCTCAACCATATTACCATCTCTCGTTCTACCTATCGATATGGATACCCTAGCTATCGGTTTGATGCCATCTCTATGTCTTTTGATATCATCTCAAACCTATTCCCATCTTTAGTTAGTGTTATCGATTGATATACTTCTTCTTCACATTTGAATACTTCACATTTGAATACTATGGAACCCACCATTTCGCAATTTCACCACGATTACATCAGGGTTGCCACCTAATCTTTGTATAGATTCGCCCTTCGATTGATTGTTATCTGTTTGTGCAGATTGCGTATTGGAAAATAACATCAGCTGATTAAGCTGAAATTTGATAAAGGGAAATCATCCTCATAAATCCTTTGGTTAATCTCTCGATAAGCGGGGGGCACGTGCTTCCGGATTTAGCACCCTATAAAAGACCCTCTGCTGCTTAGAACCTAATCATTCGTCTTGAACATTGACAACTATGAAGCTTCTCGTGGTTACACTCTTCGCCGTGTTGGCTGCCAGCGCCCAGGCCGGCAAACTGACCGATGCCCTCGTTAAGGTCGTGCCCAGCTTTGCCACTGGATTCGTCATCAACGGTACCGATGCCGATCCCCACTCGGCACCCTACATCGTCTCGCTGGCCAGCAAGGCGCAGAACCATGCGCACAGCTGCGGTGGAACCATCATCAACAAGGAGTGGATCCTGACTGCGGCTCACTGCATCTCCAACCCCGTCGGCATGAGCGCCATCGCCGGTCTGCACAAGCGCGCCGAGGTGGATGAGCGCACCCAGCAGCGTGTGATCGACTTCGGACGTGTTCATGAGCAGTTCGGTGGCGGCGTTGGACCCTACGACATTGCCCTGTTGCACGTGAGCGAACCCTTCGAGTTCAACGAGTGGGTGCAGTCCGCCACTTTGCCCAGCCGCGAGCAGGTCCATGAGGGAGAGACCCATCTGTACGGTTGGGGACAGCCCAAGGCTTTCCAGTTCACCGCAGCTTCTACCCTGCAGACCATGACCACCGACATCATCAACTACGAAGGCTGCGTGGAGAGATTGCCCGAAAACTCTTCCCTGGCTGAGAGCAACATCTGCTCCGACTCACTGCAGCAGAGCAAATCCGCCTGCAACGGTGACTCTGGTGGCCCTCTGGTCGTGGAGCACGCAAACGCACCCTCCGAGCTGATTGGTATTGTCTCCTGGGGCTACATTCCCTGCGGCTTGGCCAACTACCCCTCGGTCTACACTCGCGTCTCCGCCTACATCGACTGGATCGCCAAGGTCCACAACGCTTACTACACCCTGTACTAAACTGGTGTTTCGTTTATAACCAATAAAAAAGACTTATGCCACTGATTGCAGGTGGAATCAGAGATCTAACATTGCAAATACTTTGAGTTTGAGTCAATTAGAGAGGGGGAGATATGTTGTGATATCAGAGATATTAGATATATAATGCAGGTTATTGAAGAAACCTTGATTTGCTGGGTACAATTAAAAGAGTTAAGGTATAAGAAGCCAATATTATATTGTTGTTAAAAAAGATTACTTTAATCCGGAATATTCTCCTTCTAGGGTAGCGAGTCCATTAATAGGTTTTTACTTGTATTTCATCACCTAATTCTACCTTGCATTTCTACATTGTATTCAGGGTATAATCTACAGTCGTGTGCGCAGTACTTTGCTGACTTGTTCAAACTCTAATCTTCATAAATCAGTGTCAATTACCTTGGTCAAATTAATGGTTCGTTAACTACTCATATCGACCGATAGGTATGGGGTCGTATAATTCAAATAAACGCAAATCTGACAGTGTCGAAAAGCCACTTGGGATGCATACACAGTATACAACTAACTATAAAGATACTACTCGTATATCCCCAAAAAAAGTTTAGAATGAATTGAACTTCTGACTCCACGAGCCGTAATTCCCAATCGGCCAAATGATTCTGCAGAAAAATCGGCTTTGTTTATAGAGATTAGCAATATATACGGTTGCCAATAAAGCGAAAATTATTGACCAATATTTATGGGCCACTTGGCGTAGTGTTTATTTACGGACTGGGGAGTACGGAATAACCCGACTAGCAAAGCATGTCATACATAGAACTGGGCCAGACTTCTCTCCCCTAGATGGGCGGGGGGGAGCTACTTTATTTTTTGCCATTGATATTGATTTGAAGTGGATCCGATGGAGTGCACTTCTGACTGATAGTGAATCTCGAGAGAGAGGGAGACAGAGAGAGGAGTAGCTAATCAGGACATGGGCACACAGGATTATAAATCTGTCGACATCGATTAGACATAATTTGATCGATAACCGAGTCTAGCTCGCCAGATAACGCCCATGCGAGTGGACTATATAAACAAAGGCTGTGGCTACCGATGGCATACACATTCACTGTGACAATTCAAGATGAAACAATTCGTGGTACTACTCGCTCTGGCCGTCGCATCGGTCTCAGCCAACACCGTCGCCTGGCCCGGATTCCCCGAGGGTCGCATCATCAATGGCCAAGAGGCTCCCGCCGGTGAGGCACCCTACATTGTCTCCCTGCAGACAACCTCGGGTTCGCACTACTGTGCCGGATCCCTGATCGAGGCCGACCTCGTCCTGACCGCCGCTCACTGCATGACCTACACCAACTTCCAGGTGGTCGCCGGCGCCCACAGCCGCTCGGATAAATCCGAGACCCAGGTGCGTGCTGCCAGCAGCGCTCGCCAGACGATCCATGAGAAATACGGCGGTGGCGTTGGACCCTATGACATCGGTCTGATCTATCTGTCGGAGCCCTTCAACCTGAATACCCTGAACCGCGATGGCAGCGCTCCCGTTGCCAAGATCTCCCTGCCCTCCAACCAGTTCGGCAGCAACAGCGATGGTACCCTCTACGGCTGGGGACGTGACAACTCTGGATCCCTGCCCGACAAGCTTAACAAGCTCGACGTGGACATCATCGGCTACTCCGACTGCAAGGCAGCCCTGCCCAGCAGCAGCAGCCTGGCTGACTCGAACATCTGCACCTTCACCTCCGGCAAGACCGATGGTGCCTGCAACGGTGACAGTGGTGGCCCCCTGGTGAAGAAGAACACTGACGGATCTGTCGATTTGGTCGGTATTGTCTCCTGGGGCTACACTCCCTGCGCCAGCACCAAGTACCCCTCGGTCTACACCTCCACCGGTTCCTATGTCAGCTGGATCGCTGAGCACCGTAACGACTATTAAATCCATGACACGATAATTCTCCAAATAAATACGAGCATAACCTAAGCATAACCTAAGGAGACCTTTCCTTCTGAGAAACCTATCCAGACTTACGATAGTCATAACTTTGCCAAGACTCATCAGATTTTCGTTTGTAATAGCATTTTATTCAAGGTTTGATTTCTTGATTGATTCAGGATCAAAAAATTGGATCTTATAAAATTGAAAATTTGGACCATCTACCATCTTCAAAAATGTTTCTTTCTAAACGACCTAAGGAAACCCTATGGACTGCCGATAGTTATAACTTCGCCAAAATTCAACCGATTTTCTTATAGAATGGCATTTTGTTCATGGTTTGGCCCCTAGATTGACTTAGGATCAAAAAATAGGGACCTAAAATTTTTTAATTTTTTGACCATCCATGCTTCCGCAATTTTAACTCCCTCAACAACATGAGGGACCCTTATGAACTTTCGATAATCATAACTTCGCCAAAAATTAACCGATTTTCATTTGGAATGGCATTTTGTTCATGGTTTGACCTCTAAATTGATTTAGGATCAAAAAATAATGATCTTAAAATTTTCAAATTTTTGACCATTCATGCTTCGAAAATATCTTCTTCTCAACGACCTAACGGACCTCTGTAAACTACCGATAGTCATAACTTTGCCAAAACTCAACCGATTTTCTTTTGGAATGACATTTTGTTCAAGGTTTGATCTCTAGATTGATTGAAGATTCAAAAATAATGATCATAATTTTCAAATTTTTAACCATTAATTTTTAACACTCTCAAGGACCTTTGGGATCCCAATGAATTTTGTAATGGCATTTTTTCATTTATAGGATCTATAGATTGATTTAGGAAGAGAAAATTGTATGTACTTACGTCATCCCATTTGAGGAACTTCTCGCCATCCTGCAGAGCTTTAGGCACCTCCACGCTGGCCGTGGATATGTAGGTACCGCCTGCGCTCATCATCTTGCTGCTGCGTTTCTCAATTGTTTCGGCTTTGATCTTTTTGCTTTGCTTCTTGTGCGTTGCTTTCGCTCTCTCACTCTGCTTCTCTCTCTCTTTCTCTCTTTGTGCGTTGCAACTTGCTGCGGCTTAGTCGCTTTCTCTCTCTACTGCATTTCCTTTGTTGTGCGCTTAGTTACAGTTCCGGTTCCAGTTCCAGTTACATTTACAGTTGCTGTGGTTGTTGTATTCGCTGTGGCTGCTGCTTTGCATACAAATGCCGCCATTTGACCGTGCCCCACAATCCGTTATTCTGCCCTCTCTTTCTCTCTACTTCTCTCTTCCTCTCTCTGTCTCTCAATTAGAGGCACGCTTCACCTGATGCTGTGCCTGTTTCTGTTTCTGCTCCTGCTGCATTCTGCGGGCTTCGTGCCTCGAGCAGCTTGATTAAAATTCCGACCACGACCTGCAAAACAACAAACAAAACAAAACAAAACATTGCGGATTGAGTGGTTTATCAATGGTAACAAAAGAGTGCCCCCTTTTCACCCAGTATCATTCAGTGGAGTTAGTTATCTGCGAACAGCATCGATGCGGCTAAAATACCTTTTGCACAGTTGGCAAGCGATGCGAAACCTCTTTACATTGATCGAAATTTAAGATTGTACTTTAAAATCAGTAAGGGTTTTCAACCTCGGTTAAGTAGATATTGCGTAGGATATGGCGTTGCGGTTGTGCGCTGCATTCCAGGGTACTTAATCAGACTCATTTGGGTAAACTTGAGAGGCATCCGAGTTGAGTTTTGCTCGGAATCACTTTTTAATTGTCTTGGGAAGCTCAAAAAGAGCGTGTACCCTGCCCCAAATTTTGAATAATCTTGAATTTCGACAGGTTTTTTAATACTAAATTTAATTTTTCTTATATTTATATTATATATTTAGATCTTTCAAAGAAGAGAAAGTTGTATTATATTATATTGCAGTCTCGAGTAAGAATCTTCAAGAAAACCTCACTTTTTTGCGAAATAGGTTGTTTTTCAACGAGTTTAGGTCGTTGTATAAGTGAGGTTAAGTTGTGCAAAGTGTTATACGCAAAGTGTGCTACTTTCTACATAATCTGTTGTTCTATTGCAGACACAATCTTCAATTATCCTAAATAAAAGTGGATATAAATGTAATGTTAGCAAATATTGTTATCAAATAAATTGATTGAAGCATCCCCTGCCACACAAATCTCTCATCTCTGTCTCCCTCTCTTTTCCCCTCTCTCTCTCTCTCTCTCTCTCTGCCTTGTCTCCCAAGTCAAGTGCCTGCAAAAAAACAATAATTGTTTTCGGACCGAGGCAAACCCTGAATGGTTTATTGCTTCGGTTATAACTATCTTTTAATGTGCTTAGAGAGACAGAGAGAGAGAGAGAGAGAGGGGGGATGAGTTACTAATGCCCAAATCGATTTGTTGTGCAGCTTACTCCCCCTCTCCCTCCTCTCTCCCCCTATCACTCCCCTACTTCACGTTGAGAAAAGCTGCTGAGCCTTTGTCTCGCTTCGTTTCGCCTCGTTGGGGTCGTGGGTCAAGTCGCCCTGTTCCCTTTCGCATTGTTAGCCTATTTTTGGGGCTGCCTCAGCAGCCTCATCATTGTGCTCACTTTTCGCATTTCATTTATGCAAAGTTGTTCTCGCTAATTTGGGATTCTATACGGAACTTTTCAATTAGCCCAAAACGACTTTTGACCCCGTGGCTAAGACTGTAGCAGAAGCCATTGTTAGGTTGCAGATTTTGAAGGGTTTTTTTTTTTTGGGTGGGTTTTTTCCACTTTAAATAGACATCCGGTTGTGGCGATGACAGCTGTCGATAACGGTAAAGGGTGCTTGAGAGGCAGTGGGAGAGAGAGAGAGAGGGGAAGGAAGTAGGCGTCTTTATTCACAAATCGTTTTTGCTTTCAACTCATAAGCGACTTACAAAGGCAAAGAGAGAGAGAGAGAGAGAGAAAGAGAGACAAAGCATATGGGAAAGTGCGAGATAGCAGTAGCACACACACACAGGCACACACACACACACACACAGACATGTGCTGCCCTGCAACTAATTCATTTATAATTTATTTTACCCAATGCCATAACCAATTTCAGTTTCAGTTCGCACAAAATGAAAATGTAAGCAAAACTTTTGCCCCCAAAAACCACACAACTTTGCCACAGTTGAGTGTGAGTGTGTGTGAGTTATACACACACTCACACACACACACAAACACATCAGACACATACACAGGCAGCTGCCTAGACAAAAGGAAATCATTTGTTTTTTGTGTGTGTTTGGCCCAAAATACTCGTAAATAAAATTAAATTACACTATCTGTGAGAGTGTTTTCTCTCTCCCTCTCTCTCTCTTTCTCTTTCTGTGTATTTACTTGGCCATTTTCCCAGGCATTTTCATTTTCCGAAATTTGTTCAAACTGAGTTCTGATCGCCCAGGAAGTAATTAAGCATTTTGCCCGCTCTCGCCCAACTCTCTCTCTCTATCTCTGTCTTTCCTTCGCCTGTTAACTGCGTATGGAAATAATGGGAAAATCGTTGATTATATAACCAAGCATGGGGAGGGGAAAAATCGAATCGAATTTTCCTGATTTTCGCGCCACGTTTCGTTGCCTTTTGCCGCTTTTTTTTCTCAACTTTTTTTCTTTCTTTCTTTTTTCTTCACAAATCGTTTTAAGTGTTTTATGGCAAACGGGCAAAAATTTATTGCAGGCAATTTGCAGATGTACCCAGGGGGGGAGGGATACAAGCAGGGACAGCAGAGGGGGGAAATCACAGAAGCAGCGTAGAGATTTGAAGTGACTTCCACTTCTAGTTAAGAGCGAAGAGGAACAACAACAAGAAGAGAGGAGAAAGAGAGGAAAGAGAAAGGGAAGTCACATGAATCATGCATGCGACACAAACAGTACAAAATGGCGGTTCCGTCCTCCCTATACGCAGTTTGCGTACCTCCCCCCACACACATCTCCCCTCCCCCAGCTGCCCTGCCCTATCCCACACACTGTGCTCTTCCGCAACCAGTCGCAGTGCCATAAATCACAGTGCCAGTCAAAAATATGTTTTCCGACTGTAAACTGTGACTGTGCCAGAGCAAGAAGGAGCAACACAAAGCGGAAATACCCTATAGACTACACTACACTACACCAAGGAAGCTTATCAATCGCAAAGGGGGTCGCGTCAAGTGATTTGGGGTCACTTTAGCTGATGCAGTGGACTGTTTTCTGCCCTGTATACGGTATTCTCTAAGGACACATGCGAAATGAAGAGAGTGAAGTGGATTTATCTACCATAGATCATGCTATACGCATTTTAAAATACTCTGCAATCAAGGCAGAAGCTAAAATGAAAAAATGTATAAATAGATAATTGGATTATAGCATGGAGTTTTGGGATTTTAATCTTTGAATTAATACGAAGAAGTACAAAAATATATATTCTTATGCAAAATACTTTTTATCTCAACGTTTATTCTTATAAAAACTATAGGTTCTAATTGTTTAATGGTATTTAAATTTGGACAGCATATTCTTTACATATAAAACAACCGATCTTATAAGTTTAATTGCAATATCTTGAGAAATAGATAATACATCAAGAAAAATTTGCTCGGTGAGTTGACTTTGCATATCATGATTAGTTTGCAAAATCTAAATAAAGACACAGTCTAGCAGAGTTTATTGACAGTGACTTTGTGCTTAAGAAAACACTGCCTAATGTTTCCAAAAAACAGCTAAAAGTTTAAGGTATTTCTTAAATATCATCTAAGTGACCCCAAATTTACTTTTGAAATGATTTCTGCTCTAGCAAACTTCTTAAGAGTCTTCTTTGTGCTCTTTTACTTACTTCTAGAGAGTTTTAGTAGATTATTTATAGGAAAAATAGGTAACTTACAAAATTCCTTAACATAAGCTCTTTAATCTCCTGCCTAAAAGTCTCCTATGTTTATTTCAAGACGAAACGAAAACTGACTATATTAGAGCTACTACACTTACTAGTAGCCTTAAGTTTTATTTTTAGTTATCATCTAGCTTTTTTTAAGCCTGTTCAGTTTATAAAGCTAGCTACCCCTAGCAAATACCCTTACTATATGACTCTCACTATCTATCTCGCTCTTTCTATCTATCTATCTATACTTGATAATCAAACAGAGGCAAGAAATCAGTTGCTGCTGTTGTTGTTGTTGATGTTGTTGTTGTCTTTGCTTGGAATTGAGGAAGTTTCTTGTCAAACGGCAATCTTTAAGAGGGAGAGGAGGAGAAAGAGAGTGGGGGAGTGGGGCAGAGGCTGGAGAACACGATAATCAAATCAAGGCGCCAGCTATTTGGTTAATGTGCACGACAGCAGCGTTGCCATCGCTCGACGCCATCGTCGCCGGAGAAGTTAAAATGCTTAAAAGTGAGGCAGGTGAACAGAGGGCGGCAAAAAGATAAGAGGATGAGCAGGCAGGTGAGAGAGGGGGAGCTGAAGAGGGAGGGGCAGCTGGAGTGGCTGCTCAAGTGCTGTGGCTGTGAAGGGGGCGGGGCACAAAAATGTGTAGCATGCTTTTAGGAGCGAAGCGTTTTTGTCGACGCGCAAATTGCAGCGACAGCCTGTGGCCTGCCACGGTGTGTGTGAGTGTGTGTGTATAGTATATGTGTGTGTATACAGTTTATATACGAGGGTCGTTTGATAAGTCCGTGACTTTTTGTATTTGCCGCGCACCTGCTCTAAATACAACACTGCTCCTGTCAGCAGTTATCGATTAACAGCTGACTGTAAAATTTTGAGAAAGCTGCGTTTTTTGGTTTGCGTTTTATAGGCATTGAAAGCAGACGATCTCGTGAATTTTAACGAAAATGGAAAAAAGTGAATTTCGTGTGCTAATTAAGCATTATTTTTTGCGTAAAAAATCCATCACCGAAACCAAGGAAAGACTTGATAAATATTATGGGGACTCTGCACCATCAATTTCAATGGTTAAGAAATGGTTTACTGAGTTCCGTTGTGGTCGTACCAGTACAAGTGATGCCGAACGTTCAGGTCGCCCAAAAGAGGTCGTCATGCCAGAAATCGTCGACAAAATCCATGGAATGATATTGGATGATCGGAGAATGAAAGTGCGTGAGGTAGCTGAGGCTGTAGGCATCTCAACTGAACGGGTACATCACATTTTACATGAATATTTGGACATGAAAAAGCTTTCCGCGCGATGGGTGCCGCGATTGCTCACACACGACCATAAGCGCAACCGTGTGACCATTTCAAAGGAGTGTTTGGCGATGTTCAACCGCAATCCAAACGAATTTTTGCGCCGTTTCGTTACCGTAGACGAAACATGGATCCACCACACCACACCAGAGACCAAAGAACAATCAAGACAGTGGGTTTCTCCGGGTGAACGTGCACCAAAGAAGGCCAAGGTGGGTCTGTCGGCCAACAAGGTCATGGCCACAGTTTTTTGGGATGCACAAGGTATCATTCACATCGATTACCTTGAAAAGGGTAAAACGATCACCGGCGAATATTATTCAGAGCTTTTGGACAGATTCGATATTGATTTGAAGCAGAAACGACCGCATTTGGCGAAAAAAAAAGTGCTGTTCCATCAGGACAATGCACGGGTGCACACGTGTGTAGTCAGCATGGCAAAATTTCATAAATTGGGCTACGAACTGCTACCCCATCCAGCATATTCTCCAGATTTAGCCCCCTGTGACTATTTTTTGTTTCCAAACATGAAGAAATGGCTCGGCGGTAAGAGATTCGGGTCAAATGAAGAGGTCATCACAGAAACAAACGACTATTTTGAGGGCCTTGAGAAAACCTATTATTTGGAAGGAATAAAAAAATTGGAAAAACGCTGGACTAAATGTATAGAGCTAAAAGGAGATTATGTTGAGAAATAAAACGCTTCTTTGACGAAAAAAATATATTTTATTCAAAAAGTCACGGACTTATCAAACGACCCTCGTATATATATGTGTGTGTGTGCTGACTATAATTTCATTTGTGGTACATAAAACTTTTGCCAGCGCGCTTCATCTCTCACTGAGCCCCAAAGCGACTCAAAACGAGAGCGAGAGAGTGAATGGGACAGTGCAAACGTGTGCGAGTGAGAGGGAATTACATTAAACTAATTGCTTTAGCTTGTCATTGTTGTTGCCCCGCTCTGTGTGTGTATTTGTATTGTTAGTGAGGCTTTTAGGCGGCAAAAAGCAGACAAAAGAACATAGCAAATTATATTTTATATTTCACTTCTATACACGTCGCTGCCTATTTGAAAATTTTTGAGTGACTCTGCAATTACCTTTGACCTTAGGCGGAACACAAGTTCAACAACAACAACGAAAAATATCAAATATTTAATACGTGCAAACAACGCCCACGTTGCCACGCCCCACAAAGGGATAGGGAACCTTCTCCCCTCTCCCGTCGCGTTGCGTTGCGGCCAAGTGCTTTTTGGGGTTTATTAAAATGCGAAAAGTGTTGAGTAATTTGCGGTCTCCCGTCTGTAGTCCCTTTAGCACACTCTCTCTTCCCATCTCCCCCTCTTCTTGTTTGTTTGTTTGTTTGTTGTCCTTCTGCCCGAAGGTAAAGCGCATAATGCGTGCGAATCGAAAGAGAATCGAAAATCAGCACGACCGAAGTGTACGAAGAGTGTAAAATATGCAACGAGCAAATGGAATTTTTATTGCGAAACTATGTGCGAGGAAGGGAGTGGAGAAGAGAGAGAGAGGGAAAGTGTAAAAAGAGCAAGGGTATATAGAGTTAGTAGGGACTCTAAGCTTGCCATTGAAATCTATATAGTAAATGTAAGTAAAAACGACCTAAATGCGGTTAAAAACGACCTATTTAAGTTGTTTGTACTTATTGAAGTATATATTAATTGATTTTAATATATTTCAAGCGAAATCTTGAGGAGGGAAAGAGGCTTGCTTAGTATATATATAAAATACATGTACAAACAAATATAAAGCCAGAATCTATGCTAAACTTAAGATTTAGGTCTTCTTTAAGCTCAGTGTGCTTATTAACATGTATAGAGTGCAAAAAAAAAAATATAATCATCTTAAAAATATGATTAAAATAGAAATTGCTTGAATAAGTGAAATTCCTAAAAGCCCTTATATGTATGATGATTCAACAACCACAAAGTTATAAAGAAAACTAAAGATTTCGATTTGAGGCGCACATTAAAATAATAAGGAAATATTAAAGATTTTTCTCGAGAACTGTCAATACAATTTTGAGGTAGAGTTCATCAAGGTGTTTACACAGGTTGCTACAGCACGAATGAAAAGTGTGTTTAATTTTCGGTGCTGCCAACTTGTTTTTACACTGTGGGTTGTTGTTGTTTTCTTTGTTGTTGTTGTTGTTGTAGCTGCTGCTGTTGCCTTGAATATTTCAACGCGCTGTGGCAATCATGTAAATTTCACTTTTGCCATGTTTGTTGTTCTTTATTTTTCTTCCCCTCTCCCCCTCCTCGCTGCTGTTGTTGTAACGGACAATTTTTGCCCGCTTCAGTCGTAAAAATTCATCAGGCTGACAGCAGAGGCGCAGGCTGGCGAGGGGGGTACCCAAGAGGGGGCGTGTTGAGCCCTCGGATATCGGTAGCAGAAAAAAATACAAATAAATAAATAAAAATATAAAGTACCGCACCGGCACAGCATAATGGCAAGAGGGGAAGGGCAGAGGCGTGCAGAGGGGCGACAGAGGGATACAAAGAGAAACAACAACAACAACATTTAGTTCAATGACACCCCCTCAAAAAAACAAAAAAAAACTACAGCCCTGGAGGCTACTCCAAGTTGGGTACAGGTTTTCCCATTGAGGAACCTTCATCAACGTCAACGGGGCCCTCATCTCCCCCCGCCCCCATCTCTCTTTCTCTCTCTCTCTCTCTCTTTCTCTCGCTGCCTCAATTGGAAAACTTTTGTTACACTTTTCACAAAGTAGGGGCTGCATTTTTAATTTTTCCCTCCCCTTGCGACTCTGTGCAAAATTCACTTAATTTCTGCGTGAAGTTTACTGACCCAACTTCCTCTCTCACTCCCTCTCTCTCGCCCTCTCTCTCTCTCTTTCTCTTTCTGGAGGCCAACTGATAAGCCAGACACCATCATCATCGTGGGGCCAGGCAAATTGTGAAAATATTGACAAAACAATTGATGGCTTCTGCTCCCACAGCACGCTATCTCCCTCTAGCCTCCCCCTCCCACTCGCACACTTGTTCTCGCTTCTCTTTTATCTATTTATAAAGTATACGATGGGTTCAATGTTATTTTCACTCGTGCGAGAAGGAAAGGAAGAAACTAAGCTTAGCATAGTTTTTTTTTGGCATAGCGAAACTGCTTGTCCCCCTCCCGCACTTTCTCCCCCCGTGGGTAACTTGATAAGGCAAACAGACAATTCGCACGTATCGATTGATAACTGAGATATCATTTTAAAGGCAGCAGCAGCACAAATGGAGTTCCAAGTTCCAGGCCAAGTCGGAAGAGCAAGTGGGTGCAAATAACCCGAAGATGGGGGGATGCCTTGGCAATTGTTCGAATTGAAAGATGAAACTACTTAAGTAGTTTAAGCAGATGTGCGAAATGGGAAAGTAGTGTGTAGAAAGTGGAGAGCATAGAAAGAGAAATGGATTGAATGTTCTGCTTTAAATTTGTATTTAGTCTGCACAAGTTTTTGAACTTATTCTAGCTTCATTTCAGTAGTTTGTCTGTATGAACGCGTAGATCTCGGGAAATATAAGAGCTAGAAACAGAAAATTTGGTGAGCAGACTCATATTATATGGCATTAGCTATTATTTTATCCTTAATCAATAAAAATCACTTTGCAAGCTTCATTTTACAGCTAGAATCACATTGCTTTAATTTGACGCGCTTTTTCCAATATATTCCCATTTTATTTGCTTGAAATTGCCAGAGTTCTTGCTGGAATACCCCATTAAAAGATAAGGTGCTTGAACCGCACACATTTTTCTTTCTCTCTCTCCTCCTCTCACTCTCTTTATCTCTGCTGTGTTTACCTTTAATGCTCATTATGACACTCCATTACCATCACTTGTCAATCAGAAACAGAATGTGCTCAGTTCATTATCTATTTAATCAGTGAAGCGAGGGAGGGGCAGGAGAGGGGATGGGTAGGGAAGCCCACTCAATCGCCTTTCCGCAGTTTCATATTTCATTAAAGTTCACCCCCTTTGCGGGACCCCTTTCCTGCCATGCCCCTGGCTTATCTGTTGGCTTGTCAAGTTTTTGACATTTTGGCAAAGATCAAAAGTCAAATGTTTCCAATTCGCTCAGAGCCCACGCACCGTGACACGCAATACACACACACACGCACACACACATATACAGATACACACACAGCAGACACACAACAAACAGTGGAAATTGCGATAAACAAAAGCGCTGGTGGAAATGTTACCCCATAAATCTCGGACAGCTTTTCATTACGGCTAATTGCGGCCGGTGGCAGCAACACGGGTGGTCCAGAAGAGCAGGGGTGGGCAGAGGGGAGGGGGAGGAGAGTAGCGGAATAAATAAATAAAGCGTGAAGCATTAATCACGTGACTATCATTAACTGGCAACGTATTCTCTCTCTCTCTCTTTCTTTCCTACTGCCCCGCATATTTTCAATGTGGCCCACGCTGCGTATGCGTAATGCGAGTGTTTTTGTTGCACGCTGCATTTGCTGCTGCTGCTGCTGCTGTGGTTACGCTGTGTCACTCTATGTCGATTTGTCACACTCTGCGGTCATCCTCCCCATACACACCATCATCATCATCCTCTCCACAATTTTAACGAATCAACAACAAACATTATGAGGTTTTGCTTTGCTGCAACCGCAAAAGGCAGAGGCGGCGGCAGAGCCCAAAAAAAACGTTCTAGAAAGCGAAGCGATAATTATAATTATTAATTAAAACCGCGTTTCAATGTCGCGACATAAACACACACACACACGCACACACACATAGAGCGCCACTTTGAGTTATGTTTATCGCACGTTAAAAGCAACAAACAACAAACAAACAAGGGTGCTGGCAGTTGAGTATGTGCGACTTGCAGCTACCCAGCAAATAGAAAAAAAAAAGAAAACTGTATGCGCAAATTGCTACTAAATTTTTAAATATTATTTAAGTGTGGATAAACGTTAGATACACAAAAATTGAGTGCAAGAACTCAAAAATTCAACTTCCTTAGCAATTTTTATGCATTTAAGGGGGCGTGGCGAACTTTTAAAATAAAGTTATTAAAATCCAAATACGTATTACTTCTATGGCAAAATTTGAGGGCTCTAGCTCCTTTAGTTCCAGAGATCTAGGCATTCATACAGACACACATGCGAATTTCCATAATAAATGCATATTTCCATAACATTTGCTGAAAATACATGCCCTATGCAGTTGAAGCTTGCAGAATAGTTGCATAACAGATGGCTGTATATATGCATAACAGATCAGGGATATATATAGCTCAAGCAATTTTAATATTATGCAATTACCAGTTGGAAACTACAGTGAAAATGGTTGTTAAAATATGCCAAATATACAGTATAGACAGGAATTGTAATATAATATTTCCAGCCTTTTTGTAGATCTAAGCTCTATTTACATTGCATATGCTGTCAGTTTCTTTTATGAATTCTAATTGATATGCAAACACAGTGTATAACTTTTTAAATCTGCCTCAAACTGTTGAAAACTTTAAAAATACTTGTAAAATATGCGAAAAAATTCAAATCTTTCACACTTCAAGGTACTCGACTTTCATAAAAGTAAACTATATGAGTTGCTATGCCTCAATCAAATTGATCCACGATTTGATTAACAAATTTTATTCTATTTTTTTTACTTGATCAAGATATCTCTTGCTATGTACAGGGTATCAAAAACAACAGCTTAAATTCGCCTCATTCATATTCATAGCCTGCCCCCCTGCTACGTCTACGCCCCTGCCTGGCTATCCATAGAATCCATGGCTGCTGCTGCTGCTGCTTCTGCTGTTATATTTATAACGTTGTGCCGTTTTTGTGACTCTGTAAATTTTGTTTTCATTTTTATCGCGCTTTTATCTAGTTTGTCAACCTTATCAGCCTTATACACGATGGTTAAACGGGGCGAGTACACACACACACGCACACACACAAAGCAGGCACACACCCAGTCTGCTGCCTTCTCCTCCTAGCGGGTTTTTCCGGGCTGTGGGGGGGAGGTGGGAGGCGGCTACTGCCACATGGCCGCATGGCAGGCAGTTAGAAAATTCCCGTATTAGATTTGACGCTTCATTATAATGATAGATCGTTGTGTGTGTTGCTGTATGACACAACAGAGAAGGCCAAGAGAGAGAGAGAAAGAGAGAGAGAGAGAGAGGGAATAAATAGTTGGCCTACGCTGCGTATGCGCAACTTTTTTAATGTTGCAGCCAACTTGGCGTCGCTGTTGTTAAATAATTAATGAGCAGCTCAAGTGATGAGCCCCAGAGCGGGCAGAGCGGGTTACCAAGCGGGTTAAGTAGATAAGTTGCCTTGCAGGAGTGGGCGTGGCAGGCAGGCAGGGGGTGGGGAGGTGCGGCGTGTATAAACAGCATAATGAGCCAAGTGTGCGCGCTGCATTGAGGATTCTCAGAGCACACACACACAGGACACACAGGACACTAATTGCCGCCAGCAATGCCACATGCTCTTTGTCTATCCCTCTCTCTCTCTCTCTCTCTATCCTTCATGCATTAGCTATCTCTCTCTAATGCCTTAATTGCGTTTGACTGATTGAAAGCGACGGCAGCATGATCCCACTCGAGATGCCTAGAGAGATGCCTCGGGTACGCCACAGTTGGCAAACTGTTGCCAGTGGCGTATTGCACTTTGCAGTGGGGGATTGCAGGGGGGTGAAGGGGGTACAGGTGGGGGGGTGCTTCTTAGCTAGACTAAACACAGCACGCTGTGGAAATAAACAAAGCGCAGTCAAAGCAATTCAAGAGTTTTTATCATTTGCCATAAATCGAAACGCGCTTATTAATTGCAACGTTTTTATATACAGGAAAATCAAGACAATTTTCCCGGCCACAATTTAGCCATAAATATGTCAAGTTTCGCCTGCGTTCTCTCTCTCTTTCTCTCTGTCTCTCTCTCTCATAATTTTGTATCAAACATGTGAATCACAGCGCAAACAGTTTTATTCATGCGGAAATTCAAAGAAATATCGTGAGATATACAAAATATACATAGTTGCAAGATACAATTAAGCAGATTTATGGCTAGCTTTATAGCTAAAATTATAGCTCAAAATTATGGCTAGCATTATGGCAAATTAAATGCTCAAAATGGCGCAGATTCAATTGAGTTTTTCAAATAGAAAATTGTTGGAAATAATTAATAAATCATTGTGGTTGACAAATACATAGAAAGATAGGAAAAGAGAGAGGCAAAGCAGGAGAAAGAAGAGCAAAGAGAGCAGCGATGACTAAGCTGCTCTAAGATTACTTAGATTGAGCAGGGAATTCGGGGAAATCAAATCTAGAAATCGCTTTAAAATTCCTTTCTTTTCCGAAATTCGCATGAGAGTTGACAATGAAAATGGGAAACTGGAAAAAAACCCTAAGTAAATATTTTCATAGCAGATTGATTTGCCAAGTGCAGAGATACCTGGAGAGGAGAGAGAGAGAGAGAGACAGGTAGCTTATTCCCAGCTGACTTGGCCCTTCGTCTCACGCAGACAGTTGGCAATTTTCGCTTAGCATTTTCCCCATGGTTTTTCTTACGCTACATTGATAGTTTACAGTTCGTTGCAGTTTTTCCCATTTTCATTGATATCGTAGTTTTCCCTTTCTTCTCTTGTCTCCCCTGTTGCCTTTGCCAAAAAGTCAAATTCGTGTGAGCTTGCTGACGCACTGGCGAGACACAGATACAGCTAGAGATACAGATACAAATTCAGATACAAATTCAGATACAGATACAGCTACAGTATCTGTCAGATACGCGTCGCAGTCGTCGGGGCATTCGCTGCCGTTTGCCTTATGAGTTCAAGTACAACCGGCGACGGGCAGCCCCTTGTGACCCCCCTCCCCTCTGCCCACTGCCATCTACGCCTCTGCGTGTGCTGCAGCAGCTAAACAAAAAAAAAAAAAAATCGTTCAACTTTTCAACACATTGCGCCGCATAGAAAAAAAAAATATAAAGAAAAACCACAGCAAAACAAACACAGCAAGCATGCTGCCCCTCTCTCTCTCCCCTCTCTCTCCCTCTTCTCTTTCTCTTTCTAGCGAAAATTGCCCCCAACAATTTTCGGCACAATTTTCATTTGGCCAGCAACAAATACAAGAAAAAAGCGCAAAAATGTTTAACACAAAAAAAAAACTGAGAAATTGAATTTTGTTTGTATTTTGATTTGATTTCCGATCCAGCAGAGGCTGAAGATGATAATCAACGACAAATCGAATTGAATACCTCAATCCATGCTCCCTCTATTCCCCTTCCCACCTTCCCTATTTATTTATTTATTTTCTTATTTGTTTTTCACTCTTCCTTCTTCTTCTTTACCTGTTTTCGACTTTCAAATGAGATTCGATCGGTTTCTTTGGCGATTTCAATTTCAAATTTTGCACTCAGTTTCAGTTAGGGAATCATTCGGGAGGGATCACTTAGGGGGAGATCATCTATACCGTTATTTTTACCGTTATTCGAGTTGTAACTGTAAAATGGGTGAGAGGGAAAACTTATCAAATTATTCACACACGCGCACACACGTACGAGACACACACACACAGGCACACTTACACACCGAAGCACACGCGCAGCGGAGTCTGTTTCGGCTTTTCTCAGAATTGCTTGAGCTATTTTCCAAAGTTTTTCCTTTGCTTTTTTGCTTTTTGTTTTTGCTGTTTTTCTTTTTTTCTGTTTTTTTTTTCTCTTGGGCGCACGCAGCAAACGCGACCGACCGCTTCGGCGTACGACGTGTGTCTGCTGGGAAATCGCAACGAAAAACCGAAATTGAAAATGGAAATTTTCGAGAGGCAGCAGCAGCAGCGGCGAGATGAGAGCGAGAGATAAGGAGCAAGAGACACAGAGAGAGAGAGAGAGAGAGAGAGCAGCACGACCTTTGCTAAAGCAGCGCGGGCAGCGTGTGTGTGTGAAGGTGAGCTGCTTTGTATGCGTGTGTGTGTGTGTGTGAGTGCTTGCGAAAATGTCAAATTGTAAATAAACGAAAAATGCCCAAAAGAACTGTTATACTACAGCACAGTGACAGCGTGTTGAGAGCATTCCCAAGGGGTTAGAGTGTAAAAAGCTTTGCATTCGATAGGTTAGTTGATGACATAAAGCTTTTGCCTTGCAATAAGCTTACAGGGTATATAACTATTTGCTTATTTGCGGTAGGTCTTTCGAAATTGCGTATACATAATAATGACAAACATACAGGGTATCTTAAAGGATCAAATATTGTTCTTTAGGCATTAAATGCTGCTGTAGTGTTGATTTCAAGGATCAGAAGCCCCAAAGTGCCTCAAAATTATGTAGTTGGGTATAGCACATTTTACAGGGAATCTTTCTTCCTTCAATATTTATTGTTTTTATTTTTTCTTTATTTATAAGTTGAGATGTATGCCTTAAAATTATTTAACTGTGTTTAACACACTTTACAGGGTATATTTCTGCCAGTCACACATTATACAAGTTATGTAGTACCCTGCTATCTCCGCAAGCCTCTGTAATTTGCAGCTTATATTTTACAGGGTATTCTTCTCGCAGTTTTTAACTTTACATTGCCCCTTCTAGTCTCTACGCCACTGTGCATTTGCAAATATTTTGCGCGCTCACCCCACGCAGCAGCAGCAGCAGCCGCGTAACTGTTATACACAAAGAGCTTTTCGGCCATGCTGCTGCATGTGCTGCGTACCACACGCGCGCTCTCTCTCTCATTGCGCTCTCTCAACTCACGCTCCCTCTCTCTCTCGCTCTCTCTCACGCTGTGCTTGAGTTTTGTTTTTGTTTGTGGAAAAGCTACCTAAGCAAAGTTTGCAAATGTTTTGATAAGAGTTGCACGCGCGCTAGCTGTACGATTTGCTCTCCCTACGGCTTGCGCTCTCAGCTGCTTGCGCTCTCTTGTGCTGCCTGCTCTCCCGAGTGTTCGCCGCTCTCTTTGCCTTTGCTTCTCTTATGCATTGAGCAAGCACGCGACGGCACTGCTTGGGCTGCTGCTCTGCCGCTGCTGCCGCCGCTGCTGCTGCTGATAATAGTTTTCGCATTGTTTCGCCCTTTTTAGGGGAGTTGCGCGACGACAAGTGGCTTGGCAGTAGGCGTGTCAGCCGGCTGGCTGTAGCTGACGTTGACGTCAGCAGCGACGCCTGCTGCGACTGCGACAGCGACTGCGACTGCCTAATCAGCGACATAAGCGGGCAAAGCAGCAAATAAAAATCGGCATATTGTGAATTTGTTTGTTTGCTGCGTGTGTGCGAGTGTGTGTGTGTGTGCGAGTGTGTGTGTGTGGACATGTGTGTGCCTTAATTTGAATTTGAATTACAGTTGCAGCCAAGAATTTTTATTTATGATTTTAATTTTAATGTGTATTTCGCGTTTGTGGCGTACGTGAGTAACAAGCGCCAAATAACTTGACGGATCGACGAACGGACGGGCGAGTGTAGCAGATGGACAGACCGAGAGAGAGAGAGACAGTGAGAGAGAGGGAGAGAGAGGCAGAGAGACAGCTATAGTATAGATTGGCCATATATCTCATATGACATGGCTGCTTGTACACTATTTTCTTTTTTTTGAGAGGGAACACTGCGTGTGTGACCCAAATTGCGAGCTGATTGACAAGGTGAAAAAACGTGTGAGATACAAAAGTATCTGGCAGATACAAAGGCAGCGACACACACACACACACACAGACAGAGATAGAGAGCACGCTGCATGCTGCTTTTAAGCTGCCACAGCTGCCTCAGCTGATTGATTGTTGTCCTCAAGGTTGCCGCAGAAAGGGAACAAAAGATATGCAAATCCAGAGAGTGTGTCCCTGCCCACTTAAGAACCCCTATCCCCTACCCCCTCTCTCCCCGCGAACCCACGATGAACTATAGACATAAAGTTGGCCAAATTATGGCACAAAGTAATTTCATTGCATATTTATATGATCGTAAACAACAACAATAACAAAAACTACAACTACAACAATTAGACAGACATTCCACACGCAGACAGTCAAAGCAGAGGGGGGGGGGGGAGTAGAGGTCAAGGAGCGAGCAGGGTGTAGCTGGCCAACTAAATAAATTTCTCTCGATTGTTTATTTTTTCCCAAACAAATCAGCGCACATTAAAAACAGCACGAAGGCGCCCACAAAATATGCCCCAAATAACATTAACATCCGGCTATAAGGGGGAGGGGGAGGGGGAGGGAGGAGAGGAGATAAGCAGGGGTGCAGGGGCAGCAAGGTGTGGGGGGAGGGGTGTCGGTACAAGCCACAATTCTCTTTGAAGCACGGCGAGTTGCAGGTGCTGTAAAAGTTACAAAAAAAAAAAATAAAATAAAAATAAAATACAACTATTTGCAAGATATATATATTCCTTTGCTTTATAGCCAGATCTGCCTGAGCTATAAACAATTTTCGACATATATCGCGAATTTCCTCATACTATATATGATGATGTTTTTTTTGCCTCCCCTATTATTAACTCATTTCGTTTTTATCAGTTCTCCCCCAATGTGAATCACTGTGATTCTCACCTATTGTTGTTATTCTTTTTTCTCTTTTTGTTGTAGTTGGTGTTGATTATGGCAACATTGACTATGGGTGCTATAAATTGACTGGGAAATTGAATAATCTAGCAGAAAATGTTCCATTGAATTGAAGCTATTATTTGGTGTGCTGTACAGTAGAGATTGGCTAAAGGAAGCGACTCTAGAGGAAGAGAGATCATAGATATGCATGATTGACGGAAAATAGGTCGTTTTAGGTCGTTTTTCAAAGCGTATTTTCCTTCCCATTTGTTATTTGTCTACTTAATTGTTGTTTATTGAAGGGTTTTGTACTTATATAAAGTAACTATACTTGTTTATATTTTCATTATTTCGTAGGAAATTGCGGGAGTCGGAAAATATGATAAGTAGATGGAAAATAGGTCGTTTTGATCGGGTTTCAATGCATTTTTTCCTTTTAAACACTTTTAAGTTGTCTTTATCGTAAATCTCAGTGATTGAATAAATTTGTACACATATACAAAACTCTTGTGAAACTTTTTGAAAAAGAAAATGTGACAAGCATGCATAGTATAGGTCGCATAGGTCGTCTGGTTAATTTCAAACATGAAATTCTGTAATTCTTTCCTATTTCGATACCTTTTACTCTATCAATCCTGTTCTTCGCACTGATGGCATAACCCACTACTCATATTGAATATTGCTTCACAGCGAATTACCGAACACAACCTTTGTTTAATTGCCTGTCACCGTAACCTCTATTTATATTAATAATAATATTTTATTTGCGAACGTGTCGTATCTCCGTATATGGTAACATAAACCACATATAATATTTCACTCTACTTTGTTACAGTGGCGTCCCGGTTTGGTGAGCTGAGTGTAACCACAAAAAACAGAACTGGCAACTACAACGACGATTACGAGGGCCCCCTAGATAGTCTCCATAATTATCGGTCTATGGTGAGTGTAAAAATAATTAACATAAATACAGAAAGAAGGAACGAAAGGAAAAACAAGTGCAATTCCCATGATAATTCGTAAATAATGAAGTCAAATTTATCTGGGTTGGCCAATTGGGTAGTTGGGTTAGGTACTCGGGGTACTCGGGTGCCTCAGTTACTTTGCATAACTTGGGAGCACTTTAATAATAAAAAAAAAATAAAAACGGAGACGAGCAAAAACAATTGTAAAATGAATGCGAAAATGAAGAGAAATGAGCGTTCTACGTGATTCGAAATTGGAAGAAACATTAGACGAAAATTAACCGGAAAGCGAGAGGGAGAGAGTGGGAGGGAGAAAGAGAGAGATCCGCATTTGTGGCGCGTGTCGAAGTGCAAAAGAGAGAAAAACAACATGAAAATGCAGTGAATCGTATCAGAATTATGAACGATGATGATGGTTTCTTTTTCTTGTTTTCTTGTTTTCTTTTTTATTTATGGTTACTTTTGTGATTTATTTATAAAACCCGCTGGTGATGACGTCGCACAGGAGCGTGTGGAAAAGAAAAGAAAAACGCAAAGAGGAGAAGGAGCTGGAATGGGGCGGCAAAAGAAAAACACATTTTCTTTGCGAAAACACGAAAAAGTACGAGGAGGAGGAGCCTCCACGCAAGATGATGATGGGAATTTCCTGCGTTGAAAACGTTTAATTTATTAATGAGATTTATTAATAGGCAACACCCTCGCCACGGGCAAAGGTGAAAGCTCAGGAGGTCACCCTGAAGAGAGGCAGAGAGAGGGAGCGATAGCGGGGCAGGGATCGAGTAGTTTCTTGTTTGTAATTAAACTGAAAATTATGCGCCCCTTTTTATACACTTGAAAAATGCGTAGCCCCCCCTAGAAATCCCCTCCTCATCATCCTGAAGAAGCACGAGAACCACTGTGCCACCTGCCGCTCCAGTGGCTCGCTGGAATTTTGTTTAGATAGCAGGAAAAGGGGGCTGGGGTTGGGGTTGGGGTATGGATTGGGACGGTGTAGCGAAGGGTCATGGGTGTTTTTGGCTGTTTTCGGGCTATTTTCTGGCTGCTTTTTCGCTGGAAAATTATTTGCTGCGTGCGTCGTCTTTGTCGGCGTCCCCTGAGTGGTTCGCTGGGTGGGTCGATGGGTGGTTTGGTGGTTTGTCTTTGTGTCTCCCTGGAGGGGAGGGGGGAAAACACGCCTTGAGCAACACTGGAGACGCATAAAACAAATGTGAGACAAGATAATGGCTGCGTGTTATGGTAGAACACGAGGCATATGGCACATTAGCAGAGATATATGAGATATGCCAAGATTTGAGAGAGAGAGAGAGAGAGAGATGCGGGAGAGTCTCCCGTGCTATGCGGTTAAGCACCTTCATATGGGCAATTAAATACCAACCTGATGCATATTCTGATGATTTGTCACACTGTACTTCAGGACAATACACTGTGAAATGGGGCAGGAAGAAGACAGTGAATAATTCTTCAAGTACCGAAAGAGGGTAGCACTTTCTTTTGGTAAAATATGTGAAACTGGATCCACAAAAATTAAGGAACCTTCTTTTATTGAAAATCAATCGAGGCTATAAACACAAACAAAATGAATCTCCAAATATTAAGCGATTTATACATACATTTTGAACTCTTGAAGAAAAAAAAATTTTTGGATAATTAAGGTTGGACGTCATGTCGAGTATGTTACATGTCTAATTCTTGGTCGACTTTTACATGATTTTTGGGTGAAAATTAAGTATAGTCTAAAATCGATTTAAACACTTATTTAGTACTAATTTTAACCTCCGCTATCGATTAAAAGTAATAGCTCGCGATTTCAAATTTTGAAAAAAAAAAGTTTTTCTGAAAAATGATAAGGGGGGACCCTTGCCTAAAACTTGAAAAAGTAAAAAATTTTCAATGAGTTAAAATTGTTACTATTGATTTGTAGAATTAAAAAGGATACTGAGACAAAAATAAAACGTCATTCCAAATGAAAATCTGTAGATTATTAAAAAAGTTATGATAAGTGAAAAGTGAGGTTATGAGTCGTGGCAAGGATGTTACATGTCTAATTCTTGGTCGACTTTTACATGATTTTTGGGTGAAAATTAAGTATAGTCTAAAATCGATTTAAACACTTATTTAGTACTAATTTTAACGATTAAAAGTAAAAGCTCGCGATTTCTAAATTTTGAAAAAAAAAATTTTCTGAAAAATTAAAGGGGGGACCCTTACCTAAAACTTGAAAAACTCGAAAAAATTTAATGAGTCATAATTTCAAATATTTATATGTAGAATTAAAATGGGCGTCAAGACGTAAACAAAATGTCATTCCATATAAAAATCAATTGATTTTCAACAAAGTTATGGTGGGTGAAAGTAAGAGGTTAGAAGTCCTGTCTAGGGTTTTACATGTCAAAATTTTAGTCGACTCCGACATGATTTTTAGCCAAAAATTAAGTATCGTTAAAAATCGATTTAAACACTTGTGTAGTACTAATTTTAACCTCCGCTAATGATTAAAAGCAAAAACGGCCAATTTTAAATTTTGTAAAAAAAAATTTTTCTAAAAAGTGACAGGGGGGACCCTTGCATAAATTGTCGAAATATCGGAAATTTTCAAAAATTATATAATACAATTTTTTTAAATGTAGAATAAACAAATATATGTAGACATAAATAAAATGTCATTTCGTATGAAAATCGGTTGGTTTTTAAGACAGTTATGATCAATGGGAAATGCGGGTACTGGGCCTGTCGAGGATGTTACATGTTAAATTTTTGGTCGACTTTGACATGATTTTTGGTCCAAAATTAAGTATCGTCTAAAATTGATTTAAAAACTTATTTAGTAATAATTTCGACCTCCAAAATCAATTAAAAGTAAAACCTTGCGATTTAAAATTTTGAAAAAACAAATTTTCTGAAAAACGATAAGGGGGGACCCTTACCTTGGCTTGGCTAAAATGAAAAAAAATTCGAAAACTCTATATAGAACATTTTAATATGTGGAATTACTATAGGCGTCAAGACATAAACAAAATGTCACTCCACGTAAAAATCGGTTGATTTTTTCCAAAGTTATGACTTTCTGAAGTCTAGGTATCTAGGTCTTTGATATTATGTGGGGACACTATTAACTTTGGTAGGATTTCATATGTTTGAAAGATTATTTTTACAATTGTTTTTTGAATTACTCGGCTTTTTTTGTATTTCCTTTCATTATGCTTTATAATCCCCAGAGATTTGCTTGTTTTTTCTTATCATACTCCCCCTCTCCCACCTTCTTCCCTAGGATGATCGATCATTCTGTTTATCCCTTTTGCAACACTGAAAACTATTTTGGTAATTCACTTGGATGACATTTTGTTCTTATCACTCTCGCTTGTTAAATCCGCTGATAACCTAGTCAAGTGGAACTCTCTCTCTCACTCACTCTCTCTTTATAATTCCCTTCTACCTGTGCTCGTATAGAATTCGTTAACCTTCGCTGCGCATTGCATCCCCCTCCCCCCGCACTCAGCTCCTGCTTGTTGCCAGATAAGCTTCCAGTTAATCTGCAACTTACGACGCGACGCAGCAGCAGCGCAGCAGCAGCAGCGGCAGCGGCAGCTGATTAGTCGAGTGCACGTAACGTTGACCCCTCCCGCACCGTCGCCAACGACGCGTCGCTGCTCATGTGTGAAGCCCACCCACCCCATGCTTCTGGAAATACTTAATATTAATTGCCATTTTATTGTTGCCCAAAGACAACAACAATAGCAGAGGCAGCGGCAGAGGCAGCGACAGAGACAGCGACTGTGGCGCCGCCGGCAATGATTACGGCATCTCAAGGTGGGGAGAGATTCTCGCTCTCTCTGTCACTTTTTGGCGTACGCCAAGCTAGGCTTGTCAGCTGAGAGAGTGCGAGTTGATCTTGCGCTCTCCCTGACTGCCGCTCTCTCTGCCCCTCTCTCTCTCTCTCTCGCTGCTGTTAGCTGAGGCTGGCTATGTTATTCAATAATTTGTTTGCGTTCTACATTATTTGATTCATTTGCTTACGCACACAGGCCCAAAACACACACACACACACACACTTAGAGTCACACAAAGCAACACGCACTCACAATTATTTGCTTATTTGTCACTTTAATAAAATAAAATGCCATTAATTACCTCTTGGTGGCTGCGCGGTTGGCGGTCGCCAGCGTCAGTTACGGCGGCAGAGGTAGAGCGTGAGCGAGAGAGCGGGTTAGCCAAAAGCTTTGCAGCTTAGTTTTCTCGTGTGGCTGTGGCTTACGCCTCTCTCGACTGCGCTGCAACCCTCCTGATGAGCCCGGTGTACTAATGCTGCTGCTGCTGAGAGAGCGCACGCTGCCTGCCAGAGAGAGCAAAGCACACACACTCACACTGACGCACGGCAGAGAGCGCCACAGTGCGCGCTGCGCTCTGTTATGAAGTAATAACGATGGAAAAAATTGCCTCACTCACTCGCACTCGCACACACTCACACACATACACAACACTTTCTGCCTTGCTCCCTGCTGCTGCTGTTGTAGTTGTTGTTGTTGTTGTTATTATTTTAATGAGAATCGTTTTTATGTTTTACGTGCAGCCGTCGCCGCCAAAAAAGCAGAAAAAAGGCGACTAAAGCAGCAAAAGGTAAAAAATGCAAACGCAAACACAAAGTAAAACGTTGATTTTCGCACAATTTCACTCTCTCTTTCTCTCTCTCTTTTACACTCTGTCTCACACACGCGGATTCTGGTATTCGGTTTTGATTTTGGGAATTCTCGTAGCTGCTGCTGCTGCTGCTGCTGCTTCTCACTCGTTTTCGAGTATGTTTCGAATTGAACTCGATTATACTCGATTATAGGCCCTGCCCTATTGTTATTGCTTTTATGGCTTACCGAGCACACCCTGTGCAGCACCTGAAGGCAGCACCGCCTGCCGTAAAAAACAATAACAAGTCTCAAATTCAACAAAATAAACGCAACACGCGACGACGACGACGACGGCGAGCAACGGCAACGGCAACGGCGACGACGATAGGAACGTCCGACCACAGCAAAAGTCTCTCGCGTTTTGAGAGTCTCGAAACTGAATTCGTAGCAAGTCGAGCAGCGAGCGAGCGTACCTAGCAAAGGTGATGACTAAGAAATACCCTGTAAATAGTTTGAGCTGGCAGAGGAGTAGTACAGTCTTGCAAGACGAAAAAAGCTTTTGAGAATTCCATTACTATCAAAAATACGCGCATTTTTCATTTGCCTACCTTATATACCTAAAAGATATTATAAGAAAACTAATCCCACTTTTCTTTACAGCACCAAACTCCACTGCTCACTGCCCTACAGGGTATAACAAGGTACTCTGTGTGTGCCTGGGGAGAACCTGCGCAGAGCGCAACAGCTGCAGCGAGAGCAACATTGTTTATGCAGACCCCCTCCGTAACAGAACCTTGAGATCAGTGTAAATTTAACATTTCTGCATATAAACAAGTTTTCGAAATATTTTTAATTAACAAAATATTCTCTATTTTTACAGAAATAAACAAAACTGTCTAAGAAAAACAACTTTACGAGTGTGACCAAAGCTCTCGAGGTGTTAAATGAGCAAAAGCTCGTTATACCACACAGCTGGTCACCCTAGCAGCGCGAGGCAGCTTGCGAAGAGCTTTTGCGTGAAGTGTTGCAAAGGATTGGGCGTTTGGCGCGCAATTTGAAAGGAAAATATATAACAGGCACCTAGAACTGTGCAGCAAAAAAATACGACGGAAAGGATGAACAAAAATTTACCAGGAACTGCTGCAATGGATTCCTCCTCACATCCTGTACTCAACTAAGTTTGTTTTAAGAGACAATGTATTATATTTAATCTATTCACATGTAAATAAAAAGCCATCCTAAAAGTATGCAGTAGTTTTTGAACGTGTCATTTAAATAATCATCGCAAAAGTATGCAACATTATTTTGTAAACATCCTCGTCCTTGTTTTTCTCGCTGCATAAGAAATAATGCGGATGATGTTTCCCAATTTTGAAGTATTTTAGAATTCAGCCTGAAAGTATGCCACAAAAATTAAGCTGCACTACCTACCTCAAACGTTACAGTAAAAAGGATCCTACGGCCGCAAATCCTTACGGATTTCGACGCGCCATATCTCATTCTTCTTCTTTTGTCAGGATCTACAGGATGGCATTAAAAAATTTTGGGGTCATCTAAGAATCCTAGACTTGAAAATTTTCAATCGAAACGCCGTGGAAAACATGGCAAAAACAGTAATTCCGGGATAACTCAGGAACCCAAAGGACTATGGAATTGTCCTTTGGTCACATTATAGTCCTGCCCAAGACGGATCGATTGACATGTCGATCGGTCGAATCCTTAAGGACACGGCTGAGAAAAACCCGAAAAACGTTATATAGAAAAGTCCTTATATCTCAGCTTCCTGCAGGACTTTCGTCCTTTTAGTAAAGTTGAACGATCCAGCACAGTTGGGGCTACCTTCCTGTAAAAGGACATTACTGTAGTCCTTTAACTGGCCATTCTACCCAGGTATTTGTGATTTTTTAAGGATTTTTCAAGGGGGACCCTTGCAAAAATTTCAAGTCTTTTTGGTCCTAGATAACCCCATCATTTTTTAATGCCAATCGATAGATCTGATGTCTAGGAGTAGAAAAAAGTGTGTCCTTTGAAATTTTGGAAGGATACTGAGCCGCAGGAGCTAGTTGAAAAGTCAAGTATTTTGGTGCATACCTTCTGGGGACAGCAAATAGACGCCCTGTGGGATTTCCCTGTAAGCCTAAATAAATATTTGAATAAAATAATTATAGACGCCCAGAATAATATGTTAGTTGACTGCAAGATGACTTTGTGACCTTTCTGTATATTAAATAATTAAGAAACAAAATTCGCATAGTTTTTTTTTTATATATTCCATATATTTTGCATATATATTTATATTTGTTGCTTTCTTTTTGTATTTTACACAATAAAAATTATGATGCTTTTCAACAAAAACAATTTGTGGTACTTAGGTAGATAATTCATCATAGACAGATTTCTGTGTGTCGATAACTTGATAATCTTTACTCATTCTAATTTTGCTATAAATATCCGAAAATGTTGCACATGTTTTTCTTTTGTTTTCTTTGTTTCGATCGATATCTGTTATGTTTATCTTGTTAATACATTAATTGCGATTAATCGAGTGGATCGATGGGGATCATAATTCGATAGAATAATGCTTGTAAATAATATATATACAACGAGTCAGGAGTCTGAGTCTGATCTCAACTTAAATAGTTAAACGTAGAAAGTATTTAAAGCAACTTAAACTTAATGTTAAGAGTTGGTTGGGTTGGGTTGGATTGGGTTGGGTTGGTTTATTTCGTTCGATCGTCCACAATCGCTGGTATCGATTGCTGCTAAAAACTATCGAGAGGGATTTAACTTTAAAAACACATACATTCATACTTGATTCGTTATAGTATACGTGTATATATATATAAGATATAGTATATTGTAATTTAGTTGTATCTTTCGTTATCGTTTTCTCTGTACTTGGTTATAAATTGCTGATGAGGTTTGTGTGTGAGATGGAAACGAGGCTACGACGACTACGAATCGATAGTGTATATCGATAACTATTGTGGAATAATGTGTGAGTGTGTGTATCTATATAATAGTAATAATAATAATAATTTTGTATCTTGTAACTTTCTCTCTTCTCCTTCTCCATCCTCTTTTAACTTTAACTTGTAACTGTGATGTACGCTAATCGATAGCTCTCTCTTCTCTTTTACTCTCCTTCCCTCTCTCTCGCTCTCTCTTTCTCCCTCTCTTGCTACTTATGATACGGATTAGGCTTGCGTCTGGGGGTTAAATATGCTTAAAGACTTATGATCTATATATTTGGTGTAACTTTTTGAGTTGTGTGTTCTGTGTTCTTGCTACGTTTGCTTTATCTTTTTAGTTTGTAACTGTTATACATAGATGTGTACTACTAACTGTTATAATAACTTTTTCTTTTCTTCTCCCAACTTCCTTGCTCTGGTTCTAATCGACCTTTTGATCTGCCAACTAAATATAATACAGTTTTCTCTGCTTCTCTCTCGACGCTCGACGCACGACGCTCTCCAAAGTGTTAGACACGGCACAGTGGTTCCTCCTCTCTCTCTCTCTCCCTCTCCCGCTCTCCTTCTCTGCTTGCCTCCAACTCGTTGCCTCCTTTGGTTGCGTTAGACGCTTTACATGGGCGATGTGGAGAGCGGCGCCGTGGCCGTCTCGGGCATGTACTCCCTCAGTAGATCGCGCAGTCGCAGAATTTCGCGTCCCGCCGCCGCCAGATCACCCTGCAGCGACATCTCCCGCTCTCGCAGACGCTTAATATCGCGCTGGCAGGTCTGGAAAGGATTAAGGATTAGGTTAGTTAACTGTACACTCTACTCCTCCTTTCTCTCTCTCTCTTTACTTACCACATTCTGTCGCAGCAGATCGAGCTTGTCGCACTTGAGCCGCGTCACCTCCTGCCGCAGATTCTCGATCATCATGATGGTCTCATTGCTTGGCGAGCTGCCCATCATGGTGCCACCCTGCACACCCTCGAGGCACAGCGAGCACGCCTTGGTAGTCGCCTCCGCAGAGCTCATGCTCTCCAGCCCGGTGTCGCTATCGATGTAGGCAGCGCCTCCATCCAGGTGACCCATCATGGGATCCAGATCGACGCTGTTCAGGCTCGAATCGTCACTGGTCTCCGACATGGTGGCCACAGCGACAGCAATGCCGCCGTTCTGTGCTGCACCCACTACGGCGCCAGGGGCTACGCCTCCATTCTGCTGGGCAAGATTAGCTGCCACATTGGCGCTGCTGCTGTTGTTGTTGTTGTTGTTGGCCGGTCTAGAGGTAATGTCCGGCGACGAGGAGGTGGATTCATTCGAGGATTTCGACTTGGATGATGACTTGGAGGCGGTACGGCTGCAGGTCTGCAAGGGTAGATAAAGAGGATTAGTTGAAGCTCAAACATGGAGAAAGAGAATCATTCTACTTACATTCAGATTGGGCGTCTGCATCTCTGGCTGCGTCTCCTTTTTGGTATTGAGTGTGCCCGTCTTGGTGTTCACACTGAACTTATCGGGATGCGCTCCATTGCCGGTATCGACGCTCTGCGAGCGCACTCGCATAATGAGGGCCTTCTTGACGGTGTCTATGAACCTGGAGCCCGCATTGCCGCCTCCTCCACCGCCGCCGCCGCTCTCTGACTTGGGTGTCTCTGGCGTGGGACTCCCGGTCAGCGTCTGCGACAGATCGGCGCCAAGGAAATCGCGTGTCTTCTCCTTCAGCTCCTCGCAGAGATTCTGCAGCAACGAGGTGCGTGTGCGCAGCTCCAGCTTGGCAAACTTCTCTGCCTTGTAGCAGGCATTCTCCGCATTGATCAGCTTGGTGAGCAGGAACTCCTTGAACTCCTGCCCCTTGCGGAACACGGCGGGATTGGGCAACGTTGGCCCGAAGAAGGGTACATCATCGCGTGCCGTCACACTCACCTTGTAGCGGGTGTGGGGCGTGTTCGGCTCGAGGGGCTGCACCACAATGAAGGCGTGCAAGAAGTGACTGGCGATCATGTCCGGCGAGAAGGGTGTATTGGTCTCCTGGAACACGATGGCCACAATGTCGTTGCCAATGTGCCGCTTGCGCTGCAGCTGCTGCGGATCACCCTCGGTGTGGGGCAGCAGCGTGGACACATGGAACATGACCTCACGCTCCTTGAACACCTCGTAGACAGCAGTGTCGCCAGTGTGCCCGTTCTGAATGTCCAATCCCCCACGATAACCCTTGTGCTCCTTGAGCCTGATGCGCTGGCCCAGCACATCGAGGAACTCCTCGAAGGCCGGCGATGTCTGCTGGTTGCCAAAGAGCTCCTCCTCGGTGGTCTGGCCATATCTTTGGTACAGCACGCCGAACTTGAAGTGCGAGACGAGCACGTGCTCATCGTACACGCTGATCGACTGCGATGCCTTCGGGCAGAGCACCGGCATGAAGTGATCCACCTGGATCTGCTCGTTCAGCACACGCACCATCTTCGCCGGACTCGGCTGGGCGCCCAGGCACGAGACAGGGATCTGCTCGTGCATGGTGCCAGTGCGCAGACGCAGCAGGATGCGCATGTGCTCCTGATTCGCCACATTCTCCGACTTGATCGAGATGAGCACCGGGCCCAGCTGCTCATCGTGTCCCACCAGATTCGAGTGCTCTCGCCCGGCATAGAAGCGTCGATAGCACTTGGCCGTGTCATCCGTCTCGAACTTGGCCATCCATGTGGTCTGTGGCAACTGTGGATTACCGCGTGCATCGTAGCTGCACTCATGCTCGGTGCCATCCACCCAGTAGCCACCGTGCAGGGGCAGCAGGATCATCGGATACGGTGCTTGCTTCGAGAGCGCCTCCTCCAGCAGACGCTGCGAGGCGGGAATGGCCGAGACAATCGAGGAGTTCGATGACATCGACGACTGCGACTGATAATGGTGGCCATTCGAGAGCAACTGCACCACGCCGCTCAGCTGCGGCGAGGCGGGCGTCGAGCTGCATGCGGAGCCAGTGATGGAGCTGCTGGAGTGATTCATCGAGTGGCGCATGGCAGCACGCGAGGCTGTTGTTGTTGTTGTTGTTGTCGTAGCCGATCCCCCATTGTGAGCGGCATCGTGTGGTGAATGTGGCTGTGGCACGCGCTGATCCTCGCTAGCGTTGCTGCCGCGATGATTCTATGAGGGAGAAAGAGAGGGAGAGATGGATTAGGAACTTGTCGGGCTACACTGAGAGATATTTATGGGTTGCAGGTTGAAAGAGAAATATCTTGTTTAGGATCTGAGTTCTCTGAGGTATACAGAAGGGATTCCCGGCTGGCTATAATAGTTTCCTATATAGTTTGCACCCCATTTGAAGCTTCTCGGGATTTCGTTAATCTCTTAATGATAATTTACTGTCTGCAAACCTCTCCCAATTTGGCCCAGCTGCCTTCGCAAACAGTTTTGATTGCAGGGCAAACTGGGAACAGAATGGAGAGACGGGGAGTCTGCTAGACTGGCTCTGGGTTTCTGTGTAGGATTAGCTACTCCTACATGACAAACACACACTCCACACACACACTCCACACACACAATGTGAGTCGTGGCACATGGCTGCATTATAATTTCATGCAATTATCGTAGTCGGGCGCACACGCCTCTCCTGGGAGGCGCCTACAAACTATGCAAATGCTGCGGTTCGGCCTGAAGCGGATTTGGATGGATTGGATAATGGCAGGCACAGCACGCAGGAGAGAGAGAAAGAGGGAGAGAGGGAGAGAGGGAGGGGCGAGGACAGGGCAGGGCAATTGCTGTTGGCTCAAAACAAATACGCGAGTGCGCCATGTGGGCGGCTTTGTGGTTGGATTTACACCACACCAGGAAGGGAGAGGAAGGGACGCAGGAAGGGAGAGAGGGGGTAATGACAAAGATAGGGGAGGGGTTAGCCAGGGTATTACGGCATAGACAGTTAAATTTTGATAACATTAAGCCAACGTTTTCATTTGACATGAACCCAAAGAGGCTGCAGCTTTTGTCTAGCCTAGCCAACCCTATAGCGAGGGATCCCCTCTCTCTCCCCAGCGTAGAGCGAACATATTAAAAACTGCTTTTCATTTCCTTTTGTTCAGCTTTTCAGCTTCCCCTCTCTCTGTTTTCATTTGTCTGCGCGTTTCTTTTATTTGCTGGCGTGCAGCCAAATAGGGAGGGTTCAATAGGAGGAATAGGAGGGTGAGCTAGGACCCTCACTCCCTTCCACCCAGGAGGGGACCTCTTTGGGGTTCATCGATAGTTCGTGCCTTGATTTAATGGTCTGCCGGCTGCCAAGTGCAACTGCTCCTAAGTAATGCGAGG
Source organism: Zaprionus kolodkinae (assembly GCA_018901885.1). Lineage (NCBI taxonomy): Eukaryota > Metazoa > Arthropoda > Insecta > Diptera > Drosophilidae > Zaprionus > Zaprionus kolodkinae. The sequence goes on from JAEIFM010000059.1 coordinate 149,627, forward strand.
ACAACAGATATGCGGGGGCAGTTCCGGCCTCTGGCTGGGAGGGATATACGAGCAGGAAATGAAGAAAAATTGTGTTGTAAGACAAAAGACTGACCCAGAAAGAGGAAGAACTGGATTTAAAAGTTGAAATTAGCCAAGCAAATTGAATTTACTTTAAAGACAAGTTCAGAAATTAGATTAAAGTAGTTACAAGTTGGGAAGGGAAGAAAGAGAAGAAGAAGGTTTCGAAAAGGTCTCGTCTTAAGAAATACTTTTAAATATTTATAAAGCCAGATCTAATGTGTCAATTATAGTCCCAAATATGTGTCAAACTGTATCAAGGTCTCTGCATCGCTTTGGATTATAATAATCACAAACTTATCCAAGAAACGAAGGTTAAACCTTTCTAATCGAATCATCTGTATTCATTGGCGCAATTTATATGCATCGCTAATGCGTTTGTATTGTCATCTCAATAAAATCGAATGCATTCACACTGCACTCACGTTTCACGAATGCAGCAGCGTGTGAACGGAACAAAGTGGAATGAAATTATGCAAATGTCGCAATGGCAACAAAACGAAAACGGAACACAAAATTGAAACAGAAAACTCACATGTGGCAATTAATAAATTTGTTGGTAACTCGAGACGAGTGACCCAGTACGAGGGGTACTATGAGGGGTAATACAATGGCTAAACGGCAGTTTGTCTCCCTCTCTCTCTCACTCTCTCTCTGTCTCTTTGCTCTGTCTGTCGTCTCACGCTTTGTTGGCTTCATTTGCCCCCGGAGTAGATAAATAGATGGATAAACAGAGTTCGCAGTGCTCTGTCTGGGTTTGGCTTTGGCTTATTGGTTAGTTATTTAGGGGTAGTAGGGGGTGTGTGTGTGTGTGTATAAGTCGGGGGCATGACTCATCAGACAATGACCAAAACTTAATTTCCTGGCCAGCAAGGGGAGTGGGGAGGGGGGAATACGGGGGCGTGCACTTGCTTAATTGGTTGAGGGAATGTGTCAAGATATGTTGAGTTTAATTTGATGAGATTTGATTGCAATAGAGGGCGGCAGAGCGAGAGAGAGAGAGAGAGAAGGGTCTGTCTCTCTCCCTCTCTCTTTAGTCTAATTAAAAACGCATTGCCAGACGCAACTGTATCTAATTGGGGGAAGTAGCTGCAGGAGGAGGAGGAGGAGGAGGGAAAGAGTATTAAGAGCAAAGCGGAAAATCTGAAGAACTTCTTAACAAGAAGGAAAAAGCATAACGAATTAAGTAAGGCAAGAAAAACGAAATAAAAACGAAAAAAAAGTAGACAAAACTTTTTACTTATGATGATCATAGCACGCTAATAATGCTCATCATGATGTTGTTTATGGCGCGTTGTGCCGATTCTCCGATTCTCGAGAACTTAAGCGGATTACAAAGCGCGAGTGCAAGACAGAGAGAGAGTGAGAGAGAGAGGGGGACATAAAAGTGTTACGAGCGCAAAGAAGAAGCTTAAAGAGCATACATATATGGGGGGCACAGCCAGCGGTCTTATAGACTATATATATAGAAGTATGTCTGCAATATTCATTTCGAGGTTACTGGGGTAGGGGTCCGCTACCCCAGCAGAGGCAGTGCAGCAACCCCTTCAGCACAGACTGCATTGAACTCGGGGCCATCATCAGCAGCAACCAAAAAAAAAAATATAGAAGAAGGAACTGAACTGAAGACGATTTGCATAAGTCGAAGGGCAGCCCCAAGCAGCCTGCTGCCTGCCTACGAGTACGGACCCTGAATAATGTTCCATCTCTGCCCCTGCCCCTGCCTCTCCCCTGGCTGAGCATGTGTGTGCCACGCTGCCATCCTGTGTTTGTGTTGCCGTTGTTATTGTTGTTGCCTCAAGTGCAGCCGTCATTAAAAATGTGCATTTCGCATCGGCAGCGGGGGCGTTGAAATCTTTAGCTGCCACAAAATGAAAACAAAGTATAATAACGGTGCAGGGGCGTAGGCAGAGGGAGGGGAGGGGGGCGCACTGAGTGCTGCAACTGCGAGGAGTGGCAGAACAAAAGCGCAGGAAGGCAGCAGAAAGCCTGCACAGTTTGACAAGCTGGCGAGGATGTTAAACTGTCAAGTAGGGACATACAGGAAACAGACGCCCTGTGACTCTCAAACCCTTCTTCATAACTTATGCAACGCACACACACACACAGCGTACCCCAAAAAGAGTTGCAAGCCAGCAAAGCGCAACTGATTGATAGAGCAGGGAGTAGAAGGGAGAAGGGGGGGAAGGGTGTCTACGCACGTGCAAAGTGTCACAGCTCCAGAAAGTCTCTCGAGACAAGCTCACATATCTCGCCCCCTCCCCCTTCCCCTGCTTGACATGATTTATGTGACAAACACGAGTTGCTGCCGCTGCCTCTGCTGCTGAGACAGCAAAAGATAGAAAATATATATTTAATTTTAACGTTTGTAACTCACATCGTATATGTAGAGTCGTGGCATCTAGCGAGAACTTGTATAAATCAAGCGACAAGCAAATAATAAATCACATAGAGTGCGCCTGTCAAACTGTCGTCGTCGTCGTCGTGTGCAGCTCAAACTGCATGAGCGTAGAACTTGATTTTATTGATCGATATTGTGCGTTATTAGATATGCATAAGGTGTAGCTGGGTCGAGGTAGCTATAGAGACGGGTTGCTCTCTACTCGTATATCAAAGCGAAAAGATATGGTAGATATCAAAGATATAGTTATGGGTGTGGGAAATAGGCATGGGAATAAAATTATATCTTATAGATATGTGCTTTACTTCTTATAGACATGGTCTACAAAGATTTCACTATGTTGTTTAAACTTCAGAGTTTGCCGGAGTTCAAAAGAGTTTAATGAGTTCTGGCTCCGCTGAGAACTTTACTGATTATTGAAAGAGGTTTTTGTGTTTTTATTTTTTTTCTACTTCGTAACGCTCGCTGCACGTGAGGTGAGTGCCAAAATAGTCGCTGAACGCTTTCCCCCAAAATCCAATTAACACACATAGAACTGTAGAACGAGTAGGGGTAGGGTAGGGTAGGGTAGGGGAGGTATACGGTACTTTTATAGTCTCTTCATGCATTCTTATCTCATTAAAAAGATTCAAATAAAACTATTTCAAGTGAGTTCCAATGAAATGTGCTCGGCTCGACATGTCTATAGAGCTGTACTTGAAACGTAATCAGAGTGAGGCAATTTAAAAAAAAAAACAATTTCAATACGCGTAATGACAGTTTGAGCTGCACTGCTCGTAAATAACTCGCTTCGAATCGAATAGAAACACTCAAACTCAAAACATACTCCACATAAGGCAACTGGTCACAGTTTTTTGTTGCTTTTTGTTTCTTTTTTGTTGCGTGCGACAATTTCATTAGCCCAAAAAAAGCGAAAGGCGCCCACAAACATGGACAGAGAGACAACAACAATGATAACAACAACAACAACAACAACGATAACCAAATTGAAGTCAAAAATGTTGACCAAATTGATATTTAAATGTTGCAAGTGGCGTCGCGTTTGATTCCGAATCGTTTAATTACTTAATAAACAAACAATTTATTTATAAATAGACAGAGAGAGACAGCGCATTAGTTTATTAATTTATTTAATATGCGAATTTCAAATTAAATTTGCTCATCGTGGCTTTTAGTCTTCGTCTTCGTTTTGATTTTATTTTTAATTGTACCCCCTCCCCCCTCACTCACCCGCTCTCTTGCTGCGCGTTGCATGTCACAACTTTGACCCAATTTGTGCGCAATGAACCCCAGCAACAATTTGCATAATTAAGGAGCACGTCTGCCTCTACATCTACCTCTCTCTCCCTCCCTCTCGCTATCTTTACTTCACATGCAACGTCGTGTGCAACAATTTGATTAGGCCAAGAAGCAGAAGAAGCAGAGGAAGAAGAAGGGGGAAGAAGCAGCCAAAGCAGTCTCACGCCCACGGGTGCAACCAGAAGCGGAAGCCCGAAACCCACTGTGGGTTCCCTGCCAACACACACACACCCGGTCTGCCGGTCTACAGCCCTGAACCCGTTCCAGGTTGATACCGCTGGATACGTCATTTTCCTTTGTCATGCTTCTGTGCGCGCTGGGAAAACGGACAGCACTGCCTCTCAAACTGTAAAGCGATCGTGCAGGCGCACAGTGGGCTGCAGTAGTTTAAAAATGCAAAGAATTTTAGATGCAAAGAATTTTTTTGCATATACAAAAGTATCTTGAGAATGGAGAAGTATCTTAAAGATGCAAAAGTATCTTAAAGATACAAAAGTATCTAAAGGATTCCTAAATAATTCTGATGAAATATACGTCAGTATCTCACAGATACAAAAGTATCTCGCAGACACAAAAGTATCTCAAAGATGCAAATGTAACTGAAACACAAAGAAATGGTGCCCCCTGCCTATAAAGAGTATCTTAAAGATACAAAACTATCTGCAGATACGCAATAAACTGCTCTATATTTAGTTAATATGCAAATTATGCCACAACAGATGAAAATCTACGCAATTTCCCTTATATTATTACAACCACTTTCCATCAGCTTATATAATCCGCTCTCGCTTGGCAAACCCTTTCTCAACCACTGTGCACAGGGGGCGCAAGCGAATCATTTTTTCTCACTGCATCAATCAGAGACTTGAGTGAGTACACTCGAGTTATTCGAGTTGGCTCTACTCGACTTGGTTCGGTTCGACCTGGGACCCCTATCGGGCCCTTTTGGGCTGCCTGCGCATGTGCATTGAAGCTGCGCCGTTTCCACTTGGCTGCACAAACTACTCAGGGCGACTTCAAGGCGGAGGCGCGACAAGGCAGAGGCGACTGCACTCGCTCCCTGCCCGAGCTGAGGTGGCTCAGCGCGCTCGCTTTTTGTGTGTAAGTTGCGCATTTAAATTACAAACAGCTGACAAAAGTTACCACCGCCAGCAGCAGCAGCAGCGGTGGCTTGCCCAATCTTAGGGCTATCCCCTGCCCCTACCTTACCTCCCCTTCCCTTCCTGCCCACTCTTTGGCCCATTGTTTTGAGCTGCTTTCCCGCTGCGCTTGGTTTGCTTTTCTCATAAAATAATTGCGCGTGTGATGAAGTTGAGCCACGCTAGAAAGATGGCAGAAGAAGCGGAAGAAGGGGAAGAAAGAGAGGCAGAAGAGAGGCAATTCCCCCTAGGCAAAAGGGCGGCAACCGTAGCGAAGACTTTTGGCTTTCAACTGGGAATTAAGAGAAAGAGAGAGAGAGAGCGAGAGAGAGACGACTTGTTGTTCTTCTCTGCTTCTGCTGCTTCTTCTACCGTGGCTTGTCCCACGTTCTTCTGCCTGAGAATTTGGCAACGAAGCGTGAAACATGAAGCACAAGAAGAAGAAGCAGAAGAAGCAGCAGAAGAACAACCTCAGCCAGAAGTTGCTTAAGGTCTTCGGGTTGTTCCTAGAAAACCCCAAGCTGACTTGCGTTCAAAAACAGGCAACAAATTTGCCACATCTCAGCTTGTAATCTGCAAGGGGCAGGGGGGGGGAGGTGGAAAGGGGGCGTGGCTATTACCTGGGAGCGTCTAATACCAAGAATTTGTAGCCAGCACTTCCTTTCTTCTACTGCCCCCCCTACTGTCTCCCCGTACTGTCTTCCCTTGTGGCAGCTGTCAAAACTTTAGCAACTCTGGAACTGAGCTGCGCCGCTCTTAATTACACAGCTGCTGCTGCTGCATTGGGGCAATTAGGGCTGTGCCACGCCCCTCCCCTACCCAACTGCGAGTGTGCTCTATATTGATTTAACAAGCGGAAAACAAAAACCAAAAAGCAGGAAAAAGAAAAGAAAGAAACCGAAGTTGGTAAACGAATGTGGAACGCGTCGCTGTTTACTTGGGCCAAACAACGCACCGCGCAACATTTGCATCATTGATGGCGTTGGCAACCCTGCCAGCAGCAGCGGTCTAGCAGGGTAGCCCCCGTTTTCTAGCAGCTCTGAGTGGGAAAGTGCACTTTCAATGGGGTCAGCCAGCCTGCGTATGCACTCGAGTGCATTCGCTCTTCAGGTGAACAAGCTCTCTTTCTCTATCTCTCTCTCTCTCTGTCTGTCTCGCTTGGCCCTGAGCCTGCTGACGTCAGCGACGCTGTACAGTGTGGGCAAAAAGTGTGTGCACACTAGAGATGGACAAGAGAGATGGGAAGAGTGGGCAAGCGAAAGTGGTCAAGGCAGAGAGAGGGTCACTTGTTTAGGCTTTTTTGGGTTAATAAGAGAATTGATAAGTAGGAATACTTTTTTGGAAACTTTTACACAGTTAACAAGCTTATACATTTTGCCGATTAATCGATAATTTAGTTAGCGCTGCGGTTAAATTATCGTTTGATATATCGATATAATTTTAATGATTTCCCTAGAGTTCCCTTTCAAGTTTAGACTGTTCGACCAACTATCCTCTCTTTTTTCTTTCTAAGCTTAGTTTCTTGCTTGACTTGCGATCTACCCGCACATCGCTAGCATACATAAACCCGCATACACACACAAACACACACACGCACACACACATAGTTTGAGGTCCTTTAACAAACTATTTGTCTGTCACATTTTGATTGATTTATGCCTCGATGAGCGTTGAGATCTGCTTTACTAGAGTTGACCACCCGCAGCTTGTTTGCCTCGCTGCTCACTCCCGCACTCTTCCTTCTACTCTCCTCTCTCTCCCCCTCACTCTCTCTTTCTTCCTGTCTCTCTACTTCCTTCTCCTCTCTCCAGCATATTCGCAAACATTCACAAACATCAGCAACATTCACTTTTTGCTTGTATCCCCCTCTGTCTCTGTCTCTGCCTCTGTTTCTTCCCATCTCTCTCGCTCTCTCGCTCTCTCTCTCTCTCTCTCTCTCTCTCTCTGTATCTCTAGCCTGTGCTTGTATCTGTATCTGTTGCTGTGCATATGCATAACTCACATGTATGTATCTCACTTTTTTTTTTGCATATTCGCATTGGTTTTTGGTTTTTTTTTTGGCTTGTTTTTGGCTGTTTTTCGGCTGCTTAATGTGGGTCAACGCGCTGTCGTTCGCCTCCGTCCGGTTACCCCTTCTCCGGCAGCAACTTCTGCTGATGCTTTCCTTCTCTTCCCCCTCCTACTCTTGCTTCCACTTGTGCACATCGTTTATCTTATTCATTTGCATCTGTTGCCTGCTGTGTGGCTGTCAAACTGTAAGCGAGGCGACAATTGCCACAAATTGCCAGCGCACTTATTTACGATTATTCATTCTTCCCGCCATATTTATAGCAAGTGAATGCCCACAAGTGTGAGGAGTACCCCCTACTGCCTGCTACGCTCTCCTCGTTCCTCCTATAGCAGACGATTCTACGGCGCCATTGGGCATTATATTGGATCGCAGGAAGCAGAAACAGAAACAGAGCAGAGTCTAAAGATGCCTCACAGGCAGATGGGGAAGGAGAACACACACTTGGCAATTTGCAGCAACTGTCTGCCAGTTTGAGCTGCACTGGAGCAGCAGCATGTAGGTAAATTGGGCAATTGCCGCGCGTACATTGAACCACACACTTGGTTGCAGTGTAATAAACAATAAATTAACAGCGCATAAACTTAACAAGTCAAGTTAACAAAATACTAGAAAAATACTGCAAAAGGCTGCAGGCACGCACGAGTGCGATCAATCAATAGCAGTGGGAAGAGAGAAAGAGACAGGAGAGAGAGAGAGGAGAGGCAGTGCAATTGATACACTTGTACACTTGGCATGTTGCATGCGTTTCTCATGTTGCGTTGCATGTGGCATCGCAATTAAAGCGAAAAAAAAAATAACTAGAAAAATAAACGAGCTACGATTGCGGCGACTTAATGTTTTGACAGCAAACTGATAACTGGCCCCAGTAAATTGGCTCAAAGTGAAATGCAAACAAAAGCAACAAGAGCAGCAACAGTTGCTACAACAACAGCAGCAACTACAACAGCAACAACTACAACAACAACAACCCTCAGCCAGTTGAGCAATGCGCAAAATGCCGAAAAAGCCAAAAGCGCAAGCTACAAAAACAAAACTGTAAAAGTATCTATAGCTCCGGCTATATGTATCTGTAGCTGTGCACAGCTTATAGCCATGTTTACTATGCAATGCAGTTAACACTTTCAACACTCCCCAACAACAACAACAACTACAACAACAGCAGCAACAATTGCCATGCCGTGATTCATCGTCATCATGTTTTCATTTTCGGCACTTGGGTGCGTTTGTACAGTTTGACAGTCACTGTGCTTAACTTTCTTTTTACGAAATTTTTGTGAAAGAAACTTACAGCCAAAAAAAAAGACAAAAAAAAAGCCAAAACAAAAACAAGTGATGATACCCCAAGCAGCTCAGAGGGCGTGGCATGCGTGGGCGTGTTTACAATTTTGGTAGCTTTTTTTTTTTTATTTTTTTATGCATCTTTAAACTTTTTCTCAGCTCAGACGCGCCTTGAGGCAGCGCCAAGACTAATGAATTTTATAATACAACATTTGATATAGAAAACAGAGCCCAGCTCAGGCTAGAGACTTTCTTTCCCAGACCTCAAAAAACCGGAACCACATCGAGTGTGTCTGTCTGCGTCTCAGGGGTATTACTATTTGTATCTGTGTATCTTAAGTATCTGTTTCTCTGTTTCTGTATCTGGTTTGTTGTCTCTCGAGCTTATTATCGTTTGTTTTATTTCTTTTTCACGCAACCTTGGCACAACTTGCTTTTGTCTCTCTCTCTCTCTCTCTCACACACACTCGCGATCTGAGCAGAATTCGAAATTGAAAAAGATATATTTTTTTTTAGATTGAGTTTGGAGATTATTAATTGAACTACAGTCAAGGTTTGCCGAGATTATTATAAGGCAGAGGGGCAGCGTAATGAGTTGTTTCTTACATCTGCTTAGAGCGATTAAATCGTCGCAAAGGAGGTCAAGTGGCAGCTGGAGAGGATGATCATGATCGTCGTGAAGATCGTCGTAAAGATCATCATGTGGTGTGTATAACACACACAACAAGGCACTAAATCAATGTGACAAGTGATGAATGCGCTGAAGAAGAACACACATACTTAAGAGACACAGAGAGAGAGAGAAGATTTGGGGAAAATATTTGGATCTCTGGGGGATTATAACGTCTTGAAGTAATTCCATTAGAATCTCGTTGCTATAAAGTGAGCTGTAAATGCCTCAGCTAATGCCTTTTTCACACATGAAGGAATGCGCAACTGGAACTGGTTCTACGCGAAGAGACTGGTAATACTATCTGCATGGAGGAGAGATCTATCTGGCCTCAATGCTGCTGCTCGGGTGCAGCCTTTATCACACATGAAATAACACATGATATTAGAACCGCCTCTTGCACTACTCGTCTCTCCTGCTTTGACTTTGTTTTAGCCTTGGCTCGCCTCGCCTCGTCTTGCATTTCTGATGACTTGCTGAAAGCAGAGAGAGACAGAGAGAGAGGGGCGGAGGAGGCGTGGCAACTGGCCGTGTCTAAGGTTTCTAATGTGGCCCCCCGTCGACTGATCTGTTTACAGAAACACACCAAGCGCAGGCTTTAACTCAGCCACAGAGTCGGAGTCGACTTGGCTTACCTCTAGCTAAAGTTGGCTAGAAACAAGCTGAACAAAAAACCAGTTGACTTTCAGTTTTGCTGCCTCTGCGGAAAATGACAAGCGGAAAACATTGTTTACCCAACTCGCAATTGGCCATTTGGGCCTGCAGGCCAAAAGAGTAAACAGTTTATAAAAAATTGGCAAATAAATTATTGACAGCGCGCTGGGCGTGGCTCCTCCATCTCTCCTCCTCCTTCTCCACCTCTCTCTTCTCCTCTTCTCAAGGCAATTTGATTAGCATGCGAATAAAGCTTTGAAGAATTATTATGGTATTATCCACCTGCCCGATCGGTCTTTATTCGCTTCTCCCTCTCTCTCTCTCTCCCTCTATTCTCTTTTTTATGGCTTCTTTGACGACGCTGATCGTTGATTATCGCGCTTTGCTTTGTGTGTGTGTTTCGAACGTGATTGGTAAATTGACTGATTCTCTTCCCATCTCCACTTCCCTTCTTCTTCTACTCCATCTGCTGCATCTTCTCCTGCTCTATTCAGCCTCTTTCTGTCTGTGCTCTGCATTGTGTTCTTCTGTTACTGTTAGCTTGGTTTTTTTTCTTCTTTTAGTGCCGTTGCTTTGTTTATCTCTTGTTAACTGTTTTTTCTTGTACCTCTTCTCATTTGTTGTTGTTTCTGTTTCTGTTTCTGTTGTTCACCTATCGACGCTTCGATGACCTTACGTTTAATTTATGCCAGACCAGACCGCAACAACAACTGCAATAAACCCCACGGCCTTGTAATGGTTCTGGGCAAAGGCAACAACGCGGTGGAAACTCGGTTGTGTATACCCTGCAGAGTCGTAAAGTGTGAGAGAGTTGCCTGACGCTCGTAAAAAAGGTTGAGCTGGGCAGAAAACTAGTTACAGAGCTAGATCTCAGGATCTATAGCGACTACGGTCATCAAATTTGCTATGCACTTACTTCTAGCCATTATCTACACTCTCCCACATCTCATATGCAATGATGGCTCAAACTCTCCATAATAATCACATATTATAGCATCGCATTTCTCATTTCTCTTTCATTTCTCGCAATCATACAGAGTATCTTCAATTCGCTTTGTCATTCGCATTGCTGCATTTTCGTTTGGTTTTGGTTTTTTCTTTTTTTCTGTTGAATATTTTGGCCAAAAACTTGCCTCGCCATGTTGCACTCTCTCTGTGGCACGCCGGAAAAGCATTGTTTATTGTTATTGTTGGTTAGCTGCGCTGCCAACTTTCGCTGCCTGAGAAAAGTTGTGTGTGAAAAGCGGCATCAGGCTATGTAAATGCCAAGTTTGTTGTGGTGTGTGTGTGTTAAGGTGTGCAGGTGTGTGTGTTGGCATTTGCTCTAACAAGGCTATAGAAATTAGCTGACATAGAAATATATTGCCTCAACAAAAGCAAAGCAAAACCAAAGCAAAGCAAAAAGCAAAAAGCAAAAGCAAATCATTTGAGCGTGGCAATCAATCCAAGTGCAAATGCCATAAGCCGCACAGCTAAGCCCCACTGTGCGACAGGCCCACTGTGCGTCAGCTCCAGTTCCAATTGGCCAGCCCCCTCCCTCCCCCTTCCCTTGCGCTCCCACAACAGAATCGAAGGCTGACAAGTGAGCGGATCAGTGGCTGCGACTTGTTTGTTCGCTCAGAGCTCGAGATGTGCAAAATATGATGATGATAACTTTGACATATTCATCGAGAAGCCGAGTTGAGGCTGAAACAAGTTTTGGGCCCAAAAAACAAGCCCAGCAAGCTGAATAAACAAACTGAAAAACTATCTAAAGGCAACATGCTGCCACAAGGCAAGTGCAATAACAAAGCAAAGATGAGACTGCACTTGATGAGCTTTTTGGGGGAGTATACTACAGAAGAGAGCTTTAAGCAGCTTGGCAGAGGGTTAAAGAGCTTTCAGGACTGCAAACAGCTTTAAGTATTCCCAATGCAGCGTGAGCCTTAAGCAGCTGCAAACTGCAGCTTTAAGCAACTTTAAAAGCTGCAGACCTGCACTTCAAACAGCTTTTAGCTGCATGCAGTATAAACATATGTAAATCAGCTTTAATTAGCTTTTTCTGCTGCCAACCAAAGCTGTTAGCTGTTTCAAGCCAGAACAGCCCATCAGCTACCTCATTTAGCTTTAAACAGCTGCAGCAGCCTCCAGCTAGAGACTACTAGACGCAGTTACATTTAGCCAGGTCAGGTCAAGGGGTCAGTTCACTGCGCTCTGGTCACACTTGCAGCACACATATTGAGCTGAAAGATTAAAGATCGCTTGGGCACACTTCAACCAAGCAGAAACAGAAGCAGCACGTAACAAATTAACTCGCAAGAGCAAGAAAAAAGCAGCTAAAAAAAAGGTTGACCCTTTTGGCTGTAAACTGTCACAGTGCGCGGTATAAAAAAAGGCCAAGTCGTTGACTCGGACTCGGACTCAGCGGTTTAATGGCTGTCGCGCGTCGTGGTTCATTGAACCAAGCACAGTGGCTCTCAAACTGCATGCAACTGTGCCCAATGATGATGACAAAAACATATCAGCTTTTTTATATTTGCTGCTGGCCAACATTCAATTTGTCTGAGAACTTTTTTGGCTAACAGCAAATTCAATTTGCAGCGCATTATTAACCCATTAATGACCTTAATTTGTTGTCGCTTTGTTTGCGTTCTGTTTTCGCTGTCTCTGTCTCTGTCTCGGTTTTATGAGGAATTAAACAAATTAGCCAAAAGCGAGCTAAAACATTAGCTAAAAGCAGCCAAAACAACTGCGACCCTACCATAATGGGATTGGACTTGCTTGGTCGCTTGGGGAGTCGTCGTCGTCGTCGTCGTCATCGCACTCCAATGGAATTCACATTGCTTAGGTCATCGTTGGCACGACAATTAACCACAACACTGGTAAATGGGGGCTGTGACCAGGGGCGTGTACAAAAAGGGGGGCGGACAGGTTCTATAAGTACTGCGACGTGTTGTTGTATACAACTAAAAATAATTTGATTACAACGCCCGTAATAATGGAAATGAGCTAAGCGAAAGTCATGAGAGAGACGATAAAACTGACGGGCTGACAGCGTTTTACAACACTGGCAGGGAGGAAGAGGGAGAGCAGGAAAGAGAGAAAGAGCATGTGCGTGCTAAGAAACTGCCTCAGGTGAGGGAGAGAACTCTAAAATGATTAATAGTTGCCTAGACACTTCATAACACTGCATATTTAGTGTCATTTGCAACACTGTCACAGTTGCAGTAGCAACTCTACTCCTTCGACACTTAATAACACTGCATTTTAAATGCAGTTTGCAACACTGTCTCAGTTGCGATCTCTTTCCTTCTCTTCTCAACACTTTATCAACACTGCTAAGTGCACTTTGCAACACTGGCCACACCTGTCTGCGACGCGTGCCGCAGAAGCCTCGCAAAAAAATATGGCATTAAAAAAAACCACAAACTGTCTAAAATTTCAAATTGGCAGCTGGCGAAGGCAGAGAAGGAGAGAGAGAGGAAGGGAGAGAGAAAGGGACAGCTGTCCACTTGCCCGAAATATAATTAATAATACAAAAAAAAGATGAAAACCGTAGCAAAACGTTCGAAAAAGGAAGTCAAACAAATCCCACGGCCTGCAAAAGTTTTGGCCGGAAGCGATGGCAATAAGTAAGCGAAGCCAGCAGCGGAACCTTTCCCGCTGCCCCCTCGCATCCTTCCTGCCTGGCAGGGAATATGATTGAGCAGCGGAAGAATCGGAAAAAAGAGAAGGAGAAGCAGAGAGAGGAAGAGAGAGAGAGAGCCTAAGCCAACAGAAACTGAAACTGAAACGCTGAAGAAGGCGACGCCGAATGACGTCAATTCTGGGGCAAACTAATAAGTCAACAATGTGAGGAGAGAAGGGGACAATGAAGGGGGCAGTAGAGGGGACCCGCCATGACTGACACACATTTTATTGACAGTTTTGGTTGGAGGGAATTGGAAAAAGGCATTAAATGAGTGCGGCATGAGTTGACACAAATAAAAGTTGTGGCAGGTAACATGGGAGCAGGCATGGGGCAACTTCACTATGATTAGCGACGCGGTAACCCGCTCCACATTCGCTCTGACAATCATATTAATTACTGGCCCCTACCCTAAACTCCCCCAATATTCCACCTATACTCCCCCATTTAACCCAGCTGCACAGTGTGTGAGGCAATCAAATTTGACTGCTTTCACATGGACAAACTCAGCAGTTTGGCAGGCGCAAAGGTAGCAGCTCGCTGCCCCCCACACAGTGCCTGCCAAAATGTTTCCTACTGGGTCTGTGTTAATAACGCCGTTTGGTTTATAAGCCGCGTTTATTGTTTTATGGCACGACGCGTCCGCCCCCGCCTCCACTCGCTACATGCCACATGCAGCAGGCCCCAAGGATTCGTTGCATAAAACATGAGCTCAGTGCGGCTGTGTCTGTGTGTGCAAGAGTGTGTGTGTGTTTACACACCGACAGCTGCGATGTGGAGCAGCAATTGCGTGTCAGCGGCAAAAGTTCAAAGTTGACGCGCTTTGGCAGCAGCAGCAACAACAACAACAGCAGCAACAATGGCAACATTTGCTGCGCAATAAATCTCAAACTGTGCAGCGCGACATGTCAAATGCATTAAAGCCTGCCCCCTCGCTTTTAATACCCTGGGAAAATGTGCCAGAATATGCCCGAGTGTGTGTGCTGTGTGTGTGTGTGTGTATCGATCGCTTGACAAAAGCGCCGCTAAAAGGTTTCATCTTAATCGAATCAGAGCGCGGCTCATTGCAGCTGCCTGTCAATTTTGATATGATGTGATACGTTGTGATATCATATGATATGATATGATATGTTACATATGTGCTGAAGGCAGCAACAATGACAGAAAGAGACAGAGACAAGAAGAGAGAAAAAGAGAGGGAGAGAGGCAGTTGTCGAGGCAACTTTATAAGGCAGTGCAGTTTAAACAGCGATAGAATTATCGATAATATGGATAGACTGCTGTGCATGAACTAACATAGTTTGTGGTAAATATCTCTACTTATTGCTATCGCTACTAACGATAACAGATTCTCACACCAGCGATAAACTATCGATATCTAGCAGCAGTCCCAGCCTACAGTTGCACAGGCACTGCTCTGCGCAAGAGGAGGCCACACACGCCCGTGTGTGTACGCTGAGTGGGCTGAGATTGCGTATGCTACAGGGGGAGAGAGGGGGGAGAGAGTGAACGGGGATACGAAGCAGGTAGCAGGACTCACTAGAAAACCCGCTTAATGTCTGCGACATGTTAAAGTGCTGCTGGCAAGCATGCCATAAATTCTACGACTTTGCCAGACATTTTTATTAATGACGCAAGTCGCGACTCGAGACTGGAGACACGGGAACGCAGAGAGAGAGAGAGAGAGAGAGAGAGAGAGGGAGAGAGAGAGACAGAGACTGCGAACAGGTGCTGCAGGCAGTTGCTAGAAGGCAGGGAGGGGGGCTCTAGGCATTACTTCCTAGCGCCCACTTCCTGAACGCTGTGCACAACTTTGGCTTTGGCCAAGAACTGGAAATTACTTGGCCACGCAAAGTGGCAAACTGGCAACGTGCAATTGGCAGGCAGTGTGTGGCAAGCGTGGCAAGTGGCAAACTGGCAAGTGGCGAGTGGAATTGCTGACGGGGCAAGAACCACTTGCGGCTCGATCGCGCTTGCATAATTAACAGAGCAACAACAACAACAAAAAGCCATGGCTAATATGCAGTTAGCTTTGGCTTTTTGCTGCATTTGCTACTCGAAACCGTTAAGACGAGGCAGCAGCAGAGGCAGCAGCAGAGGCAGCGGCAGAGGCAGCTGCAGCACCCAAACGTGCCTCAAACTGCGACTCAATCTGTGACTTTTTCCCATAATCAAAGCGCAGGCTGCAATATAATTTAAGACGCTTTTGTAGAGCTCTCTCTCTCTCTCTCTCTCTCTCTCTCCCCCTCTCTCTCTCTCTCTCATGTGTGTGCATTGTGTTACTATTATAATTATTTGCCAAGCCATAAATTATGGGAACTGTATGTAAGCGTTGCCACATCGCTTAATTACCCAGCGGCCATCTAATGTCTGGCGAGACAAGTCTTCAAGTCTTCAAGTCTTCAGGTCTTCAAGACTGCAAGACTGCAAGAGACTTCCCTTCCTCAAGTGTTGACTAATGCCTCCAAGTCGCCAGCAAAAGAAAAAAAGAGTTCAGTAAACCCAACAAAAAAAAAATCGGAGAAAAAACAAGTTAAAACAAAAAGCTCTCGCACATCACGTTGATGATGCTAATGATGATGATGATGATGCTGATGATGTTACAGTGGTAATTGCCTAATATGAGCGATCTCTATTAGAGAAGCAATTCATAAGTGAAATTGAGCTTGCAAAATGCGTGAGAAAGCGCAATAAAGCACTGCAGCAATCAATCAATTTAAACAAAGCTCATTGAGTGCAATTTAAAAACCTATTCAAACAGATTAAAGCTCTA
Source organism: Zaprionus kolodkinae (assembly GCA_018901885.1). Lineage (NCBI taxonomy): Eukaryota > Metazoa > Arthropoda > Insecta > Diptera > Drosophilidae > Zaprionus > Zaprionus kolodkinae. The sequence goes on from JAEIFM010000059.1 coordinate 165,639, forward strand.
TCTGGCTTAAACTGAGCTTAAAGCGCCATAGAGCACTCATCAAGCACATTAAAGCTGTCATAAAGCGCAATAAAGCTCATTCGAAAAGCCATCAAAGCTGTGATTTGCTTAATCTCAGCACATCAATCAATCACACACATCTTACCCACACATAAAGCTTTATAAAGCAATCAAAAAGCTCATAAAGCACATTAAAGCGCTTTGACAACGCATTGACCTTTAATCTACAAGTCTTTTATGTTTCTATATGTCTCACTTGAACTTGATGTAAATCATTTCTCACTCTCCCTCCCTCTCTCTCTATTTGTGTAGCTTCATTAGCTCATTTCGCTCAATTAATCAAACTTTGAGCTTAATTACTTAATTAATCCCCAGCAAAGCGTCGACATTCGTTTTCATCGCCTTCGCCTTTGCGTATCGACGCAATTTCCCAAATAATTCTCTATTTTTTTTTTTTGGGTCTAATGTCTGCGCAAATATTCTTTTGGGCGCCCTCAACTCACATGAGCCTCAAGTAAAAACAAAGAAATAGAAGAAGAAGAGTGAAAACGATAGAAAAGCAGCTCATTTCCGCCTGGGTCATTCATCATGTGCTGTGACGTCACATTCCACATGCCTTCGGACTTATAAATGTAATTAAAAGTTGTCACAACTTTGTTATTTCTTGTTTTTCCCACACGTTTCCCATGGCTCGCTCCATTGGGCCCAATAACTCGAACGGATATTCACATGCTCGGCCATAATACAAACGAGTGTATTCACTTTGAGTTATTCGGTTCATTCTCGTTCTCACATTCTTTCCCCTTTCCCGTATTACCATATCCATTCTCTGCTATCGTCTTACACTCTTTTTTTTTTGGTTTGTGGTTGATTTGATTTGCCCGGCGCTGACATGTCAAGACATGATTAAACATGTCTTAATGCTTGCTTAGTCGATTCGACTGACGCCTGACGAGGGCCTAAGGAAATCCGCGCCAGCACTCACATGGGAAATTAAGCTCCAAGTCAATGGGGGCAGAGGAGGAGGAGGAGGAGAGGAGAAGAAAACCACAATCGATTTACGCCTCAAGGCAGAGTGAAATGCCCAAAAGGAAAGTGTCGAAATTGACAGTGAGAAGCAGCAGCAGCAGAAGACATCGCTGAGGTTGAAGATGGCATTGCAGGAGAAGATGGAGTAGGGTATTAAGACGCCTTAGGCCCAATTAGTGCGAGAAGGTGCTAACTAAAGGCGGACTAGGGCGTATAACAGTTGAGAAGAGAAGCTGAGAAGTGGGAGAGACAGAGAGTGTTACTGCACCTGGAGTTGGAGGTGAAGCTGGAGAAGAAGCTGGAGAAGCAGGTGGAGAAATAACTGGAGGAGTAACTGGAGAAGAAGCTGAAGAAGGAGCTAAAGGAGGAGCTGCAACTGTAGATATACACAGTAAACTGTAAGATCTATGCCTAATTAGTAGCAGCCCTCATTGAGTACAGCAATTTCGAATTCGAAGTCGAAAACTACTTTGAAAATGTTACCTCCTTCTTGGCAGTACATTGTATTGCAGGATTAGGACAATCCCAGCTAAGATTCGCAGCTAATTACCCAACGGCACCTGCCTGCACCTGAGTAAAGGCAAAGGCATTTCGAATTCGCAGTCGAAAAGCGAGTTCGAAAAGGCAACTCTGCCGTCTCTCGCAGCACTATCGCAATCTCGCAATCGGAGCTAAGTCGCTAGTGATGAGCTCAGCGACGCGTCGCATCACTAATCGGCTTACAGTGGGCACCGGCTGTCATGGACAGCTGTCGCGGCCCGTGGCAAATCCTTTTCTAATTAAATGCCATAAATTTGCGCATTTAATTTTGTCGCCTTAGCTGAAAACTGCATTAACTAAATTAAAAGAGAAGCAGAGATAGAGAAATAGAGAGGGAGAGAGAGAAATTATGAAACCTAATCCGCTTTGGCGCATCAATTCGGAATGAAAACTCGTGAAAAACTCGACTGAACTGGGAAAACTGTAGGCAGTTTACCAAATGGGGCGAATTCAGTTTTTTTTTCGCATTTTCCCCGCGTGAAAAGGCCTCTGCTGGCACTGGCCTGGGGCATTCATCAGGCTTTTCCAAAAGGTCGTTTTGGTTCTCTCTCTCTCTCTCACGCTGGTTTGCTATAGGATGTGTTTACAGTTTACAGTTCTTTCGCTCTGAATACGAACCTGAAATGGAATGGAAAAGAAGAGAAAAGAAATACGAGCATTAGTTTGCAGTTGCTTACAAAAGGCGGCGGCGGCAGCAGCTGCCACGCCCCAGGCAGCTCACACACACACACACACACATACTTATACATACACTTATACAATATATACTATATATGGTATATGATTTCCAAGTTGAGTGGATTTTTTTGCAATAAAAAATATTTTTCTTGCTCGTTTCGTTTTTTTCCCCCTCCCCATTTTTTTCGCTGTGGTTTTTTATTGCAACGTGGGAAAAAGCAGTGAAAAAAGGATGTACAAAGGGGAAGAAGAGAGGAAGGAGGGCAGGGGGGATGCAGGATTTATGTGCAGAAGAATTTTGAATGCGAAAACTGCTGGCAGGCAGTGTACTCTATACTCTATACAGTGAATGTGCTGCAAGACAATCCCTTAAAACTGTCAGGCTAATGCGCGGTTTACATGTGTGAAGAAGGGGCTAAAAGAGACAAAAAGGAGGGATGGAGAAAGATGGGAGGGAGAAAGAAGGGGAAGAAGGTGATAAAGGAAAGTAAAGTAGGTCGCTTTGCGCAGATTTTCACTTGCTCTCGGCTGATTTGTAATGCAAATGAAGCAAACTTGGCGAGAATAACTAGCGCAAGAGGATGTAACTAACAGCGAAAGGGAGGCAGAAGGGAGGGAGAGAGAGAGAAGAGAGAGAGGGAAAGGAAACACGCGCGAAGCAGCAAACATGAAAACAACAAGCGGAAACAACAGCATAAACGACCGTAAAAGGGGATGAGCTGAGCAAGGCAAATGGAAAGACGAAGAGGGAGAAGCAGAAGGAGAGGGAGAAGGAGAAGCAGAGCAGACAAGGAACAGGGGCATAAGGCAGGACACGAGGGTAGTGCGACGTGCTGCACTTGACGAAACCAACTGCTGCACTCAACGACAGGATTCGAATTCGAGAGGCACTACCCCCTGCTCCTCTACTCTCTACTCTCCCTACCCTCGCTATCCTCTTGTGCCTTCTGCCTTGTTCGTCGGCAGGTGGCACACTTGGAAAGGGCAGAGAAAACAATAATAAGCAGACACAGCGGGTGGGCAAGGATAATCTCGAAAGGAAGAGAGAGAGAGAACCGCAATCAATTGCCAACGGATGTGAAACAGATAACGAACCAGAAGGTAACCAGAGAGGGTACCCAGATGGAACCCTGAACGAATGCCAAAGGAAATGCTCATAAACTGGACAAGCCTCGCTCATTAGAAGTCCGAAGAGGAATCCCCCTCCCCCACTTCACCTCTCTGAGAACGGAACCTGTCGCGGAAACCGTACTAACGAACCGAACGATGCGTTGTCAATGCGTCGCATAGACTGACCCAAACGAACTGGGGCAACTGTGTGGCGTGTACGTGGCACATGCATCATTAGAATTGTAACATGTGACTCTCCCCTCCCTCTCTCTGCCTCTCGAACAGCCTGCTCACCTCATTCCTAGAACAAGTGCAACTGCAAAAGGATTACGCAAAAGCGAGCAAGCTAAAACGCAGTCAGAAACAAGTAGAAGTAGTCGAATTGCAGAAAATAGACTAGCAGATACCCTGTAGTTGAGTAACAAGTGTGGCTAGTACCCCAACTTCAAAGTTTGCTGAGTTTAACTCGCACTGGCTGTGAGTTATAGCTAGTAATAGCTAGAAGTGCCAAATTTAATAGGTATCTCAACTGTTTTAGTGCATAACTTTGCTATGCCTCAACCAATCAATATGAAACTGTTATAGTTGGCTAATGCACTTAACTAAGTATCTACCAAATTTCAACACTCTAGCTGTAGCCTAATCGTCATACGGCCCGGTACTGCCAACAGCAACAGGGTGTCCGTGCTGCAACTGGCTTCGAGTTGAGTGCGCTCAAGCCTGAAATTGTTCGACTCAGTTGCTATTGCTGACTCTCTGGATTTTGTACTGGGTGTACACGAGGGGCGGTACGGTACTGCGGAGAGGGTGCTGAGTCTGGGGCGAATGCCTCGTTGCATTTAAATATTAATAAACATGGCGTGCCAAGCAAAATGCCGCGCGAGCTGCTGCTGCTGCAGCTACGTGACTTTCATGAGTCAAGCCTGGGTGCCACGCCTCTTTTGGCAAGAGGGGAGGCTAACCGAAAAGGTGTTGCCATTGCCACAGAGCGCAGTGTGGAACGCGCGCGCTGTTGCTGAACTTTGGCCGAAACGCCGCAGAGTCATGCAACCAGCTCGCAGCATTTTTACAGTCTCCCTCTCGCTCACTCTCCTCTCTCTCTCTCCCACTCTCTCAGCCTGCGCTCAGGCAGCCTTTTGTGGGCGCACCTTTTGGCCCGTTGGCGGTTGCCCGTTTTTGCCATTTTTGGCCATTTACCCAGGCCAGCCTGGGACCAGAGTTGCCATTCATGCAGTCTTTCATTCGTTCACTCACTCACTCACTCATTGCCTCATTCATTCACTCCATTCTCATTACTTTGTGGCCTGTGTCATGTCATAAGCTACAACAACATTAAATCATAGTTGGAACAGCAAAAGGGTTGCCACCGTGGGCAGTTCCCCAGCCAGTAGTTCCGCCCGTTCTGCCCAAGCCTCAATCGGGCATCCTGTTGCCATTGCTGGCGCCATGTGAAAATTACAATAACCATATGTAAAACGACGCCCAATGCTAGAGAAGACTAGAGTATGACAGGCGACAAGCGAGCAGAGACCCGAGACAGAGACAAGAGACGGAGACAAGAGACAGAGAAAAGAGACAGAGAAAAGAGACAAGAGACAGAGACAGAGACCAAAGAGACCAGCAAAAAAAAGAGACTGAAAACGCCAACAACAGCACCAAAATTAGTCATGTCCGACTCCAAAGCGAGTGGACAGCGGGAAGAAGAAGAGGAAGGAGAACCCAATAGAACCAGAATCAATGAAGCAGCAAACAAAGTTTTGCTAGCCCAGAGAGAGAGAGAGAGAGAGAGAGAGAGGTACAACAGCAAAACAAGCTCGAGATTTATATTATACCATAGTTTGTGATAGTTTTTGTTAGTTCTGCAGCTTACTTGATTTATGCGTTAGTCTCTCTCACTTTACTGCACTTTAAGAAGTCTAATTGACTTATTATTTCACAACTATTTATATGGTATTTCAGTTAGTTTAGTTTGCTTTAGTATGAAGGAAAAATATACTGAAAAATGATGAGGGGTCCCCTTACCTAGTACGCTAAAAGTCGAAAATTTAAAAGGGGGTATACTGCTTTTATTTTAATGTATAACGAGACATAAAGATAATGTCATTCCCCATGAAAATCGGTTGATTTTTAAAAAAGTTATGATAGATGAAAAATTAGGTTAGGCGTCATGTTGAGTATGTTACATGTCCAATTTTTGGTCGACTTTGACATGATTTTTGGCCAAAAATTAAGTATCGTTTAAAATCAATTTAAACACTTGTTTAGTACTAATTTTAACCTCCGCTTTCGATTAAAAGTAAAAACGGGCAATTTAAAATTTTGAAAAAAAAAAATTATTCCGAAATATGACTGGGGGGACCCTTGTATAAAACTTGAAAAAATCGAAAAATTGTAAGAAGTGAAAGTTGAAAATATTTAAATGTAGGAATGAAAAGGATGTCAAGACATAAACAAAATGTCATTCCGAAAGAAAATCGACTGATTTTCAACAGAGTTATGATGGGTGCAATGTGAGGTCAGAAATTCTGTCTAGGGTTTTACATGTCAAAATTTTAGTCGAGTTTGACATGATTTTTGGTCAAAAATTAAGTATCGTTTAAAATCGTTTTAAACACTTGTTAAGTACTAATATTGACCTCCCCAATCGATTAAAAGTAAAAACGGGCAATTTAAAATTTTGAAAAAAAAATGTTCTGAAAAATGGTAAGGGGGGACCCTTACTCATTGCAATAAAAATCGAACATTTTTCCCTACCTTTCTGATATACAATTGTACTTGCGATAGTTTTGTTTGTTTCTAAATATGATTATCGTGCACTTGATTTATGCGAAAGTCTTTTTCGCCCTAATGAACTGTCTGAGGAGTCTAATCAGTTCCCTTCCCCCTCCCTCACTTTTTCAACTTGCGTGGTAACTGCTGTCTGCAACTACCCCATTGCATATCGGCTATAGGAATCGCAACAAACAGACCAAGTTGGCAGACACAACGTTCTCAAACATTTTGCTTTTGTCTTGGCCGAGTTTACAGTATGCGTGTGTGTGTGTGTGTGTGCGTGTGTGTGTATGGCTTATGACATCATGCCAACTTGTTGGAGGTTTCTTATGCTGAAGCGTTGCCAAGCAAAAAACAAAAGAGCACGAAACAGAGAGACAAAAAGAGTAGAAAGAAAGACAGCAGCAAAGGCAGCTGCCAATACAATGAACGATGGACAGGCCCAAAGACAGAGACGGAGACAAAGACAGAGACAGGGAGAGAGACCCAAGACAGGCGCAGGGATAGAGACTGAGACAGGCCAGGGAGCTCTGCAGCTGGAGTTGGATTTGTAGTTGGGTTTGGGACGTGGCTTAGTCGGCTTTTGGCTAGTTAAAGTGACATTTGAATGTGTTTTATATCAAATGCCAATTGACAGGCTGACAGAATGCCCAACGATGATAATGATGATGATGATGATGCTGCCGATGATGATGATGATCGACTTGGTCTTCATCTCTGTCCACCATTTATGGCGCCCCGAAGAGTTGCGCCATGCCGGAGATTGGCAGTTTCTTATAGCGGAAGCGGACAAGGCAAATTCTCGCAAGTTTTACGATTTTTGAGGGGCCCCATTTGTTTTACACACCATTTGACCTTAGTCTGGCGACGTCTGCCAAAACCGAACCCGGCTAGTTCCATTTTTAATGAGCCCCATTTGAGAGTTAAAGCGTTTTTCAGTCTGTCTTTTTTTCATTTCTTTCTTTCTGACACAAATTCTAGCCGAAATGGCCTTTGAAAATGTGGTCGAGTTGAGTAATATCATTTTTGCTCGCATGTGGGCGACCTCATTTTGGAGGTGTGTCTCTGGTAAGCGGAAAAATCAATAGGCCTCATATCAATATGCAAATAGTCGTTAAAACAGACACACACACAAATAAAGGCTAAATAATTTCCATGGCTTATCAGGGAAAGAGAGAGAGAGATAACGCGGGATCTCGATAGACAGCTGGAAAGTTTCGACTTTGGTTGCATTGATAAGGTATTTTACGGCTGCAATTGCCAAATACATTAGAGATAGTATTGTGGGGGTGATGATACAATACCGATGAGATCAGTTCACACTTCCATTTGCTGTGCCAGTTATGATAGCTTCATTTGCATTCATATTTGTCAGAGTACGGTCAAACAGGTCTCATCTATAAACATACGCATAACTATAGTCACAAAACTGTAGCTGACTCTCAAACTGTGTAGTGATTGTTCAACTGCGATTAGCTCATTAAGTTGCCGAACGAGGCGCCGCGTCTCGCCGCGTCTTGTACGTGATCACAAAAAAAGGCAACGTAAATCTAAACTAAATTATAATATTATACCTCAGCAACAACAATGAAACATTTCCAAATGACAGCATAAACATTTCACTCGAAAAAAAGGCTAAAAAATGAACTTAGAAAAGAAATATTTTAAAGCGTGCGACACTCTCGCGAGGTGCATGGGGCGTGGCAGGCCACTTAAAAAACAATATCTAACGAGACTCAGAGAGTGAGTCGGAGAGACGTGACAAAAACACATGGTGAACATAAAGTTGGGAAATGAGGCAGGAGATACGAGTACGACAGCAGACCAAACCCAAACTCAGGTAGTTTCCAGCTACGGAATAGTATTTTTTCTCTCTAGCGACGCAATTCGTGGAAGACACAGACACGTAGGTGATTAGAGTGGGACGGCAGACAGACATGGCGCCAGGAAGACACGCGTGTCCTCTCTCTCTCTGCTGCAGGATGTGATTGTTCGCGATTTCGTCGAATTCCATTCGTTTCGGTTCGAGTCGAGTCTCGGATTCGGCAAGCAAAGTCAATTTCCAGCAATTAAATACAATCATCAATTGTCTGGCGTTTCTTCTCCTCTCTCTCTCTCTCTCTCTCTCTCCTTCGCTTCGTGCAAAATTGCCACCATTAGCAGGCGATATTTGTTTTCATTTTTTCCCCATCGCTTTTCCTTCTCAGTCATTCAACCATCATTTGCCATTGCCATTGACATTTGAACCTGCCGCGCTGATTGAACCGCAGCTACAAAATTGCTACACAGATATAGCAATAGATATAGTCGCTAAATTGGCACAGGAATTCCGTAAAACAAAAAGAAAGATACGACGATCGTGTGTTTGTGATTCAGCGGCCTTTTTGGCCTTTGATTTTCTGAATACCTTGAATATCTACGCAATTATTCAGCAATTAGAGGGCGGCAGAAGTATAGATAGAGTGCGTCTTCAAACTTAAATTGATAGACGGGAATTTCCAGGAAATTTCTAAATTCAGATATGATGCCACGATTTCAACGATTTTTATCTTAATTTGATTCTTTCTTCAAAATTATAGTTAAATATAGTTTTCTTTTGAGATATTGCATGGTTTGCTGGGTATAACTCGTTATCTTTGTCAATTTATTTATTTCTCTCTTTTAAATAATATTTTTCTTTTATTAATTTTTTCCTTTTGCATATAAAACCATTTCAATGATTCTCTGCCTGTTTTTTCTATCAATATCAATGGCAGCACACACATTTTTCTCTTACTTTCTTCTCGACTTGGCAATCATTCAACTCTGCGCTCTCTCTCTCTCTCTCTCTCTCTCTGTCTTTCTATCTGCCCCCTCTGGCTGCACTTATTTATTGCCTGCTGCACTCGCATTTTCAATTAGTTTAATTTGTCTTCTGTCCACTGTGCACCGTACTCTGTGTCCAGTGTACACTGTCCGGCACGCGTCAATTTGCTTTCTATGACATTTTCTGCTGCTGCTCGCATTCTGCGCGTGTCTCACTGCGAAAACACTTTGCAATTCACAATTTACAATGATTGTCAATTGCAATTACACTTCGGCTCCCCGCTCCTCTTTATCACCCCCCCTCTCTTTCTACCATCTTTCATGCTGTCAAGTGCCAATAGGCAATTTCACTTTGCAAATCGAACAACAACAAAAAAAAACTTTCATTTTAATTAGCTGCAGAGCGAGAGGGGAATAGAGAGGAGGGAACTCGAAAATCGAAATAAAAATCAATTTTCAATCATGCGAGATTTGAAAATAGCAACAATAATTACAACAACAAAAAAAAGCGAGTGAGGCAAAGCAAACCGCAGATTCAATTTTTTTCCATTTTTATGCCAGCCAAAAGGTCAATTAGCCAGGCAACTGGCCACAGCAACAAAAACTAATCAAAATCAAATCACTTTTTGACTGACAGTTGTACTAGCCAAGAGAGGGGGGTGGCAGAGGGGGGGAGGCAGGAGATTTCTTTAACAATTGCAAACCCGTTTACAGTTTGACGTTTGCAATTCGAAAGGCAGAACAACAACAACAACATCGCATATTTTCTGTGGCTTATTACAAAGCGCCTTTTGTTGTTGTTGTTGTTGTTGGCTGTGCAAGGTGTGTCCCAGCTGCCGCTTTAGGCCAAGTCAACTGAGCCACCCGCAACCGCCACAGCAGCTGAAATTGGCAGTCTGCTCAATGACACATACATACATGCACAGTGACTGTAGAACTGTGTGGGCGAGGGAGGAGGCAACCAAAACAGCTCGTGGAAGAGAGAGAAAGAGGAAGACTTGAGTGAGTGAGCACACGCTACACAAAACTGTCTAATTAAAACTCGCAAGCACAAAAAATTCCATTTGATATTTGTTTTTTTTTTTAGTATTTCATTTATTTATTTTTTATACTTCTTTAAGCTGCTTCCTTACTAATAAAAATACTAGACAATTTGCTATGTTCAATTTTATTTTTTATTTAATTATTTTCTAAACTACTTCTAAATAATTAAAGCTCAATTTGGAATATTAAAACTATTATTCTATGTGTCTACTGTCTTCTACTAAAAACGTATTTTGAATTAACATTTTTTTATTTTTCTAAGCTATAAAAATAAAACTAAAAATAATTTCAGCAGCCGCTGTAAAAACTAGGCAATTTAATTGTATTTTATTATTTCTACCTCAAGCTAAACTTAGGCTCAACACACAGTTTCAGAGCCATCGCACAGTTGTAGAGTCGTGCGCAATTGTGTTGTGAGTTTCCCCTTGCAGTTCGCTTTGCTTGGCGATTACATAAACAACTACTTTTTTTTTTGTTGCTGTGCGTTGTCTGTTTGCATTGTACAACCAACTACAGCAACAACAACAACAACTACGCCAGTAAATAAATAAAAAATAATATAACTTGTTCATTAAACACGAGAACTGCAAACAGACTCGACTCGCACAGCTCGACCCAAGCCAAGTTTGTAATGTTTGTAAATATTATAAAAAAAAACTCGTTTACAAAAAACAACAACAAAAACCAGTGCCAAGTGCTGTAGTTGTTGTTGTTGTAGTTTTACTGGCATGTAAATTTTTGTTAATAGCACAAGTTTTTCATCAGACCACATGCTGAATAATAAATAATAAAAAATAAACTGTGCAGAGAGGGAGAGGGAGGAGCGAGAGAGAAGGCAAGTTGATGCTCGCGGAAAAAATGAAATTGAAAAAATAAATAAAAGTTTTTACATAGTTAGGCAGGCAGTGATTTTTAATCACTCTGAACGGGACTGGAAGTGGAACTGGGCACTTGCCTAATCATCAGAGTAGGAGAGAGGAGAGGGGGGCAGGCACAAACAGGTTGCAGATGCAACAAAATGTGGCACATAAATCAACAGCCAAGACGAGAGTCGACTTGGAGAGTCGCGTCTCTCGCATCTTTCAATTATAAGTCAAATGCCATTGCCAGCTGTTTTCCAGAGGCAGACGCCGAAAGGGGGCGTTGGTGTGGTGACTACACGCCCCCTATGGCAAAACACTTGCAGCTGCTGCGGTTGCATGCTGAGAGGCAGCGCAGGCAGTGGCAGAGGCAGCGAGGCAGAGGCAGCTGCTCGAGCAGGCAAGCAGCATGAAAGTTTTTCCCTCGTTTTCTGGGTCACTCAACGCAGCGAAAACAAATGTAGAAAGAGTGAGAAAAAGGCAGAGAAAGAGGGAGAGGGGGGGGGGGGAAGGCAAGACAGACAAACAACAAAACAAAAGGCAGCGCGATGCTGCAGCTGCGATAAGTTTGTCTCTCTCTCTCTCTCTCTTCCTTTCCCTCTCTCTCACACTCGACCAACGTGGCGTATGCGCAACTTTGCGGCTTGGCACACTAACTGCGACTAGAAGATGCGCACAGTGCAAAAATTATGATACACATGGCTCAGATTACACACAAGGCACACACGCACACACACACTCAGTACACACACACAGCCAAGAAAACTGGCCAGTTCAAAGACCGCTTGGAGAAGAGTTGGCTAACGCGCTTCGCTGCTGACCCAAATCGCATGAGAGCCGCATTCCACACACGACGCGACACACACACAACTTGCCACATGCCACTTGCAACTGGCCGCAAAATGGCGTATCGATGTCGCCAAAAAAACAAAATAAAGTTAAAATAAAAAGCTAAAACCGGCGGCCAATTATGTTAATTGTTAGTTAAATTTCAAGACTCTAGGCTCAGAGCACGTTGCTAATTAGGCGCGAAAATTGTGTAGAGAGAAATCTCGTATCCCCCTCGAGGGGGTTGCCTCGCAAATTAGTTTGTCAACAGTTTGACAAGGTCTGCGCACAGGTATTCGCGCTATTTGAGTATTGATACAGCTGTGGCCACACGACAATTTAGGCCGCCCCATAAAGCCAAAGATACAAATATAGAGGGAGATATAGATGGAGATACAGAGACAGATACAGATACAGATGGAGATGGAGATACTCGGCGACCAGGCTACAACAGGTGCTTGAGGCTAACACGCTGTCAAAATTGTTGCCAATTTATTTCGTAGAAATAATATACAAATTATGCAAATAGAGAGAGGAAACAGAGGAAGAAAGAAGCTAAAGAATGGGGAAAAAACGTTGAGAAATTCCCCAGCAGCAAAGACTAAACTATTAAATATGCAAAAATTAAATTAGATAAATAAATATATAATTAATTCGACAGAAAATGCTAGAGAAATAACAGAACAGTTGTAAGTATAAATAAAGAGCAGAAATATTAATATAAACAGTTGCAAATTTGAAGAAACTGATAAAGAAATGCCATAATATTAAAAAAATTAACTTTAAAGCTTGCCAAGAGTGTAAAAGATAATCTCGCCTCAATTTAATAAAGAAATAACATAATAAACATATTATAATCCCAGTAAGTTGCATTACAGACAATTACAACATAGTGAGATAACACTAAAAGGTTGCAAAACCCATTCAAATAGAGTAATGCAACGAGATAAGATACGAAGAAAGAGAAATAAAAACAGTTGCGATATTGTGAATCATAAGAAATGCTGCTCAGTTCTAAAGTGATGCAGATAGTAACCGAAAAAGATGTTGAGCAAGTCTATAGGAATGTGCTATACATATAGTTCTTCAAAATTTTATCAAGTTCCTAAAGCAACATCAATGTCATTGAACCACATAAGAGTTATGGATCGATAGATGCTTTTTTTTCCAACGAATACATTTTCCTGGAAAATAATACCCCCAGTCGGGATCGCATCAGTTTATATAAATACTCATAGAATATATGTATTACCCGACATAGTGTGTGTGATATGACCAGCATAATAAATAACCAGAGAAATGTTTCGACTATTTCAGTACGACAACTTCCACTCTCCGATACTATATACGATACGATTCTCAGAAGTTCTATTTGCAATGCGATTTTACGAGCATGTTGCGCGTTGCTTTTTCTCGGTTTTTTCTCTCTTATTTTATTTTTTTTAACGTTGTTGATTTTCTTGTAGATTTTCTCAATTTGGGTCAATAACATTTGGCAAAGCGAAAAAAAAAAACAAAAACCAAAAGGCAGCCAAGGCGGCAAGTTCTGTGTAAAGGCCAACAACAACAATAGAAGCCACAAAGTAATTGTAAAAAAAAACAAACACACATACACAAATCACTGTGAATTAATTAAAAATAATTTTCACAAATTTTTCAAAGCGCTTTTCACACATCGCTTTTCGCTTTTTTTTCTCTTGCGGCCAACTGCAAATTGCGGCTAAATAAAAATAAATTATGCAGCAAGTGCGATATGTAAATGGGAATATATATAGTTATAATATTTGTTAAATTATATATATATTATGCTAATCGAGCTGTGCATTTATTATAGAGATCAGTGACTGCCATTAACAAGTGGCATATTTAAGGCGAAAGTGTAACGAATTTGTCAAAGTTTTCATTCGAATTTGAATTATGTGAAATGCTCAAAGGGGAAGCTTTTGTTTTTGTTGTTCATGTTGTTGTTGTTGTTGTTGTTGTGGCGATGAATAATAAAGTGAAAATCTTGAAATCATCAAGAGAATATTTAGCTGTTATTTATTGCATTTGTTGTTGTTGTTGCTGCTGCTGCTGAAAAAGTGAAACAACTTTTACTTTTTCAACGTCGCTTGACAAAAGCGGCCGACCGAGCGGCAGAGCTAAAGATACAGATACAGATACAGATACAGTTGCTGAGATACTCGGTCACAGATACACTCGGCTAGTCTGGAGATACAGAAATAAATACACAGACAGATGTTGAGCCAGTCCCGCAGTGCTGTCAACTTTTGAGAACAAAAAGAAGCTGTTTATGCACAAAAAAAAAGCCAAAGAAATATATATGTATAGTCAGATAAAGCGTAAAAATGGCTTAAACAAGCTAAATTTAACAGTATTTAAGCTATATTTTCATTCTTGAAAACAAGCCAGTTTTGGCTGTGAAAAGCCAAAATGCGCAGCACTCTAGTTTCAGTAGTGACAAATTCTTTCTTGAGTGAAACTTTTTTGGTGTAACTGTAAACTGTAGTCGATTTGCATATGTGTGTGTGTGTGTGCGAGTGTGTGTGTGGGTTTATATTTGTGTAAACATTTCATAATTATTTAAACAGCGCGTGGGCTGTCTCCATAAAGAAAACAAAAGCCATTTGCATATAGTATAGATATATAGCTATATCTATACAGAACCTGAGCGATTTCGCCATTAGTGTCACCCTCACTCCTCCCTCCCCTTCCACCCCATAAAACACTTTACACATATTTGTCAACAGTTTGACAGTCACCACACTCCCTGCCACACCTCCGCCACAGTCCTCCGCCCTTGGCTGTCGCAATTTTGGCAGCTCACAATTTGTCAGCTTTTCCGCGTTTTCCAGCGTGAAAATGCTCACTTAAAAATAGACTGGAAACAGCTGCCACACGATATATGTAGTATATATATTATATAGTATTTGTTGTATCCATAAACACATACTATAACTCTCGTGTATATCGTTTATATAGCCGTGTTTGTTTACCCGCAAAATTGTTTAATCAAAAGAACTAATAAAGCGATAAAATAGAGGTCGCACCGTGTACATAGAGAGATAGAGAGAGAGAGAGACAGACGCTTTATCGCCCGATTCCAAAATAAACAACAGAAACAGAAAGAGAAAAGCTGAAAGAGAGAGTTGAGTGAAGAAGAAGGAAATACCCTTATAATGCAGTTATGGCATCGTATCGTATATGTAACTCGATAGATCGAGTTTGCACTGTAAACACATTATTCTATTATTTTCTCAAAGTTAGCTAACTGATCTGCGGTTATACAAGAGTTCTAAGTACGTTTTGCTTCCACTCTCTATAGAGCACAAAGAATTGTAAGCTGAGACAAAGCTACAGTGTGAGTCAGGCTAGTCTTTGCACACTATTTACAGGGTATCGCGTGTTTGTCGTGTCTGCAATTTGACTGTGCAAATACAAAGACGAGTCCAAGGCAGACCTTTCTTATAGATATGGTGCTGTACACTGATATGGGAAGTGCCTTATCTGCCTGCTCAGCTGATACCAGTGCTACCTTCATTTAACACCACCCCTACCCCTACCTCTATCTCCTCTCTCTGTCTACTCCCTCTATCTACCCTGCCTGTGGCTTACCTCACTGTTGGCCACGTTAAGGTAGCGCGCGCTGTGCTACCGTAAAAAGCCACGCGCAACGTTGCAACGTTCGCTTGTTTAATTAATTGCTGTGTGTTTATGAGCTACCTCCGGTACAGCCCCTACATACATAGGTAGGCCCCTACTCCAAAAATATGTATAAAGAATTGTTGTCATTGTTGTCTTCACTCATCGCAATTTCATTTCTTTTGCCAGACGACGCTTGTCATTGCCGTTACACAACACCAGCAGCAGCAGCAACAATGGCACCCTCTACTCCCCCTTCCCCTCCCCCCAAACCCCACTCCCCTACCCTGCCCCCACTCTGCAGCAACGGGTTGCCGCATTGTCATCACATTTTGCTGTGACAATTGCGACGTATCTGGCCAGATATCTGAGGCATCTATCTATCTATCTGCGCGACGAGTACTCGACGAGCATAAAGTATTCATCAACACTCATGAATACACGACGATTGTCTGTCGGCCTTGGGGCAATGAATAGCCCACATAAAACACGTGTGAAAAAGCCGCCTTTTGCCATTTGCTATCGTATATCGGGCCAAGCCCATTGCAAAAAGTCAATATGGTTTTTTTACGTTTATGAAATAGTTTAACAAAAAAGTCTATAAAATAAAAAAAAGGGAGTTAGTGTAGTAAATTGCTAAATTACACTCGCAATTTGACAAATGATGAAATCGATTGCATTGTTATCGACATCGAATGCAGTTGAAATATCAATTGAATTGCATGACAAATCGGTCATCGTATTGTGGCGTAGCGTATCGTATCGTATCGTATTGTATCGTATCGTAGTACTCGACTCGTTACGATATTGAACTTCAGTTTGGCTTATCATTCTGCCTCTGTCCCTCTCTCTCTCTCTCTCTCTCTCTCTCATTCCCTCTTCTGCTGGTCTGGTTTCGATTTCTATTCACTTTCGATCTTATCTTACGCTCCTTCTTCCTCTCCCTCTCCCTCTTTCTATCCCTTCGTGTGTGTATGTTTTGTTTACCTTTTTTTTACAAGCTGCCAATGATATTTTCCATTTTCAATGAGTTTTCTCTATTTTCTTTACTTGCTGAGTGATGCACATGCTGTCCCCTCTCTCTCTCTCTCTCTCTCTCTCTCTCTCTCGCTCTCTCTTTCGATCACTGACCTTATCAGATCGTTGCCTTTGTCTGTCTGTCTCCTTCTCCTGCTTCTACCTACTGCCTGTCTGCCTGTCCTGACTTGGCTTTTAATCAGTCTCAGGCAGCGCATAATAATCAAGCATTAACATGCTCATCATCATCATCATCATCGTCATCATCATCATCATCAACTCGATCATTATGCACATTGTCATTGTCATTTTCATTATGAATTGTGATTGCGTTTCCAGAGCACTTGCAGCAACATTAATTTTAATGCTCTCGGAAGCAGCAGAAGCAGCATTCGCGAGGAGACTTTACCGGGTTCCCGACTCCCTACTCCCTACTCTCCCTACTCCTCCACTCCTGTCTCTCCCTGTCTGCCTACTCCTTCCTTGCTTCTCTACCCTGCTGTACTGCAATCCCTTCTCAACTGCCTACTCCTCTGCTTGTCTCTCCTGCTTCTCCTCGACTCTCCTCGTCACTCCATCCCTCTCCTGGTCCCACTCCTTCTCTCATCCCTTTACCTACTATATATCCGGTGGTTGAGCAAGGAAGTGAGTACATGGTTGAGGCAGGAGAACGGGAAAGCGGGGCAGAGCAGGAGTGCAGCAGTCAGGCCTGGCCTGCTCTGTCCATGACTGCCATGAATCACTAACTAACTAACCAGTGAGAGAGACAGCTGCAGCTGTAGTTAAACAGAGACAGCATGAATTGCAGCATTGCCACACATTGTTGTTCTCTCTCTCCCCCCAATCCCCCACTGCCTCCTTCGAGCAGAGGAGGAGGCATTAATCGTTGTCCATTATGCAAGACACGCGCCTGCGGCCGCCAACTGCAAACCATATGCGTTGCAGCAGGCGAGCAGGGGCAAAGGGAGGGGCAGAGCAGCCAACTGGGAACTGGGCGTCTACCTGGCCTAGGAAGGTGCCACACGTCGCATCGCGTCGTTAGTTACATAGCCCGCGGTCCATTTAAGGGCGACAACGACGACGACGACAGCAAAAAGCGAAAGCGTTTTCAAGACGCCTCCTACTCCCCCTACTCCTGCCCCTCCTTCCAAGTAGACCTTGGCGCGGGTTTTTCAACCTCGTATAGGTACTCGTACCCGATGAGTACCCGGCCGGTACCGGGTTCCTTGTGAACGCAGCAGGAAACCTTGACATCACAAAGTGGGCAACGTCATAAATTTCACCGCAAACCCCGCAGTTCCCGTCATTCCCGTCGTTCCCGTTTCGACCATGTGTGCGCTCTAAGCAACCCAAACAGCTGATGGCATTAGCTGGCAGCGTGCTCATAAAGTATCTGTCAGATACCAAGCGTGTATCTGTGACAGTCAAAATAGAAGGCGAAAGTTTTTGTTTTTTTTCTTTTTTTTTAGCCGCACAGACACAGTGGTGCCACGCCCCTGGTACCCTCCCCCGCCAACCACTTCAAAGATAGCAAGCAATATAGTATATAAAAAAAAATATATATAAATATATATCTACAGAGAACTGTAGAATCTCTTTGAATTTCGCATGAAATAAATTAAAAACGAAATACGCGATAAACGCAGAATGATAAGCAACAAAGCAACAGCAGCAGCAGTAGCAGCGCCCCCTGTGGACAAAAAGCGGTTAGGACTTTTGCTTTAAATTGATTTCATGTCAGCGGGAGCAGAAGCAGACGGAGATGGAGACACGGTTCAAGCTGCCGATAAGCGTTGCCCATTTTGAGAATTGGAGCGTGCGATCCCCACTCTCTTCCACTCTCTTTTCCCCTCTCTATACCCTTCTTAACCACTTAGAAAATCAATTTGAAAGCAGAGACAGAGACACACATAATTCTTGCCACGAAAATTGCTTGAGCGAAAGTTGGCAAAAGCGGCGAGAGAAAGAAAGACAGATCTCATAATGCGGAAGCAGTGGAGAGAAGAGAGAAGAGGGAAGAGAGAGAGGAGCAGGTGTACAAAGGCAAGGGAAGTAAGAGCAGCTGAAGCAGGAAAGCAGTTGAAGAGTGTGAGAAGGGAGGGGAAGAGAGTAGAAGAGCAGCTGAAGCAGGGAAGCAGTAAAAGTGCGTAGGTAACGCAAGAATGGGGTTTCTAACTCTCTAACTGGCCTACACTCTTCGCCACA
The DNA here is from genome assembly GCA_018901885.1 of Zaprionus kolodkinae. Lineage (NCBI taxonomy): Eukaryota > Metazoa > Arthropoda > Insecta > Diptera > Drosophilidae > Zaprionus > Zaprionus kolodkinae. Next base: position 184,169 of record JAEIFM010000059.1, read on the forward strand.
CTCTTTTACACTCTCTACCCCTCTCCTCTCTCCCCCCTCCCTCGCTTATAATCGCTTGTAATGATGATGAATGCTGTGCAATCTTCATAATGATCAAAATGATTGTTTGATTGCCGCGCGCTTACGTTCCTCTGCCTCCTCGCACAGCTTTCGCTGTGTGTGGAACTGTGGAACATGTCGTGTGGATGCCATATGTGTGGAAGCTGTTTCAAGTGATTTATGTCAATGTTCGCTACTTCGTATTCTCCTGCTTCTTCTTCTTCTCTCTCGCTCGTTGTCATTTTGGTTTTCCAATCTTGAACAAATTGCCTGAAAATTCTTTTGTGTCGCGCATGTGTGTGTGTGTGTGTGCGTGTGTGTGTGTGTGAAAGGTCACGCGGCAGCATTAGGTAGGTAGTTGATGAAAGGAGTTTCAGAGCATGTGTGTGTTATCAGTCAAGCGTTGGAAATTTCTTGAGAGATGAAGCAACTTAAACGTAAAAGCCGCAGCATTTTTATGTAAATTGGTATTAAAAAAAAAAAATAAAGAGGAAATCGAGGAAAAAATGAATAAACCCAAAGCGCGCGTGTTACATGCCTCATTGATAAGCCCGAACAGCCTCCCTGCCCTCTCTAACCCAGATACAGCTTGCTGACAGTTTTGAAGTCATTAGGAAAGCAATAAGCCTGCGGCGCAGGCAATGCCTTTGCAACTGTAGCTCGACTGAGCAAGGCTTTTTTTTTCGGTCATGGCGCCCACGCAGTTGCTGTGCAACTGTAACACGTTGGTGACTAAGTGAGCAGAGCAGCCGCAGGCGAAGGCGAAGAAGGAGAACGAAGAGGAAGAGAGAGAAGCGAGACAGCGTCAATTACAACGCCCAAATTGCATTTAATTAATGAAAATGTATCGCCAAAGCACACCCACACTCACACACACCCCAACACACTCACACATTCACACCCAAGGCAAGCACGCAGTTTGACATGCGCGCAGAACTCACCTCTCGATTGTTGTTGTTGTTGTTGCTGCTGCTGCTGTTGTTGTGGCTGTTATTATTGATGTGATTGTTGTTGTGTGGATTGTGATGATATTGTTGTTGTTGCTGCTGCTGATTGTTGTTGTTGTGCTGTGTAGATGCTGCCGCTGCCGCTGCCGACGTCGATGATGACGACGACATACGCGATCCGGGCAGATCGCGCCACCTGAGCACCCCCATGACCGCCTGACGTACCCAACGCCGTTCAGCGCCTTCGCTATAAAATGCCACCTTGTTGTTGCTTCTTGTTGTTGTTGTTGCTTGCTGCAGTTGTTGCTGCTTTTGTGCGCTGCGCTTGTGTTGTTGTTGCAGGCTGGCTCTGGCTCAGGCTACAGTTGCAGCTGCATTGAACAGTTTTACACTGCTTTGCTTGTGGGTGGCTTTGGGTTTGAGGGGAGTTGGACGCGCGCAGGCTTCAAACTGTAATTGTTGCTGCTGCTTTGCTTAATTGTTATAATTTTCGCAGTCGTTTTTCTTGCGGCATTCGCAACTGACGCAAATTATTGTTATGACTGTAGTTGTTGTTGTTGCTTTTTCTTTGCACGTCCCGCTCGACTCGTTTGACGGGTTTTTTTTTCGGTTATTTTTGTTCAGTTAGTGTCAGCCAGTGACTGCCAAACTGAGCTTTGATCGCAAAACTGTGCGTATTTTTAGCAAAATTTCTAAGCAAATATTTTCACTTAAAGCAAACACACACATGCACACGCACTCATACACACACACACACACACACAGGCAGGCTGGCTGTGCTGTTTTATTTTTGTCAGTGGAGTGCAGAAGATGGAGACGCAGACGGAGACGGAGAAGAAACACACGCACCGCAGCCAGAAGAGAAAATATATTTATAATTTGACTTTTATTTGATTTTGTTGGAGAACATGAACAAACACGTCGTCGTTGACTGCAGCTGCATTTGAATTTTTTGGAAAGATTTTCAATTTACTCAATTCAATTTCAGTTGTTGTTGCTCTAAAAATAACTCGCGTGTACGTTTTGTTTTGAATTTGTAACGAACAAAACGACGACGGTGACGACGACGACGACGACGAAGCGAAGACGAGACGATGCGACGATCCGCTAATGACGCGACGAACACGCGTGCGGCTGGAATAACACAAACGGAATGAACAGCAGAGTCTCTGTCGTTTAACAGCTCTGCCAGCGTTAACAGCGTCGCCGCTGCTGCTGCTCTCTCAGAGAGAGCAAAAGTTGCGAGAGCGCGTCGCCAGAGTGTGTGTCCATTAACAGTGCACTGTTAAAGCGCGCTTGCCGTTGAAGTTGCGTGCGTTAGAGCGAGACAGGCGTATACTACCACGCACTGTGGCGCCAAATGTTAAGGTAATTCAAATCAGGAAAAATATGTAAGAAAATTATGAGTTTATTTTTTTCAAGTCTCGACTTCTTTTTATCGCGAATCGTATTATGCGTGTACTTTAACCACGCAGTTTCCTGCCTTGTAAAGATGATGACGATGATAACTCAAAGACGTTTGCTTTACAAGCGATGAAACATGGGCAATTCCGAAAACACATTAAATATATAAATAAACATATATATGCACGTATGTAGTAGGAATCAAAATTACCATCCATATGAGGGTTGTGCGTTGTTGTATGAGGTTTTTCCCGTAATACGATAATAATATGGGTTTGCTCTGGATAAATACTGCAGTGGGCGTTATAACAGACGCACACCCGTCCGAAAATAAATAGAAATCCAAATCCAAATCGAATCGAAAGAAATAAACCCCCAATTTATGCACTACAACCACGTGACCTTGGCATTCATGTCATAAAACTGACGTACAATATATGAACGAGACACGACGACAATATAATAATAATAAAAACACATAGTCCAAGAAAAACAATACAAATACGAAAGCAACGCGTTGCACACGTCTCGAGTTGTTGTTGTTGTCGTTGTTGTTGTTGTTGTCGCCATGCGAGGGTGCTCTAAGAATTGTTTATAAACAAAAGCGACAGCAACAGTTTGAAATACGATCGAGTTGAAATAGATGTGCTCTTTCTACAATTATAGCTAGCTGGCAATATGAAACCAGGAATTTGTATACTCTAACCGAGGGAGGATTGACTGAGGAGAGTGGGAGAACTATCCTATATGCTTAGAGTAGTCTATGATAACAGTTCTTTCAGGTTTCCAGTGTAGAAAACTCGGAATAATAATAATATTGTAATTATTGAATATTCCAGCTGAAATTGGTGCAACAGTTGAGTCTAGAGATTTTTCAATTGCCATGGGAAGCTCTGGGTTACGTTCATGTTTTGTATGATAATAATTATGATAATCATGTGCAATGATAATTAAGCTTGTTCTATGAGCTTCTTCTTCTGAGACTTCATGTTGTTCTTCTTCTGCGCACAGAAATCTAATGGGAACCAGAGACCCGCATTAGGCGACAGAGTTCCCTACCCGAAACATGGCTTTAAAATTAGTTGTGAACTAAAGAGTTACCTGAGATGGAGAAGGGGGAGAAGGAGGAGGCTGATGTTGCTGCTGGATGAATGTTGTCGCTGTGCCGACAGACAGCAATCAACAACGAAGCCAGCGAAGCAGCAACATGGCAGCAAACAACACAGAGGAGGAAAAACCTCATGAGGTAAGCTGAGGTCGATGAGCAGGGTAAAGGGGGAGTAGGAAGAGGAAGAGGTACATGGATAGAGGGACAGACTGACTGACTCTGCTGTTTGGCCCTGGGGGAGTCAGAGGCCAACGTCAACGTCAAAGCCACCAAAAGTTGCAAGCGAAAAGCAAAGGGAAAAATAGTTTAAAGTTGCATTGTTTTATGCAGGTGGTAAGAGAGAGATAGCAAGGGGTGTGGGGAGGGAGGGAAGGGAGGGAAGGGTAGCGAGGGAAATTTTGAAAGAATCAAGTATCTCAGAATCTGTGCAGCTAACGGCAAAAGAAACGCGCTTCTCCCTCTCTCCCTCTATCTCTTTCACTGTCTCTAATTATAAATAAATAATAAATGACAAGTACAGTGGGAACAGCATAAATATGCACTAATTAGGTGTATTTACTGTAGTTATATTTTGGATTTCTTTCACACTTGTATCCATATTTTGTTAGTATATAACACAAGGTTATTTCCCTTATTTTGTTTTTTTAATATATATTTAAAGCAAATACATGTAGTTGCCTAGACTTCTTATCGCATGCGAGCAAACAAGTGTGTTTACGATAGCGAGCAGGCACTGTAGAGAGCAGTGGTAGTGGAAGAGAGAGAGGGATAGAAGAGAGTGAGAGGCAGCTAGAGTAGTCTCTCAGGTAGATCATATGCGAATGCGAACGCGCTGAGACGGCGCTGCCAAGACGTGTAGGCCGCGGCGGCAGCAGCAGCAGATAAACATCGCACATTTTGTGGCTTAGAACGAGTGTGTTTACGATGTCGAGTGTGTGTGAGTGTGAGTGTGTGTGAATGCAACTCATTTTCATGCAAGTGCAAAAAGAGAGAGAGCGAGACAGAGAGCGAGAGAGCAGCACAGCCAAGGCAGACTGTGGGAGTAGCTGCAGCCAAAAAGACAAGACGGAACAGTGGAGCGTGTGGAGTGTGTCTGTCTGTGTGGATTGTGTGTGGACTGTGTGGACTGGAGGACTATGCGTCGTCGTTGCGGCTGACGACCGTAGGCAATTAACAACTTCAACGTTCGTTGCATGCAGCGCCAGCACCCTCCTTCGCCCCACCCCTCTACCATCTACGCCCCTGCCTCAGTTGAAGTTTAGAGCGACTGTCAGACAAATTGCATGCAGCCCATTGAAATATCTCTGTCTTCCTCTAGTCTCCCCCCCCCCCTCTCCCTCTACCCCTCGTGTACTACCTGTGTGCTGCATGTGGCAGCTTCTAATGTGGCACTTGCAAGTGGCAAGTGGCAGCATAGCGTGAAAAATATATGCAGAGAAAAACAAGAAAAATGGCTAAGAAAGAAGCAAAAAAACAACAACAAAAACTGGAAAAACCAAATGAAATGGTTAAGTTACATTTTTATTATACGAAAAGGGGCAGCGAGGGGGGCGTGGCTGCCTAAAGGGCCAGCAGCAGCGGCTAAACTCATAAATTTTAGCGGCTTTGCGCAGCGGACAATGAAACCTCAGCTGGGGCCAGTTTCCGGCAAAAAAAAGAAAAATAAAAAAGATACAAATGTATCTGCAGGTTGTGTGTGTGTGCCGCATTTAAATGGCTTTTTACAGCTGCCTAATTAGGCGCCAAGCAGCTGTAAAGGGGGAGTGGCACAAGGAGTAGGCGCAGTCAGAGAGGGGAAGGGAAGAGGAAGAGCCAGTCGAGGATGCCTTCGCATACCACGACGCTCTCTATTAGCCCCAAAGTATGCAATGGCCAATGGGGCATGCGACAATGCGGCAAATGCAGCAGCGGCAGCAGCCAAGTGGCAGCATCGACTGTGCGAGTGTGTGTGGCACAGTTTGAGCTGCACTGGCAGCCTACATAAATTCAACAAACTCACTTTAAATGCTGAAAATGCGCAACGCAAACGAGGGCAAACCTGGAGAGAGGAGAGAGGGAAGTGGCAGGGGGCAGAAGGCAAAAGGCAGTGGCACGCCAAGGAGTTGCAAGTCAACTTCGACTGCAACCCAGTTCTGCTCACGACCCGCATGAAAGCTCTAAAAGGAGCAGCAGCAGCAGCCTCCCTCCAATCTTGCTGCCTCTACGTGCCCGCAGAATGTGGTGGCAAGCAGCAGCAGGGGAGGGGGGGCAGACAGCACGCGGCATGCCTCCCCGAGGCAGATGAGGCATAGTGCAAACATAAGGCAAACCCAAGGAGCAAGCGAAGCAGTGTGGCATGTGGCGGCCAGTTGCAGTCGCCTCTCCCCCCGTCCCCTTCACCCCCTGCATATCCCACTGCGCTGCCTTTGATGGCAAAGTTTGCAACGAAAATTTTCTTGCGAAAACTAAATTAAAATGTGAAAAGATGCTTAACAGAATAGAGAATAAAGCAGCATAGAAAGAGGAACAGGAAGTGCAGGAGAGGGCGAGCCGCAAGGGCTGCATGTAGTATCAACAACAATTTAATTATAAAGTGGATTATGTACAGACCTTTGTGTATGTGTGTGTGTGTGTGTGTTAGTGGGTTAAGCCATGGAGAGGTTTATGCTGGCAAAAGTTTGAAGTGCAGCATAATAAAGCATAAGCCTTGTGTGGCTCACAAATAGTTTCATATATTGTGCACATAGTGCAGATTAAACAATAAGCAATTTTTAATATTTTATATTGCAGTAGAACAAGCCGAAATTCTCTAGAACATAGGCAGGAGTTCTAAACTTCCCTTTCCTTCCATGCCTGCTGCCATCTGTAGTTTAGTTTATAAACTATGTGTAGATAGTGTGTACGCCATCTAGCGTGTGCTGTAGCAAGTAACAAATGCTAACTCAACGATTGCTACGTAGCGAACACTGTGCAGCGCCCTCTAGCATTCGTTAAGTTTAGTAAGGCAATGCTTACACAGCAGTTGCTATGCTGATACGCCTGGGGGCGACACTGTGCCGCCGCGCCATCTAGCAGTGCCAAACTTCCAGTTGTAACTATTCGTTAACTCTGCTAGTGGCGCCATCTGTGGCACAGTGGTATTCACACTATTCAAACTGTACGAAAGTGCAGCTGACAAGGCGCAACTAATTGTTGCTGTCCCTCCTCCTCCTTCTCCTTCTGATGTTGTTGCTGCTGTCATTTTATTTAAGCAATAAAAAATACCGTCTATAATACAAATTGGCAATCAAACGGGTCTCTCTTTACTCCCGTGCCACACCTTGTATCGAAATCTGCCGTAGCAGCTGAAATTGGCCATAAGGCAGCAACACCTAAACAATTGTTCGCGTCGCGCGTAATCCCTGCCAACTCGCTGTTTGCCTCACACACCACACACACACACACACGCACACACACACTCTCGCACACTCACACTCACACTCTCCTGCTAGTAATGCCCATTTCTATTGGCGAACCACAACAAAGCGCAGATTATGTCAAATTATACCAGATGTTTTTAAAGGTGCGCCCCCTTCTGGGCAGTGGGGGAGAGTGAGAGGTGTGAAAACCGTCTGGAAGTTGGGTCAATTTCCATTGGTTCTTGCCCCTGCCATGTGTGCATGCACGTTCATGTTGTCGCTGCCTTTTGGCCCATGAATGGGACAGTAAAAATGTTAACGACCTTCCCGCTCGCTGTTTTATGGGTCAACCTCTCGGGGTCGTATCCGCAGATTTAACTCGGATGCTGCAGGGTAGAAGGAAGAGCGGAACTAGCCACAAGAGCGGGGAGAGTGGGGGAAGGTTTTAAAGGCATGTGTAATCTATATAAAGTTTATCCCACTAGATTCCAACACAAGTTGCTAAAGGTTGGCCCAGGTCAGTTACCCGATGGTATTTTTGGGGTATCTTTTTGGTATTTGCAGTTTTTCGTTGTCAGTTACCAGCTTGTACTGCCTACACTTTCTTATTTTGGTATTTTTTGGGTATTTTCCGGTATTTCTTTAGTATTATCTTAGTATTCTTTTGGCATTCGTAACTGTAACTCACCTGTGAGAAATACGCTGGCATCGCACACCGCTGATCATCCAGTCTGGAGCTCTGCACACGTTCCAACAGCTCAAAGAGATCCTGTGTCGCGCCCCTCAATCGTTCCGGGCTGTGGATGCCAACGCTGCCGCCAGCGTTGCCTGCGCTGCCGGGTTGTTGCTTCATGCTGCCCGCTGCCATGAAGTTATGTTGTCGCCTGCAAGACATCGAGAGAGAGAGAGAGAGAGAGAGAGAGAGAGAGTGTGTGAGTGAGAGAGCAGACAGGAAACTGTTTAATAATAGTGCACGCAAAAAGCTAATCACAAGCCTCGTTCCCCTTTCCCCCCTCCCCCCATCGTGACCAGCCAAGCCGAGACGAACTAAGTCAAGTTGCCTCATTGTCGCCGTCGACGAACTTGGGCCGCATCGTCATGCAATCTCTTCATGCTTCAGCGCCAAGTGCAAGACCAAGTGCAAAAGCAAAGCCGAGTCCAAGTGCAAGTCCAAGTCACATTCAACTGATTCAATCGAGTGCGCAAACTCGAGTGCCTCAACCCGAGGAGGAGAAGGAGGAGGAGGAGGAGGCAACCCTGCTCGACTGACATTCTTTAGGGTTTACCAGTGGCAGGGGGGAGTGCGGGGGGTTAATAAAGACTGCTTGACATCTTCAAGCGAAACTGAGTAGAACGTTTAAAGACATGAAAGAAATCAAATTGTAGAAAAGCAAACTCAAGTTCGCTATGGGGGGAAGGAAATATCATGGCATGAAAGACCAAAGAAATAGGGTTAGTGCAGTGAAAGAAACTGCCTAAAATGGTCATTGAGGTAAATGTCAAGTTCCCTATGAAGTCATAGAAGTTGTGCAGGCAGTTACATGATATAGGGAAGTAATATATGCAATAGGAAACTTGAAGAGTTCCTAAAGAGTTCAGCATATTCGCAAACTTTATAGAAGGATTCTAGACTTTCTTAGACCTATAAACCTCTTCTACTTATTTCTTTTCCTTCCCTTCTTCCTTTTCTCTGTCAACACTTTTCCCTCAAGTCCCCACAAAAGTTTTTCCCATAATCAACGATCAGGCCCCTCTCCCTCTCTCTTTGTCGAAAACCAACGCAATGAAAGCTCGAGTGCACTCGAAAAGGATTTCTAATCTTCCTTTTCAGCCGCTCAGTTTTCTACCAGAGTTGCCACAGTTGCCAGAGTTGCCTTCTCAAGAGCAAAGCAGCTAAAAATTCTCATAGAGTTCGAAGTTGGAGTTGGAGTCGAGCGTTTTCTCAAGCTCTTAAGTTGCGCTCACGCATCATGAGGCACACAACAAGAGTAACAACGGCAACAACAACAACGAAAGCAACAACTGCAACAACAGCAACAACAACAACGAGAGCAACTACAACAACAGCAACAACTGCAACAAGAGCAAAAATTATGAGTGCCTCTTCAACATTTTTAGCTTCTTTTTTGCGCTTTGGCGTTTCTTTTTGTGTATTTGTCGAGTTTGTTGCCCATGTTTATTGTCATCCGATGTGTATGTGCAGGGTGTGTGTGTGTGTACAGGGTGTCTGTATGCTGTGTGTGTTTGCATGCGGTGTGTGCGCGCTGTGTTTGCCTCGACTTTTTGGTATTTTTTGGGGTTTGCTCGCAGTTTTGTCGCAGCAGTCGCCACAAAGTAAAGATGGGGAGAAAGTGGGAGTAAACAGAGAGGGAGAAGAAGGGAGAGTAGGAGGAGGGGGGAGGAGTTGGAAGAGTAGAAGCAGGGAGGCATAGGAAGTGGCACAGTGCAGAGGACACCTCTCTGCCATCTCAGAGGATGCTGTTGTTGTTTCAACTGTTGCTGCTGCTGCTGTTGCAGCTGCTGCTCCACATACGACAACAGCAACAACAAAACAAAAACAAAACGCTGAAAATATTGTCAATGTTGCGTGTTGTTGTTGTTGTTGTTCATAAACAATTTGCTGCAGATGGAGCTGCTCCCGCTGGTCATAAATTAACACCTAGAGGGAGTAACGCATGCAGTGTGGAGAGCGAGAGAGCGAGAGAGAGTGAGAGAGAGCTGGGGCACACATAAAACGATGACAGTTATGGGAAAAGGATATCGAAAACAAGGCAACAGGCGTGCCGCGACACTCACAAAAACAACAAGAGATCATCACGGGAACAACAACAACAATAACAGCGACAACAAGAGCAGCTCGAGTTGTTGATAGTTTGAAGTGCGAGACTGCCTGAGAGAGAGTGAGTGTGTAGGAGGTAGGTGGAGAGAGAGAGAGAGTGAAAGTGGATGAGAGTGCGTCTAACCCGTTTTTGGGTAATTGGAGAAGCTGCAGACAGAAGAGGCAGATGAGAAGAGATGTATAACAAGAAAGAGGGAGGAGCCAAGGACACAGCTGTTAGAATTATAAATAAGACTGACAAGTGAAAGAGAGAGAAAAAAAAAAGAAAAAAAGAGAAAAGCAGAGAGAATTTTAGCTGAATATTTGCGGTGTCTTAGCGACACAACAACAAAACACCGCATTGGAAAATTATAAGTAATTTCCACACCCGCCAAACCACTTCCAAAATAAATCGCTTTTCTTTGTGATTATTCCTTTTTTCTACTCTTTGATACAGAGTAAAATCTAATGATATTATGAATATCCCTTGCTTATTTTCATTTTTTTATTATTTTCTCAACTAAACCAATCTCCTTTCCCTCTCTTCTTTTTTGTTACATCTCTCACATGACAAATGGAAAATATTTCTATTGCTTTCGATTGACATTTACCATCTCTGTAGTTTCCCCCTTGATACCCCCCCCCCATACAACCGTTAAAATCCAATAAAATCTTTCATATTTCTCTAGACTCAAACACAAAGTAAAAACAGTATTTGCAGTATTTTTATTAGTATTTTCTAGTTGAACTGATCAAATTACGAGACAATATTTTATTGCATTTTTATGACAATTTTTCACATGAATTCGCCGGAAAATGCGACGAGCAAAGGAAACTCACACACATACATGGAAAATAAATAGAAATCATGTTCATGTAACAAGCAATAAAAATAGGGATGGGAGAGAAGGGGAGAGAGAGAGAGAGAGAGTTAGAGCGAACAGGATTGTTAAGTCAGTCGGGATATATCAAGAGTCAAGGTGAGCGCAAAGCGGATAAGTTATGAGCATGATATGGTATATGGATATATGTATAGGGGGAGGGTGTGCCTGGTAGTAGGGGGTGTGGACAGGGCAGCGGACAGCTGAGGTATGTGGGTTAGCTGCGGCCGCTTCCTGTTGCGGTTGCGCCTGCGTTTGTGGCATGCAACACGATACAAAACAAAAAGAGAATGAAAAAAATAAAAGCTGAGCGCGCCATTGTTTGTCTTTGTATGGGGAGGGGTAGGAAGGAATGGGGGGTGTTAGGCGGGCAGTTGCCACGCCCACATAATTAAAAGCTATTACAAGCATACAAAGCGTTAATATTTCCTCAAGCTGCGCCTTCAGCTTCTCCACACTTCCCTCCTCCTCCCACTCTTCCATTCTGACTCTGTGATTTTTCTTTGCCACACCGAAAACTGTTCATTAAATGCAAATTTATGTGAGCCCTTTCGTAGGTCACCCCCCCCTAGCCTACTACCACCCTCTCATGCCTCTGCCTACCCCCTCCCTCCCTTTCCTACTCATTTGGCATGCGCGGCGCATTGCTCGTGTTTTTCTTCTTTTTTTTCAAGTTTAGCCGCGTCGCGCTTCGAGTTCAGAGTGGAAAATGTTTACTAATGAAAGAAAAACAATTACAACAACAACAAAAACAACAACAACAACAAGAATATGGCACAATTGGCGCAACTTGGGGGCGTTGACAGTTGAAAAGGAGTTGGGAATATCTGAAAAGATATATGGCCCCCATTGGGGCGCTGCACTTAATCACAGAGAGAGCGCAGAGCGCGACAGGCGGCAAGTGTTTGGCTGCACTGGGAGAAATGGGGGGAAAGTTAAACAAAAAGGCTAGAAAGATTAAACTAAATTAAAGCAGGCAAACTAACTAAATACCCCATCTTGGTCATATTTCTGTATCAAGTATATCTCTATGACTCTAACTGCTTTCTACCCACACTTTTTCTCTCAGTGCACAACTGCAGAAGGCGCACAAAAAAAGCGTCTGGGATTTAAGTTGGGTTTTCTTTTTTTTTTAGGTAGGTTGGGCCGGGTATATCCGCTGCTGTGGCCACGTGGGAAAGACTTGTCCATCTATGAGAAATAGTAGAACAGAAGAGTGTGGAAAAGGCAGGGAAGAGGCAGGGGAGAGAAGGCATATCGGGGCTAGAAGCGCAGCTAGTTGAGCTAAATGATAGAGAGTCAAATTCTCAGCGCTCCCCAGGCGCTAATTAGAGAGCAAGAGACAGACAGAGAGAGAGAGAGGGAGACAAAGGCTGAGCCAGAAAGAGTCAAGTGATTTCGCAGTTGTAGCCGCAGACAGTGTGTAGTTTTTACATTTTCCGGTGAGAAATTACAGGAAATGTCCAGGCAGAGAGAGAAAGAGACAAATCAAGTCCCCAGAGTGCACAAAAGGACAATAGAGCGAGGCAGAGAAGGACAGCGAGACAGACGGACAGACAGCTGGCTAGGACTATGGGCAGGCGACAGTTTTCATTCGTTTCTAAAAACTGGAGCAAACTAAACTGATAATATCGCACACACACACACGCAGCAGGAACAGGCAGGAACAGGCAGGAACAGGCAGGACATAGAAAGGACTTTGAAAAGGGACTGCAGTGCGATGCACTCCCGATAACGGACAACGGACAGTCGGCAGAGAGCTAAGGGATTTGCTGGAGTCAAAAGACATTTTTGAGGTCGCATAGGAAGAGAGAGAAAGAGAGCAAGAGAGCAAGTGAGACCCCTAGGAGGTCGCGCGACTTGGGTTGTCCTGCCTATGAGGTACCCTAAGGTCCCGTAAGGTCCTGTAATTAATAGCATAATTTGCAGCCGCAGGACATGTGAAATATTTCGTAGGAAAAGCCAAGTGAAAATTGAGTTGAAAATTCGTTTTGCCATTTATGATGGATGAATGGACGCGAACAAGTCCAAGAAAGTCGCGGAAGAAGCTAGAGAGAGAGAAAAGGGGTAGAGGAGAGTAGGTAGCTACTGTACAGGGAAAACGGGGTGGCATTTTCACATCGCGCCAGCGTTTCCTTTCGCGCCGCGTGAATTGTCATTAAAATTAGTTCCGAGCGCGGATTCACGATTCACGATTCTCAATTCTCGAATTGTGAATCGAGATTCGCTTGCAAGTTTTTCTCATTTCCGTTACGTGCATGGAAAAACTTGTCTCTGCCCATTTTCCTTTCCTTTTGTCTCGGCTGCAGCGTCTTGAGGGGTTGCTAAAGAATGGAAGAAAGCAGGGAGGGGAAAATAAAGAAAGGAACCTCTACAAAACCCGTTTCGCTGCTCATTCGTTCGACCTCATAAATGCAACACGTTCCACTCGAAAGCAAACAGGATACAGGATCTCCTCATCCTTCAGGTACAGCACCCTGTCGCTTCTCACTCTCTCTCTCTCTCCCTCTCTCCCGGCTCGTAAATTAGCCACAAATTTGCCGGAAAACTTCGTAAAATTTGCATAATTTCCAGCTACTTTCTTGGGCATTCTTTTCTGTTACTTTTCCTTTTCCTTCTTTTTTTTTTTGGGTTGAAATTACACAATTTTCGTGGGCATTTTTTCACATCTTTTATTGATAACCCGGGGAACTTGTTCCTGCTGCTGTTTACTTAAGGTTTTCCCTACTCCCTACTCGGTATCGCTGACAGTTGTCTAAATTTATAGCGTCACAGCTTCTTGGCTGATCGATCGAGGAAAGTAGCCGCAATTAAAGTGAAAGTCAGCAGGAGGAGGGGGTAGCAGGAGGAGCAGCTAGTACCTTCAGGGGCAGCTGTGGTCAGTGTGAAACATGGGAAAAACAATCAAGCGATAGAATAGAGAGAGAGAGAGAATGAATCTCAGATGCTGCAGGCAGATTAGTGAACTCTCTGAAGAAGAGGAAGCAGCAGCGGCAGCAGAGGTAACCCGATAACTGGGTGAGAGGTGAAAGTGTTACATGTAGATCAGGTTAGTCAAACAATGTGAAATGAGAAGCGAGCGATGAGGCGAGAGATTAGAATAGGCACAGCTAGCAGATGTTCTAGGCGGGAGAGGGAGAGAGAGAAAGAGGTAGAGCGAAGAATGAAGTCGAAACTTTTGAATATGAATAAGCTTGACTCACAATGTATTCTAAACAATTGAAAGAAAGTTATTGAAAGAGAGTTGAAGCTAGAACAAGATGGCAAGATTAGACAAGATTCTTTAGAAACTTGCAGATCGCTTCTCTCGATAACTAGCAAGAAGAAGAAGAAGTGAGGAAGATCTCTACTCTTGATTTATATCAAAAGAAACAAGATAGATAGATCTTTACGCTAGACTTGTGCTTGAAAGAGAAATTAAGCTAGAATAAGAGAGCATAGACTTAGCTAAGTCTCTAGAGTAGCTTAAAGATCTCGTACCTAGAAGAGAAAGATAGAAAGATCTCTAGGTTTGTAGTAGCTGAAAGATCTTCTCTCTTGATAGCCATCAAAATAGGAAGCTAGAAACCTCTCTTCCCTTGATATCTATGAAGTAAGCAATGCTTTTCCAAATAGATAAACTCTTGAAAGATATTTTAAGCTTATTTAGGAGTTTAACTCAGCGACAGCTACTTAGTATCTCGATAAGGCATCTGCCTAAGTATGATATATCCTTTTCCTTTTCTGCCATCTTCCTCCTGCTCACTTTAACTGGCCCGCACTAACCCAGTTAACTTGGCCAAGATAGAAGCTACTTAGCATCCTATTTCATTATGCATTATCCATTATCCATTACTCACTACCTTTCCCTTCTTCATTAACCATTATCCAGCCAAGGTCTATTCCCCCCGAGGATCTTCTTCGATAATTATGCAAATATCTTTAGCGACTTCAACAAGTCAACAATCCATTTATTCTCGCACACACACACACACACTGGGACAAGCTGGCAGGCAGCGTCATTAACAACTACAAGAGCTCCCCTCGCACAGCCCCCCCTCGCGGAACAAGTTCAATTTGACACGCAATTGAGCTTGGCTCGTCGCTTGTCTTGAACCTGTTGAAGGAGCTAGAGCTGGAGCTGAAGGAGGAGCTGGACTCGAGGCAAATGCAGCATGAAAACGCCGGTAATAACCGTTTAAGCGTGTTGATACACTGCCTGCCAGTCGGGGGGAACCTGTAGCAGAGAAAGAGAGAGCGAGATAGAGAGGGAGAGGTAGAGCAAGCCTACATAAATAATGTGTCTAAGTCGAGAAGGGACGAGGCAGAGCGAGGTGAGGAACACCCAGCACACTTTGCATATTTATGAACTACTACAGGTAGTTGCTCCTTCTATCCCTCCCCTCCCCTCCACCCTCTCTCTCTCTCTCTCTCTCTCTCCTATCCCTGCTCTGTCTACCTTGCAATTGATGTGCGACAAACACGCTCGTTCCACGTGCCGCCCCAAAAACGCGCCGCTTGTAGCGCTTTGGCGCGCTTTCTTAGTCGGGTCAAGGTGTTGCTCTGTCTACCTCCCCCCCCCCCTCTCTCCTCTGTCTCTATGGTTACCTGGTGACTTGCAAAAGGCAATTACAGCTCGTACGACATTTTAATGCGAAAAACTTTTCATTCTCATTTTCGATTTGCGGCGCGACAAAGTTCTGCGCGGTTCTGCGGTGCGCGTTTAAAGTCGCGTGGGTGAAGCGCACACAAGGTCAAATCACTGCGCTGTTGCCCAAGGCGACAGCAACAACAGCAACAGCAGCAACAGCAACATTAACCAGTTAATTTGCAATTATTCAATGTGGGCTGCGCTGCTGACTGCGCTGCCTGCGTCAAGCTGTGGCTGCGATGCGGCTGCGCTGCGTCTCAAATCGCCACCGCGATTCGCAACGCATTTCCCGAAATTTTTGACACATTGACGTCGCCAATGACGTATTGAACGCTGCAAGTCACTCAAGTCATCAGTTTCCAACAATGATGGATCGATCATGGGGCTAAGCAGCGATGCCAGCGACGCGTGTTAGTAGGTTAAACGCTTTGCGTATTACAGCTGCCAGGCCGCAGAGCGGGCGCGATTACGTCAGGCGTTAAAAGACGCGCGCGCGAGTTGTAGCGACTTACAGGCGTTTTGCGCGCGACTTGTGCGCGACTTGCACACTGTAATCGAAAGAAAAACACTTTTAATTAGCTGCTAATGCAATTTGCAGCACATTAGAGCTGCATGCGTTTTAAAACGCGCGCGCGTTTTCTACCGCTCGCACTCCTCTCCCGCTCGCTGATTATGCGAAGCGCAACAAATTGTTTTGATTGCCCGCTAATGCAACTTCCTCAGCGGTCGCGGCCTTCTAATTACACATGCTGCTGTTGCCACATTGCATGTCGGTTGGCAATTGCTGGCTGTCCCCTCCCCTCCTGACTGCGCCCCTGACGCTGCAGCAGGCGTGCTGCGGGCGCGTCTTAAACCGCCAGCTGACCCGACTGTGACTGCCTGCGTCTGCGTCTGCGTTGGCGTCAGCTAAGCAAATTGTTGAACTCGGCTAGAAGCAGTGGCAGGGAAGAGGGTGGAGAGGGGGAAGACGGTGTAGAGAGGGTGTACTTTTTGGCTCTTTGCCCCACTGTGTCTGTGTGTGGGTTTGCCCAAAGTGATTTATTGTGCAGCGCGATAGACGTAGCGACAGCGACGTCGACAGCGGCTTAACGCCTAACGGTACACGCTACACAGAGTTGCCAACTGTGATCGCAGAAAATTGATAAGCACCAACGAATGAGCTTGGCAATTCTAAAACCGCTGCTCTCGCTGTTGACTCTGCCGATTTGCAAACTGAAGGGGTATGCGATCAGCAGAGGCGCGAAAAAAAGGGTTCTACGGGGTATCGCCTTACACAGGCTTAATGCGCAAAAGCGGTGCGTATACCCTATAAACAGCTGTTTTGTTATGCATTATCCCCCTACCCTACGTATACCCTAACCCGCAGCAGGGTTTGAGCAAACAACAAACTGCAAACTGAAAATGCAGCATCATCATCCTCCTCTGCTGTCCTGTTTCCTCATCAACATCCTGTGCGAATCATTCATTAATCATAAATTTAATTAACACTGAGAAAAACGTATGACAAAGACGGACAAGAAGGAAAAAGGGTTTCCCTGAATTAGCCTAGGTAACTCCTCCTGCTGCTTCTTCGTTTTCCTGGATAAGCAACTTCGACTCCTTCTCCCATTTCTACTCCGATTGCAATCTTAGGGTTCCCCCATTGATAAACCATAACTCATTCGTAATTTTTGTCATTTTGTGGTTTGAGAAAAATGCGAAAATGTGCAAAAGGCAAGCGCAGACAAACAAAGAAAAACAAACAGACAGGGAGAGAGAGAGACAGGGAGACAAACACACACAATACACACACGCACACACAATGAGCCAGTGACATTTTGCAGAGATAGAAAATTAGCATATTTTATGCGCACTTCAGGAAAATTGAAAATTGCATTAATTAATGCAAAAGTGGAGGGAAATGCAAAATACAGAGGGATATGCAATTTTGCACAGGCTAATCAAGCCGCATTTCGCATGCAAAACATTTTTTGGAAAAGTAATTTGCATAATTTTCGCATATCTCACAGGCAGCATCAATATTTGTACATGTCATACACACGATATGATATAATATATGATTTATAGTGGGAGATATTGCTACCCTCTCCAAAATGTATACGTACAGCAGGTTCTTCATGTATCGCTTGCGTGCTACCAATGTGTAGGATTCCTTGTGTGTATGCGTTAGATATTTCATTTTGTTTTCAATCTCAGGATCAGGTAAACACACACACACACACAGTTCTATCTTCACTTTGTTCACTTTCAGTTTGTTCTTTTCTCAGGGTTTTTTTTTGTTTTGTTTTGAATTGGTTTGCTTCGGTCAAGCTGGGATCTTTCAATTTCGATCCTCGACAGGTAGTCAGCACTTGCTAAGCATTTGTATTGCACATAAAACGAGTTTAAAGACTTAAATCGATTTAAAAACTAAATACAAATTACTACAAGTTCCGTTTTTGTATCTTAGAGATACAAGTTCGCAAAAAGATACGATACGATACAAATTCGCGTAATTTTGTTTTATTTCGCTTCGTTTAGAGAGACGAAAACCCACGATTATAACCCACGCGTATATACAACGACCTAACGAGACGACGTTTGTGTTGAAACTGAAGTTAGGTTTGAGGTCGTGGTAACTCCGTAGCCTCCATCGAGCTGCCAAGCGACTTCGAACCTAAGCGAGTTTCAACCCCGGAACCATCATGCGACACGATCGCTTTCAACATGTTCGATGTGACGTCGCACCGCTGTGTGTGCCGTGTGAGGCCTTTACCGGCCGGCTACCGGATATGAGCGTGCCACACAAAAGGCCCGAGCGGACAGTCGGCGGTTCGACGCCGGACGAGGTATTGTTTTTGTTTTTTGTTTTTTTGGGGTGGCCAGAGCAACAATGGACGAGGCATCATCGTGTAGGCCTCGTTCTACCCAGCATACTAATTTCGGGCATGCAAAACAGATGAAACACAAGCGAACTGAGCTCTGAGCCTATAAAGGAGTCATTAACACCTGAACTGTCAGGCCAGTGGTCCGAGAGATCAGATATCCGATGCAAACCAGAGCTGAGCCAGGAGCCAGGGGGTAGCTCAATCAGAGTTAATCAAATGGTGCGAAAAATGAGCTGGGTGAGCAAAGGTAGACCAGGGAATTGGGAGAAGGTTTCTAGAGGGAGACAACTCCAGGCTAATGGATTGATAGAAGTAAACAATTGTCTTGAAGGTCTTCACTTCCAGCTAGACCCTTTAAGGCAGGTCAACCCTTATTATTCTATTGGATTATCCGTTTAGAACTCATTCCTAAGATAATAAAGGTTCTTTTGCTGCAACCTTAGCCATACCCACTACCCTAACCCTAACCCTACATTAACTGTAAGCAAAGGTAGTCCAGAGAGTCCTTAAAGTAGAGGAACCATCTTAGGGAGAGATAAGTCACGTACTAATGAATTGATAGAAGGCAGCGATAGCGATTAGAACTTTTAGGTGGGTTAACCCTTAGTTACTTATAGGATGCTCTACTGAGAACTATAGGCCAACTGTGGAGAGCCAACCCTAACAATACCCTAAGAACAGACTATAATCTGAACCCTACCCCAATCTTTGGGAGTATCTAATGATATCCATTAGCCAAGAAGTTCTTTTCTGCAACTGTTGCAACCTTAGCTATATTTCCATTAATCTCTTTCACTCCATAACAAGATATCCCTCCTTATGTTTCATCTCCCGCACACCCTTACCTAGCTCAATCCAAGTCCACCTCTCCAATCATTAAAATTCAATTTCAACTTTGAGCTAAAGAAAAACCTCAAGATCATTTCCACTTCCTCAATCCCAACATTTTTTTTTTGGGATTTTTCTTTTTTTGATTAGGTCACGAATAATAATCTCAACTCGATCTTGGGGCAAAGTTGATTCTACGATAATTCTCACTCGACTGTGGCGAGAGTTCCCCCATTTGGCTATGCCTTATTAGCCGTGTTTAGTTAGTTCGTCTTCTCTTCATTCATTTTGTACTTCGAAACACATAACTTTCCATCTATTGTCTTTCTATCTAACTAGGCGCTAGCTAGCCCAGTAGAGATGTGAGATATATTGCCGACGGGGTTTCTTAGACCCTGTTTCGGTTTCCACTTTTATTTGTTTTTATAGACGTTCCGCTAGTCAAGCCGACGCTCAACACCTCATAATTCTATTGTCTTTCGACCTGTAGAGAGTGTGTGAGTGTGTGTGTGTGTGTGTGTGCATACATAATCACGATAATCAGCCACTTCTTAGGCCGCTCTTCGGTCTTCGGCTTCCCGACTCGTTAACTTCACTTTCGTCGACTCATACACCTCTCTCTCTCTCTCTCTCTCTCTCTCGCTCTGCTCACCTTCTTTAGCTACTTTTACACGTTTTTTATTTTCCATCTTCATGAAATTATGCAAATTAGATGCGCCCTGTTTATGTGTCTTCCTCTACTTCTTCTAAGTTGTCGTAGACTTGTCGCTAGTCGACGACGCACTCCACCCAGTTTCGTGTAGCACTCCATGCAGAGAGGCACCTCGAGAGGTGTCGCAAACTGTAACTGTGCTTAAGTAAAGCTCACATAGAAAGTAGATACATAAATGTTCCCGAGGCTATGTACTAGTTGAATCAATAAAGTTGTTAAAAATTTGGAAATTTCAGGAAAACGACCTATTTCACCTAAACGACCTATTTATACTTCCCATATTCATAACTTTGGCAAAACCCAACCGAATTTCGTTTATAATGACAATTAGTTAATGGTTTGAGCCCTAGATTGATTTGGTATAACAAAATAAGGATCCTAAAATTTTCAAATTTTTGACCTTCGAAGCTCTCTAAATTTGTCCCCTCTCAACAACATGAGAGACCTATTTAGACTGCCAATGGTCATAACTTTGCCAAAACTCAACCGATTTTCGTTTGGAATGTCATTTTCTTCATGGCTTGAGTTCTAAATTGATATGGCATCAAAAAATAATGTTTACAAAATTTTCAAATTTTCAGTCATATTTCCATGCTTCCCCCTTGCAAAATTTCGAAAATTTACATAAAAATTTGTATCTTCAGTTTTCGATTTTAATTGATTAGGCGATTAGTTATTAGTATAAAAATAAATTTTATAATGTTTTCTGAGTAAAATTGTGGAGAATATTAAAGTTTTTTCAAACTAAAGGCAGGGTAGTCGAGTCAGTTTCGCATGGTCTGTTCCAATCTACTCATTATGGTAAACACCCGTTCGTTTCCCACCTTTTTGCCCTGATTGTACCCAAGATAGTAAACTTTTTTTTACGCTTTTTTTTTTGCTTTTTATGATTTTATAATTTGCAGCTCTTTTCAAGTGGCGAGCGCAACGCAAGGGGTGAAGAGCACCCCTAAGCGAATGCTGTCTCTTTTCCTCTTTCTCTCTCCCTATCTCGCTCTCTCTGCTACTCTCGTTGCAATTGTCTGTTTCAGGTGTCAAAGGCGGCCGCGCACGCGCTGCTCTGGGGTAGGCAGCACCCTCCCGACGGAGACTACCGCACCCCTCACCCCTTAGCTACCCTCTCAAGTAGGGTGCATGCACGTTTTTTTTTACGCGTTGCTCATGCATTTTGTTTGAATTTATAATTTTTTTTTTTATACGTTTTTTATACGATTTTTTTTCGAATTTATTCGTTCTATTGGACAGCCCAAAAAAAAAAAAAAACAAAAAACCGAAAAAAATGTAGTCGAAAATTAACATAATTTTTATGAATTGACAGCAACAAACCATAGAGAACGCGACAAATAAACTATAAATTTGTTTTCTGGTTCTGCATATATGATTAAGAATATAATAAAAAAAAGAGGAGGGAACCTACAAAACCAATTGGTTAAAAGCAGAAGAAGAGGAAGAGTTGAAAAAGGGAAATTAACAGAGGGCAATACGAGAGAATCAGAATCTCACTGGGTATGGATAGAGCTAATAATGCGTACACCTGACATGAATATGAAACAAAAGAAGCGAAAGCGGAAGGTGGGAGGAACCTGGGAGAGTGAGAGAGTTGGGGATAATTATAAAGCTTCGCTATATGCAGTGTCATCTTTCTCTACGGTCTGCCTAATCAGCTTGACCCTGACATTGATATGAAGCATTCAACTTGTCTGTGGTCTCTCCCCCAGTAATCTAAGTATGACACTCATTTGGCATATTCACACACTCATTCTCTGCACATTCATTCATTCAGTCGGCTAATTTGTTTCAATGAAAATTTCCGCAATTACAAAACAAATAAAAAAAAATGGAAATGAAATGTTAGAATTACATTCCCAGCGAGCTTGGGCTAAATAAAACAACATTTTATCGCTGCCCCGACAGGGGGAGGGTGTAGGGTGATGGGTGATGGGGACGCCGCCATCGTTGTCGCTCTGAGAGAGAGTACATTAACCCAGGTCTCGTTGTCGATTGCCTGGCTAAGGCCATACCCCGCTACCTTCCCCTACTCTCCGCCCCCAAAGAGGCTCATTGAGCCACCCACGAGGCTGGCGACACCCTTTAGAAACATTTTTACTCGCCTATTGCCAAGTGCTATATATGTGTGTGTATGTGTGTTTGTTTGAGTGTGTGTGTTTGTTACGCTTGTTAATTTACGCCAAAGCTTGCAAAACATTCACATTCAAACAGGCTACCCCACTATGCAGGAAGTGGCTGGGCAGCATGACAGAGGGTAGCAGGGTAGCAGGTAGGGTAACTGCTGCTTCGCAACATCATTTAATGAACTGCAAATACCCCACACACACATACACCCACACACACATACACATACACCCACACAAACAAACCATAGAGCTTTTAAATGTTTAATTGCATTTATGAATGTTTTTGCTAGACTCGAACTCTCACTCGCATTTCGCACAGTGTACACAGTCGTTTATATAGCATATAACTGCATATACAGTAGTATATAAATATAGTATATATTCCCGTGTGTGTGTGTGAGTGTATTCATATTCATAACGCCGGCCCAGACGAATGCGACACGCTGCTCGCGCTTTTGCTGCATTGGCGCATTTTTTTTTCTTTTTGCAATGTTTCCGTTTTGAATTCACTTTTCACTTTGCTCAAAATGCCCCCAAAGAACCGACGACCTACCCTACAGCTGCAGTAGCCCCTACCCTACCCTACGCTACCCTCTCTCTCTCTTTCCCTTCTCTCCTCTCTCAATTGAAACTAAATCCTCGCCCCTTTCATTCGAGCCTCGACTGTCTCGCGAGCGTCTCGGCTAGCTTAGGCTAGGCTCGTCTCGACTCAACCTCTTCCTCTTCCCCGCCTCTCCCCCGCCTCTGCCTTGCATCCAACTGCAGCCCCTACCGAGTCCGGGCCGCCCCTAGTCGCTGCTGCCTTCGGGGCACACATAATTAAAACGTCATCGTGGTCGTTTGCAGTCAGCACTTTTTGCAGCACACTAATCCCAGGGTATGCACAGTGGGGCATGTGAAATAGGAAAACTTGGCTGGTTTTTTTTATGAGTTTATGCAAATGAAAAACGGGCTTTTGTCGGGGGTTCCTTAGCTATAGTTGTCGCAGTTAAGATGTCATTAGATCTTGGAAAAGAGAGAGATAAAGCTAAAGAATACTTATATCATACTCATAAAATACGAACTTAACTCGTTCCACTGCTTTCATAGGAAAGAAAAGATATAGTGCGCCTAGACCTGTTCAATACTGAAAGAAATAATATATCTCTCATAGGCTAATCTCTGCTTACAAACTAATAAACATCTACGGTTCTTTGAAAAAGGAAAGTTATGAGTTGAAACCTGTTTAAACTTGGTAGAATTACAATATAGCTTGTTAAAGCTGATCTCTATTAGGAAAAGCAAGATTTAAGCAAATATCTGTTTTAGAAAATAATATATCTAATATAGGCTAATCTCCTTTTCGAAAGTAATAAAGTCTTATAATCCCATATGCTTGCTTTAGAGAGCAGAGGCTCAAGCTTTAAATTCTTCCACCTCTCTCTCTCTTAACCCTCTACATATAATCCTCTACTTTTACAGGGTATTTTTAGTGCATTCTTATTGCATTAATCCCCCCTGGTGTCCCCTGTCGTCCCCTGCTCTGCGCTTGCTACTTTTCAACTTCAGCCAGGCATTCGCTGATGCACTTGAACAGGTTTTAATGCCAGGTTTAATACCATCTCCTACCTAGCTCCTCCTGTACCCTCTCGAGCTCTATACAAATATAATTTCCTCCCATTAAATGCAGCAAATGAGATTTAAGCAGATGCCACCCAACAGCAGCCACCTCCTTCACATCCTCCTCCTCATTTCGCGCGGTGCAGACGACGACACTGCAACATTTTTTATTTTTTTATAGGGGGCACGTCTCGAGGGGCCGCCTAGGCGAGTGGGTAACCTCGGCGGGGTCGGCTTTCTGTTAATTTTTTTTTTGTTAGCTCAACAATTCAGAAATCAGATCCCAAGTGTGCAGACATCGAAGAGGGTACTGTATATTAAACAGGGTACACCTAGGGGTCTTTAAAGCGTGACAAACCAATTTAAGGCCCGTAATTGGATGTCGATGATGAGAAAGAGATGGAGATGGAGAAACTGGTTTAAAGGCCAACACACACACTGCGATGAATCTCGGAGATAAAATGCAAACGTAAAAAAAATATATATGTATGTATATGTAAAACTAATAAATGAATATAGAGCGAACCCTAACACGAGCCTTTGCCCCGGCTACGACCCTACCGGGCGGGGTAGCTGCAGGGAGAGTGTGCGAGAGGAGGGAGAACGGAGAGTTGAGAAAGTTGACGACTCGTATGCTGGTCCCAGTGCAAATAGGCAGGCAGACGCAGCGAGTGCGAGGACACAGTCTCATCCAGAGCCAGAGACCTCGTCAGCTCCAGCCGTACACGAGTGCGGGCAGACAGTGCAATGTCCCGACGCTGCATTGTGCGCAGTGAGTCCTTACAAGTACACACAGGACAGACAGAGAAAGAGAGAGAGAGAGAGACAGGCAGAGTGTGCGAGAGGTGAGGAAGTGAGACAGCATTTCATCAACGTTGACAAACTCATCGTCTGTAGTCGTTAGGCTGGCAGGCAGGCTGGCAGGCAGGCAGGCAACTCCCCGACATTGACATATGATGCCACTCTCTTTGCCCAGGCCTAACCCGGTTCTTTAACCGCCCCTCCTTTCTTTCTTTACCCTCCCCTTTGCTTTTGAGCCTTTCTGCATTTCGAGTGTCCTGTGCATGCAAATTTACTGCCACACGCCTTTAATGCCAATTTTTAGCTTCCTTTAACCTTCTTGTACTCTGTCGGATAACGTGCACTCTCCTCACACACATCCTGCTTCGTCACCTCCTCAGAGAGAGAGAGATACCCTGTTGGGAGGGGGGAGAGCTGGAAAAGATATGAACAAGGGTATCTGCTCGGCGTGCTGCTAGCTAAAACATGCAAAGGAAGATATGATAAAGGGACAAATGTGAGATATGTATAGTCCAGCCAACCTATTTATCCTTATGTACAGAGTATCTAACAGTCTGCCACCCTGTTCCTTACATTCCTGCCGTATTTGCATGCCAAGCTGTGTGCTCTCTGTTAATTTTTTTCAATTAAACAAGATCCTGTCCTGTTCCGTCTCTGACCTGGCAAATGACATTTCGTATCTGGTCAGTTCACTCTCTTCCCTATTCCGTCTCCGTCTCTTCCTCTTCGATGTCCTGCTGCTATGCAAAATCTATTTAACTAAAGTTTCGTCCAGGATGAAAAAGTTTCAAGCGGCAGCCATTTTCAGTTAGACTTGAAAGGGAACCCCAAGCCAAAAGTCGGAATAAAGTGAAGCAAACTCACTCTGTTTGCGGTTTCTTAGCCAAACTACTTTCAAGTGAATCGAATGGAAAGAAATAATGAAATTATATACTATATAAGTAATTTCCTGCAAACTTTTCAAATCATAACTTAAGCAAGATCAATGGCACAAAAGGTAAATTAAAAGAGATGGGAACCACACGAGAAAGGGAAGGTGGAATAGTTTGCTTGAATATACGAAAACAATTTATGAGCGAGAATTGAATATTTTATTTTCCTTGACTATCTTTGGGTTTCTAATTGCTATTTACGAGTTCTATAGATCCTTTCTTGGTTTCTTTTGAAATATTTCAAATATCTTCCATATCCTGCAACATTTGGCGCGTGCTGTGCTGGCTTATCCTTAGTCTAAGCTATAGGCCCGCTAATTAGTTCGTTTTGGGGGTGTTTGAATCGAATTCCAAATCGACCCTTGAACTCATTCTGCGTGTCTTTGTCAAATGAGGCGTGTCCTCATTCCCAGCGAGGTGTGAGGACGACAACAGCAACGACATGTGTTAACAGTAGCAAAAAGAGCAGGAAGAAAGAGAGAGAGAAAGAGAGAGAGATAGGGAGAGAGAGAGAGGGAGCCGCAACACCTTCTCACATGTCACAAAATGTGTTTTTAATTTGCAATGGTCAGGTGTAAAAAGAGAACGCTAAAAGGTTCTGCCCCGGCGAATGATAATGATGATGATTGAAATATGCGCAATATGCGACCACACACAGACACACACACACACACGCAACGCCCACCTCAGGCACGTCACGTTTACCTGTCACAGCTACAGCCACGCCCCTCGATTTGTTGCTGAATTTTAATTGCACATCGCGTGGCTCGTTAGCACAAAAGTCGACAAGCAAATTGCAATAATTGAACAGACAGATATACCTATACCAGCATATGTATGTATGTATGTATGTTGGTTTACCTGTATGCCAGAAATATATATTAATTAATTTCAATTTTGTCCTTCTCCCCATGCAACAGCCTCTCTCTTTCTCTCTCTCGCAACTCATCAATTAGTTGGCGCATCGAGGCGCAGTTTTATGGCTGGGCCCATTATTTTTGTCACCTTTGCTGATTTTTATGGCACGTTGTCGTTAACAGCGACAGGCAGCAACGGCAAGAATAGTGTCTTGGGTGGTCCTGCCTTAGCCCACCTGTGCTCACCTTTGTTTAGCCCCCACACACACATACACACACACATTCAAGCTGACACAGGCCATTGCCGCCTTAACGACCCTTGGTCACATCTAATTAATAACGAGCTACGCCAACGTGCGCCAATCGAATTACAGAGCTCAGCTTGAATTATGTTAATGTTAACAGCGGGAGGGAGAGAATGTGACCAAGCGAGCGCCATCTACAACAAGGAGATCTGAATAACGTGAGCGAGCGCCACCTACAAACAGCGCTGATTGACTGCCAGGCATATTCGCACAGAAGCAGTGTGTTATAATGCATTGTATAACAGAGCTGAACTATGCAAATTTTAACAGTGAGAGTTGAGAGAAAGAGAGCGCGCTTTGATCCTACGCTGCCTGAGTATAACTTGTTTGTGTGTGCTACGCCGGCAACTCCTGCGCGCGCGTGTGTGTGTACTGTAAACAGTTTATGTTAGCGCTTCGGGCAGCTCAGCTGTGCGGGAGCCTGTGCTAACGTGCGTGTCAATGTGTGCGTGTGTGTGCGCGCGTGCTTTAATTGATCAAAGAGAGCGAGAGAGTGGGAGAGTGGCAGCTGTGTACGTGAGAGGGCGCCATTGCAAATAAATAACGGACACGAAAAATAATGGCTGCTGCTGCTGTTATTGTCAGTGTGTCTCGTATGTTAACTAACATGCCTACGCAAACACACACACAGGCACACATACTTTTAAAACGGCAAGCAGAACGTGCCTGCTTTTGATCTTTATGCCGCCATGTTCCTTTTTTTTTGCCGCTACCCACGTGCTTTCTTAAGCTTGAGCAATTAATGTTGATTTTTCTCTGCCTTCCCACGTGTGTACACACACTCTCCATCCCCCTCCCACTCACATTGTTCTTATGCTCGTTTTTCGCACAAAGTGCGCCTAAAAATAGACTGGAAATTTGGTGTGCCTATTGAAATGTTTGTCGCTGACAGCCAACAAAATGGCTGCCAAAAAAAAAGCAACAAGCGGCCACGTCGCACCTGTGGCTACTGTGGAGCCAGAAAGAACGAGAGTGAGAAAGGCAGAGAGAGAGGGGGAGCCAACGCCTCTGCCCGACACGCTGGCTGTGCGGTCTCAGTTGTGCAGCAGCTCCAGCTGTGCCTATTGTGCACCTCCTGTGGCCCGAGGTCAGTTTTTGTTATCTGTCTGTCTCGCTTGCTCTCTTTTTCTCTCTCTCTCTCTGGCAGCTGGTTTGGTAATTTCTCATTCGTGATTACAGTTTCTGCAGTCGACGTCGCAATGACAGGCAAATTGTTGTCAGCCTGTGGACAGTGGGAGAGGGGGGTTCCCCGACAGACAACGCAGTTTAATTAAACTTCAATTTATTTCATTTTCATTGCAATATTTATAGGCCTTTGTGCTTTTTAATTTATTGCACTTGTCACACACCTAGCTTAAATATAAAAATTAAAAAAAAATGTGTAGGTGATAATGAAAGAATTTCGCTTTTATAATAATACTATTAGCATTTTTAATGGGTATTCTAATTACCAGGCGAACTATGGAATAAAAGAAATTAGAATTTATAAGTGCGTTTTCTCATTAAAGTGATAAAATGTCTACACAGTCCAGACTCGCCCATTTCAGCACATAATAATTTATATATTTTAATATCCGATCGGAATCTGCACGCGCAGCTCGTTTCTCACTCAACACATGCACGAAGATCCCCTCTGCACATTCCCCTATTTCCACCAGAGCACACAGACCAGTGATGCCAACTGTTGCAAGCCGAAAATGAAAATAGCTGTTTTCAAAGGAAAGACATTTATAAAAAAAAAAAACAGCGGGAAAGGGCTCAAATTTCAAATTTGACAGCCTTAATAATCCTATATGTAAAAAGTGAAATAAAATGAATTACATTTTTCGAGTTTTTGCCAAAATTTGTAAGGGTACCCCCTTGTCTTTTTTTAGAAAAAAAAACTTTTCAAAATTTTAAATCACGAGTTTTCAATTTTAATCGACTGCGGAGGTCAAAATTAGTACTAAACAAGTGTTTAAAATTGTTTTAAACGATATTTAATTTTTGGCCAAAAATCATGACAAAGTCGTCTAAAAATTAGACATGTAACACACTTGACAGGTCTTCCTACCTCATATGTCACCCATCATAACTTTTTTAAAAATCAAGCGATTTTGAAGTGGAATGACATTTTGTTTATGTATTGACGTCCTTAGTAAAACTACATTAACAAAGTAGAATAAAATTAAAATTCCATTTTTTCGAGTTTTCGCCAAAATTGGTATTTTTGTAATTTTTTAGAAAAAAATATTTTTCAAATATTTTTTTTTTTTTCGTTTTAGGCGATATTCAAATTTGGCCAAAGAATTAGACATTATACACCTCGACAGAGGTGCCCTTTGCAAGGGAATACAATAAGCCAGTTTCGAGCCAACCTGACAACACTGTCACCGCCGAGCATGAGTTGTCGCTCCCTGCACAGTCAAGGCGCTATATATGACCGGCCCATTGCAGGGTTCACTTGCAGCGATAAATATTGCAATTCTCCGGCAGCTTCACTTGGAGTGAGCCGCCTTATCAAGAGGGTTTTCTCACGCTGCCTGCTCCGGTCGAGTCGGCGAGGTTGGACAAAAGTTCTGGGTGGCAACAAAAGTTTTATTTATGTGAACTGGGCTCCATTTGCGGTTCCCCTGCTACTGCTGCTCCTGGTGGGCGTGTGTGTGTGTCGGCTTGTCAGATATTACCATATCCAGAGACACAGTTGGCCTATCCTCCTCTGTCTCTCCTCACCCTGCACAAATTGAACCACAGGAGCACATTTATCAATAAATGTTGCAGTCGGAACCGGAGTTAAAGTTGCAACTGGAACTGGAGCTGGAACTGATGCAATCGCACAGGCTGTGCTGATGGCAAACAAAGTTTGTATAGAGTTTTCAGCTTTCAGTTTTCTGTTTTCTGTTTTCCGCTTTCGGTTTTTCAGTTCTCACAATGTGCCGTTATCTGCCACTTGCTGGGCGGTTTCATGTTTCGCTCACTCATTGTTGTTGTTGTTGCTCTCTCTCTCTGTCTCTCTCTGTAGCTGGAGCTGTCAACAGACAGACACAACATGAATAACATTGAGTGCGACAAAAATGCAACAAGCGAAGCCGAAGGCGAACGAACTGCGGGCTGCATTGAAAACTGATGGCACATCAAACACCTCGTTGCCCCCAGGTTTAATGAACTCACGCAGCTCCCCTCGCAGCGATGAAAGCTGAGAAATGTTATTGAGATGTGGCTCGTTTAGCATTCAATCAATGCAACAAATAAGTTACTAATGAGTTGCGGTAAATTGATTAAATATTTAGCAAGTTTTAGGTTAAACGACCTCTCTCGGTGATTCTCACAAATTGCAAATAGGTAAGAGCGAGAGGGAGAATGTGCTATATACCTACGCAAAGGTCACAGCAAGTAGTTAATCAATTTCGCAAGGTTATGCGACCTTTCTCGGCGATTCTCACACATTGCACTTGTGTA
This sequence comes from Zaprionus kolodkinae, assembly GCA_018901885.1. NCBI lineage: Eukaryota > Metazoa > Arthropoda > Insecta > Diptera > Drosophilidae > Zaprionus > Zaprionus kolodkinae. The sequence continues at coordinate 213,847 of JAEIFM010000059.1, forward strand.
CCCTTCTCTGTAATTCTCAAAATCCAGTGTAAAGCGGTTAATCAATGCAAATTTAATAGGGTATTTAGTTATACTGAAAAGTAGCTAAGTTTAAGTTTATCTGCTGCCAGCTGTGCCATCTTAAAATTCTCAAATGAAGAGTTAATCATGCTTAACTCGTTATTCAATCATACTTATTTAACGGTAGTTGAATGACCACCTCTCTCGGCGATTCTCAATGCCTGACGGTGGAGAACAAATAGAATAATTAACTTTTTACGATACTCACGCTTTATGAGCATCATAAAACGTATATACCACTTTGTGGGCGCACATCAAGCACAGGGTATTATTACATACGAAACTCAACGATATTTATACGATATACTACTCCTCGATACAATGAAAATATTTATTGAATTACGGAAGCTGTCGCACTAAAGCTGATTTGAAATCGAGCTGCTCCTCCTGCACATCCCCCTTCTCTCCTGTCTTCACAGGAAGGAATATCGTATATAATAATTTTTTACTGGAAAACACTTAATGTATTTATGGAATTTTGCAATTGATAGCTTACTGCGAAGGCAAAGATAAGACAGGGTGCACTACATAAAAGAAGAAATTACGCTTACCTGAAAAGAAATAGAAGAGGAAATCAATAAATCAGTAAAGTTCAATTTAATTTACTTTGGAAAATTCATGAAAATTGTAATTCACTGAGCACAAGCTATAAATAAACCTATCATTAGATATGCAAACAAAATGTTGCGATGCGATAATAATATTTGCTTTATTTAGTCGGAAATCGGCATTTATGGTTGGTTAAATAAGCCGAAATGTGATATGTGTAACCACGTTTTGTTTGTTGTGGGTTTGTTATTGTTTTGTTTTCGGGGAATGTCATAAAGTTAAATGAAATCAAATTAAATGCAATAATATATTGTTCATTTCAAAGTTGAGACGCCAGAGGGAAAGAGACAGATAGAGAGAGAGAGATACGATAAAGCGATTTGGCAAACTTTGCTTTTTGTTTTCTGTTTTTTTTGTTTGTTGATAATTTAACGATGCCTTTTGAATCGATGATGGCGATAACGACAATAATCATCATCATAATGACAATGACGCTGGGGATGATAATGAGAGACATGCAGATGATGAGGCCAATTTGCAATGTGCTCTGCCTCCCTTTCTCTCTTTCTCTTTATTTGTCTATTCTATGGCTCCAGGGGAGTCCAAATGAAATTATTCTCAATGTGTTTTCAACATAACGAAACGATACGATTCTGTCTCTCCACTGGCAAAGTGGAAAACCAGAGGGAAATCAGCAGTACCAGACGTCAGAGACGGCATGGTATGGGTAGACACTCGGGGAGCGTGCGGCAAGTGCATCGAATTGAACCCAAACCGAACGATAGACATATAGATAACATAGATAGATAGAGCAGTGGATGCATTGGACTTGCTGATCTCACGAGACAGAAGAAAAAAGAAGAAAAAATGTCGGAGAAATAGATTGAGTTCATTTTGAACGCTTTAAAGCTTAACATTTTCAACAACTTTGAATACCTTAATCTATCTTCAAAGCTTGTAGAAACTACTCAAGCACATACGGATGCATTTGGAATAATTCACATTAATAAATAATTTCAAAACAAATAATTATTCTTGTCGTTAAGCAACTTTAAAAGCTCTTGAGGCCTTTAAGGAACTTCCGTCTATAAATAAAGCTCACTTATTGAGTAAAAAAGCTCTGCTGGCTCTGTAACTGCCCTCACACAAGCTCCCAGCTCGGCCATTAGTTATATATTTATAGCCTAATTTATGGTTAACACGGGGATTTTTGGCCAATGTCAATGTACTGCACTCTTGGCCATAAATACTGCTCGAACACACAAAACACAACTGCGGTCAACGAAATTGCCAAAACATTTCCATTTTTATGTAATTTTAATTTAAAGAAAAATAAACACAAATAATTGTTTAATGCGCTGGTATAGAGGCCGTAGAAAACCTCCAAGAGTACAAAATGCAATTTAACTAATTTTATTCGATATAAATTATAAAGGTGAACAACAACAGCAACAGCAACAACAACAGCAACAGCAATTAGCCAGCCAGCCACAAAAACCTTATAAGCGTGTAATTTAATTTAATGCAGCCCAAAACAACAACAACAACAGCAACAACAACAAAAACAACAACAACGACATTATGGCGCGTGAATAAATGTGGAAAATGCTGCCCAGTTGCAACACATCGCACAACAGCAACAAATTTGGCTTTTTTTATATGCGATGCAATCGCCAAATCGCTGAAGCATTCAACGCAGCCAAATGGGCAGCAGCAACATAGACTGGGCGTGGCACAGTAGACAGTGGGGGGAGGCCTTATATCATACACACAATTTTCGTTGGGGCTGCTAATAAAGTTGTTTTTCAACGAGTGAAACAACAACAACAGTTTGTTGCCAAAATCAACGTAAAACTAAAAAAAAAGAAACAAACACAAATAAAGCCAAAAAGAAAAGAAAGAAAGACATAAGACAAGCAGCAGCAGCCGAGAAGAGTCAAGAGTAGAGAGAAAACGGAAGGAAATGGCCTAAAGTAAAGAGAGGCAAAGAAAATAAAATAAAAACAATTTTAATAGGCGTCTTAGCTGAGTTGCCTCAAGTTGTTGCTGTTGTTGGGTTGTCTTGGGCAACAATCGGAAGTGCAAAATTATAAGCCAAGACAAACCTCTCTTTCTGTCTTCATCTCTCTCTCGCTCTCTCGCGTGGTGTGTGTAAGTTACACAGAGCTTTAGAGTGAAGCCTCACAAGCTCATCCTAACCTCATTGCTAGTTCCAAGTCTCGTCTAAGTTCTCTCTCTCTCTCTATCTCCCTGTCTACTCTATATACTCGGTAAATATTAGTCAACTTCTGTCTTTCTTCTTCTTCTGCTAAAGTCTCCACGAAAATCCTTCAAAATGTCTTACGGTTTTTAGCCGTCCAAGTTTCGCAATTACAGTTAGTTTCTCGTCTGTCTCGATGACTCACGAAAAAGGCCCAACACATTTTTGGCGCCGCTAACTGAAATTAACTGTACTTCCGTTCGTATCGTTGATTTTGTTGACTAACAAGTCTTTTTCGTCTTTTCCTTTTAAGGGAACTGCCAGAGGAATCGATAGCAAAAGTTTCGATTAATATTTATGGACATATCATTCACAGAGATTAACCAGGATTTTATCGACTATGGTTGCAGTATAGAAAATATTCACAAATAATGGAAGTAGATGCTCGAAACTTAAATGTTTTTTTAGAAAATTTATAATTAAGAAAATATTATATGATTTAAATTTCACTTAACTTTTATAGTAAACGAAGAAACTATCGATAGCTGTACTTGCTTAAAGTTTTATAGACAAAAAGAAACTATTGATAGCTGTACCTGTTTCAAATTTCGCATGAGTCAACCCATTTGGAACATTGCTTATCACTTTTCCAGAAATTTTCAATTTATTATTGCATCATTTCGTTTTCCTCATGCTGTTTCTGTTTTTATTTTTTTTGTGGGGTCTGTATCGCTCTTAACTACCTGCGATATGCGATAAGTGCATACAGATTTGCCAAATAGTTTTTGCTCTACTTGGCACCTTGTGAATTGTAGTTAACAACTTGCCACTTATTCATATGCAGCCTCTAATTTGTGTAGCGCCTCCTCGAGCTCCACAATTCGAATGTGTGTTTATTTTCCCGCTGCCTCCCCACACCTGGCTTTCGTCAGAGACTTGGCCAACTGGCCATTTTGGCCAGTGTGCAATTTGCCTGCTAATTGGCCCAACACTTGCACTGCCAGCTGAAATTTATGGTCAGTTATTAGTCGCACTGGCACACTCAGACTCCCAACTGGCCTCGAGTCGTGCCTATTAATCAGTGAAGCCAAGCTAAAAAAAAAAACCGCCAAAAGGGGTCATCGCAGCACTCCAATTGCCGCTGTTTTGCCTTCCCTTGCGAGGGGGGCGAAGAAATTGCATATTAGTCCGAAATGTCAAACAGATAAGCTCGACATAATCTTTTAGGTAGTTCTACAAACCTGCCCATAGCTGCAGATTAAGAACTAATTAAAAGAAAACTTCGGAAAAGCAGAAAGTAAAAGCTAGATGAGGTTTCACTTACATTTTGTCCACTCAACTTGTTGAGCAATGTCCAAAACCGGTGAACTTTTTAATTGATATACAACAAGTTGAAGGAAATGAATTAATCTAAGGCACGTGTCAAAAATGAAATTTGGCAACGTCGCAAGTGAACTTTGGCAACGTTGCAAATTGCATTTCATTCAATTTACAGTTGCTACGATTAGTTGAGTTTAGGTTTAGAGTTGCCATCTGAGCATGACAAACTAAAACGAAAAGTTAGAATAGGTTTTCATGTGGGATATGAAGTGTTGTCACCCATGAGCTTTACCAAGTTTTCCCATTTTAATGTCATTGTTTGACAGTGAATAATTAAAACGCAAGACCAATCTACAAAACTTAGCACAAACATGACAAACTTCTAGGATTGCCATATACAACAACTTTTCAACTTGTTCCACTGAACCGTTTTCACTGTGATATTTGAGAAATATTTCATAGTTCATGCATAGTTAGTAGAGCTGATGCTGAAATGAGTTGCAACCAAATTAAATTGGAAAAGTTCTAAGACAGTTGTCACTGCTAGTGCTTCCCCTGTCTCTCTCCCACACACATGACACATTTCTTCTCTAGCCACATTTTTCTGGCCGCGATTGTAAAAGCGCCGCTTCTATTTAATTGTTCCGACTTGCAAAGCTCCATATGGGAGGCTGCGGCTCTAATTGCGATTATTATTCTGAATTATGCTTATTTGTTTGTTTATTACTGTTGTTAAATCCACAAATACATTGCAAATGCAATTCTCGATTGTCTCCAATCGATTTTCACGTGCGACAAATGTGAATTTTGTAATTTTTATGCGATAAAAGCGCATTAAAATGCACATAAATATTTTCAGAGATTTTTTCAATGGCCCGATGGAAAAAAAAAACCTGCTTCAAAACGCTCGAACTATTAATACTCTGCATGTAGTTTAAGTCAAACATAATCTACATTTTTATAAAACTCCATAAAAGGAACAAATTCTAATTCTATATAATATTATGAGAATATAATAATGTTATATAAACAAAATTATAATCATTGATTTGTAACGGTTTCATAAGAGTGGATAATACGTATCAATATTCGCTCGTTATAGCATCAAGTTACTTCCATGAAATTGATATTTTAATGGAAATAATTGGACCTGCTTTATATAGGGTCGCTTTGTAGCTACGATCCATACAGTTTCCAGAAGCGACGTCAAGATGTTGCTAAAGTTTGTTTACACCTTCCTAATAGTTATGTCGTTCTACTTGCTCTGCGAGGGGAGGAAGAGCTCATCCGAAGAGAGTTTGGAGTGAGTCTTTTGGTTTTCGATCTTAAATCTAAACTCTAAAACTTGCAATTTCATTTTTCAGATCTGCTGATGGATATGTTTGCGTGACGCAAAGCTCCGCAAAAAGGTTGATTGAAAACTTCACATGTGATTTGGAAGATATAATAGTGGAAGTAGGCGAAATAGAAAGAACACACAAGAAATATGTAAAATCGATTAAAGCGTCAATAAGGAGACTGCAAGATTAAAAGCAAGAATAGAGATGAATAAAGGATAGGATAGATAAAGAACCTTACAAAACTCCAAATGGGCCCTAGCATCCTGCAGTAAAGGGAGGGACAAGATACACGCCATAGCTCATGATCAAGCACAGGAATTGTACCTTCTGCAAGGTCTCCCAGTTTGTTGAAGGGGGGAAGATCTTGGCAGCAAAAAGGAGGTAAAATACCAAGAAAATTCAGAAGTAAATTTAATGATTTTTATTAAAATTGGAGGTATGAGTTGTAATAGTTGATATACCCGTATGCATGTTAAAAAATGTGGAAAAATTAAATCGCTTGTCAAATTCGCAACAGACGGAAAGGAAATTTGTTTATCTTCTCAATTCCAAACAAATAAAGCACAACGAATAGTAATTCAGCAAACTACAAAAAAAAAAAATGATTTATTATATTTTTTTTTTTTATAATTTTCATTTTTTATTCACGATCTATGTGTTTTATATCTGTTTCGCGATTTAAAATGAGGCAAATGGTCGACGTTGGCGTTGTCCATAAACAAACAACAACAATGGGGCCAGCAGAGGGGCCGCACAGTGGCCGACGAAAGTGCTTGCACAGACACTTTTGCGTTTATTGCACTCGACACGTACGCTCCCCTGCCCCTACCCGCGAAACACTGCCTTTACCTCCCTCCTCCCTGACAGTGGTCAGACAATTTGCAGCCTTGTCTGCCTGCCAAATTTAACCCCAGGCAATTTTTACACAGTTTTTTTTTTAATAATTTTTTTCGATCTTTTTTTTCGCTTTTTTTGCGTTTATTTTTTTTCTTCTTGGTTGCACATTTTCGTGCCGCACGCCATTTTCATTTCTCACATTTTTCTCTCGCTTTTGCTGCAGCATTTTTCATAATTCTTGAGGCATTTTCGCTGCAGCGAAAATAATACGAAGCGAAGGCAGCAGCAACAGAGGGAGAGACAGAGAGAGAGAGAGAGAGAGAAGTTGCAAAAGTTTTTACAGTGTGGAAATTATATTTGGGCATCGTGTAATAATCTCCTTTTGCCGAAAACGTTCAAATATATTTCATAGTTGCACGTTACAGAGAGTCAGGCACCCCACCCACCCCTCTTCATATACCTCCCTCCCCCCACCTTATTCGCTTTGCCTCATAAATAGAGAGTTGCCAGACTGCAGCAACGCACGCGGCAAAGGAATCATAAATATGTCGTCGTTGTCATCTTTGTTGTTGTTGCAGAGTCCAAAAAGTCTATATCTCGTGTATCTTTTTCTCTCTCGCTCTCTCTCGTGCCTGCCTGCCTCATACATTTTGGACACAAAATGCTACAAAATCTATGTAATAACTCGAGCGATGGGAGACGCCGCCAAAGTAGACAAAAAGTTGTGAGAGGCCGTGTGTGTGTGTGTGTGTGTGTGCGTGTGAGAAGCATCGGGTTGTGTAGTGATTTGCCAGGCACAGTGGGACCATTTAAGAAACCCAACAGAAATTTTAAGTACCGTAGAGATATGAGAATTGCATTTAGTGAAAATCTTCGATTGATTTCTTTTTAAGTTTTGATTGGAATCTATTTGAAGTTTTCTTATGATTCAAAAATTCTTTATATTCTCCTGGGAGCACCCTTCAGATAATCTATCTAATTTAAATTTTATTAAAGTTGTACAATTTTCGAAATTAAAAATAAGCTGTCATTAAGTTTTAATTATAGCTCTGGAATTACATATATAAAAGCCCTCAGAGAAGTGTGGTATTATGCAAGACATTAATTAAGAAAAGGGTTTTTACAAAATTTCTTAAAAGTGCCAGTGGAGATTCTATTCGTACTTATACCACATATTGTTTTCATACACAATTCAACGTTTTTGTAGCTTTTCATTTAATTTTAATCATAATACTTATGAGTATGATAATAATCATCATACTCATCATACAAGATCACTCATTTTATATATATTTTTTTTATTAATGATAAATGACATATGTTAAAGATATACATTTTTAACACTACAAGCACATACTAATAATTCGTATATATGATATACTATTATTTTTATAATTATTATTATAGTTTTGATATACTTTTTTTCCTTTTTCGCTCATCCTTGCCCCACTGTACGCTCTGTATCACACACAATGGGACCGCAGAGCTGTTGCCTGTCGCCTGTGTGCGAGTGTGTGTGTGTGTGTGTGTGTGTGTGCAGTAACTAGAACCCACTAATGGCGCATCTTTATGTCTGGGACACATTGTTGTGGCGCGACTTTAAAGAGTTTTTCGAAACAAAAAACCAACAACAACAACAACAAAATATATAGAAAATTCAGTCAGAAAGTGTGTAGACCAAAATTGCCAGATAATGACGACGATGTGGGGCCATGTGCGGCGGCCGCCTCTCTAGGGATAGGGTCGCGGTAGATCGCACACACTTTAAAGATTTTTAGATATCTGACTGGACTGAAAGTGTTGGAAATGTTTAGAGAGTGTCAATGTTGCTGTTGTTGTTGTTGTACTGGTTTAAATCAAAGCTCAAGTCGATAATCGAATCAGCATCGCATACAAATTTGTATTGCCAGCGGGGGCGGGTGGCGGAGGTAATGGAAGGGGGAGGGGTGGTAGGGTGTCTCACAGCCTCCCTCGAGGCTGCCTTGGCAATTGACTTGCTGATGAGCTTTGTAGCTTTGCTCCAGTGGCGGCGCCTTCGAAGCGTCATTGAGATGAATTTCGAATGCAGCCACAGGGCAAACACAATAAAATGAGGAGAGTATAGGCGTGTTGGCAGGAGGGGAGGCGGGGTAGGGCTGTGAGGCAGAGGGGGTAGCTGACACTGAAAACCGCGAGACAACTTTAGCACGCACACACACACACATATTTCTCTGCAGCTGCTGCTGCCCCTTTCTGCGCCTTTGTCTTCATCTTCTACTTCCGCTACTGCTGCCCCTCTCCCCAACACCCCCGCACACTCCCTCGAGCAAAGCTCCCCGGGCAGTCGTTGAATTTGAATTTCAAAATTGACGTCATCCACAATGCGCATATGATTTACTTGTTGATTCAAATGGGCAGGCCGCAGTGCCATGCCACGCCCACTGGCGCAGCAACGTCGCGGGCCACATTAGATAAGCAACTTGGGGGAATTGCAGCTGAGACTTGAAGACAAAATACAGCAATATATGTAAATAACATTTGCGCCACACTGAATTCTTAATACGCTGCTCAAAGCTGCTAAAAAAAGCAAAAGAGCTTTAAGCGAGCTTTGAGTGAGCTTTTAATGCGCTTACGCATATTTTAAGCAAGTTTCTATACACTTGCATTAAAAATGATTTAATAGTGTATTAAGAATAATAATACAGAAAGCTTATAGCTTGTCTTAATCCGTTACTTGTCACCCTATATAATATTATTATATAAATATGTATATATAAACAAATTTTAATTCTTGATTTGCAACGCTTTCATAAGAGTGGATAATACGTATCAATCTCATTATACTCATTTATATAAGTTTTTTCCATGAAATTAATAATTAAATGGAACTAATTGAGCCTGCTTTATATAGAGTCGATTCGCTGCAACGATCTACAAAAATATCCAGAAACTACGCCCAAGATGTTGCTAAAATTTACTTACACCTTCCTAATAGTTATATCGTTCTATTTGCTCTGCGAGGGGAAGGGCTCATCCGAAGAGGTAGAAAAGTAAGTTTTCTGATTAACAATCCCCTTCAAGTGCCTTACTTATTATTGATTCCCATTTTTAGGTCTTCTGGGGAATTATGCGTATCGCAAAATACTGCTCGAAGAGGTATAGATAGATTAGCATGTGACTTGGAACATTTCACATTAGAAGTTGAATATATAAGAGATGATCGCAAGAGATTGTTGAAAACGATCAAATCATCGCTTAAAAGGCTGGAAAAAGAGGATAAAAGTGAACAAAGAATGGCGCGGGTACAGCCAAAAATGATGAAGAAAGAGCCCCAATCAAAGAATATTTCTGTAAATCCTCCTAAATGATATCTAATGATATTGACACTGTCTTCACTAACAAAAAGTTTATAAACTCATTCATGGGAAATCTTCTCGCTTACTTACTGTTTGAACTGTAGGGATCGAACTGATTGGGAAAAACTATACAAAGCGTATAAACTGGGATTCCTAAGCTCAGAAAACATAATGTTTAAGCTTGTACTACGAGCTTTTTAATCGGATTTACCCTACACAAGTTCCGATATCACCCAAAAAATAAATTAAAATCTTGAAAATCCTAAATAATATTTGTTTTCACATGTTTATTGACCTTCTTAAACTGAAACTGTAGTTGATCTAACCTAAATAAAGCCTTAAAAACACTGAATATTTAAATATATTATTAATAAATAAATAAAATATATAATATATATATATATATATAAATCTCAAAATACAATTTTCCCATTGGTCACCCCTTGCGGACTGAGGAAAGGATAAGTGCCACATAAGGCCGCTTCAAAGAGAGGGAAATACGACAAATATGCGCGGTATATTTGAGAATATGGTAAGGCAGCTTTTTTGGCAAATTTGGTAGTTCGCTTGTTGACGGCGACTTTTATGGCCGACAAATGAATGCAACAAAATTGTTGGACAAAAATTGAAAGAGACAGCCGAGTGAAACACGTAATTAGCCAAACACGAGACCGAAATGGTCAAAACACATTTGGTGGGTATCGTTCCAGACACCCTAGAAAAAGGATAGAAAGAGATAGAGAAAGAGTGGGAGAGGGAGAGCGAGACAAACTGACTGACAGCTCGTTTGTCTGTCGATTTGTTGCCTTAATCGAAAGTGAACTGAACAAAAAAAACTTTTGCTGGCTGTTTTCTGTAGTTTCTGTCTTATACTGTTTAATTGCAAAACGAATTTAGAATTTTGACTTAATTGGGCGTTAATGATTCGAGCAATTAAACAGCAAGCTGCTCTGCTGATAAATTAACTAAAACATTTGCAATGCATTTACAAAAACATTTTCATTTTAACATTTAATTGTGCCCATAAAGAATGTCGAGGCTGAAACTGACACTGAGACTGTAGACTGATTTTAAGTTGACTTTAAACGAAAGTTTTTTCCAGCAATCCGAGTGCATTACGTATACGCCGGGTATTTCTGCTTCGCGTATATCTTCAACATTCATTGAATAATTAGCAACTCGTTCATCCCTCTCTCTCTCTCTCTCTCTCTCGCTCTCTCTCTTTCTCTGCCTGTGTGTGACCTTCATCCGCAAGAGACATGAACAATGAACTTGGCCGCTAACTCTTTGACTTTTCTTTGTTCGATCGATTCCACTCCACTGTACCCTGCCCTCCCTTTGTCCACCTGTGTCCATTTGCATATTTACATAAATTTGCTTGGCAATCATACGAAATGCCGATCATTTGGTCTCACTTAAGTCACTTCTTCGCCGATCTCTACACCGATCGTAGCCTAAGCAAACTCTGCTCTCGCCACACAAGTTGAAAAGTAAGCGAAAACCAGTTGATTTGCTATATTTTTACCCTGTAGAATAAGTTTGCGGAGTTATCAGTTGAAACTATACGGAAAATTCACATGAAATTTCTGAGAAAGTTCTTTGAAACAAGAAAATATAGAAATTTAAATACGATTTTAAAAACATAAGCTTTGAAAGGCATTTAAAAGCTACCTGAAGCTCTTGATTATGAAGCCTTTCATGATATCTTTATAAATTGGAAATTAAAAACTGTTCTCAAAGTCAGTAAAGCATAACAAAATATGCATTTGTAAATCGGAGTATCCTATGGACACTACAAAGATTTGTCTATATAATATATTACTATCTGCCTGTTAAAGTATTCCGCTAATGTTACTAAATACTACGTGCCCCTCCAGTTAGACAGCACAACCAACAACAGTTCGTTCATTCACAACATCAAGGGTATTAGGCATGACATAATCGTTTCTATTCAACTGGCCGCGAGTGTAGTGAACAGTAGCCGATGTTTAAGCTTTGTCTGCCATGCGATGCGATTGTCTATCGCCGCCACTGCTCGTCTTGTCTTTTCTTGTCTTGTCTCGTCTCGTCTCGTCTCGTCTCCGACATAGACGCGCGTCTGTCTGACAACTGGCGGCAGCAACTATTTTTGGTACGATGCCAGCAGCAACAAATGCTGCAGCAGCAACAACAACAGCAGCAACCACAACAGCAACAACAACCGAGCAATCGCATGCCAAAAACGTTGAAAGTGGCGGCTGCTTTTGACCCACTGACTGAGATAGAAACAAGTAACGTAAGCTATGATCAAACATGCCTGATAGTTTTATACCCTACGCTGCACCAAGCTATGGAATATGCTTACTTGAATAACTTTGGTGATTATAATACGTTTGGTTTCTAATTTTAGGTTTTAGTTGCATGTAGTATTATCATACGCCTTGAAACTTTGTCTGATAATCACAAATTATTGATTTGCAGGATCTGTGGGCGTGGCATCCGAAATTTGAAATACATGTTAGAAGCGTATTATGTGCACAAAGTTGCTTGCCAACTTCGTTGTCTAACGCTTTTATAATAGCTGAGTTTAGGGTATTTACAAGCATGAACAGACGGGCAGACGGAAGGACAGACAGAGGGCGGAACGACAGACAGACAGACAGACACAACTCAATAAACTGGGCTAGTTAACTTGTACAGGAATAAACGATGTTACATGCATTTGGCATACCCCTTTTTAGACCAATTGCCAATGGTCGTAGGGTATGCAAAACTTTTGCTATTGCCGGTTGTCGCTCCTCGTTGTTGTTGTTGTTGTAGTCGGTTTCCAGTTTTGCATTGTTGCAGTTGCTGCCGCCACTGCAAGTCGACCGATTGCAAATGCAATTAACTTGTTTAACATTTCGGGCACCACAGTTGATCTCCGGCCACTCCGCCACTTGGCCTACTGCCCACTGTAGCCTGCCCCTCTCCGCTTCCCCCTTTTGGCATTTCTCTTGTCTCACGTCACACTCAATTTCCGAGGGTTATTTTCCAGTTTTCACTTAGCAGCAACAAAAAAAAAAAAAAAAACTCTGCAACTCTCTGGCACAACACGAAAAAAGTGATTAGGAAAAAGTTTTTTTTTCTGATGATGGTGGAAAACTCGATTTAAAGAATTTATAGAATAGAATGCCTTGAATGGTTGGTTTATGAACAGAATTTAAGCAGAAATTCAATATAGAGGATCTGAAAATCATTAGGAGTCTCAATCTAACAAAGTAAACTGTTTTGTCTGTCTGCCTTCTACCGGCTTATCTGTTTTCTCTGTATATCCGTCTATTTTAACGTCAGGATCTCAGTTATTATAAAAACTAGAGATTTCAAATTTTGCATAAGACCTTCGGTATAACCTACGCAAAAAGGTTTATTTCCAATTTATTTAATTACAAATTATTATAAATATTCTTTACATCTAATACCTTCAACTTTTCTGCTGAAGTTATTTTGTTATTTTTTTTTATGTTATTTTGACCGTAAGGCAGAGAAAGAGAATGAAATAAAACCTTTTCTACGCTTCTACTACTCACATCTTCTTGACATGCGTTTTTCCAGCTCTGTTCACAATTTCCAATTAATAATTTATAAACATTTGTTCAGCATCTTCTCGAGTGTCACCCAAAACAAATGTTTTACTCCTCCTACTACTTCTCCAAGCCTTCGGTCTGCCCACGAGTTTTTCTTTTTTTTTTTTTTTTTTTTTTGCTGTGGCAAAGTATTTTTCTTGGCAATTTGTCGGGGCTATGAAAAAGAAAAATATATATATATATGTATAAAATTCGTTTATGCTGCCTTCGTAATTGGGTTACCAGTGAAGACGCCGAGGCACACAAGTTGCAAGCTGCAAGATGGAAGATGAAAAATGGAAGATGGCTAGATAAATGCAGATGCAGATGCTACGTGAAGTAAAGTTGAGTTTTCTACAGTTTGTTTTTTATTTCACTCGTTTTTCACAGTTTTCCCTAGCATGAATAGTGAATAACAACTGAGTGTACTCATAATAAAGATGATATTTCAAGAGGAACGATGGTTTGATGATTGTCTTAAAAGGTATATACATACGTTCAAAAACTCTAATTTCTATGCAAATCTATGAATACAATTTTTTTATACCCTTGCAGAGGGTATATTAATGTTAGCCAGAAGTTTGCAACGCACCTTATGAGACATATCCGTCCCTATAAAATATATATATTCTGAATCAGCATCACCAGAGGAGTCGAAAAATGGATGTCCGTCTGTCCGTCCTTCCGTCCGTCCGTCCGTCTGTCCGTCCGTCCGTCTGTTGCAACGCAAACTAGTCTCTCAGTTTTTGAGCTATCTTCATGAAACTTGGAACACAAGCTTCTTATTGCTGTACGCTGTAAATAAGTCAGAACAAGCCAGATCGGACCGATATATCGTATAGCTGTCATAGAAGCTATCGGCCGATTTTTGTTGTTTTTCAAGATATTCTTATAACGTTCTTAATGTGCTGTCAAAATTGTATCGGACCACTATAACATATAGCTGACATAGGAACAATCGGCTGAAATCAGGGTTTTTGTATGCAAACCTTGCTTTCTTGTTTTGTGTTTTAGTAATCTGATGGGAGAATACAGCAATAAATACTTTGGTATCGAATGGAGAAGTAACCATAAGTCTTCTTATTCTATGAGGCGAGCTTACATGATGTTACGGCCGAAAAGGAATTGAACAGCCGTTTCAATTAGTTTATCATTTTAAATTGAATCCAAATTCTTTATTTATGTATTTTAGGAGACTAGAAAAATCAAATGAAATTAAACGCATCATTTTGTTTACTCTATCCAAATATAATACGAGTAAAATTGTGATGTACTTCCAATTTGTTGAAACGAAATGGATTCTATTGCTGCTGATTACAAAAATTGGTCAGAATTTTTCATCTGGGATTAATCTACTTAGTACTTTTTAACATTTACTGTGCTATTTCTAGCCAAAGTTGACCCATTGGTTTAGCACAATGCTCGGCAAAAATATATATACATTTTCCAAATTACAAAGCAAACATCCCATACCAAAATCATTTTACCTCATAGCTCTGAAAATGGTCAAAAAAGGGTATACTAACTTTGTGCAAAATGTATAAAGTATATATATTCTTGCTCAGGATCACTAGCCGAGTCGATTGAGACATGTCCGTCTGTCTGTTTGAGACAACAAATCTCAGCTATTAAAAAAGCTAGAGACACCAAATTTGGTATGAAGGTTCCTATATATCCGGGGCAGATGAAGTTTATGTCAAATGTTTGATGCCACGCCCACCGCCCCCGCAAATCGGTAATTTACGATTATTAAGCAAAATAATGAACCTATGTTATGTTATGCTTTGGTATGTATAAATCGGATCGGACCAATAACACAGAAGTTATTCAAGTCAACGTTTTCAGTACAAATGTTCGGTACGAGCAGCAGCTTGCGCGCTGCTTTGAGCAGTTGACGCCGACGTCGACGTTGCGTCGTGTCGCTTTACTCTTTACGCGCGTCGCTGTGTGAGTGCGAGCGAGTAAGCTGTATGTAGTGGAGGTATTTGTGCAGAGTTTCTGTTGGAAATTATGAGTGTGGTAACACGCTTGTAACGGATTTAGAAAATTGGGAGAAGGGTATCTTACTGTCGGGCGCTCGACTGTAGCCTTACCCACTTGTTCTTTATTCATTTCTGATAGAACGGGATAAAGAGTGAGAGTGTGAGAGAGAAATACTGATTGATCATGAAGCTAACTTGCCCTTTAAACATCATAAGGAAAAAAAACCTATAGTATTTTATATAATCATATATAGGAAATTGTATAATAATGAAACTATGAAATTTGTGGTTTGCGACGGTTACTTAAGAGTAAATAACACATATACGCTCATTATCCCATTTACAACGTAATTTATTTCAGTGAAATTGATCTTAAGATGGAAATAATTGGGTCTGCTATAAAAAGAGATGAATTGCAGCTACGATCTATACACTTTTCTAAAACGACGTCGAGATGTCGTCAAGTTTCGTTTTTCACTATCTAATGATTATATCGTTATTCCTGCTCTGTGATGCATCTAGCCGAGAGAGGTGAGTGCTCTGTCAAAAAATCTCCTAAAGTTTAAATTTCAATCAACTTTATTAGACAGGTGTGCGAAAGGGTAGAAATAGAGGACTTAGCTAAGTCATACAGTGGAACGTAAGTTCTCTGCGTTTAAACTTCTTAAGTCTTTAGTTTTTAATTGTTTTCTTTTTTTTAGAAAGGTTTGTTTGAAGGAAAGAATAGCAAAAAAGAGTATAAATGAATTAAGAGATCAATTGGAGCAATTAAAAACGGATGTAGAATCGTTAGGAAGTCAGCACAAGACAGATCTAAAAAAGATCCTTTCGTCACTATTACGACTGGAAGGAAAGAAGGAAAGTCATGAAGAACCAACAACGAAACCTCCAAACACAACGACGACAAAAGATTCCAAACCTAGAATTGGGCGCAGCTGTGCCGATTCAATGGGCACTTCCAAGGAAAATGGAATCTATGAAATTCTAGTCCCCAAGTACAGTGATCTACCGTTTAGGGTAGCTTGTGCAGCGGATCCTCGTGGTGGAGAAGGATGGACCATAGTTTTGCAACGATTGAATGGAAATGTAAACTTCTACAGGAAGTGGGGTGAATATAAGAGGGGATTTGGCCCATTGGACGGCGACTACTTTTTGGGGTTGGAAAAGCTACACGCCATAACTACAGATCAGCCACAGGAATTATTCATCCTGCTAGAGGATAAAGAGGGAGAAGTTGTATATGAACAGTATGACGCATTTGCAATCGGAAACGAAGATGCTCTCTACAAACTACATACACTGGGATCCGCCATTGGAACTGCTGGGGATTCTCTCGAGTATCATCGTGGTAATTATTTTTCAACTTCTGATAGTGACCACGATAACTGTTACAGAGGACCACTATCTGTGTGTAATTGCGCCGAAATACACGATACTGCGGGATGGTTGGATGATTGTATTAAAAGGTATATACATACGTTCAAGTACTCTAATTTCTATGGAAATCTATGAATACTATTTTTTTTTTGTGTTTTAGTGATCTTATGGGAAAATACGGAAGTATCACTTGGGAAAGTTATCATAAGTCTTCTTATTCTATTAGGCGAGCTTACATGATGTTACGGCCGAAAAGGAATTGAACAGCCGTTTCAATTAGTTTATCATTTTAAATTTAATCCAAATTCTTTATTTATGTATTTTAGCAGACTAGAAAAATCAAATGAAATTAAACGCATCATATATTGTTTACTCTATCCAAATATAATACGAGTTAAATTGTGATGTACTTCGAATGTGTAGAAACGAAATGCTGCTGATTACAAAAAGTGGTCAGAATTTTTCATCTGGGATTAATCTACTTAGTACTATATACTGTGCTATTTCTAGCCAAAGTTGAACCATTGGTTTAGCACAATGCTCAGCAAAAATATATATCAATTTTCCTAATTGCAAAGCACACATCGCATTCCAAAGTCATTTTACCTCATGCACAACTCATAAGTACAGCCAACTTAGCTCTCTTTTCCTTTCACACACTTGTAGCAATTTATTAGCCTTATTTCTGATAGATATAGAGGGACAGAGATAAAGAGAGAGAGCGAGGGAGAAAGAAGACTGATCGAACGTGATTTTTCTATTTTTGCATAATTGTGCTAGAAGCGAATACAATTAACCAATGACAAGTTTTTTGGATCCAAAAGAAATCAAAAGTTACATCAGTTTGGTTCATCTAGCAAGAACGCCCCCAAAAGTCTCAGGTCGCTTTCCCCATGCCACTGTCTCACCTGACTACACCTGTGACAGCGAGAGCGAGAGAGCGAGGGAGGAGAAGTCTCCGTTTCGGCAGCTGGAAATGAGTAGACGTAGCATAAATTAGGCTCGAACTGCGAAATTGACTTTCGACACTAAGGGGCCCACAGAGTGGGGGGAGGGGGGTAGAGAGAAGTTGGGAGTAGGGAGTAGGGTGCTGCTGGTGTTAGCCAAATGGGGTCGTGGGGTCACGCCTCTGAAGCACAGCCTACGCTGATGCTGAGGCAGGCGTACAGGGGATGTGGTGGGGTGTCTTGAAGTTTGTCCTCAGGTTCCAATTAGGCGCGCATTTATAATTGTGTGCAAGAGAAGAGAGCTCTACTGTTTCCCTCTCACTCTTTCTTCCTCCCTTGGGCAATGTCGCCACAGGCTTTTGCTCTTTCATTTCTTTTCTTTTTTATTGATTTCTAGCCTCGCTGTGACTTTAATTTAATTGTTGTCAGCATCTTTGAACTTCATATTCCAGCTACATATATACCCTAGCTTCTCCCCTCTCCCAACCACGCGCTGACATGACGCTAATAAATTAAAAAATGTAGAGCGATTATGCGCCTTCAGTTCCAGTTCCCCAGCCCCATTTGATCTTTTGCCGCCATGCGGATTACAAAACTTGTTATACTCCTCAAAGAAAAGAGAGGGTATATTTGCATAGATATATGTAACAGACGTGACAGACGTAACAGGCGTGGCATTATTTATATACCTAATCTCTTACATTACTAGTCGAGTAAAATGCGTGAAATATACGAGAAATAGTCTCATCATATTTGGCATGAGATTTATTTTTTTTTTTTTTTTTTTTTTTTTTTGCGATTATTACGAAAAGTTGTAGTTATAATTTTCTTACTTAGCATATATATGGACGTGTATTATTTGAGTCGAACCTATCTAATTTTAGATTAGTTGCTTTAAATAACACAGGAGTTATTTAATCCAACGTTTTCCCATAGTTATTCAAGCAAGCTGTGCTGCTGTGAAAATTATACAGTTAGTGTGAGTGAGAAGGCATTAAGTGCAAAGGTTGCGCGTTTTAAAAAAAAGGGTATCTTCGAGTCGGTATTTCCTTGCTCTACACTCATTTCAATGTCGTATTGTCCAAAAGAAGTGTCAAAAGAGAATTGTGAATCGGGTTAAAGTTTCTTGAACTTGCCTCAAATTCGATTTACTTTTATTATTATTGTTATTATCTGGATTATTATTATCATATATATTTATACACAATTCTCTATTTATTTATCCAACTCTTTGTTAGCCCAATCACCTCTCATCTCTCTCTCTCTCTCTCTCTTTCAGCCAACATCGCTGCGGGGGTTTGGCTTATAGAGTGAGTCGGCCCGGCCCGTTGATTTTTTAAATTCTCTATCAAGATTTTGTGTTATCCATTAATTTAAGGCTATTGGCCCTGTAAGTAATTGATAGGGTTATGTGGGCTCAGCTATACTCAGCTTAAACGTTTTTTACAGGGGTTTTTTCCCTATCAATTATTTTACTGTTTCTAGTATTATTTTAAATAAAATTCAGAATTTAATACCCTGTAATTACTATCACAAATAGGTTTATTGTCACATAGTCTACAGAGTAAATTTAGTTATAAATTTTATGTTGATTTTGACTCAGCTCGCACATGTTTTACTGGGTAAGTTTTAGTTTATCAATTCAGCAGGTTTCTTTTATTGATTTTTCATAGGGTTCAGCTAGACGAGAGGCCTCTTTAGCCGTTTGTAGCAATTGCTCTGAAATCACGTACTCCTTCAGTCCGCTGCAATACTAGTCTTTCTACCTCTCCCTCACTCTCTCCCGCTCCCTCCCTCTCTCTCACGCGCTGCACTGCATGCTGTGGCATAAATAAATGTCTTGGTCTAATCCCAAGTCGAGTTGAGTTTCATTTGCGTAGCTCGCGCTGAGTGGCCCCATCAAATGTCACGTGCCACTCGCTGAAGAGTGTCAGGTGCTGCTCTCTCTCTCTCTCTCTCTCTCGCTCGCTGTCTCTCTCCCTCTGCCTCTCTCGCTCTATTTTGAATACCCCATGAACTAGTTCATTCACAATTTCTGGCGCTCTAGTTGGCTCATCCAACGCAGCTTTCCGCTAACCGATCATTAGGTGATTATCTTGCCATTATCTTGCCAGTCCAACAAAAGGCAATTTCAACATTTTGCTCTCGCACTCTCTTAATCTCTCTCTCTCTCTCTCTTTCCCTCTCTTCCCATCCCTCTCTGCAGTCTCTCAGCGTCTTTAAGTGCCTTGAACCACCCACAAAATGAAGAAGCGTAATGCTTGTTGCGTGTCCGGCACATTTCTGGTTGTTGAAACATTCCAAATTAACTGACAAATCGAAGGTAAGCATAAAAGAAAAGCTTTATTAGACTCAACAATACCCTGTAGTGCGAAATAGTTAACTTTATAGCATGTTACTGACATGGGCACAACAAGCCAGCAAACTCAACTTATGTATACCCTGTGAAAATAACTTGCTTTTTCATATATTTTTCAGGGCACACGATTTGCAGATACTCGGGCAATATTTGTTTAATATATTAATTTTTTCTTGCATACCCGTTAGCCACTTTTACGCTCTACAGGGTAGCATACCAAAGTGATAAATGATGTGGCCCGCTCAGCTGTTTGGCCAGTTATTTTTAGTATTTTTTTTTCGCTTTAACTCTTGCAT
This sequence comes from Zaprionus kolodkinae, assembly GCA_018901885.1. Taxonomy (NCBI): domain Eukaryota; kingdom Metazoa; phylum Arthropoda; class Insecta; order Diptera; family Drosophilidae; genus Zaprionus; species Zaprionus kolodkinae. Next base: position 234,033 of record JAEIFM010000059.1, read on the forward strand.
ATAAATTAGCCTGGAAATGCCATTGAAATCGGAGATAGCCAAAAAAAATTCTACCATACTATAGATGCTTCCCAAAGTTGGCCAACTGACAAAGTCTGCTGACCGGGAACTGACTGACAAACTGGGCTAACAAACAGACAAGAGTCTCTGCTTTTTTAGGTCGTCTAACTGACTGACAACATACGAAATGAAGATCGAGCTGAGGCTGAATGGGATCAGTTTCCCCCCTCTAGAGAGAGAGAGAGAGAGAGAGAGAGAGGAAGACAGTGGGTCACATCTATTCAAAACTGTGACGCATGAGAGAGGAAACAGGCAGAGGGAGACTGACTGGGAATGGGAACCTCGCTGCTGCTGCTGCTAAGCCCTGTCGAGTAATTAAGTAAAAATAGCCCCAAAAGAGTTGAGACAAGATGATGATGGGAAGGGGATGGGGCAGGCAGCGGAAGTGTTTATGTTTTTAAAACAAAGAAAGAAAGAAATGAAAATCCCTTTTTGCTTGTCAAGTTCAGACAGCGTGTGGGTGGGGGTAGAAAAGCCCTCAAGGAAAATAACGAAAGAAAAGAAAAGAAAATTGTTTTCATCTCAGTGACAAGGCGACTGGTATAATAATTATTTACGTATAGTTGTATAGAGGAATGGGAAGGGGCGGGGAGGGAAACGGCTACCCCCACCTCTCCCTCCCACAAACAGGCAGGTATCAATTACAAGGCTGTAATGCGAAAATAACGAGCAAAGAATTAGAAAAATAACAATAAGGTGAATAAGGTGAGACACGAGCTAAGCAAAACAATGAGAAAACAAACAGAAAGAGAGAAAGAGAGAGAGAGAGGAGGTTGAGAGTGAGAGGGAGAGCAGTATATGTTAGACAGGTAAAAGATACGCGCAATAAATGAAGCGCAACACACACACACAATTTGTGGCAGGTTGTGGCAGGTGCAAGCACAAAAACAAAGAGAGCCACAGCTAAAGCAACAGGGAAGAGTGAGAGAGCAAGTGTAAGAGAGAGAGAGAGAGAGAGAAAGAGGGGGAGAGACCTACTCTAAACGTCTGCTAATGCGTACCCGCGTCGCCCAAAGAGCTTTAAAGCTGTTACCAGCTTGTGTTTTTCCTATTTCTTTTTCTGTTTTCCTTTTTTTTTATTTTCTTTATCAGGCACTTTCAATTCCCTCGATACCAATTGCGAGATTTACGAGCCCAAAGAACGTAACAAAAAAAAATAAAAAATAAAAAGAAATTCGGACAGCTTTACGAGCGAAGAGTACAAATAAAACTAATGACAAATTTATTTCTCGAGAAAATATGCGTAGAAAAGAAACCTCAGACAGACAGATAAAAAGGGTCTAATTGGAAAACTTATGTGTTTTCAATGGATCACAGACAGAGGTATCGATTTCTAATGAATAAGTGAGTGTTGAAGTCGAATAAGTGAGTGTTTAGCCCTAAAAGTATATCAATCCCCAATGCGGTGTTTTCTATACTCTCTCATAGTCACAATAAGTGCCAAAGTGATGCATACAAAAATGTACGGATACTTATTGCACTTTTTTATTTTAATTGATTTGTTTTTAATGATAAATTACTAATGATTTGTATATAGATTTTAAATAGACAGTTTCTAAGGGTTTCTAGTTAAGATCTTAGAGCAATAAAGTCAGTTTAGAGCTCACAGAGTGATATGGCAAAACTTTTTCTCTCCCCTCTCTATGCAGATGCAACAAAATGCAGGAAAAGTCACAATAATCTCTCTTTCTCTCTCTCTCTTTGCTTCTCCTCAATACCCTTCCATTCATTCACTTACCCTATGCAAGCTCAGTGAGCTCTGACGTCATAGAGAGAGATGAATTGATTTCTACTAGTTTGGTGTACCCACTCACAGTTCATTAGTCGCAGTAATACAATGCCACGCCCCCCTTTATGGTAGTAACAAACAATGTAATGCACGTGATGCATTGTTACGTCTGTCAAGGGGATGGTGGGGAGTGGCTAGGGAGGGAGGGGAAAATAGCCAACAAATTGGCATGCAACACATTTGCCGAATCAACGATACACAACAGAATTGCGGTGAAATTTTGATGGGAAGGCGGCAGGTTGAAATAACCGAAGTGGAAGAGAGAGAGGGAGGAGGAGAGGGCGAGCCAAGTGGCAACTTGGTAATTGCAACTGCCACGGCAACATTCGGTTGGCAGATGCAATGTACCCATTATGATGATGTTGAAGACCGCAAAAACCAAAGGAATGCGACAAAATGCAGTGTGTGAAAGACAGACAGAGTAAAAGAGAGAGAGAGAGAGAGAGAGAGAGAGAGAGAGAGAGAGGGGGGAGAAGAGAGACAAAATAGCTAGCCAGAGAAAGCTTTTCTTTTTTTTGCGAAGCATCTCAGTCATCAAAAAGTCATCCATCATGGAAATTTTTCGTGTCCAACAGCTGACCAAATCCCTCACTACATCTACAAATATTCCCCATATACTACATATATGCAATTGGTCTGCTAATAGCCCCGACAAGTTGCCAATTCGAGAGAAGTTTGCAAGAGAGGGAAAAGCAATCAGATATTCGTAAATAGAGTTTAATGTCAAATTTCGATAGAAATTGGATTAAAATTGATATTTGATAGGTTTATATATCCTTGAGTAGGAAATTTCAAGTAGAATAAGTAGAGTAATTATTGAAATGTTTTCTTAATTCAGTTTTTCTTAGTTAAGCTCTTATGTTATCACCTTTTTAGGACAATTGGACCAATAACTGCAACTTATCTTCAAAATGGAAATCCCATTTGAATTTTCAAAATTATATATATAGATTGAAAAGTACGGAATATAAAGTATTATTTAACGATTACTAACTCACATCTCTTTACTTTGTTCGATGCTATTTAAAACCATGCAATTTAAAGAAATGAATAGATCCCAAAGTCTATAAGAGCTAAAGCCAGTATATTTGTTGGAAATACTCATATGAAAGGTATGTTCTGAAAAATTATACTGCAGATGTTATATTAAAGATAGAATATTAATTTTCGGTATGTACAATAACTATTACCAGCCAAACTATATATGATCTCATAAGAAAAATTAAATTTATATATTTGTTTAATTGATTGGAGGAGATGTACTGCGACTTAAACGGTATTTTCTCTCAGTGTACTCTACACATACCCGGCTGGTGAGGATCCTTGGCTAAAGCTTTTGCTCGTTGCTCCCCCGGCTGCGGTGTTGGTGGTGGTGCTGGTGTTGCTTGCTGAGTGTGTGTGTATGTGTCGCTGCGGTGGTGTGGGCTGATGATGGGGAGATGAGTGGGCCGAGACTGTGGGCGTGCTCTTCGATGAGGAAGACGAGCCGCCTCCGGTGGCAACGCTGCCGCTGACCCCGCTGGGCGTGGCTATTTTACGTTTGGGCGATAATTCCTGAGCTCCTCCGTTCTCGCTGCAAATGTCACCGGTGCTAACCACCTGCTCCAGCATGTGTATTTTCAGCATATTGATTGAGTGATTGATGGATTGACTATTGGCTTGATTGATGGCTTGACTCGAGTTTGTTTGTTGTTTTGCTTTGCTTTGCTTTTGTTTTGCTTTATTTTGTTTTTGATTTGTTTTGTTTTGATTTGTTGTTTTTTGGTTTTGTATTTTTTTTTTTTTTTTTTTTTTTTTGGTTTCAAATTTTTGGATGCGTTTTGCTTGTTTTCTATTTTTACTTTGTTTTCCTTTGGTGCTTTGTGCTTTTCTTTCAGTTGTTTTCCTTGTTTTCTCTCACTTGTCTCGCTTTCCACGCGTCACGTGCTGCGAGGGAATGGAAGAAACATTTGCTTATTTTGCTGCCTTGCTTAAAAGTTAATGCAATCAATTTGCGTACACATTAAGCGAAAGCGAGTGAGAGAGAGATAGAGAGAGAGAGAGAGAGAGAGAGAGAGAGAGTGGGAGCGGGCGCTGCTCAAGTGGCCGTTGATTAATTAAATCTTTGGTCACTTGACTCTCAACGCGTTTTTTATGGTTAATTCAGTTTACGACTCGATTTCGAATTCTTCACTTGCTATAAAATCACCTTAAATTCTCTTAGGAGAGACATCAGAGAGTTGCGAGCAGAGAGTTTTGAAAAACAAACAATTTTCTGAAAAATGCTAAGACATGAAAAATGCTAAAATTTTCAATGGATCCAAATTGCAATTATTGAAATATAGAATTAAAACAAATGCCGAGACAAAAAGAAAAAGTCATTCAGCATAAAAATCGCTTTATTTTTCACCGAGTTATGATCGGTGGAAAGTGATGTTGAACCCTTGTCGAGGTTGTTACATATCCAACATTTTGGTTGACTTTGACGTGATTTTTAGACAAAAATTAAGTATCGTCAAAAATCGTTTTAAACAATTGTTTAGTACTAAATTTGACATCCGCAATCGATTAAAGATAAAAACTCGCGATTTAAAATTTTGAAAAAAAAATTTTTCTGAAAAATCACAAGGGGGGACCCTTACCTACGAATCGTAAAAATGTCAAAAAAAATCATATACTCAATTAATGTATTATGTATAATGTCATTCCACTTGAAAATAGCTTGATTTTTAAAAAAGTTATGGTGGGTGGAAGATAAGTGTACAAGTAGTCCCTGGGACTATACATGTCCAAATTTTGGTCGACTTTGACAAGATTTTTGGGCAAAATTTAAGTATCGTCTAAAATCGATTTAAACAATTGTTTTGGACTTATTTTGACCACCGCAACCGATTAAAAGTAAAAACTCGCGATTTAAAATTTTGAAAAAAATAATTTTCCTGAAAAATGACAAGGGGGGACCCTTATCTTCACCTAAAAAATTTAAAAAATTGTGTAACAATTTTTTTGTAGTATTCTTGCATATTCACAATAAATACAAAAATAATGCCTGCAAGATATGATAATTTACTATTATATAGATACATATCATCCGCTTTTCATCATCAAATTACTGCAGGGTATCTTGGCTATGAAAGATGGAAGATGGAAATTTAATAACTGACAGAGCGGATCGGAGAGTCAACTTTATGTGCGGGTCGTAAAAGCTCATCAAGTGTGCTTTGAAGAAAAAAACACAACAACAGCGTGATGAAAACAAAGGAAATCACTCAGGCCCAAATAAAGTGCTGGGCATATTAAGAAATAATGCTGAAAAGCCATAAGCAGTGCCAAGCTTTGCTTTCTTCTCGCCGAGACTACTACACCACCCCATGCCCCTGCCCCTGCCCCTGCTCCTACTCCTGCCTGTTCTTCAGCTTCTTCTCTGGCTACCCCACTCTGCCCTGCCCTGCCCTGCCCTGCCCTGCCTTTTGTTTTGCCCAACGAAGCGAGGAAAAGCGCGTGAAAATGCGTGCAATATGAAAAGGCAATGACAGAGCCGGACAGACAGAGAGAGAGAGAGTGAGAGGGAGTCTGAGAGGGAGAGAGAGAGAGAGAGTGGGAGTCTAAAAGAGAGAAAGAGGGAAATGGTGCCCGCATGTGTGAAGGCACAACGAACCATGGAATCTTCAACTTCAGGAAACATGGAACAAAACCACCATAAAAAGCACTCGAAGCAGGCAGGCTGGCGGGGGGCGGGGGGAATAGCAAAAGTTGACTTGAACCTGCCCCACTGACAATTGGCTTAAATACCAGACCAGGGTTGAGTACAACCCCTGCCAGGGCAGTCACACTGTGCAAGGTAATGGCTGCCGGCACGTGTCCAAGTGCCGCCCCAAGATGATTTATGTTGACTGAAGGCATGTGGCAACTCACCCCCCCCCCGCCTCCCTCTCGCTCTCTGTCTCCCTTTCTCTCTCTATTTCTCTACTTGCTGCTGTCTCTGTCAGGTGCTGGGTGCGCTACTCAAAGTGCTTCATTTGGGAGGGAGAGAGAGAGAGAGAGAGAGAGAGGGAAACCTTTTCGGCGCTTAAGAAACTGACCCGCCATATAGACAGCATCTCCCTAACCTCCTGCCTGCCTCCTGCCGTGGCAATAAGATGATTATCCTTGCCTCAGGATAGAAAATTAGCGTCATCACTTGACTTAATTAGTTGAGGCAACGAGGTGGGATGGGTTCGGTTGGAAAAGATTAAACAGAATTCCCCCCTATTTAGAGGAGTAATTATTAGACAATTGAAAGAAACTCAACAGAAACAAAATACTCATTATACGCTCCCACCCTATAGGGCATACTTTTAAATACATGTATAAATAATTATAATACACACAAAATATTAAGATTCCTCTTCTAAATTATTTATTTACGTGGGCAAAACTTGGCGTGGCTTAGGTCTAAAATAAAATCTAAGAAAACGCAATACCAACGTATATTACTACCAAATCTAATAGCCTTAACTCTTTTAGTCTTTGAGGTATTCCCTCATATTATTTCAATTTATTTTTCTTATTTCTCATTTGATCTTAAGACATTATTATGCTTTATCCCTTATTATCATCTTCCCATACCTCAATTGTTTCTTCAGCTCTTACACCTCCACTTTTCCCATTTTTATTTCGCATATTCAGGCATTTATTATCTCTTATTATATCATATATCACTTATGGCACATATAACCCTGACCTTAATCGATAAGACGACGCATTGCATGCGATTTTTTGTAGGAAATTGACAGGAAATGATCTCGGTCTATGATGAAATTACCAGAGAGAGAGAGAGATGGAGGACTTGAAATCGAATTAAGAGCAATGATTTATTTGTATTACGCTGTTGATTTTTTCCATGTTGATTTCGTTTTCCATTTCGATTTTCTATTTATTTATATTGTATATTTCTCTGCTTTACTTTCGTATTTACACGCAACTTCCGTTGCGAAAAATTTGTCTTTTCCGGGAGTGATAGACCCCACAAAAGTTGAACCAGGTAAGCATGATGAATAGTCAGATTTATAGCAGAGATATGTATACAGATATATACAGACCATATATACTCGTATTTCTCTCGCGTAAAATGGAATTAAGTGAGCAAATTGAATTACATGGCACATGGAAAACAATTTCTCATCTCCTCCCTTTGCAACCACTAAGCACCTCCCTAAGCCCCTAGCAGAGTGCCGGTCTATGCAAAAAATAATCCATTATGAGTGCATAGAGTAAGGGGTGTAATAAAAACGCATATAGAATAATTTATTTAAATCAGCAGCAGCAGCAGCAACCGCCCCCATCAGCGACTTTGACGACCTTTTATGGTGCCACACAATAATATATATCTATGCATATATATATATATATCACAATTTATAGCGATATGTACCTATACGATTTACAGTGTGAGGGGAGAATTCCATCATTTTGTGTGCTGTGTGTGGGTCGATTGCTTGGCTAATTGTGGTTAAAGCGCGACAAGTGACAGATGTGGAGCAAGCAGGGGGAGTGGAGGGCGTTACGAGTAGATTATATCAATAAGAATCATTTCACTTACTGCAATTGCACTGTACGTACGACCTACAAAATTGGCATTTTTATTGACATGTTTTGCTCATGTTTCGATTGAAATTGTACGACAAGAGACCAAGGGTAGGCGGGAAAGAGAGAAGAATGTGAATTGCGAAGAAAGGGAATTTAAAGTGATCAACAGAAGGAAACGTATAAATAATTAAATATTATATTTTGAAGAATATAAAGTATTCTTATTTATGTCTCACATTTTCCTCACAAATTAAATAAACAACTACAGCACTTCGTTAATATATGATATTATGTAATACACACTCTGAAATTTGTGATTTGCAACGGAAACGTAAGAGTGGATAATATATATTAAAATACCATTTGTAAAATAAGTTATTTCTGTGAAATCGATCTTAAGATGGAAATAATTGGGTCTGCTATAAATAGAGATGAATTGCAGCTACGATCTATACACTCTTCTAAAACAACGCCAAGATGTTGTCAAGCTTCGTTTTTACCTTTCTAATGATTATATCGTTATTTGTGCTCTGCGATGGATCTGGCCGAGAGAGGTGAGTATTCTGAACTAAGATTCTGGAAATCTCTATTATAATTTTAAATAAAACTTTATTAGACAGGTGTGCGGAAAGGAAAACATAGAGGACATTGCTAGGTCGTGCACTGGAAGGTAAGTTCTCTGCGTTGAGGCTTCTTGGGTCTTTAATTTTTAATTGTATTTTCCCTTTTTTTAGCAAGGTGTGTTTGAAGAGAAGAACAGCAAAAAAAAATATAAATCAATTAAGGGACAATTTGGAGCAATTACAAACGGATGTAGAATCGTTAGGACGTCAGCACAAGAAAGATCTAAAAAAGATCCTATCGGCACTATTACGGCTGGAAGGAAAGGATGGAAGTTATGAGGAACCAACAAAGAAACCTTCCAAACCTAGAATTGGGCGCAGCTGTGCCGATTCAATGGGCACTTCCAAGGAAAATGGTATCTATGAAATTCGAATCCCCAAGTACAGTGATCAACCGTTTAAGGTAGCTTGTGAAGCGGATCCTCGTGGTGGAAAAGGGTGGACAGTATTTTTGCGACGAATGGATGGAAGTGTAGACTTTTATAGGAAGTGGGTTAGCTATAAAGATGGCTTTGGGAACTTGTGGGGGGAGTACTTTTTGGGTCTAGACAAAATACACGCCATCACCTATGATCAACCGCACGAGTTAAGGGTTGTACTTGAGGATTGGGATGGTGATGTTAGGTATAGAAATTACGAACAATTTGTCATCTCGGACGAACTCGACAAATACAGGCTAGAGACACTGGGGTTAAGCAATGGGACTGTTGGAGATGCACTTGCTCAACATCGTGGAAAGTTTTTCACAACTCAAGATCGAGACAATGATGATTATCTATATAATTGCGCCCGAAATTATACTGGTGCATGGTGGTATGCAGCCTGCTTTCATAGGTACATAATACATAGCACATATCTTTGCATAGTTTAATAATATTTGCTTACTTATATTCATTTTAGCAATCTGATGGGCAGGTATGGGAATAAACAGTTTGGCCAAGGCATCATTTGGCACTACTGGCATAGTTATTATTATTCACTGAAGCGAGCTATCATGATGTTAAGACCGAAAAGGATTTGAAAAAACAGTCTCACTTTAAAGCCTTTCTTTCATATTAATTGTAATTGTCAATGAATAATAAAATCAATCCAAACAAGTCCTTAAGGCTACAGTCGAGCGCGCCCGATAGTAAAATACCCTTCGCCCAGTTTTCAAAGTCAAGAATTACAAACATGTAACCTAACTCATACTTTCAAACACAAAATTCTGCACAACTTATTCTACTAAATATGGCTTTTAAAATCTTTTTTATTGCATTTTTAAAGGTCGAAGGGTATTTCCCGCATATTCATTATTTCCAAATGGAATATCGAAGCAATTAAATAATTATACCCTTCGACCATTGAAAATGGTCAAAAAAGGGTATACTAACTTTGTGCAACCGGCATATGTATGTACAGGCATAAGAAGGCGTGGCAGACCCCATAAAGTATATTCTTGCTCAGGATCACTAGCCGAGTCGATTATGACATGTCCGTCTGTCTATCCGTCTGTTTGTTTGAGACAACAGATCTTTGCTATTAAAAAAGCTAGAGACACCAAATTTGGTATGAAGGTTCCTATATATCCGGGGCAGATGAAGTTTATGTCAAATGTTTGATGCCACGCCCACCGCCCCCGCAAATCGGTAATTTACGATTATTAAGCAAAGTAATGAACCTATGTTATGTTATGCTTTGGTATGTATAAATCGGATCGGACCAATAACACAGAAGTTATTCAAGTCAACGTTTTCAGTACAAATGTTCGGTACGAGCAGCAGCTTGCGCGCTGCTTTGAGCAGTTGACGCCGACGTCGACGTTGCGTCGTGTCGCTTTACTCTTTACGCGCGTCGCTGTGTGAGTGCGAGCGAGTAAGCTGTATGTAGTGGAGGTATTTGTGCAGAGTTTCTGTTGGAAATTATGAGTGTGGTAACACGCTTGTAACGGATTTAGAAAATTGGGAGAAGGGTATCTTACTGTCGGGCGCTCGACTGTAGCCTTACCCACTTGTTCTTTATTCATTTCTGATAGAACGGGATAAAGAGTGAGAGTGTGAGAGAGAAATACTGATTGATCATGAAGCTAACTTGCCCTTTAAACATCATAAGGAAAAAAACCTATAGTATTTTATATAATCATATATAGGAAATTGTATAATAATGAAACTATGAAATTTGTGGTTTGCGACGGTTACTTAAGAGTAAATAACACATATACGCTCATTATACCATTTACAACGTAATTTATTTCAGTGAAATTGATCTTAAGATGGAAATAATTGGGTCTGCTATAAAAAGAGATGAATTGCAGCTACGATCTATACACTTTTCTAAAACGACGTCGAGATGTCGTCAAGTTTCGTTTTTCACTATCTAATGATTATATCGTTATTCCTGCTCTGCGATGCATCTAGCCGAGAGAGGTGAGTGCTCTGTCAAAAAATCTCCTAAAGTTTAAATTTCAATCAACTTTATTAGACAGGTGTGCGAAAGGGTAGAAATAGAGGACTTAGCTAAGTCATACAGTGGAACGTAAGTTCTCTGCGTTTAAACTTCTTAAGTCTTTAGTTTTTAATTGTTTTCCTTTTTTTTAGAAAGGTTTGTTTGAAGGAAAGAATGGCAAAAAAGAGTATAAATGAATTAAGAGATCAATTGGAGCAATTAAAAACGGATGTAGAATCGTTAGGAAGTCAGCACAAGACAGATCTAAAAAAGATCCTTTCGGCACTATTACGACTGGAAGGAAAGAAGGAAAGTCATGAAGAACCAACAACGAAACCTCCAAACACAACGACGACAAAAGATTCCAAACCTAGAATTGGGCGCAGCTGTGCCGAATCAATGGGCACTTCCAAGGAAAATGGAATCTATGAAATTCTAGTCCCCAAGTACAGTGATCTACCGTTTAGGGTAGCTTGTGCAGCGGATCCTCGTGGTGGAGAAGGATGGACCATAGTTTTGCAACGATTGAATGGAAATGTAGACTTCTACAGGAAGTGGGATGAATATAAGGAGGGATTTGGCGCATTGGACGGCGAATACTTTTTGGGGTTGGACAAGCTACACGCCATAACTACAGATCAGCCACAGGAATTATTCATCCTGCTAGAGGATAAAGAGGGAGAAGTTGTATATGAACAGTATGACGCATTTGCAATCGCAGACGAATGGGATTTCTACAAACTACATACACTGGGATCCGCCATTGGAACTGCTGGGGATTCTTTCGGGTATCTTCGTGGTTCATATTTTACAACTTCTGATAGAGACCACGATCACTGTTACAGTGGACCATCATTTGGGTATTGTAATTGCGCCAAGGAAGGCCATTCTGCGGGATGGTTTAATGATTGTACTAAAAGGTATATACATACGTTCAAGTACTCTAATTTCTATGGAAATCTATGAATACTATTCTTTTTTTTGTGTTTTAGTGATCTTATGGGAAGATACGAAAGTATCGGTTGGAGAAGTAACCATAAGTCTTCTTATAATATTAGGCGAGCTTACATGATGTTACGGCCGAAAAGGAATTGAACAGCCGTTTCAATTAGTTTATCATTTTAAATTTAATCCAAATTCTTTATTTATGTATTTTAGCAGACTAGAAAAATCAAATGAAATTAAACGCATCATATATTGTTTACTCTATCCAAATATAATACGAGTTAAATTGTGATGTACTTCGAATGTGTAGAAACGAAATGCTGCTGATTACAAAAAGTGGTCAGAATTTTTCATCTGGGATTAATCTACTTAGTACTATATACTGTGCTATTTCTAGCCAAAGTTGACCCATTGGTTTAGCACAATGCTCGGCAAAAATATATATACATTTTCCAAATTACAAAGCAAACATCCCATACCAAAATCATTTTACCTCATAGCTCTGAAAATGGTCAAAAAAGGGTATACTAACTTTGTGCAAAATGTATAAAGTATATATATTTTTGCTCAGGATCACTAGCCGAGTCGATTGAGACATGTCCGTCTGTCTGTTTGAGACAACAGATCTCAGCTATTAAAAAAGCTAGAGACATCAAACTTGGCATGAAGGTTCCTATATATCCGGGGCAGGTGAAGTTTATGTCAAATGTTTGATGCCACGCCCGCCGCCCCCTCAAATCGGTAATTTACGATTATTAAGCAAAGTATTGAACTGAATGCAATATGAATATATGAATTACAATCCGATCGGACCAATAACTCAGAAGTTATTAAAGTCAACGTTTTCAGTACAAATGTTCGTCGCTTTACTCATTACGCGCGTTTTGTGTGAGTGCGAGTGAGTAAGCCATACGAGTGTGTAGTAAAATTATTTGTGCAGAATTTTTTGTTTCCTTTCCGAGGAAAGGATCGAGCTAAATGAAACTAAATCATTTCTTCCAATAAAGTCGCAGTGAGTTCAATTATATAATGTTATTCAGCTATAATGTTGCATTGATTTTAACCAAAATTTTGTAAGATCGAGTAATACAATCAAGAGAAGTGAAGACTTCTACGGGAAGTGGGCTGATTACAAAGCTGGCTTTTGCTACTCATATAGGATATTATATAATACACACTCTGAAATTTTTAATTTGCAACGTTAACGTAAGATTGGATAACACGTATCAATATGGCATTAGTAACATATATTATTTCCGTGAAATTGATTTTAAGATGGAAATAATTGGGTCTGCTATAAATAGAGATGAATTGCAGCTACGATCTATACACTTTTCTAAAACAACGCCAATATGTTGTTAAGCATCGTTTTACACTTTTTAGTTATTTTATCGTTTTTCCTGCACAGTGATGGATCTGGCCGAGAGAGGTGAGTGTTCTGGACTAAGATTCTTGAAATCTTTAGTTTAAATTTCAATTAAACTTCATTAGACAGGTGTGCGAAAAGGAAGACATAGAGGACATAACTAGGTCGTGCACTGGAAGGTAAGTTCTGGGCGTTTAAACTTCTTAAGTCTTTAATTATACCCTTCGACCATTGAAAATTGTCAAAAAAGGGTATACTAACTTTGTGCAAAATGTATGTAACAGGCATAAGGAGGCGTGGCAGACCCCATAAAGTATATATATATTCTTGCTCAGGATCACAAGCCGAGTCGATTGAGACATGTCCGTCTGTCTGTCCGCCTGTCCGTGTGTCCGTCTGTATGAGACAACAGATCTCAGCTATTAAAAAAGCTAGAGACACCAAATTTGGTATGGAGGTTCCTATTTATCATAGGCAGATCAAGTTTATATCAAATGTTTGATGCCACGCCCACCGCCCCCGCAAATCGGTTATTTGCGATTATTAAGCAATGTATTAAACTCATAACTTTCTGCTTTGGTATGTATAAAGCTAAATGCAATATGAACATATTCTCCAAATTACAATCCGATCGGACCAATAACACAGAAGTTATTCAAGTCAACTTTTTCAGTGCAAATGTTCGGTACGGGCAGCAGCTTGCGCGCTGCTTTGAGCAGTTGACGTCGACGTCGACGTTGCGTCGTGTCGCTTTACTCTTTACGCGCGTCGCTGTGTGAGTGCGAGCGAGTAAGCTATATATACTAGAAGTATTTGTGCAGAATTCTCTGTTTGAAATTATGAGTGTGGTTACACGTTTGTAACGAATTTAGAAAATTGGGAGAAGGGTATCTTACTGTCGGGCACCCGATTGCAGCCTTACCCACTTGTTTTTTATTGTACTTTTTCTTTTGTTAGCAAGGTATGTTTGAAGAGAAAAACAGCAAAAAAGAATATAAATCAATTAAGGGAAAATTTGGAGCAATTAAAAACGGATGTAGAATCGTTAGGAAGTCAGCACAAGAAAGATCTAAAAAAGATCCTTTCGGCACTATTACGGCTGGAAGGAAAGAAAGGAAGTCATGAAGAACCAACAACGAAACCTCCAAAGACTACGACGAAAGGTCCCAAACCTAGAATTGGGCGCAGCTGTGCCGAATCAATGGGCACTTCCAAGGAAAATGGAATCTATGAAATTATAGTCCCCAAGTACAGTGATCAACCGTTTAAGGTAGCTTGCGAAGCGGATCCTCAAGGTGGAAAAGCGTGGACAATAATTTTGCGACGAATGGATGGAAGTGTAGACTTCTTTAGAAGGTGGGCTAACTATAAAGCAGGCTTTGGGAACTTGTGGGGGGAGTACTTTTTGGGTCTAGACAAAATACACGCCATCACCAATGATCAACCGCACGAATTAATGGTTAACCTTGCACATTGGGATGGTGATTTTGCCCATAGAAGTTACGACCAATTTGCCATCGGAAATGAATACGACAAATACCAGCTGCATACACTGGGGTACACCGAAGGAACTATGTTTGATGCACTTGAATATCATCGAGGAATGTATTTCACAAGTCAGGATCGAGACAATGATCAATTTGAATGGAATTGCGCCCAAAATTATACTGGTGGATGGTGGTATAAGGATTGTCATCATGCGTACATACACATATCTTTATATAGTTTGAAAATATTTGCTTACTTTTATTTATTTCAGCAATTTGATGGGCCTGTATATTAGTAAAGAGTATGGCAAAGGCATCATTTGGAACAAATGGACTTGTTATTGTTTTTCACTAAAGGGAGCTGTCATGAAGTTAAGACCGAAAAAGCTTGGAATAAACAGTCGAACTCGTACCTAAATTAATATTCATTGTAAAAAATAAAGATTTCTTTGTAATCCGTAAGGAATATATAAATCAAACCATAAATATGCACAAAAAGAGATTGTTCTTTGGTAAAGAATTCTTATGAGAGTACTTTCTCTCCCACTTGAACACAACCTTCATCGTTCTCTCATCATCCATCCTTTTTACCTCTTCATACTCGTTTTAGTTAGTGTCCACTGTTATTTCCGCTAGATAGTGCGTGCGGTTGCCAAACCTCTGTGCTACCAATCCATGAATATATATATGTACATAGTATCTACCAAATTGGAGTGTGATAAGAAAATACCTTACTGAAATCGGTGCCTGATAAGCGGCACCCACACAACTATGAGGTAAATTCTGATCGCAGCTGACTCAATTCATTATTTTCAGTTGAATTTTCACATCAAGTTAACGGTAAATGATAAGTTTTACAAGTTCTACAGACCACTTTACAAAGAACTAAGTCTGCTATGTATTATATATGGTAAACAAACAGAAAACCTTAATCAGATTGCGAAATATGCAACTCAGCATGGGAGGGAAAGAGAAAACGAAAGTGTGTGAGCGCAAGAGAGTGTGAAAGAGGGCAAACAAATATTTGTGTATGTCGTGGGCACTTGACATAGTTATCATCTAACTAATTAGGTGCGATAATGCCGTATGAAAAAGCGAAGAAGAAGAAGAAATTTCGGGAAAATTAAACTAAATACTATTCAGAGCTATCAAATTTATATATGTACATATATGACACAATATCGTAGCTTACTTTCAATTTTTTCCAGCCTCTGACGTGAAATTAATAATAGTTTTAATGCTTAAATTAAAATTAAATATAATTAAAACTACAAAAGAGGATAATACAAGTTTAAAACTTTAATTTTAAAAATGAATTTGGTAAATTAAATTTAAAATTAATTAAGAATATATATTTTTAAATTTATGCAAAGGATTGGAGAAAACCCAGTAAAACCCAATCAGATCGGTAAATTAGTATTAGTTGTTAGGATGTGTTGATTAAGGAAGTTGAAAACTATAGACAGTCTATTATATAATTATATTATAAACATCTACAGAAATAACACAAGGGTGAGTGATTATTATATATGAATGTTTCTAAGAAATATGAATTATGTGGAAATTAAATTGAAATTACACATAGATGGGGGAGCTGCAGATATTAAATTTCACACACAAATATCATTATGTAGTCGCTCTTCTTCTGACCTTCTAAAAGTTAGAGTCAACACACACACACACACATACATAGGGCAAACATAGTCCATAGCTGACCTTCATATGGTCAGCCAAGATAATCCCCGAAATATTACAAACGAAAAGAAAACATTACACGTGGAAAAAGTTGAAAAAAAAAAAACCAATGATGATGATGACGAGTGATGGTATATGATAATTTTCTGGCTACTTTTCCAGCCCAGCTGCAAACAGACGCGTAAACAAAACGTCAGAAAGGGAACAGAAGAGGGAGCAAGAGAAGAAAAATCGCACGCGTCTATTAAAGTAAACAAATATAAAGAAAGAAAAAAAAAACAACTCGCAGTGCACACAAGTTGTGGCATCACCCTGTATACACACACTGTCTATTCCTACATTATCGCTGCTTCTCCTTTGGGTCAGACACTTCCCCTCTGCCAACTTAGCGACCATTTGGCAGTGGGCCAATGTATGCGTGCACGCCTCGTAAATTAAACTCGCGTGTGTATCGCATGTTGTTGTTGTTGTTGCTGCTGCGATATGCGACAGTGCAAAACGCCAAACGGTAAATTTGCAGCGCAGCGTCCAAAAACCAATGCAGACCACATGGCACAAAATAAAGAGAGCAAAAAGTCAGAGTGTCAGAGGTGGGGTGGGGAGTGTGGACGGTGTGGACTGTGTGGGATCTAATGCTCAGTCAACTGATGCGAAGCGCGCGCTCAGTGCTTGAATTAAACGTGAAGCTGCTCAGCTGCTGCTCAGTTGCGTCGACGCTGACGGCGCTGATGGCTGCACTTCAACTTGAACTTTCGGTCAAGCGAAAACAAAAACAACAACAGCAACAGCAAAGAGAGGCTGCAGCATTGAGCATCGATGACAAGACAATTGATGGGCGTATTGAGTGAGTGGAGTGGAACGAGAGAGAGAGAGAGTCAGAGAGAGAGAGAGAGCCGAAGATGGTGTTGAATGAATGTGCAGATAAAGTGACCAAAGCAGCTGCCTCTGCTGCTGCTGCTGCTGCTGCTGCTGCTGCTGGCGCTTTGAAGGCGATTTGCCAAGTTCATTTACACGCTGAGATTGTGAGTGTATTCAAACGGCACTTGTGAATAACTGATGAGTCGAAACGTATGCAGAAAGCAACAGGCGAAAAAAGAAAGCAAATTGGTAGAGAGGCATATATATATTTTTTTTTTTGGCATATTTTGTTTTTGGAACGTATTGGAAAAATTCCAGAGGAATTTTTATGCCGTTGCAGCTGCAAAAGCGGCGCGAATCAGGGCAGGCAGACCGAAAAAACAGATCAAAATGAAAATGAAAACCAGCAGCAGCAGCAGCAGCAACAACAACAACAACAACAGTTGCGAATATCATGACAAAAAACCCGTTTGAAAGAAATTCACGTGCGAGGAGAGCAACAACAACAACAACGAGTTGCATATTAAACGGTACACTCGAAAAAAAACAGTGTGTAAACTTTTAATTTGCATATTTGCAAAAGCGGAAAAAGGAAATTGGAAAAAAAGAAGAGAGAGAGAGAGAGAGAGAGAGAGAGAGAGAGAGAGAGAGAGACAGCGAACAGTTGCCATAAAAAGAACCTCGGAAAATCTGATTGGCAACGTTTTGCAATGAAATATTGGCAAAATAAAACCCAGAAATCTATTTTTTTGCAGCATTTATGAAAATGTTTATAAAAAAAATTATTCATGAGTACTTTTAAGTAAATACCCAGAAAAGAAACAAGCAAAACACTCCCGAACAACAAAAAAAAACTTTGTAGATAAGCATAAATGCGAAATAGAAAATATTTATATTTTAATAAAATTATTTTCACAAAACTAACAACAAATTGAAACATTGGGAACTTGCATGATAAGAAAGTTATTTATGTATATGTAAAACTTTTATGTATAACTTGTTTCTAAAAACAAAATAACAAAATTTGTATTTCTTTTGCAAAATAATGCCAAGAATCAAATAAAAGTTTAATCATTTCCTATAAAATTCACAATAAATTAATCACAATAAATTCTTTAGAATAAACCACAGTATATTTGTTTCTGATTTGAGAATAATTGATGAAAGTACTCAAAATCAATTTAAATCAAATAACATTTTGAAGTACCACACATTATAGAGAGTGAATCCCTACTATCTATAGATATGTATATTCAACCTGTTGCGGGTGTCTCACTTGTTGATCAATCTATCAAAGACAGTAAAAAAAACACTTTATCAATAGTCGCAGAGACACGCACTCCCGCACTCACTCACTCACTCACACACTCATTTACTCACTCACTCACTCACTCACACACACACTCACTGCACATTTATCAAAATTCAATGCGATCGCATCGATGATAATAAAATAAAAATAAATTTAAAATTCAGAAATTTATCAAAAAAAAAGAAATAAGAAGAAGAAGAAGGTGAAGAAGGTAAAGCAACACACGTAACAATCACGCGTGACGCATTTCAATCGAACTGCAACAACAACAATAAAAACAACAAAAGAAAAGAGAAGAAAGAGATGACATGCTAAGCCGCTGGTGAATGGCAAATGACACTGGAAACAATTATTGTTGTTTTTGTTGTCTTTTTTATTTGGCTCTTCGTCTTTTTTAGTTGATTCGCTCTTTCCTATTGCTCAATTCACTTATGATTGTGTATTTTTTTTTTATTTATTCATTTATAGTTGTTGTATTTCTTGCTGTTTACACACAATTATTAATGACACTTTTATAATTTTGTTGGTTAATAAAAGTGAGACAACAACAACGCAAATTTCACTTGGCAGCACTTTCGTTTTTCTCCTTTCTAGCCCTTAAAAATATTTAAGTTTCATTAAACAAAAACTGTTCAGCTCTCTAGTTATTCAATTACCCGTTCATTATTCACACGGCTGTATTCATATGGCACTCACAAGGTATTCACAAATTAATCACTTCGTTTTCGCACAGTTTTAACTCTCTCTCTCTCTTTCTCTTCATATTTTGATGATTTTCACTTTTCGGCGCGTGCCGGCATTTTCATTGCTCGCTTCTCACTGTTTCTTCTCATTTTCTTTGCATATTTTTGGCACTTGCTTCTTCTACACGTTCTTCGCTCGCTCAAGAATGTGCAATTGCATTTCTCTCTCATTCTCCCTCTCTCTTTTTCTCTCTGTCACTCACGCACTGTTAGAATTAGCTTAATCTGCTTTGCTCACATGTTTTGATTTATTTTTTGCACTTTTTTCTCACTTTTTTTTTGTTTTCTAATTCGCTCAACGAATTTTTCAAGTTGCCGTTGCAACTGTTGCTGCACTGTTGCTCCACTGCTGCTGCTGCTGCTGCCGCTACCGTTGCTAATTTACAAATGCAGAGGATGCTGCCGCGACGCTTCCGAACGCGTTGCTGCTGCTGCTGCCGCCGCTGCACGAGCAGTTCCACCACAACAACAACAACAACAAGGCACGCATGTTTAACAACAAATACGACGAAAATGCTGCGACTACGACGCTGTTGCGCTACTGCTGCTGCTTCTTTCGGCTCAAAACAACGACGCGTACGTCAGGACAAGAGAACGACGAGACTCGCGCGACGCCCACACGAGTCGATTATCAGCACGAAACTGAAATTCCAATTGGACTGATGCGGCTGCTGTTGCGGCCCCAACTGTGCTGTCAACGGGGCTGGCGCACGAAGCTCAGATTTCAGGTTCCACAACGCGCGAGAGAGAGTGAGAGCGCGCGCGAGCCATCGAGAGAGCATAAGCGAATGCAATCCACATTCCATACACACACTCTCAGCAACTGGAATGACAACAACCGTTAAGCGTGGTCGCGAGCGAGTATGCTTGTGCGTGTGTGTGCAGTGCAGTTGCAATCTGAACGAGGGCTGAGTGGGAGTTGCTGCTGCTGCTGCTGCTGCTGCATGGGGGCGCATTCTTGTTTATTTACATTTACATTTATTTACATTACCAATGCGAGCAGCGATTATTGTCGCCGCGGCTTGGGCACAGTTTGTGCAAATACATTTAGCAGCAACGGCGACGGCGACGGCGAGGGCGACGGCTGCCCGCATTAGCCAAGCAAACAAACTCCACAAAAACAACAACAATGCGCGGCCTCTTCAAAGAAACAAAGCCGCAGTGCAATTCTATTTGCATAGCTCAACACACACAGAGCGAGAGAGAGAGAGAGAGAGGGAGCAACTCGAAAACTTTCGAGTATTGCCATCTCCGTCTACGTTTCGCTTTCTGTTTCGGTTTCGCTGCTTACCCTAAAAGTATGCAGAACGCGGCGACAGCGGCGACGGCAAAAGATAACAAAAACAAACTTTTTAAAAACCGGCATGGGACACTAATACCAATACACATGGGCACACACACACACGCACGGACATGCACAGTGGAGCAGAGCAGAGCAATTTGGCGCTCCATATGTTTTTTTTACTTTGGGTTGGCGCTCAGAGCGTACGCTCTTTCTCTCGCTCACGGTGTCTCTCTCTCTCTTGCATTGGAATAAACATAAACAGTTGTTTTTACACAGCGCAACAGGCAAAATGTTTTTTTTTTATATGTTTAAAATTTAACATATTAAATGCACAGAAAATTAATTATACAAAAATTACTATACTATGCTTATTATATTTTAAAACATTCAGTGTTATTTAAGGAATATTAAAAATAATAATATTATTGCTAATATTAATGCATGGAAATTAAAAAATGAGAGAATATGCATATTTGTTTAAAACAATTACAAATATTTTATTATACATATTAATGTGTATCGTATCAAATTGTGATAAATTTAGGCGAAATTAATTGCAATTTTCGATTTATAAGTTATTCAATAAATAAGTCACAGCAAATGAATGAGTTCAATAAAAACTTTCGGTATTTAAAAATTAAAAAAAATGAACCTACTTTGCAAAGAAACTATTGAGCACAAGTAACAAGTTTTTGATAATCTACTTTTGCATACAAAGTCACTCTCAGTTTATAATTTTGCAATATGATCCTAAAGAAGCATTTAATAATAATTTAAAATATTGTTTATTATATCTTTAAAGTTTTTCTACTACTCATATTATTTATAACAATTGATTTTCTTGGGTTTGCTGCCAACAAGCCACAATTGTATAAAAACCTAAGTAAAATCGCTTTTGTTGTCCAGTGTAACTCAGTCATAGGCTCCACCACGCGCCAACTGAGTGTGGATGCCATTTGGTGTATGTTGTGTGGATACTGGAAAACGTATGCGTCCGCTCGCTCGCTCTCTCTCTCTCTCGCATGCAAACAGACACACGCAAGTAGAATGCCATCCACACTGTACAGAGAGAGAATGAGAGACAGAGCGAGCGAAGCACACTGCGACTGCGTTAGACACTTGTTCGCTTGCGGTTTATCAACAGCCTCGGCAGTGCGCGCATCGCTGCTCGCTGCTGCTGCTGCTGCTGATAAAAGAAGTTGCAGCTGATAAGGCAAGCAAACAATGGGGGTGTGCAGCTGCGGGGGCGTAACAATTGTTGCTCTTGTCATCCAGGCCAAAAAGCCACAATGCCAACAAATATGCATGGCCCCAATTGAACGGGGAGGGGAGTAGGTAAGGGAGGGGGAGGGGAAGGGGGCGTATATGCGGCTTATATCAAAGCAACAGCAAAAAAACAGTAGAAATAACTGTAAACACTCACCTCATCTGCTGCAGCTTATTCTCATCGTAGCTCTCGAGTCGCTGATAACGCGTTGCCACCTGTCGCTGCGACGACGGCAGCGTGCCACGCCCCGTTTCATCTGTCGACGAGTGCCGTCGATATTCGGCAAAACTCTCGCTCTTACGCAGTCCCGTTATTTTCGCCGTATTATTTCGCCAATATTTAAACATGCGATGCAAACGCGTTGGCGTTGCGTCGGCAGCAAAGTTGGCAGCGCTGTCGGCGTACGGCTGCGTCTGTGCCACAGCGTCTGGCAGTGCGGCTGGCGCTGCCACTGCCGCTGCCGACTGCGCAGCCGGATCCAACAATGTCATGTACGAACTCATTGCAATTAGAAGCTAATCGAAAATCGATAACGATATTTGATATTTGAATTAATTTTATTATTTATTTTTTTTTATTTTTTTGATCGCAGCACCCCGCGCGCACCGAGCCTGAACCGCACCGAGCGCAGTACCGAACAATACTGAAATACAACATTGACAATTATCTCTCTCTCTCACACTCTCTCTCTCTTTCTGTATATTATTCATAATTTCCACAGATTGTTCGTTTTACTCATTTTGTTTCTGTTTCCATTACGATTTCCATATACTTAGTAGTATTTTTGTATTTTACTCAATTTCCAGAGTTTCCATTTTTGTTCCCTTCTTTATTCTTTGCGGTTTTCTTTCTTTATTTTTAAATTGTGCTTTGCATTGCTTTATTGCATATTGTTCCATTTCATGTTGGTTCTGAACTAAACTCATATATTTTATTCTTGTGCAGCTGATAAAGCTTCGCTCCTAAATATAAATAATATATAATTTTATTTCATACCGCTTGCTCAGCAAAGTTAATCGGATACTTATACGTTCGTATTCACACCAGACTGAGTACAATCACAATTATGCTGAGTAATATGAGTATGTATTTAGATGAACTTCTCAACATTTATATATAACAATCGAATTTCCTATGTATAGTTCCCATGTTCCCCCATTTATTCCAATATAATTTCTTTAGTATTTGCTATAGAAAAGTTTAAATTTAATTAAAATCTGTAAAATATATAAAATGTTGTCTATATACTACAATATTTTTTTAATGCGAATTGAGCTTCAAAGAACTAGGAATATATATTATATTGATGTTATATAATTTATTAATTATACGCTATCGTTATGATTATTAATTCTTTTGAATGCCTTTCTCATCTACGGATACTTATCTTTATATATCTATATCATGGGGATATCTATATTATAGGGATATCTTTAAATTGGCGTTACAATAATATCATATTGTAATAAGAGTTACAAACTATTCCAACTAACGTTATACCATATATCTTTACTTGTATTGTTTTTCAATATTATTATATTATAATATACATATACCTTTATTGTAGTATGGTATATATTATTGAGTTTTTCGTGATTTGCAATGGTAGATTGATTATACGCTCATTAATATTTGTAAAATAAGGTATGAAATTGCAATTTCGATAGAGAAAATTGGGTCTGCTATATATATAGAGACGAGTTCCATTTACGATCCATACACGTTTGTAAAACACCGCCAAGATGTTGCTAAGCTTCGTTTTTCCCTTTCTAATAATTATATTATTCTTCCTGCTCTGCGATGGATCTAGCCGAGAGAGGTGAGTGTTCTGGATTAAGATTCCTCAAGATCTTCACTTCAAATATAAATGGAACTTTATTAGACAGGTTTGTGGAAGGGAAGATCTAGAGGACCTAACTAGGTCAGGCTGTGCGGAGTAAGTTCTCTGCATTTAAGCTTTTTAAGTCCTCGATTTGTAATTCCCATTTTAGTACAAAGGTGTGCTTGAGAAAGAGAACAGTAAAGACGTCTCTAAATGAATTGCAAAATAATTTGGATAGATTAAAATCAGAGATAGAATCATTGAGAAAAGAGCATCATAAAGATCTTAAGCAGATCCTTGAGGCTCTAAAACAGCTGGAGAAAATGAAGGAGGAAAGTAAGGAAGAAACGACAAAGAAACCTACAACGACTACGACTTCGACTACGACTACGACTACAACCACGACTACAACTACGACAGAGGCTCCCAAGCCAAGTATAGGACGCAATTGTGTCCCACCTGTGGGCAGTTCTAATCCCCATGGCATTCATGAGATCCGAATCCCCAGCTATAGTGATAAACCGTTTAAAGTGCTTTGTGATGGAAGAACCCGGGGCGGAGGATGGTTGATCTTCATGCGACGTTTCGATGGAAGTGTTGACTTCTTCAGGGGATGGCAACAATATAAGAAAGGCTTCGGAGATTTGCAAGGTGAATTCTTTTTGGGATTGGACAAGCTGCACGCCATAACCCATGATGAGCCACAGGAATTATTAGTGCTGCTACAGGACTATCGAGGTATTACTGCCTATGAGAGATATGAGAAATTTGGAATTGGAGCTGAACACGAACGTTATAAGCTGCATACACTGGGCAGGGCCAGTGGAACTGCGGGTGATTCACTTTCCTATCATCGTGGTATGCCCTTTTCAACCTATGATCGAGGGCATACTTCGCATACATGGCATAATTGCGCCCGAAGATATCATGGGGCATATTGGTATAGCTGTTGCGCGGCAAGGTAGGTTTATCCAGTTGAAGAATCCTTGAAAAACTTTCATTACTTTCATTTTATTATTTTATGTTTTCCAGTAATCTAATGGGTAAATATGGCAGAAGAGAATATCGTGGCATTATCTGGGAAAAATTTCGAGGTCCGTATAGATCATTAAGGGGAGCTAAAATGATGCTAAGACCATTAAAATCAACAACTAGCTTAGACTAAAATTCAATATTAAAATATATAATATTTTATTTTTTTTTTATAATATTTTTAATTATCTTTAAGATTTTATTATATTCTATATTTATTTATTTCTATATTTAAGTGTATAAATTTAATTATTTTAAAGAATAAAAGACAGGGAACATCTTCAACCCTATAACGTACATATATACATATATATTCTGAATCTATACCCTGCTAAAATCAAAGAGATAAGGCATAACAGGTTTCTGCCAGTTGTTCGCAGGGTATCGCAGCGTCAGGCTTACTAGACCGTTGCTTTCATTACACTAAATATACTATATACTATATAGTATTTGTTTTAATTTTTTTTTTTACCATTTTTCATGCGATTAAAACGAAAGCGAAAAGCCACTTGGCGACTTATCAGAAACCGCACTAAATGTCACTCGCTGTAATCGACTCGGTCGCAAATCAGATAAATCAAACATGTGGAAAACAAATCGCATGATAAGGCGGCCAAAACCAAGCCAAACTAAACCAGGTAGCCAAAGCGGGCTGAGAGACAGACAGGGAGATAGACAGGGAGACAGAGCTGCCTGTTGCGGGGGTATATGAAATCCAATCCAAAATAAATCGCATCGAGTTGCAAACATCAAATGTCATCAACATCATCATCATCATCATCTACTGCTACTGGGGAAAGATCTATGGATTGGTATTGGTGATGTAGATCTTGGCCATTTCCTTGTAATATGATGAGACGCCCCCGCACGTGGCAGCCTACCTACCCCCTGGCTAACCCCTTATGTGAGTTTTTCTTTTTCTCTTTTTTTTTCCAAAATTACATTAAAGCGGAAATCTTGCTGACCACAGCAGCTGCCAGCTTTGTAGGCAGCAGGGAGGGGGATGGTGGGAGGGGGGAAGAGAGGAAGGAGGGTGTAGGGGGCGGCTGGACACGCAACACCCGCGACACTTTTCCTTCGACGGCGGCGACATAAATCAGGCCGGCGACTTGGCTGTAACATGACACACTTTGAGGAGGGGGAAAACTTGTCAGAGTTTTAGCCACACTGTCTCTTTCTCCCCCTCTCTCTCTCCCCTTCTCTCTCTTTCTTCGCAGTGCGTAATAGACGTAATACCAGAGAAAGAGGGAGGCACGCGAGTCGTGTCTGCCACAGGCCGCTCCTGGTCCAGCCACAATAATTCATTCCACAGATTCACTGGCAATGCTGGCGAGAAGCTGTCGACTTACAGTGGGCACTGTACAGTGGGACAGTGGACAGTGGGACACTACAGTGCAGTGCAGTGCAGCGTACAGTGTGTCGTTACTTTAATTGACACATGTTCATTAGGCGAGTCGAACATTATTGCAACTTGTAGTTGCTGCTGTTGTTGTTGTTGCTGTTGCTGTTGTTGTTGCTGTTGTTGCGACTCTTGTTACAGTGTTGCGTTGTTGGGGGCACGGGGGGAAGCACTTGACGAGACAGTCCAGACAACGCAACGAGGGTTAAGTGAGGAACTTAAGTGGGAGTTGTCTGGATATGAAAATAACGGAGTAAACAAGTTTTGTGTCTTTAAACTTCGTTTTCTGCTCAACACAATCTTAAAGGATTTTACAGCATTTCTAATATATATTTTTTAAAATTATATATAGCACAAGGAATCATTTAAATATCAAAAAATATTATAGCTTATAGAAAAAATAGTTGTAGCAGAAGAAAAATAATTAAGAAGAGCGTTACTTGAAAGTTTTAATACATTATTAAAGATTTTTACAGGTTTCATATCAATTCTTTAGTTTTGACGACTTTTTTCCATATTACAGTGGTTCCATTCCATTGAAATTAGTTTACTAAGTTACCTCAACCATTAAATTTCTATAAAAATTTTATTATGATTGCACTTTAATGTGTTGAATTTTAAGTAGTTAAAAGATATAATATTTGGTCTGTATTTGATTTTTAATTAATTAACGCTTCAAATACGAAGCAATTTCTAAGCAATCAAGGGTTTTCGAAAATATCTAAAAAATACTCAAGATAGCAAAGAAATGCCTATTAATTGAGCCACACCAAGCGTAAGATAACTTGCATGGGACACTGTGATAAGCAATAGATTTGACACCCTTCTCTTTTTAGTGCCTTTCTCTATCTTAAGTGACCTTTGTCATTTGTTGAGGAATTTCTATCGACCTGAGGTACGCGTGGGGGTTCCAACCGTTCCACAGCTGTTGCCCAGTCCAACCCCGACCCCATTGACCTTGCCGCTAATTGCGTTTGAGAAGGAGAGAGAGAGAGATAGGGAGAGAGAGAGAGAGAGAGAGAGAGAGAGAGAGAGCGGGATCTAGCCGGGTAATCCAACAGCTGTTTTATCGTTCTATTTACGTATCCTACGACCTTAAGGACCTTCCTGCCTGGACTGGCTACGACAACGATAAAAGTTATAGGCGCCATAAATTAAAATGCAAATTAAAAGTCACCAAAGAAAAAGAAACGAAGAAGAAGAAAATATGAAGAGAGAGAGAAAGAGAGGATGGGTGTACGAAAATAATTATGACTCGCCCGGGCAGTACATTGTAGAGTATCTTTTTTTTATCGCCTTAATTATGGCCAATATTTGGCCAATAAAAAAAAACTTGAACAAGCCAAAGAAAAAAAAAAGTTGCCAAGCGGCCAGATGCGACGTCATCAGCCACATTTTCCTTTCTTTTGGGGTTTTCTTTTTCTCCCGTTTTTTTCTTTCTGTGTTTGAGGCATCCAAAGTTTTAATTGAAAAATTTCGTGTGCTGTTTCAAGTTAAAAGAAAACTGCGTGCAACTTGGCCCACCACATGCTCCTCTCATCTGACACTTGGTAGAGAACGTGCCGCTAATCCTTACCAGACTCTGCCACTTATCCGCTGGGTGAGTCTTCGTCCTTGCCTTCAGATTGGTCTACAAGGAAGTCTTCATATTTTTTTCTCTCTCTCTCACTCTCACTTCTTTCAAGATGAATTTATTTTCCGCGTTTCCGTCTTCCGCTTTCGTCTAGTCCATCCTCCGCTCTAGGATTCTTTTCCACGAACTCTACTACTCGGTTCTTGGGATTCGCACACGCATCAGCATTTTTCGGGCAACCCATCAAACTGCCCAAGGCTATTAAACTTTATCCGAAAAACAAAATTTTCATGGTGTTTTCTTTTCGTGGCAGCAATTCACATTTAAGGGGTGTAGGTTGAAGGACTAAAGCCGAATAAAATATATACTTTTATGTTGAAAAAGTCAAAAGTGTTCAATGTCTTAAAGTTCCCATTATTGAAACGTCGAATTAATAAGGATATCAAAACATAAACAAAATGTCTTTCCAAATGAAAATATCTTGATTTTTAACAAAGTTATGATGTGAAGAATATGAGGGTGGAAGTCCCGTCGAGGGTGTTACATGTCTAATTTTTAGTCGACTTTGACATGATCTTAGGTCAAAAATTAAGTATCGACTAAAACCATTTTAAACACTTGTTTAGTACTAATTTTGACCTCCGCTATCAATTAAACGTGAAAGCTCGCGATTTAAAATTTTGAAAAAAAAATTTTTCTGAAAAATGACCCCCCTTGTCATGCCCTTGTCATGCCCTTACCTACAACTCGTGGAAATTTCAAAAAAATGCATAAACCCTATATATGTATTTTTGAAATGCAGAATAACTAAGATTGGTAAGACATAAACAAAATGTCATTTCACTTATAAATAGCTTGATTTTTACCAAAGTTATGACGGGTGGAAGATAAGGGTGCAAGTCCTGTCGGGGACTATACATGTCTAATTTTTTTTACCATTCCGACATGATTTTTGGGCAAAAATTAAGTATCGACTAAAACTATTTTAAACACTTGTCTAGTACTAATTTTGACCTCCGCTATCGATTAAAAGTGAAAGTTCGCGATTTAAAATTTTGAAGAAAAAAAATTTCTGAAAAATGACAAGGGGGGACCCTTACCTACAAATCGTGGACTTTCAAAAAAATGCATAAACCTCATATGTGTATTTTTGAAACGCAGAATGGCTAAGATTGTCGAGACATAAACAAAATGTCATTCCGAGTAAGAATCGGTTGATTTTTAACAAAGTTATGTTGGCTGGCATAACAGGGTAGAGGTCTGCTACATGTCCAAAATTTGTCCGACTTTGACATGATTTTTGGTCAAAAATTAAGCATCGACTAAAACCATTTTAAACACATGTTTAATACTAATGTTGACCTCCGCTATCGATTAAAAGTGAAAGCTCGCGATTTAAAATTTTGGAAAAAAAAATTGTTCGAAAAAAGACAAGGGGGGACCCTTATCTAAATCGACCAAACAATTGAAAAATTTGTTATATATTTTTTTACTCTGTTTTTGATATGTAGAACTTTTCAGTTTATCGAAACATAAACAAACTGTGATTCCGCATTAAAATCGCTTTAGTTATACCAAAATTATGTTGGGTGGAGTACGATACGGTTGGGCGCACTCGAATGTGGCTTTCTGGTTATTTGTTACGCTTTAGCCAGTTGAGAATTACAAATCCCCCAAGGCTGTTGTTCTATCAGCATGAGATTTTCGAATTTTCCCTTGCTAAGCTTTGTGCTCTCTAACCTGACTTAGTGTTGTTTTTTGCCCTACTCCTTGCTGTGTTTACCATTTCTCTTGGTTTCGTAACTCTTGCTCTTCCTTCTTCCTGTTTTTGTTATCAAACTCTTAACCTGGGCCTCACTTGCGGCTATTTACCCCCCCTAAATTGCAGCTCACTTAATCTGAGTTGAGTTACCATAGGTTGAGTTTACCGATAGTTATGAATGGGTTT
This sequence comes from Zaprionus kolodkinae, assembly GCA_018901885.1. NCBI lineage: Eukaryota > Metazoa > Arthropoda > Insecta > Diptera > Drosophilidae > Zaprionus > Zaprionus kolodkinae. The sequence continues at coordinate 263,208 of JAEIFM010000059.1, forward strand.
AGTTCAAGTTCAAGTTCCGTTGGTGAATTAAATAATTCACTAGACAAATGGAAGTTGCTGCCTGTGCCCCCCTCTGGGTCCCCCCTGCAATCCCCTCAGGGTAATTTCCCAAAGCATTTTGTCAACATGCATGGCAACAACTAATTACGTGTAGGATCCCTTGGACAGGTCCTAGCTAGGACTCGGACTGCAGACTGAAACCGGAGACGTTTTGGCCGCTGTTTGCACGTGTCGTCGGGAGAGTAGGCGAAGAAGGGGAAAGGGGGGGGATGGGCTAAGAGCTGTTAGAATAGGATACCAAATTAATGAGCTGCCCACGCACCTCTACTTGACGACATTGCCAGGAATTGGAGTGTGCCTGCCTAGCTGGCTGGCTGCCTGCCTGCCTGTGGCAATTAATTAATGAAGTGTCGGAGCTCGGGGTGAGGTGGATAAGACGCGCCTGGCCGGATAAGCAGCTGGCCAGCCAGGTCGCTGGGTTGGAAAAGCCATTTAAATTTACAAATAAAAAATAGAAATTGTCAAACGCCTACGCTTCTTTCACTTCCTCCCTCTTCCTCTCCCTATTCCTGTTGCTCACTTCTCGCCTCTTGACTTCCTTATCGCAGGATCAACGCAAATGTTGCGTAACTAAGTGCACAAGGAGCAGGACCCTAACCTTGACCCGACTCGACTCGCCTCGTTTTTCTCTACCTGCACTCGGCTAGGTAAGATTTTTAATTGTTGCACGCGCCGCTCTCGAGTACCTGCTCTCCTCTCCCTCCCTCTCTCTCTCTCTCTCTTCCATTCTAATTGAGTTGTTGAAAAATATATATTAAAAAATGAGTTGCACATTTGCCTATGTCCTGCCCCCTCCTGCTGCTTCCCCACTCTCCACTAGTGTCTTCCTTGTATTGTCACGTGGCAAACAACAATTTTGACACTTTATCAAGTATTTTGAATGTTGCCACGCCTCCACCCGCCTCCGTTGAAGCGTGTTGAGTGCGCAGAGACAATTGAGTTATGAGTTGTGTGTAAATGAGTTTTTTATAGCAAGTCGGGGAGATGTTCTTCGAGCCTAAACCACTTGAAGATCAGATAAGATCAGGCAATGCATTTGTAGTTGTCATATTTTGGTTCTAAATACGAGGGGAATTTCTTGGAAAACATATAAAAATATGTTTTATAAGGTTGTACGAAATTTCATGACTCTGCTCTTTGTAGTTCCGGAGATCGAAGATATTAAGTTTTTTATAAAGATGTGTAGATTATTTGCACATGTACTTACCCTTTTGTTGAGTAAGCTTGTCTCTAATGGGTGGGATATTTAAGCCTCTTTGAATGTTTTCATTTCGAATATACCAGGGTGCTCCAGTGATGGTTCTCAGAGTCTTTAATCTAGCTTTTTGTATAATTTCCATATTGATATTGCAGATAGTTCGCCAGAGTTGTTTACTGTATGTACTGATTGATTTTAAGATGAAGTTGCAGAGTAGAATCTTCATAGTTCCCTAAAAAAATATAAATTAAAACGTAAAATAAATCAAAATAGAGTTATAATAATAACTTTATAAGTGTATATCAAGTTTAAGCTGGAGCTTACAAAGTCTAATAAATTGCTACACCAAAAAACCCTTTAATAAACTATTATAATAGTTTTTTTTCTTATACTGAAAAGTGCGCTTTATAAATAAACTCCAAACAACAATTTACCATATGAAAAGGTATATTAAAGATTTTGTTAACAATTCCCAATCATTTCAAAAGAAAAACTTAACCTAAATTGGCAATTTGATAAGCTTAGCTTGACTCGGCTCAAGTTCAAGTACTTTCAGAGTCGGCAGAGTCAAATCAATTGCTTATTGACCAAGTTATGACCGTGAAAAAGTTTTTTTCATATCAAGGCAAAAGATGAAGAAAAAAGAGAGGGAGAGTGAGGGAGCAGAGACTAGGTGTAAACAAGTGGGGTATTACTTGCTCGAGTGACTCGTTGGGAAATCAATAAAAAGTGCAGTGCAATGACAACAATTAAAGCCAAGTGCTTGAAGAAGAAAGAGGCACGGAAGATGAAGGAGAAGATGAGGTAATGAAGAGCGCGCAATTTGTGCAAAATGATGGCAATAAAATGAGAAAGATTGCATGAGATAAATGAGAGACAGCTGAATTTCTCTCTCTCTCTCTCTCTCTTTTCATCCCTCAACAAGATTCAATTTCGATTTTCCATTTTCAAGCAGCTTGACCCCAAAACCCGAATAACGTATGAATAAAAATAATGCCTGAATGAATGAATGAATGAACTGCCCAAAATGTTGAATGAAAAACACATTTCCGGCCCATTGTCACGTGCTGTGTGACTTTTCCCAACTCAGGACTTTTCTTTGCCATTTTCAAATTGCGAAAGGACTAAGGCAAAGGGTATGATAGAAGATATCACCTTTTACTCCTTCTTTTCCTTCTCCTTCTTCTACTCCTTCGACTTTTAGTGTCGTCATTCATCTTTGTCACCTTGAGTTTGGTTGGGGGAGTAGATCGTAAAATGCCACGTGTAAAGCAGCTGCCAATCAATATGTACTATGTAGCAAACGTATTTCCAACTTTCGAACTGTGATATAACCTAAATATAGCTCATATTTTGTGTTACAGTAACAGTTACAGTTACATTGACGTACAAAAGTAACTTGCCAAAGAAACTTTCTGTGCGTTTATTAATACTTCATCAAGTTTGTCATACAAATCTGTGTCACAGCACCCCCTTACCCCCTCCCTACGCACAGTACCCCCCCTCTACCCACCCCCTGGCCAGCCTTCACTCTGATATGTCACGCAGTGGCAAAGGCAAAAGTTGTTTACAAGAAACTCAACGACGACGCTGACAATTTCATTGTCCCACGTCCTCACCAGCATCAGCAAATGGAAAATTGTGAAAAACAATTCAATTTCCGCGGAAAAGAAAAAGAAATCGTCAAGAAGTTTGCAAATAGAATACCCTTTTATCATATTTGTCCAGCTTAAAAAGTTAGCTAAACTCAGACACGCAAATTTAAACTGTAGAGAATCCAGAAAACCGACAAGTATCTTGAGCTATATCACATCCATCGCACGTTCATCAACAATTTTATATGCTCTAATCTTGATCATTCACTATACCAAGTTTCATCTCTCTAACTCTTAAATTAATCTAGTTCTCTGGGCACCCTAATTTTCAAAATTTCTTTGAAATTTAACAAAGAATCGAATATATAATATGCTTATGACTCAATGTTATTTTAACAAAATCCTCTTATATGATTCAAAACATTTCTATGAAATTTCATCCACAGTTCAGTTATAGATCGATATAACATGTGATTCAGTAGATTCCAACGAAATTTCATACACAAATCAGTTATATGTATAGTTTTAGCTATTTTCAACTGAAATAAAACCCATTTTCTATTAATAATCTGCTATATATGTTAATAAATTCTTTGCCCTATCGGTTCATTTTTTATAAGAACTAATTATGAATTTTTTATTAAATTTGCTCTTTACTTTATGCTATAGTGCACCGATCCAGTGCTACTTAATATATGTTGTAGCTATAGTTCTTATCCTACGGTATACCAAGTTTAATTATTCTAACTGTCAAACTAACCGAGTTCGTATAGCTGACAGGGTATTAAAAAACATGAGCAGCAACGACATAACTGTAAATGGCTACTAAAGGGATGCGTGTGGTTGCCTGGTTGCCCGCTTGGTTGGGTGACCCAAATCCAGCACGACGAGGACGACTCGACTTGGTCAGATGAGGAGAGAGACGAGATGAGATGGGATGGGAACATGGTCATAAAAGTAGCATCCGCTGCTGCTGGGGCAAATCAGTTGGGCAAACAATAAAAGCGTCGCAGCTGGGGATGGGGTAGTAGTCTCTTCCCTTCTCTCTACCCCCTCCTCATCCTCCTCCTCGTCTCCTGGTGACCCATTGACTGCTCCAGCTAGCCGAATGTCTCGACTCGCATTCATAAATAAAATAAACTGGCGCCAAAATGACGCGGCTGCCAACGCCCTCACACCCCCAACTAGACGGAGATGGGAGTCATTCTGCCCCTCCCCCGCTGCATGTTGGAACTATTTGTTATTCATTGGCTTCGCTTTACGCATATATATATTCCTTGCTCTCTCTCGCTCCCTCTCTCTCTCTCTTTCTCTCTCTCTCTCCCCGCTTTTGTCTTACACAGCTTGTGCAACTTCTTTTCATATCGATTTTTCTAGTTACATTTCTCTGGCTTTTGGGTCGAACAACCAGTTGCTTGTTGCCTGCCACGCCTCCTCCGCCCTCATCCGCCTTCGTTTTACTCATGTTTCGCCTGCTGTTTCCTGTGGCTTTTGCCTTAACAATGCATCCAAACGAAGCGGGAGAGAGAGAGAGAGGGGTAGAGCGAGAGTGAGAGTACACGACAAAATTCTCTGAAAATTGCTAATGCTCTTTTCAAGTGCTTCATAACAGTTCCGGCGAATCATAGCCCGATAAAAGTATGTTTTACGTCCTCATAAACATCCGCATACCCTCACATCGTACATCGTCGTCACATGAGTGTCGACACTCACTGTGATTCATTGCTTTTATGGGGGCGATTTCTTGTGCAGCTTATGCAATGCATACAGAGCTTAAGAAATTGAGTCTTTAAAATGGAATTGTGTTCTTAAACAGTAGAAGGAGAGGAAATAAAGAACCTTTGGTTTAAAGTTCTTATTGAAGTCTATTGAATCTACCTTCCGTTTTTATCTATGTTTGTATTATCTATCTATCTTTTTACTTATCTCTTGCCTATCTTTTTATACCCTTCGACCATTGAAAATGGTCAAAAAAGGGTATACTAACTTTGTGCAAAATGTATGTAACAGGCATAAGGAGGCGTGGCAGACCCCATAAAGTATATATATTCTTGCTCAGGATCACTAGCCGAGTCGATTGAGACATGTCCGTCTGTCTGTCCGTCTGTCCGTCTGTCCGTCCGTCCGTCTGTCCGTCTGTCCGTCTGTCCGTCTGTTTGTTTGAGACAACAGATCTCAGCTATTAAAAAAGCTAGAGACACCAAATTTGGTATGAAGGTTCCTATATATTCGGGGCAGGTGAAGTTTATGTCAAATGTTTGATGCCACGCCCACCGCCCCCGCAAATCGGTAATTTACGATTATTAAGCAAAGTATTGAACTTATAAAGTTCTGCTTCGGTTTGTATAAAGCTGAATGCAATATGAACATATCCTCCAAATTACAATCCGATCGGAACAATAACACAGAAGTTATTCAAGTCAACGTTTTCAGTACAAATGTTCGGTACGGGCAGAAGCCGACGCGCTGCTTTGAGCAGTTGACGCCGACGTCGACGTTGCGTCGTGTCGCTTTACTCTTTACGCGCGTCGCTGTGTGTGTGCGAGCGAGTAAGTTATATGTACTAGAAGTATTTGTGTAGAATTCTCTGTTTGAAGTTATGAGTGTGGTTTCACGTTTGTAACGGATTTAGAAAATTGGGAGAAGGGTATCTTACTGTCGGGCGCCCGACTGTAGCCTTACCTACTTGTTATACCCTTCGACCATTGAAAATGGTCAAAAAAGGGTATACTAACTTTGTGCAAAATGTATGTAACAGGCATAAGGAGGCGTGTCAGACCCCATAAAGTATATATATTCTTGCTCAGGATCACTAGCCGAGTCGATTGAGACATGTCCGTCTGTCTGTCCGTCTGTCCGTCTGTCCGTCCGTCCGTCTGTCCGTCTGTCCGTCTGTCCGTCTGTTTGTTTGAGACAACAGATCTCAGCTATTAAAAAAGCTAGAGACACCAAATTTGGTATGAAGGTTCCTATATATCCGGGGCAGGTGAAGTTTATGTCAAATGTTTGATGCCACGCCCACCGCCCCCGCAAATCGGTAATTTACGATTATTAAGCAAAGTATTAAACTTATAAAGTTCTGCTTCGGTATGTATAAAGCTGAATGCAATATGAACATATCCTCCAAATTACAATCCGATCGGAACAATAACACAGAAGTTATTAAAGTCAACGTTTTCAGTAGCTTTTGCTTTTGCGCTGCTTTGAGCAGTCCACGCCGACGTCGACGTTGCGTCGTGTCGCATAACTCTTTACGCGCGTCGCTGTGTGAGTGCGAGCGAGTAAGCTATATGTATAAAAAGTTTTTGTGCAAAAATTTCAGTTTGGAATTAGTTTGTAACGTATTTGGAAAATTGGGAGAAGGGTATTTTACTGTCGGGCGCCCGACTGTAGCCTTACCTACTTGTTTTATTATATGTATATTCATCTTTATTTTAATATAATCTATGAATCTGTACTATATGAGTATTTTCGTATCTATCAAACTAACTAGCTACATCTCTACCTATCTTTGTATGTATCTATCTTTTCGTTAATCTATCCATCAATCTTTTTATCTATCTGTCTGTGTATCTTTTTATCTAACTGTTTTTCTTTATTGGAATATCTATCTATCTGTCCAACTATCAACTATCCATCTTATTATCTAGGTGTCTTTACAGCAATCCATCTATCAATTTATATATTTATTCATAAATTTATCTATTTATTTATCCAACCTGTCTATCTATATATCTGTGTATCCATCCATCTATCACTGTATACAATTATCTATTTATCTGTCTGTTTGTCTGCTTATCAAACAAAGTAACTATTCATCTATACACTCATCTATCTATATATTTATCCTCCTATTATCCATCTATCTATCCATATATCTGTCAATATATCTCTATATATCAATATATTAATCTATGTGTCTGTCTGTCTATCTTTCTCTCTAACTATCGAACTATTCGTCTATCTATATATCTATCCATCTATCTATATATCTACCTATCTTTATACTCTTTCTGTCCAGCAGAAGGTTTTGCCCAGCTACCCTACAAAAATTTTCAGGGTATACAAAGCACATTGGCACGCGTAACCCTTTTGCATAATGTTCTAGAAAAACGGAAACAGAAGAGGAAAGGGGAGTGGGAGTAGGGGCAAAAGGGGGCGGCGTTGTATTTGGGAGCTTTGTGGGCGCTTGTGCGGCTTTTTGTTGTGGCACGCTGTGCTCATTTGCAGTCAGAGAGAGAGAGAGAGAGAGAGAGAGAGACAGATAGAGAGAGCGAGAGGCACGTGGCATGGACCGAGGCGCGCTGCCTAATCGGGCCAAAAGACGCTTTGTGGCTGTGGCAGTTGCAGTTGCAGTTGTTGCTGCTATCTGCCTGACCGAATTGTGGCACAAATTTGTGTGTGCAGCTGCATGGGGCATGTGGCATGTGGCATTTGTGTGGCACACACACACACACACACATGCAAATCAAATTGTCGTTTAGTGAACGAGCGAGCGAGAGAGAGGCACGCGAAATCGATTGAGATGTATCCCGAATGTGTCCTTCGGATGCCGCTGCCATTAAGCATCAAATTATGCATGCCCACTCCACGTACCCCTGCTCTAGCTCCCCCTCCCCTCTCTAAACAGGGCACATCAAGCCTCGTTAAGGGCGCCCCTCCCTTCCTACCTTCTTCTCTCTCTCCCCTTCCCTCGGATTATGCGATTTTTGGTTGAAGAGGCGCATGCAAAAAAAAAAATCAACTTTTTGCCATTAAAATTTATGGCCAAACTGCACTGTGTGTGTGTGTGTGTAACTATGTGTGTGTGCAGCTATGCAAAATGCATTATGGGTGGTTGTGTGTGTGTGTGTGACAGGATGTGCATTTTTCGGGGGGTGTGCGCAGCATGCAAATTTTTATGTTCACATTTTTATTTGCAATTATTTATACTGATACCCTGTAGGGGTAAGGTCTGAGGGGTATGCGGGGCTTGAGACAAACTAGGGCAATACTGAATGAACTAAGCAAGGCAGGTACATAAGTTTTGCATAACAAGCTAGGGTATCTACTTGGCGAAAATGTCTGTACACATGCGCTGTGGCATGTTAAATAAATACTAATAAAATAAAAAAAAACTAAAATATAAATAAATAAAATAAAAATAAGAGAAAACAATAAATAAAAAAAATATATATTACAGGGTATCAAGCAGTCGCCAATAGCCAACTACAGCTAATTAAATCACTTTCGGCAAAAAGTAAATAAATTGTGTCACATTTTTATTTATTTATTTTTTTTGCTGCTGCTTTCTTCCCTCTTTTTGTTGTTGTTGTTGCAATGCGCTAATAGGCAAATCGTGTTGGCCAGGGACGGAGTTAGGGGAGGGGGAGGGGGAGGGGGACAGTGATAAGGGGCTACTGCAATTCAATAGCGATCGCTGCTTTGCCACATCATTGATGAAGTGCGTGTTGCACTTTAAGTAGCTGCCACAAATTGATTTCATGCCTCATGCTGTGTGTCCCTTTTGCACTTACCACATGCCTCATTCTTCTGCTTATCCTTCCTTCCTTCTTCTGCTGCATTCCTCTTCGAGCCATGCTCTACTTTCCTGTATGCAATCCCTTCCCTCCCCAATCCCTTCTGCAGGACGCGGAACGAAAAGGAAACAATGTAGTCAAGACGCCGCTCTCGCACAATTGCCTGAAAAACTCTCGCATGCTATCTCTTTCACACTTTTACTAGCAGCCAGCCAAGACATAGATTTTTCCAAAATTTTCACATTTTCCTTTTTCTCCTTTTGCGCTCTCCTTTCGCTGTTTGTTTTGCTTGCTTTTGTTTGTTTATTTGGCTTAGTGGCGAAGAGTTGTGAGTGAGTGTGTGTGTGAGGAAAATGGAAAATGGATTTTCCTAAGCATTGTTTGAGCGTACTAGGCAACCCTTTTTTTCAGCCAACGCTGGGAAAATATTGCTCCAGCCGCGGCAGCCTTCTCTGTCCCATTGTCAAGCGTAGAGAGAAAAGTGTTAACAGTTGGAAAAGCCTTGCAGAATAGAAGGAAAACTCGTGGAGAGACAAGCTAAATTGTGGGAATTTGCACAATTAGAGCATGTTGAGTGTAAACAGGGCAAGCAGGATGGCGAAGTAGGGATCTTAGGTACCTCCCCCCCTCACACCCAACTTTGGCATTGAAATTCCTTTGACCAGTCTAACGTAACCGCATGAGAAACGCTCTATGCTTCACTTGCTTCCTTATCCGCTTTCAACTGCAGAGGGAAAAGGAAAATGGAAACAGATACTCCTTAAAGCTTAAAGGCATGAAAGAGTATATAAAAGAGGTATATATTCTTTTGAAATCTTTTTGATACAGAAAACGGTATAAGTCTTATATTAGAATAGCTTTCTTGGCAGGTATTTTGAAAAATAATTTATTCATACTCTAAAACTTATATGCTAGCTGGTATAAATAGGTTTTTTTGTCTGTTTGAACACATAGATCTCTGTTATTAAAAAGACACTGTCTGATATATGAATTAAAAACTTACTATAGTGGTTTAGCTTTGAACATCGATTCCTTAAATATTTTTATATTCTGCATAATTTAACAAAGATATTTCCTTGTCAAAGTAATGCGAGAAGACCAGCTCGATGTTCACACTACTTAGGTATGTATGGCCACAGGCTTGAGAGCCAACTTTTCTTAAGAATATAAACTATATCAATTTACTATTTCATTATAACATTAATTCATTAAAAGTGCTGTTTAAACTCCAACTAAACAGCTGATTTTAATAATCATACGCTACAGGCAGCTGTTTTAACTACCTTGTATTAAATTTCTCTGGTATTATCAAGAAAATAAACACATAATTTATAACTAAACATACACACAGTTTATTGAACTGCATTTCATTGAAGAACTTTCGTATATCGATTTAGCAATCTTTTATATAGAATTTTTCCTGCTAATTCTATATGCTGATCGAATTCCCAAGCAAATAAAATTCCCACATAAGTTTCCCATTATCGCAATACTTTATCTAGCAGTAATTTTTCTGATTTTTTGTTTCCTTTTTACTAACAAGCAACAACAAATGGGAGTAGGTGGCACAACCCATGCTGAATGCTGCAACTAATGGACCATCCATCAGCCCCAGTCAATCAATCAATCAATCAATGACTAAACTGGACAAAAAGCGAACGCCAGTGGCAATCATTTGAATATGTAATCACAGCACGCTAATCGCGGTTGCAAATCAAATTGTGACGGTGACGACGATAGTGGAGGAAGAAAGAGATATATATATATATATAGAGGGGAGAGAGAACTGCGACTTAAAAAGCAACTAAAATGGTAACTTGTTAATTAAAAGCCGACGCCACGCTCGATGGTCTTAATCAAGTGGCAAGTGGTGTAGCCAAGCGATTCCTGTCGCCATTTGATTTTATTCCCATTGATTAATGGGTCATGCATTCAGGTCTCTTGGTACTTGTTCGATTACAAACTCACTGTAGTACACTTGGAGAAATGGGTATGTTTTGAATATGAATATTAATACGAAAAGATACACATAAACCAATCTAACCTTAGAAATATCATAATTCTGCCAAAAATTATTGGATGTTTGCTTGACATGGCATTTTGTTAATGGTTTGACCTTTAGATTGACATAGAATCAAGAAATAAGGGTCTTAAAATTTTGAAATTTTGGACCATCCTTGCTACAAAACTTAGACCCCTTAATCAACCCCAGAGACCTATCTAACCTTCGAACAGCCATAACCTAACCAAAAATCATCCGAATTTCGTTTGGAATAAAATTTTTTTCATGGTTTGATCTCTAGGTTGATTAAGCATCAAAATCACAGGGTACTAGAATTTTCATAATTCATAATTTTGCTTAATTTTCCATGCTTCCCTATAAAATTTTGAAAAATTTTATGAAAAACAAAAACTTTATTTGTACTACTGAATCTATGGAAAATGTTAAAATTAGAATATAATAAATTTTCCAATAGTTCATATTATAAAATATTATATAAGGAAAATCAACGCGTTTTATGTGGGTAAACCCCAGCAACATAACACATAATTATATCCTACCAGATGATTAATGTTTAGCAAACTTTTAGAGCCAAGTACAGGGTATTAGTTATTCCATAGCAGCATGCTAAGACAATACCAGACACCCCCGCTATTCGATATTAATTTATGCATTTAGTTTTGCTTCGTTTTCGATATCGATTTCAAGTTATCGTCGCGCACGCTGCGCAATTAGCCGCAATTAATGCTCAACTATTTTTGAACAGCTTGGCAAGTCGCGACAGCCTCCCTCCCCCCTACTGGCCGGAAGTCGCGTGCGTTATCGATATGAGCTAATAAAAGATTTAAAAAAAAGGAAAAAGAAAAAAAAACAAAACAATGACCGCATTCGGGTCATGCACACAGGCGTAGCGTCATGCACTCCCTCTGCCAGAGTTGCTGCCTTTTCCTCCTCCCTCAAGTGGCAGCTCTGGCTACGCCTTTGCGTGGTGTTTTTGTTTTCGGTTTTTTTTTCTCGTTTTCATTTTTGAGTTTTGAGTTTTTGCGATTTCGGTTTCGTTTACGTTTTCGTTTTGGCAATTTTGAGTTTTGTGCGTGCCGCAGATTTTTAAAGTCGCGTGTGTTGTTTAATGCATTTTTGCACACTTGACTGGCTGAGCTGTTACCTGGGCAAAAATCAACAGCAAAAGGGTTACGGGGGTTGCCCCTACCCCTTCCCCTGCCTCAGCCTCTGCCCCTCTGTCGGTCTGTCTGCCTGTCATATGATTTATTTTTAATGGCCTCATATTTTTGCACAATCTTTTTCTCTGCACATAAACTAGCATCACGATTCAATTGTTACCCTTTACCCTTCAGTCGCCTCCTCTCTATAACTCGATCTTTCTGCTCTCTGTGTGTGTGTTTTAAAATGCTTGATCATAATTTTATGAGCTGCCAATTGGACAAATCGCTGGACTGTGAAACAGACGAGATGATGATGAGCACATTATAAGATTCGTTAAGGTCGAGAGAAATTCACGGATGAGCTACAACTGCGTTAGCGAATTAGCAAAGTAAACAGAGATACGGCACGAGCCAAAAAACTGCGAATATATTATGGCAAATATGGGTTAGGTTACCTATTAAAAGCAGAGGATATACTAGACCACATTTGAAGTAGGTAAAACTATACAAAAGCCAAAAGGATTACTTTTCTATGCTATCTATTTTAATATCCGATTAAATCAAATTTTCTTTATAATATGTTTATTTTAATATATCTTTTTAAGTAGTTACTACCTTATGAAACCCATTGAAACTATAGCATTCGCTGCTAACAAGTATTAGTATTATTACAAGTATTGATTTCTTATATTAAATTACTTTAATAATGGCATACTCCTAAATGAAGTACAGCCAAAATTGTTTACCTACGTTTTTTAAAAAAATTACAAAATATTTAAAAAATCTTTCGATATTTAAAAAATTAATAAAACTTGAGCAACCTATGCTCTTTTAGCATATTTATTTAGGAAGTAGAATTATATCAATGTATGTTTTCATATAAGAAACTACTTCCAACTCTTCCTCCCTCCCAGAACCCTATCAGCGAGTCGCACTACCCCCTAACGTACTGCCTCGAACCCAATGCAACTACAACCAGTTGCAAGACGATCGTGTTCGAACCAAACATGTTTCAAAGCAACTCAAACCTTGCTCGTTTGCAGCTCAAACTCTTCCAACTAAGGGTAGTTTTACCTATACGAACTATAGCATTTTTTCCCTTAATGAGTTCTCTTTCCCCTGGAACAATTACGGAAAACGAAGAAGAACTTTCTCATTTTCTTTTATTTATTTATGCATTTTATTTTCACTTGATTTCATTTTGACACGCATAAAAAAGAAAAAGAAAACCTAAAGAAAGCAGACTTAAAAAAATCTGTTTGCACAGCATTTGCATGAGATAATAATATAATGAAAATGGTAGACCATGGTTGTGTCAGTGGCCCGAGAAACCCCAGAAGACCCTTATCGAGTGCTAACAAATTGCTGACCTATTTCTATATGAATTTCTTACTTCAATTCTCTTGTTGATTTCTTGAGGTGGAAACACTTAATTCCGACTCAGTTGTCAGCGAGTCTCCCTCTCTCTCTCTCTCTCTCTCTCTCTCTTTCTCTCTTTCTTCCCGTCAATCTTTATGTACCCAGAATTCGTGGTTCTTCGACTTCTCAATGTGGTTACGGTTTGAGGATTAATTTCTTGGCTTAGTACAAAAATTTGAATATGTATAATATTTTGAAAATATGCCATGACGGGACAGCTAAAGCTGTTGTTCCTATCGTAGATCTTTAATTAAAATTGGGTTAAATCAGAGCGAGAAGGGATGAGGGGGCAGGTCTTTCGGGAACTCTAAAAAATAATATGTTCTATTGTTGTTTTTGCATGCTAATGCGCCGTGTGTGACTAATTGCGCGGATTGTGCGCTCCTGTCACTCGCAATTGATGAACTTGTGTCAGGAGAGACAGACAGACGGGCAGACAGAGAGGCAGACAGGCGGGCAGACAGTCAACTCTTTTAGCTAGGGGTGGGTTTCTTTTCACAGTGTTTTTCTTGTGCTTGTTTTAATTAAATTTTCTGCGCCTGCGCGCAATTTTTAACTCATTTAGGCAGCATTTTGCCAGGCTGCCACACGCCTCTCTCTCTCTCTCTCTCTCCATCTCTCTTTCCCTCTCCCTAACCCGTTTTAACCATTGACCGCTTGTGGTTTTGTCGTATAACTCTTCTGCTGCTTGGTCAGTTTGCCCCGCCCACTTTAGGCGGTACCAGCTGCAGCGAAACTCAAAGAAATTCGATATGCCTCGAGAATGCAAATTAATCATTATTTTTAGAGCTCGCGAGCTTGTGTCAATCAAACAAACACACACACATACATACATACACACACACATACATGCATATGTATATGTTGTGTGTGTGTGTGCACAAAGAGAGATCTATATATTGCATTGTTGGGCAAAAGGGGGCACAAATCAATAATTAATCAAATCGAGAAATCATTTGCCAACACGCTGAACTCAATTTACATTCATCTCCCTCTCTCCTTCCTCTCCCTCTCCCTGTGTTCCCTTTCCCCTACCCCCTATGCAAATCGTGTAAAGTTACTTGAGCCAAAAAAAAAAGGATATTATTATAATACACAGCCAACAACATAATCAAAGCGAACTCAGCAGCATCGCATTTGCATACATTAATGTCGAAAGACCTCGACATATCTCTGCCAATCTCTCTGTTTGCACTACCCAAAATACTTACAGCTAAATATATACCCTGTATAGAGTGTATGAGTGTTATATAGTCATCAAGTATAGTGTGGTTAAAGGGTAGCATAGTTAGAAATCTTTATCGATCTATAAGTGTTTTATTACAATGCTCTGAAAAAAACTCTGAAAGATCTTGGCATCATAGCTGACAACCCTAGCGCCTCTAGGGTATCTATGCGTTCAGTTTTCTTGCATATGTTTAAAAACTAATATACTGACTAACTCTCGGGCATACCCTATAGTTCAAAGAGAGTATAGATGCTATGGTTTACTTTGTAAATATAAAAAATTAAAATTGAACGACTTTGCTGAAAAACGAGGGTATCAGTTAGTTAATATACAGCATTCTTGCATTTCAAATGTCTCAAAAAACTACCTGATTCAGATTACCCTGTAATATGAAGAGTTTTGGGGGTTACACATACAATTCAAAGAAAATAATTGTCGAGATATTTATCTGTAAACTTAAGTCCAAAGACTACACTGTAAATAATAGTTTAAATATACCGTATAAGCATCTCAACTATCCGACTCATTTATACCCTATAGTAGACAGACCCAGCAGAACTAGAACTAGATATCTATCGTATTTAAAGAGTTTTCCTATTATAATCGCTTGCATGAAGAGTTCCAAAAACATTCCTGCCCCTTCCAGGGTATCTCAGCGTTCAGCACACACACTCTACACTACAAACTGCACTTAGTCTCTTTGATGTAGCTGAGCTGCCCTGATGAAATTAGCACAGAGCCTGAGCCTGAGCCTGAGCCAGAGCTGAGCCAAAAATAAAGCCCAAGTAAATTTGAAATCAGAGCTAAAGGCCCTTTAAATTTATTATAATGTTGTTTATATCTTATGCCTCGACAAAGAGGGAGAGAGGGGGAGGGAGGGGTGCAACCTGGCGGCTTATTGTTATTTTCCGGACTTCATATTTGTGTTTTATTTGCCACAAAAAAGGTTTCGACAAAAGGAAGCGAAGCCTTATTAAACCATAAATAAAGCTGGGTTACTTGCCAGGAACAGGAAAAGGAAGGGCAGAGTTCTGGCAAGGAAACTCATCTTAGGCAAATACTTCAGTATTTTCTGTCTCTTTCTTTTTGTTTTTTGTTTGTTTGTATGATAAGGCAACCGCCAAAAGACAAGAGCGGAAATTATGAAAATGCTAAAATTGGCCACATCCGTTTCGGGAGCAGGTACTTTGACTCCTGCCCCTCTCTCTCTCTCTCTCTCGCTCTCCATCTCTCTCTAAGCACCATTTTCGCTACCTGCGTCACAAGAAATTTTCCCACATTTTCTTATAGCATACTTTGCGGCTGCGGCCTGCGGCTTGTTGCCTTTCGACGGAGTCTTTTGCCAGACATTTGCCACAGATTATGGCAGATAAAGAGCCGCAGAGCTGCTGAGCCGCATTTGCTCGTAAATCAAATTTAGTCGCTGTTGCTTAGTTGCTTAGAAAAGTGGCTAAAGTCTAATCAACGCCCACGCACAGAGTTGCCACATGCCGCATGCCGCATGCCACATGCCACACGCCGAAGCCGCTAATGAAACACCGCAAACTACACGCAACAAAGTTTGGCCTTATCAGTAGGTAGGGGAGGACGGGGGGAAGGGGGTACAGTTACGACTTTCGGCATATGCAAACGAGTTGCCACAAAATGTTGTCTGCCCCTACCACCCCCTCCCCCCCTCTTCGCCTTTCATCCACCCACTTTTGTTGGAACCACTTTGCGCTGAAATTTCATGCTCGAAAGTCAATTAAAAACTTTCGGTCAAGTGGCTCAGCTGCGTCGAGTTGGCACTCTGTTTGTCCCTCTCCCACTCCCACTCTCTCTTTCTCTCTCTTCATCTCTTTGCCTTGCTTTCCCTCATCCTCCCACTTGCTTGTTCCTTTTTTGCTGCAGCTCTTCAATTAATTTTATCACATGCATTCGATCAAATTCAATTAAAAGTTAAACGCACCACGCGTGTACGTGGCAATTACTCAGTCTCGCATTCACATTCGCACTCATACGTATTCGTATTTGCACTCACACTCAAACTACGCAAGTTTGAGCTTTGCTATCAGCCCTGAGCAGCTACCAAGTCGCAGTCCTGTCTATCCCTTCTGTACGACTCGAGCCTGTCTTTCCCTTTCCCCAAGCTCAACAGGTGAACAGGCGAGTTGATTGCGCTAGAGATGGGAATAAAAAGGCACAGGGTGACACGAAGTTAGGAAATAGAAAAAATGTAAAAATTTTAGAAATTAAAAAAGAATATATTAAGGAAGAAAATAAAAGATAGCTAAGGCATACATAGATCTAAAGAGAGATGAAATTACAGAAGGAATAATTATAATTACATTTATTCCTGCAATTTTGTGCATAACGATTTCTGTCGATTCTTTACAGATTTCGATTATTAGCGCAAGTATTTAAGTTATAATATTCTATATCAGCATACACATGGATTAAAGTCATATAAAACCATATACCTAATTTTATAAAGTTTAGACTATAGATTGCTTCTTGACTCAATTATTTATGAACTATTTGCTTATGATAAAGCACAATAAAAACATCGATATAAACGATAGTTGCCATAGAATAATTATAGAAATGATCGCTAGCAATATAATAATAATAATAATATATATGGAATTGATCAACTATAAGATACTCCATTTATTTCTAAAGTCTACGCTCTTCTACCTTCTTTTATTTTATTTTTTACGACCCACTCGTGTCACGCTGTCATCTCTCTGCCCATCGCTCTTAGCGCTCTAAGCGACCCTATCGATAAAAAACCATTAAGTGGACTGGCGAAGTGGTTGCTTGGCTGCGGCGACCCCAAAAAGTAGTCCCCAGAGAGTTGCTGCCAATTTGCAGCAGAGCTTACGAGTTGATTCGAACTCTTAGTCCTGGCTGGTCCCTCCATTTGTCCCATCTCTGCCCCTTCCAGGCCATCGCCTGTCAGGCACTTTTCAAATGGCAATGCTTCAAAAACTTGTCCAGAGTTAGTAGTACGGGGTAAAAAAAAAAGTTGGAGCAACTTGTGCGTAATTCAATGAACGACGCCGCCATCAGCCGCACACGTGAGTCGCATCGCAATGTAGCGATGGGAGAGAGAGAGACGGAGAGATGGAGTGGGTGGATAGAAGAGTGGGTGACCAGGTGAGTGGATGCCTTGCATGGAGAATAGTAAGTACGACAACTGAGTGAAGGCCATCAGCGCAAATGCGAGCACATTAAGGTGCAAAATTACCTCATCTACCGCACCCACAGATCTAGTGCAACAAATAAGCTTATTCTTCCCGACCTTGAAGTGGGTAGGGTAGGAGTTGGGACTTTACAGACAGGCAGTGTGTGTGTGTCTTAAAGTGTTTACTTTGGCCCAAAATGTTGAATAAATATTGAGCGACCACAGAATGGCTAGAAATCAATCACTTTTGGAGTGGCACTCGAAGTTAATGTAAGCTCTATTAGGGCGCTTTAGGCATGATTAAGTGTTGATTAAATAAGAAATACTGTTTGTATACTGAGGTAAGGGTATTTCCCACAGCTAAGTAATTATTTGCAGAGCTTAACAAGCTGCTTAGCTGGTGCTTTTATACTGATTGTTATTAACTTATTACGATCTAAGCGCTTTCAAAAGCTGCTGAAGGCTTTGTGAGATTTAATGAGGCATTTCAGCTTCTTAATTTTTTAAAAAGCTGCTGAAAGCTTTGAGGGGTTCAATGAAGCTTTTGAGCTTCTGTATATTTTTTAGAGTTGTGATTTAGCTAGATTTATTTGATTTAAAAGCTCTTTAAGCAAATTTTAAGGTGCTTTTGAAGGATTAAATGTGTACTAATTCCTTTACTAGTTGTATAGGAGCATTACCAGAGCTAAGAATCTTTTTAATAATCCCTTAATACTTATTATAAATCATTTGTGCTGATTGAAGAGCTTTTAAAAGCTGTAAAAAGCCTTTAAAGACACTTGAAAGCATTTGGAGCATTCTCTGAGCTAAAAATACATAAATACCTGTAAATAATGCTTAATTACTCATAATCGTGAATTTATTTTTAACAAGGAGCTGTCAAAAGCTTCTTAAAGCTTGTGTTCACTCAATCAAAAGCATTCAAGCCGCTCTAGGTGCCTACAGTAGGATTTTTCTTATTTCTTAGCTCGTTATACCCCCTCAAAACTCTCCTATAACACATACCCCCCTAGCTGTCTCTAGATTATTAATGTGCTTCACGTGCTTTTTATCTGAACACACACACACACACACACGCACAAATCACAAATCATAACTCATAATCATGTTTGCTACCGTATGCAATCGGAGAGTGGAGGGCAGGAAGGGGGATGGAGGCAGATTACATAATTTCACATTCAGCAAATGTGTGGCAAATGCGCGTCGCACATGTGGATTAGTGTGATCTGGAGCTGGTCAGCTGTTCGTTCAATTGGTCAACTGGTCAACTGGTCAGCTAGGCCATTTATCATGCTAATGCGTGTAGCTGCTTCTACCTTTCGCATCGTCGCATCATCATTAATTATAATGTCGCGTTGTCTCCTTTTACACTCTTCCTCCCTCTTGTAGTTACCCCCCTCGCGTGTTGACTCAACAACTTAAACATTTATGCAAACATTGCATAGAGCAGGCTGCCCAGAGAGTGGACAGTGGACGATGGACAGTGGACACTGGATGCCTCTGCGGCTCAGTTGCTCTAATCCTGCGCCTTCTACAGTTCGCAGCGCGTGTAAATTAATCATACTCTGCGTCGCGTTGACAAATGATACAAGCGGAGGAAGAAGCAGAAGAAAAGACAACAAAAAGTATTCGAATTTCAAATTCTGCATGAATTTTAGCCAGATTCAATTTGCCAGGGGGGAGAGGGGGGGGTTATAATCAATCGTTGACTAATTTGCTGATAAGAAAGAGCAGAGCAGTCTCCCCTCTCTCTCTCGCCTCATTTGCATAAATTGTGCTTGTATAAAATATCATGAGCTGCGTTAAGGCATTTTGCGAATCCACCACACACACACACACACGGCAGAGGGTTGACTGTGTCTGTGTGTGTTTTTGTTATTGTCACCCTTTTTAGTGCCTGCTGCCCTGGTTGTGCCTGCCTCATTGTGTGGCCCAACAAACAAGGCAACTTACACGTGGCTTAAGTCAACAGTTGCGAAAAGTGTAAAAATTAAAATACACAGAAAAAAAAAATATGTGTGATTGATTTGGGTTCACAGTTCTCTCTCTCTCTCTCTTCCTCTCGTTCTGTCGAGCCTATTGATTGATTTGCTTTGTATACCCTTCGACCATTAAAAAAGGTTATACTAGCTTTGTGCAAATGTATGAAACAGGCATAAGAAGGCGTGACAGAACTATGAAATATATATATTCTTGGGAAGGTAGATAAGAGCACGATGAAGGTTGTGTTGAAGCAAGAGAGAAAGTACTCTCAGAAAAATTATTTACCAAAAAACGACCGCTAATGTGCGTATATATGGTTGACTTTATAATTTCTTACAATTTTTTTTTACAATTGAAAGAAAGGCTTTCAGGTACGAGTTCGACTGTTTCTTCCAAGATTTTTCGGTCTTAACTTCATGATAGCTCGCTTTACTGGTTTACCATACAAGCCCCATTCGTCCCAAATGATGCCTTTGCCATACTCATACTCATTACTATAATACTTGCCCATCAAATTGCTGAAATAAATAAATAAATAAGTAAGCAAATATTTTCAAACTATATAAAGATATGTGTATGTACCTTTTATAACAATTCTTATACCACCATCCACCAGTATAATTTTGGGCGCAATTCCATTTAAATTGATCATTGTCTCGATCTTGACTTGTGAAATACATTCCACGATGATATTCAAGTGCATCAGACATAGTTCCTTCGGAGTACCCCAGTGTATGCAGCTTGTATTTGTCGTATTCATTTCCGATGGCAAATTGGTTGTAATCTCTATGCGCAACACTACCATCCCATTTCTCAATTCCAACTCTTAATTCTTGCGGTTGATCATTGGTGATGGCGTGTATTTTGTCAAGACCCAAAAAGAACTCCCCCCACAAGTTCCCAAAGCCTGCTTTATAGTTAGCCCACTTTTTATAGAAGTCTCCACTTCCATCCATTCGTCGCAAAATAATTGTCCACCCTAATCCACCTTGAGGATCCGCTTCGCAAACTACCTTAAACGGTTGATCACTGTACTTGGGGATTATAATTTCATAGATTCCATCGAAGTTGGGAACGACCATTGATTCGGCACAGCTGCGCCCAATTCTACGTTTTGAACCTCTTGTCGTCGTTTCTTCATGACTTCCATCCTTTCCTTCCAGCCGTAATAGTGCCGATAGGATCTTTTTTAGATCTTTCTTGTGCTGACGTCCTAACGATTCTACATCCGTTTTTAATTGCTCCAAATTGTCCCTTAATTGATTTATATTTTTTTTTGCTGTTCTTCTCTTCAAACACACCTTGCTAAAAAAAGGGAAAATACAATTAAAAATTAAAGACTTAAGAAGCTTAAACGCAGAGAACTCACCTCCTACAGCATGATCTAGCTATGTCCTCTATGTCTTCCCTTTCGCACACCTGTCTAATAAAGATGTATTTAAATTTATAATAAAGATATAAAGAATCTTAGTCCAGAACACTCACCTCTCTCGGCCAGATCCATCACTGTGCAAGAAGAACGATATAATAACTAAAAAGTGTAAAACGAAGCTTAACAACATCTTGGCGTTGTTTTAGAAAACTGTATACATTGTAGCTGCAATTCATCTCTATTTATAGCAGACCCAATTATTTCCATCTTAAAATCAATTTCACGGAAATAACTTATTTTACAATTGGTATTTTAATATGTATTATCCACTCTTACGTTACCGTTGCAAATCATAAATTTAAAATTATATAATATTCTATATGAGTAGCCAAAGCCAGCTTTGCAGTCAGCCCACTTCCTATAGAAGTCTTCACTACTCTTCATTGCATGATCCGATCTTACAAACTTTTGGTTAAAATCAATGGAACATTATAGCTGAATTACATTTATAATTGAATTCACTTCAATTCGTCTAGCTGCGAATTTATTGCAGAAAATCAATAATCAAATAATCAAATTATTAATAAACTGATAAACACGAACTTTAATAAAATTTATCAGTTGTTTTTGAGTGAGTGTAAAATAAATACTGAGCAGATTGTTTACTAGAGTGAAACTTTTATAGCATATTTAAATTGCCCCATCAACCCGCATAAAAAAATAAAAAAATTAAAAAAAAGGATGAAATTAAAAAAAAAGTTTTATTGTTCCCTTGATAATAAAAGTTTGATGATAGAATAGTTAAGTTTTATTCAAATTTGTTATACTAAAATTATTTAATTGATTTGATATTGGGAAATAATAAATATGCGGGGAAATACCCTTCGACCATTAAAAATAAATAAATAAAAAAAAAAAGATTTGAAAGTATGAGTGTGGTTACATGTTTGAAAATTGGGCGCAGGGTATTTTACCCTCGAGCGAGCACGACTGTAGCCTTACCGACTTGTTTTGCATTTGGATTAGTGCAAATTTTTTCATGCGTTGATTGGTTATTTGATATTCATGGCACAGCATGTGGGCAACAGGGACAGGGAGAGGGAAGAAAGGGACAGAGAGTGCGAGAGTGAGGCAGAGCATCGCAGCGTCGTCGACGCGTGCCTAGTGGATTAGTGTAATTACCGTTGTCGTAGGTTGTTGTCAGCAGCAACGGCAGCCAATGATAGATGAGTGTTAGATGGATGGATTGATGGGTGGCAGCTGGGCGTCATTGTCGGGGTGTTGGCAGTGAATGAGTCGATTCAAATGTACTCGAACTGGGCCAAACGACGAAGCGAATGAATGCAAATGAACAGTGAGTGTGAGAACAAGGAAATAATCAGTACGTTATTGCACTTCAATTGGGTATCTTATTGCAGCTGCATGCGTATTTTAATAAGCATAGTAACTGTAATATAAAAAACACATGCAGAATATGTAAAAGTTCCCATCAGATACAAATGTATCTACAAGTTACGAGACACAAATATATACATAACATACAACAGCGCCTACAAGAAAAAAAAAGTATCTACAAGATACAAAAGTATCCGCAAGTTACAGAACTATCTGCAAGATACAAAAATATCTGCTATAAAATCTAAAGGATACAAAAATATCCGTGAAACTACAAAAGTACCTACGAGATACAAAAGTATCTAGATGTTACAAAAATATCTGCAAGATAAAAAAATATCTACAATATCCAAGTGTTCTCAAAATCTATAGGATACAAAATAATCTATAAATAAGAAAAGTATCTGTAAGATACAAAAACTATCTACAAGAGATATCTACAAGAATATCTATAAAATACAAATAAAGCTTTAAGATAAAACAGTATCTATAAGATACAGAAGTATCTGTAAGATACAAAAGTATCTTTAAGGTAAAAATGTATCTCTACCCACAACTATTGCTACCCATAATAAATTTATTCCTTAACTGTTACCACTTACATCATCTGCTTATCCGGCAGATACTCAATTAGCACAAATAACAAATAAAACGATCGAAGCAACAGCAAACAAGCCTGCTGCTAATAACTCTCATTAATTGTAACACACACACACACACACACACACGCAAACACACACAAATCTCTACTAATCACAAATCGAAACCATCAATTACAACAACAACAAAAAAGGCAACAAAAAGAAAAAGCAAATGCAAAGCTCAGCGAAATGGAGCACACGGAAGTGTTTACAAATGTCAAATCAAAGCCGAAAAGTCCAAATAAAAACACAGGAAAAAAAGAGACTAAAACAAAAGCTCCAGCGAATGTGGTGCCCTACTCTGGATGAAAGAGAAAGAGGACAGAGAGAAAGACACAAAAAGAGCACAACAAATGTGAACCGATGCGCGGCATCTGAATCTGAATCTGAAGCTGGAATCCCTCGGAAATGTAACGTGATTTCAAAGTTTCTCATGTCAATTTCAAGATTTGGAATCGGTTGAGAGAAAACGTAACGAAAATGTCAATATCATTGACATTTGTTTCAGTACTCGACAACAACAATAAAATCAAAAAAAAAAGCCAGAAAACCAAAAAGGCCATTAGCGAACGAGATGCACACGGAACAAATGACGCGCGCACAGTGGGCAAGTGTTGATGATTTTGCGTCAAAAAATATTTGAAATAATAGTATGGGAAAAAACTAAAGTATTTTTTTGTACTAATTCAAAATTCAATTTGAACAGATTTGAAATATATATCTATAAAATAAAATTATATGTCTCAAATATCTCTAAGTATTTGTTTGTAATACTAATATAATTATATTTATATTATATTCTTTATTTTATTATTATATTACTTAAAGTATATACTGCGAGCTACTGATAGTGCAGCATAATGGGGAATAAAAATTATAGAAAGCTACTACTAATTTTATAGTTGGATAATCAAATATTTTATAACAATATGAAACAAATGGAGTACAAACCTGATAAAGTGGGGACAACAATAGCAGCAAATGTACCTGAAAAGAAAGAAGAGTAGAGAGAATACTGTATTAAATATAACTTTAAAGATAAATAAACGCTTTAATATAATGCAAATTTGAGCTATACAAAAAGAATATATGACCCATATAAGCAATAAAGTGAAAGCTCTAAATGCACATTCCAATTCTCATCCACATTATTTCTAATTAATGCAAATTTTTGTTGCTTTCACGACTTTTGCATATAATTTCGCCAAAAAAAAAAATATACGCAATATATTATAACTCTGATTATCTAACATATAGCAACTTCTTCTAATTTTCACACACTGCTGACCACAGTGCGACGATGCAGACGTAGACGACGTCATCGCGACGGCGCCTTCACTTGATGTATTGTTTCAAGACGTTTGATTTATATCACTCGTTGGCGATGCTGAGACAGTGCGAGAGAGGGAAAGAGAAAGAGAGAGAGAGAGAGAGAGAGAGAAGAGAAGGAGGCAACGCATTTCTTTGGTAATGAAACTCCAATCAGTTTGGCTTTTTTTTTCTTTGACTGCTCTGGTCAGCTACAGCAGCAGAAACTGCCACTGGCTGCAGAGACATCAGACGAGAGACGACCTCAGATGGAGCACATGGAGAAGCTGGAGTGGGATGCGAGGGAGTGGGACGGGGGCAGGGGTAGAGGGCACGCAGCAAGAGGTAACTGTAACAAGCAAGACAACCGACAACGACTTCAGCATTGCGTAACGCAGCCGAAAGTGGAGCAGTCTGCGCTGGAGCCGCTGCTTTCTTTGGCTTGTCTCTGCCCCACTCACTCTACCTCTGCTTCTGCCTCTGCCTCTCTCTCTCTATCTACTTTTTTGACAACTGCATGATGCATTGCCCCAGTGGCCCAAAGTGGGTGAAAGGCTTCAGCTTCGGCTATGGCTTCGACTGGCGCTGCAGCGTCGCTATCGCCGTGTCGACTCCGTCTTAATTTACGACGCTGACGGTCACGATAACAATTTGTCAGCTTAATGGCAAGCGAAGGATGCGCGGCCAGCTCCCCTCTCTCTCTCTCTCTCTCTCTTTCTTCCTCTGTCTCTTCTATTTTAGCCAATTTTTTGCAAAACGCGGAAACATGTAAAACAATATAAAATATGTTGCAATTGCTACGCTTCGCATGCATTTTGCGTGACTCAGCGGCAAGAAAAAAATAACAAGTCGACAACAAATGGCACTGCAAAACAATTAGAGCTCTATTGTGCAAGCGAGATGGCAAATGGCAACACGCATGCTTAAACAGTGCTGCCAATTTGGCGTTTAAAACCCATCAAAACTGGCTTTTATAAAAGATAAATAGCGGGAAAAAATAAAGAGCAAGATTACTAAATGTGTTTCTTAAATAAAGTTAACTTTTTTTCGCCTTTATCAACACTATAAAACGGTATAACGTTTAACTAAAATTAATTTATTCATCGATAACTTATTTTTATTTTTATTATATTTATTTTTCAATATTTTTAGCTATTTTAAGCCTTACTTTATAACTAACTTAGCTTTTTGCTATAATTTTAGTAGAATATTATTGTTGGCTTTTTTTTTCTTAAGCAGCTTTTTTCCCGCTCATAAATGGGCAGCACTGTCCGCAGTTGCTTTTTCTTTTAGCAGTCAATTTGGCAACACTGTCACAGCTTTTGGATTCGCCGCAATTTGCCAGCAGCAACTCAACTCTTGATCAGCTGCTTTTGTGCTAATCACACACACACACTTCTATATATAAATACACACGCACACCTATACACTCGCACACACCACAGCAAACTCGAGACAAGCCCATCAAAGCGAACTATCCCTGTGCAACCCACACACACACACACAGCAATTCTACCGCGTGCCAAACGAATGTATTCATTAGTCGCAGTGCTCGCACTCACTGGCACTCACAAACACACACAGGCACTCACACATATATGTATATATTGGCAATTACAAGTCGTTGAATTTATGCTAATCCAACTGCAAGTCCCGGGGCCAACAACAACAGCAGCGACAGCAGGTCGCCACAGTTCGCACAACTCTACGTACACTCCTCGCATGGAGCTTTGGATTTTTGCAGCTAGAGATGTGCGCGTGACACGAACTATCGTTTGTGCAGGGTTGTCTCCTTGGCAGATACTCTTTTATTAGAGTAGCTAGTGGTAGGAGTGTATTATCGATAGATTATTAGCTAGAGAATTAGAAAAGGAAGCATATTCAAGATTAAATAGATTATTGACTAGCCAGCTACTCTATTATTAAAGCAGCTAGAGAAGGGTCTATATAATCGATTGTGCAGAGCTATTGACTATCTAAGCATGTCAGATATTATAACGGTATAGGCTACTGTTTAGAACGAGATATATCAGTTTAATCAACTTACACCACACGAAAATGTAAATAATGATTAGTCGACCAGCAAATACCCTGTAAACTGATCAACTGTCTAGGGATCCATCTTAAATTTGTGTATACGATATTCATATTAATAACCTGGAAAAATTCAATGGATCTATCCAAGTTAATCAAGATATCTTTAAAATATAAAAATATTCTCTCTAGATATATTTAAATAAAAGACGAGGACTCACGCTGTCATCGCCAGAGCGTTGTAATCAGCGAGGGACAACGACAACGACAACAAGTTATGTTCAATTACGCCACAAGGTGTGTGTGTGTGTGTGTCTCTGTGTGTGTGTGGAGTGTGTAACTCGAAGCGATCTACGCATTCGCATTTGTTTGGCATATGTTTTCATTAATCTTACTTAGAGACCCGCCCGGGGCAGCCAGAGAGAAAGAGAGAGAGAGGGAAGGAAACACAGAAGGATAGAGAGAGGTGGAAACCCACATATAAAACTGGGCAGTACTGGGCTGGGCATGGGCGATCCAAAAGATTTGGGCAGCTTTTGAGAAATGATCGTTGAGTTAATCAGGGCATGTGCCAAAGTCAGGCAAGTCAAGGTTAACCATATTGTAGAGCTAAAACTCAGTGGGTAACTGCCAATTTCAATTCCGATTGCAATCCGAAATCAAAAGAAAACAAAACATCATTTATTTTCGAGGAAACATTCGTGGGCTAGCAAAAAGAAAAGAAAAGAAAAAGAACTTATATCTCCGAGTGCGAAGTCAAGGCTGTAAAATAATGATAAATGAGTTTCAGAACACTCCGTCAAAACATGCAGAACGTATCTGTATCTGTAGCCGTACCTCTTAATTAGCCATACAAGCATAGATTAATTAAATTTTAGCAAAAAAAAAAAAAACCAATTACAAAATTTTGCATACCCCTTTAGTCACGAGCGTAAATGAAGAGGGTATTGGCGGTCTAATTGCATATCAAGTGTTTGGAATACCCTGTTTGTATTAGTTGAAGAGGGTAAATAAATTATAGAGTATTTATAGAGAATTTCAAGGCACTTATATGTAGATTTCTATTAATAGAATTTTTTTTATTTAAATTTTAGATTTTATTTATACTGGTACCATATTTAATAACTTATACTTTAGTGTAAATTTTATTTTAATAAACATATATACATAAATAAACAACTATTTATATGATGATATAACAACTTAATTTTATATTTGTTTAGTTACATCTTAAGATAATAACCGTATACATAGCATTAGCTGCGCTTCTAGCAACATTTTACAACTCAAAGTTGCCACTTCCTGCTTCGCTGCGTTGATTGCTTCCAAAATTGATTACACGAGCATAACCAATCGATAACTTAGCTTACCAGAGAGTTAAAGTTCAGTTTTTACAGGGTATTTCCTGCTCCACAACTTCTACTTCTTTTCCAGTGCCGTCTCACTCCACTGTCAAATCAATTTTTTGGCATTTTAACAGCCTCCGGTTTATTGTTTGTTCAGTTCAGTTCAGACGAGTCGAGTCGAGTTTGGGTTCGATTTCGCTTTGGATTTCAATTGTTTGCTCATTGATTTTTGCCATTTAAGTTTAACCTTTTTTTTCAACAGCAGCAGCAGTCGCACCCTCTCCTTGCCCCTCCCCCGCCCACTGTCTACTGCCCCTGTTGCTGCCATCATCGCTAAACTATGCAAATTTCATGGCTACCAAACGCAGCTCATCAGCCTGTAAAGCCGACAATTGAATCAGTTGAAGTCGCATTCAATGTCTATCTGTATACCTCCCCCTATAATCTTCCACAAATCCCATTTGAAATTCGCTGAAGAGCCCCTTAACTATGCGATGATGATGAGATGATGATGATGAAAAAAAACCGCAATATCATGTTGTTTAGTATCATTAAAGGTGTATTCCCTCGGTAACCTCCCCATCTCCGGCCAAGTCGGGTAGTCTCAATGTTACAGATCTCAAGTGAGCCAACAATGGGATTTAATATCATTTCATACAAGAAACAGAGAGAGAGAGAGATAGACCCCCTCAATGGGTGCCCAATGGGCATTGTATGCAGATCACAGAGCGCAATGGATACTCAACGGGAACAACGACAAAAGGGTCTCTGCGGGCGTAGTAAATGCTACACTTGAAGAAATTATGGTATAGTTTGTAATACGAGTTACTTGTGGTAGAAAAGGGATATCATAAAAATAATAAATTGATTAGGAAATCTTTGTATAGACTGTTTAGTAAATTGCAAGCTGAGAAAATTATTTAAATTATAATATTCTCCTTAATTTCTTCAAGTGTAACCCCTACCCGCTTCAAACTATTCGAGGAGTGCCCAAAAAGAAAATCGTTTTGAATTGCTGAAGTAATCTACATACGAGTACATACTCCATAGATTCGTTTCGCTTTTTGGAAAAGTTTCCACAGCTTGACATTCTACGCCAAAAGGCTTTCAATTATGGTCACATTCTTGTCGCGATTTACTACTATGATTAACCGATTACCATATGTAGTAGTGCTAACAAGTTTCTGACTTTGTGCGGTTGGGGGCGGAAGAGAGCTTGAGGGAGCAAGCTGCCTTTGCGCAAGAATCCCGCGGCGCATCGCGCGCAAATTACAAATTTTGTAATTGCCAGACAAAGCGAGCTGCAGAAGCTGGAGAAGATTGGGAGGCAGTGGGTGGGAGACAAGCGTCAGTATTGTGCAAATGCAGACTGAAAGAAAACAAACTGAAGATGGGGAGGCGAAGTAGAAGACTGGGATGGAGCAGAGCGAGAGTGAAGCTCAGGCTGCTCAGTCTGTGGGGTACCTAGAGATGGGCTGCAGTTTTGAAAGCACGCAGAGATCGCAGGCACAATGGGAGCACGAAAATAAAGATGGAAATATTTTTGGGATTTTACACAGATATGCAAATGAGCACAGATATTTTTGCGAAAAAGGGAAGGGTGTGATACGATTGTTTACGTCTGTAATATTGCAATGGAATTCCAGTAGAGCTTTAACATAACATATAAAGCGTGAGTTTTATATGTATACAAGTGAAAGTTCAGGCAAGACATGTGCATTGCAAGAAAGAGAGGGAATATTACAATCCAATAATAATTATATCCTTTCTTAAGTATGGTATATTCATTATGTCCTATGGGATAGGTTTAATGGCCATAAATACGTATAATATCGATTGGTATATTACTTTGATCGATAAATTGTTGGTTTTTGGAGTCGAATACTTATTAAATTTATAGGATAGCTTTACGTGGTATTAATCTAAGTGCATAGCAAAGCAGAGAGCTGTAATACAAAGACTTTGCCTCAGATAATCCTAAATGAGCACCAATCGATACAATCGATAGTTTTATCGACGTTTTGACATCACTAATATGCAGCTCAAATTGGTTATGATTGCAGGTATGCCAAATTGCAGAGACCCTGGTTATAAATCAATTAAGATTTGGATACTTCTACTACTTATTAATTAAGTTAGTCAAGTTTCTGGAATCAATAGGATCCTCTCTCGTGTATCTTCTCCCCTTAAAGACGCTCCAGTTCCATCTCTAACCCTTTAGTCCCAACTGCATCCGCCTTCGTCGATGTCTTGGTTCATCGGCTTGGCAATTACAAAGTGGGGAATTACGAAAAGACCTGGCATTTACCTCAGAGAGAGACGATGATCAACTTGCTGTTGATGCAGCAAAGGGGCAGGCCCAAAAGCGCGCCGACTTAATGCCAGGCGATTAGGCCAAAATAAGAGAGCCAAGTGGCAGCAACATAATGATCATGATCATGATGATGACGTTGATGATCATGATGGCCCACATCTCGCACAGTCAGATCCCCCCCTTGGGGCAGATGTCGATCAATGTTTCGGTTACCAAATGCGGAAGTCGGTTGGCCAAAATGATTTCTTTGTTTTACAAATGTATTAGGTAGGTCAATCCATACTCCTCTCTTCCCCTTTCTCCCCCCTCCCCCTCTCCTGCCATGACCACCCACTTCAGGTGCGGGCGTCGTGCAATTACGCGTACCGCCCGCTGGCTTTGTGCCTGCTTTTTATTATTATTAAATGAAATCAAAAGCAAATCATAAATAAACTTAAACTCGTTTGACCACAAACTGTGGACGCGATACAATGATACAACAAGTCCAGCAACAACAACAACAACAACTACAGTTTATACTTAAGTCAACTACAGATTGGTATGTAAAAAACGTGCAAGTTTAATGCGAATACGGGGTAGAAAAAAAAGAGAAAAACGAAAGATTGAAAACATAAATAAATAAATGAGGGAGGGGGAAAAAAACTGAGGCACGGATCGACAAGATTCGCTACGAAAACGAAGGCACTCCACAGCTGCCTTCGTGGGTTGTGGAGTGTGTACTATATAAAGTACACACTGTGGAGTGTGTGTGTATAGAGTGTGTGTGTATAGAGCGTGTGTGTGCCTCGCATGATTGCCCCTGTCTTTGACTCTGACTTCATGCCTGACTTTAACTTTGACTATGCCTGAGCCTGAGTTGCCAGAGTTGCTGCGAGTGTTGTAATATGTAATTGCTGTGGCGACACTGACACCAGCCCCTCCCCGCCCTCAAAGCCACTCCTCACTGCCCCCTCCCCTCACTCTACTGCCATATAACTATCATCAATGTGGACATTAGTCATTCAGCGAGCGAGCAGTTTGCAAATTCAATTGAACGAAAAAGGACGGAAAACAAAAAATTTGTTGTTTTTATAGGGTAAGGTAAAAAGTGCAGAAATTGAATATTGAAAGAAATGAGAGGCAAGATAAATAGTATAAAGAGAAGATATGAAGAAGTAGTAGTAGTAGCAGAGATATATAGAAATCTTTCCCTCCGCTTTGGTCTTATCAAATCATCGTCAAAATGTCATCGCGCAGCAGTCTCAAGAAATAGATTCAAAAAAACAGGTCGCATTAACTATGTATAATTTATTATAATTATCACAGTAAAAATGTTAAGATATATAACCATAAATTAAGTAGCTAAGAAATATATGTTATAACCTTGATCTAGGTAATAAAAAAGGTTTTAAAAAGCATCTGGAATGGCATCAGCCCTTAACCTCATTAACAATCTTATTAATTAGCAGTTATTGTTTTATATTTGATATATATCTTTAACATTATTAAGGATCTACAAAGTTCACATATCTTTGCTTTCTCTGGCTTTTCGCCTTTCCTTTTCAATGATTTTCTTCCTTCTTTCCATATCTCATTCTCATACACACTTCTTTTACCAA
Source organism: Zaprionus kolodkinae (assembly GCA_018901885.1). Taxonomy (NCBI): domain Eukaryota; kingdom Metazoa; phylum Arthropoda; class Insecta; order Diptera; family Drosophilidae; genus Zaprionus; species Zaprionus kolodkinae. The sequence continues at coordinate 294,549 of JAEIFM010000059.1, forward strand.
TCGCAACTGAATTACGCACAAAAATCCTCCAATAGTTTCTCTTCCGTTTTAAAGAAAAAGTATCGCGTTATATCAATCGTTCGATTAATCGATAGTTCAATTCGTTGTGCATCGTCTTTCCTGGGTCGCTTACGATCTGATCTCTCTTTGTGGTAAAAATTTATCATCAGCGACAGCGCGTGCTGCTGCCGACTTTAAATTTCGTCTTTGGTTTCTGTTTCGATTTCGGTTTCGATTGCTTTCGATTATATTTACTCAGGGGGTATATCCATTTAGGCATTCAGTTTGTAATGCACATCCTTTACTAAACAACTATAATATATTTTCTAAATTAGCATCAACTATTATACAATTCTATCTAATCAAATTTCATACAATTCCAATTACTATAAGCTGGAAATTGAACAATCTGCTAAAATTAGGCTTTCTTCTTAAAAAAAGCTTGTATTATTGTAAATTGCAATATATATTAAAAAAGCTATGGCAATTTAAGATTTATAGATTTTATAAAAATTGCAAAAGAATAGTTTAACTATTTACTATAGTTTTTAAATGAACAATACTTTGGGTTCCAAGATGTCAAGGGTATTAAGCCTGCGGCTTACCGTAGTTAGCCTCTTCTTTTTTGTATTTTTTGGCCTTTTTTCTTCCCCTTGTTTTTTCTGTTTTCGGTTTTACTCTTTCGGCTTCTCTCCTTTTTTTATGATCCAGTATTTACAAGCGTGTTTAATCGTAATCGCAGCCAGAGCAACTAGCTCGTGTGCACAATGTGAGCAGCCTTGTTGCTGTTGTTGTTGTTGTTGCTGCTGTTGTTAATTGTTGCTGCTGCTGTTTCTGGCTTTTTGCATATCTACAGATACACACACACACACACGCACACACACACCTTGATATGCTTACACACACCCCATGAATTTGCGCGTATTTCTCGCTCACCTCAATCAATTCGCTGTTGATTTTATTCGCCGTTTCCCACTCATTTGCATTTACCATAAATTCAATTAAACTGTCTGTCGAAAACTCTTTTCCTTTTTATGGTACCCCCTTTTCCCCTTTCCCCCCTCTTCCCCCATTTCGCTGCTTTCTTTTGCTGCTGCATCTCTTTAGCTCTTGTGACTTTTTACATTTCGATTTTTTTCAGCTGCTGCTTCTTTCCTTCTTCTTCATGCTTTTAATTCAATTTCAATTGCACAATTAATCAAGCGCATGGTACACCTTGGCACACACACGCACACACACACACGCTGAGCCAGCACTTTTGGATTTTCCTCTCAGTTCAACGGAGCGTATGAGCGATTTTTGCTCTGTCTCTGCTCGCTGCCTGAAAACTCTTTTGTGTTAATTAAACGCTTTAATCGCGCTGCGCTTTGTTGACGCTGTCATAACATACGAGCACACACACGCACACACATCTATTCACACACACCATCACACACACACACACACACGTGCTTTACACACCCACCTAGCTCGAACAATTGCATTTTTTAGTGTCGTTCCTTGCAATATGATTGATTTGATTTCTCAGTTCAGCTCAAGAGTCAAGAAACTAAGCAGCAACAGCATGAAATACAAGCTGGCGAAACTAGCTACGCTTTATAGAAGTTTGTATACCCTTAAAGGTTTGGCAATCGATCCATTTTTACTATGAAAACTAGGGTATTTATTTAAAATACTCTTTTAGAATTTATTTAGAATTTAAAAGACATAAGCATTAAAATATTAAGAGCGTTTTGCATATAAATTTTAATAAAATATAATATTACTCATTTAGCAAATTATTCCTTTGGCAGCTATATGTTATAGTAGTCTGATGATGAAATTTCGACAGCATATTGTACACATAGAAAAAGTGAGCTGTGATAAGTTTGATTGCAATATCTTGTGTAATAAAATAAATAGAACAATAGTCTCTATGGCAGCTATGCGTTATAATGCTCAAATAGCGCTTCCTTCGACTTATATGCAGCATGCAGCAATATAAAGCATGTCTACCAAGTTTCCTTAAGATAACTTTAAAATTAAGCGACTTAGAGACTTTTATGCATTGCAACAGACAAGGAGACGGACAGACAGACAGATAGACAGACAGGCAGGCAGTCAAATAGATGCACAGCTAATATACCCCACTTTGCAGTGTACAACCGGCAACGCACAATGGCAACACACACACCGAGCCAGAGACAGAGACTCACACACACACACACACACACACACCTGTTGAGATTTATGTTGCCTTGCAGTGCATGAAATTTTATTTTAAATACAACTCAAAGTATTTTTCAATACCTCCCCCTCCCAGCCCCCCTCCCCCCCTTCCGAGCAGCCTCTGCGCCGTGTGTGGCGTCGCGTGCGCAGTTGGAGTCGCTGACGAAGTCGCTGGCTGCGCTGCGCTGCGTTGCGCTCCACACCTGAAGTCGGTGGCTTTTAAAGTGCGTCGTGTGTTCGTGTTGTTGAATAGCGGAAATTCCACATGAGCGCGCACACACACACACACACGCACACACAGCGAAAAAGTCAACCGCCTCAGCTACAATTACAGTTGCAAAAGTATCTCAGCTAGCTACAGCTGTAATGTATCTACCAGATACAAAGACAGATTTGTGCGCATAACATTGACATTTAGAATGCAATACGAATCCAAATCGACATAAATCGATACACTGCCCGAAATCGCGTAACCTTGTGCCCCCTTGGGCAACTCCCCACACAGCAACAACAACAAGAATAACAACCCTGTCTCCAATTGACCATAAAAAGCTGCGTATCGATCGTCATCGTCGAGTCGTGCCCAGGCCAATTACAGTGTGCACTTGCCACTTGCCACATGCCACAAGATGCCGACCACGACCGCTAAAACTGAAATCGTAGCTGGGTGAGAATATTTATGGCAGCGAGTGTAGGTGGACTAAGCGCAAAGATTTACTGAGATTGGAGTGCGGGCTCAACTGAACCCATACTACACTTTATTTTGCATGTAACCCCTTGACTTGGCTCAGCTAACTAGGCAGACTTTCAAGATATCCTCTTAAAATAAAGTATGGGTAAAAATGTATTATCATATGGAAAATAAATGGTTAGCTCAACTAGCTAGGAAGATCTAGAAATCATCCTCAGAAAATTTGGTATAGAACTATACAAAAGTATCTTCATATCGGAAATAAATTATTTACCTCAGCTAACTAGGCAGACTTAAAAGATATCCTCTACAATTTAGGTATGGAACTATAAATATGTATTCCCATGTGGAAAATAAATTGTTATCTTATCTAGCTAGGAAGATATTGGAATCATCCTCAGGAAATTTAGTATAGAACTATAAAAAATTGTCTTTAAATCGAAAATAAATTATTTACCTCAGCTAACTAGGCAGATTGTGAAGATATTTTATAAATTATAAAAAAAGTATCTGCGTATGTAAATTAAATGATTATCTCAGCTAACAAGGCACAAAGAAATTTTTAAAGATATTATCATATGGAAAATAAACCATTATCTCAGCTAACTAGGCAGCTTGGAGAGTTATCCTTAGGAAATTTGGTATAGAAATATAAAAAAGGCATTCCCTTATAGAAAATATAAAATTTAACTTATTCCTCTTTTAAGTACAGCAAAGATAGCAGCTATTTAGAGCAGTATGTACACTTGAAATTTAATTTAATAGTTTTTCCCTAATAAAAACCCTTTACATAACTAAGATAACTCAGCTAATTAGCAACTTATACTGTTCAAACTTGGCATAGAGCTCTAATTCATAGAAAATATGTTAACCACATGAAAAACCAATAAATACCTACAAAAACTCCCCTTATAACTGTACACAAATTATGATGTGCATATTTCACTTGTTTTCTTTTAAGTGCCTCAATTTAACAAGTATTTTTTCGCTTTGTTGCATGTTTCGAAATAAAAGTTTAAATTAATTAAAGTTTTCTCGTTCATCGACTGCGCTTGACTCGCCTAACAACTTCCTTATAGGCAGTAGCAGCAGCAGCAGCACATCCTACGATAATATTACAACACATATATATATTTTTTCCCCCTATACGAACGCAGTATTTTGCGCAATTTACGCTAGCGTTAGCGTCTTCTCTTTGCGCAATGGTTTAGAAAAAAAAGCAGAAAAACAAATACCAAAAAAAAAAGAAGAAAAATATATATAAATAAGCCAAAACGCAAAAATAAAACGTTCTTTAGTGCATTGGGGCACGCTCCCAGTCAATGCGGCAAGTTGCAAGTAACGACCCACTCAGCCACACTCACACACACACAACCACACACACACACACACAGACGGAGATAGACTAACTACACATGACACAAAAGATGGCATCATAAGTTAAACATAAATGTTGGCATTAAGTCGTGGCCAAAACGACAACTACAATGGCCAAAAAGGCCGAACCAATGCAATGCACAGACTGCCCCACAACAGCAGCAACAATTGCGACTCAAACATGGCTCAAACGATGGCTTAAGAGAGCCCGGCTAAGAGTCGATTTCCACTCAAAGAGACACCCAAAGCAAACCAAGTCTCAAGACCAGATTCAATGCGCCAGCTGAGGCTCGCTACGCTGCTCAAATGAAAACGAAATCAAATCGAAACCGAAAGTCAAAGCGAGCTGAGCTTACGCGCAACGTGCTAGAGAGAGAGAGAAAGAGCAAGAGAGACAGACAGAGAGGGAGCCGTATCTCACTTAAGTTTTTGGCGCTGCGCATGCTCAGTTTGTCTCACGTCTTCGCGCAAAGGTTTCAGTCGTTATTTTGGCAGCCGAACGTGCGGTGCGGTTTTCTGGCTAAAATCGCGTCAAGCCAAAAAAAAAACCAAAACCCAAAAAATCGTATAAGCATAAAAAAGTAAAAAAAAACCCAATAACAAGTGCAATAACCACAAGTGCATAAAAAGTGAGTTAAAGCGCAGAATCAATTTAAATTTAGCTACAGTTTTTTTAAACTATTTATTGATTTTTACCCGTGTTTATAAATCAAAAAATATATTAAATACAATTCCTAAAAATATATTAAATTTACTTTTCCCGTGCTTATAAATTTTTTAAATAAATATATGCAATTTTAAAGTTAAAAACCCAAACCTAAGTTCAAGATACAAATGTATCTTTAAGTGCGCTGCCAGCTGCGCGCCAGGCATTTTTGCTTGCCAAACTCAACTGTTTTATGCAAATTTTGACTTTTGTAATTAACATGCTACAACTAACAACGAAGACAACGACAACAAATTGTTGCAATGCGAAAAAATAAAAAAAAAAACATTATAATTATTATAACAAGTTGAAAAATATTTTTGAAGTTTGCGTTATTAATTAAATACAGCAAAAAACACTGCAATCAAAGCTGATTAACATAAAACACAACAACAGCAACAACTGCAGGCAGCTGCACTCGTATTCATATTCATATACATACTCATAATCATATACGTATTCAACCGTAGAAGATCCAAGACCCGAAAAAAACAACTCAAACCGTGGAAAAGCATCAAGTGTGAGGTTCTCGTGTGATCTGCGATCATTATTGCTCATGAATGTATCTATATGTATATTCGTGAGTGTAACTGTGAGTGTCTGTGTTTTCTATGAATGCAGTTGGCAATTCTGGTAGCTGCTTTAATTACAAATCTATTTAAATGAGTCTGTGACAGGTGTGATCAGTGATGTGATGTGATGTGATGTGAAGATGATCGTCGTTAAGAACTGTGTCGCAATTGCAGCAAGACACGATCATTATTATCATCTTCGTTTGACGATTTAATCTCCTGTACAAGATTATATAGTGTAATCCGACAAGTCGAAATGAGCTTGAACTAAATTCCAACAAATTAAACAGTGTCATTTGCCCAATAAAAACTTGTTCACGCAATCGATCCCTCGATCGTACGACCTCGGTGTGATCATTTCTTCTCTACTCACAATGCTATGAGATATCATGAAATTAATGTGATTAGAATGAAACGCCAAGGTGTGGTTCAACAGCTTTTTTGAGCCATTAGAGAATCATTGCCTCTCCACATATAGCGTGGCTTAGTGTCGCTCACTAATTAACGAATTTAATTAACGCAATGATTAATGTGATGTCTAAAAGTGTATAAATCTATCATGCTTCTTAATAGTTTTCTTGAAGTATTTAAAAGCAAAAAGGTTCTCAGGAGTGTGGCAATATTTAATTCCAGTTATTGACTTGAGCTTCAAGCTATAATTGACTTGACATATGGCAACAAAAAAAAAAAAAGCAAGTGTATTATATAAAGCTCAAGAACAGAGGTATTTCTGGTATGTGCTGAGATTATTTTCATTTAAGTGGAACAAATTTTATAACAGACACAAACAAGATAGCTTAATTATAAAATACTTAGAGTACTTTGTTCTAGATTTGTGTAGTATATTGTTATAAATTACGTAAAATCCCATATTTAATTTATTTATTACTAATTGTATTTTTTTCTGATAATCTAAGCTCTTGGTGGATTTCTGAACGAGTTCTTTAATTTCAGAATATTTCCTATTCTATTTTTATAAATTTTCTTCATATATTTCCATATTTTATTTGCACATCTCGTTGAGTGCACTTCAAAAAGGTCTCTTTAAAAATCTTTTGACATGCGATAGATACTCAGCTCATTGAATTTTGAAGTGTCAACTAACCGATGATCGATTAATCGATTATAGATTGCACATTTGATTACACCCCCTTTGCGGCAGAAGTGTAGAAGTATCAGTAGTAGTTCACCTCGCTGCCGATCACCTCATGATCGATCGATTTAACGAGCTGTTCTGGGGGAGTTCAAGTACTATGTAGGTCACTTCGGCTTGCACCCTCTCCCTCTGTCAATTTGCGCATCCTTGGCATAGTCTATCAAATCAATTATCGATTTCATTTCATTGCCATGACGCATCGCAATCGATACAGATACAGCTACAGCTACAGTGGTCCAAGACAACTACAAATTACTTTACAAAATTGTAACATGCGCACACAAATATGACCATAGTTGCTCATAATCCACACACACAACACACACACACATAACAAGGCAACACAACAACACATCCACCCGCTGCCACAAGCAGCTGGCCTCAGTCGATGTTGCTGCAACATGGCCAACTAAACAAATGGCCAATTGCCCCGCACATCTTGCAACCTGGCCAAGTAGAGGCAGTGGCAGAGAGACAAAGGCAGAGACAAAAGCAGAGACAGAGGCAGCGGTACAGACAGTGTTTGAGGCACTGTACGAGGCAGTGTTAGAGCCAGAGGAGAAGGCAGCGTTAGACTCCGCTTTAGAGGCTGAAACTACTTAAATGCTTATGTGCTGCTGCTGCTGCCGTTGCTGCTGCTGCTGACCAAATAAAATCAAAAAAAGCATAAACAATTTATTTTCTAAAAAGCAAGAAACAGAAACAGAAATATGTGTAGAGAAACCATGAGGCAGCTACAGCTTCACAAACTGCTGCAACTGCAACTGCAACTGTGCAGCCTCGTTCGAAGCGACTACGACTGCGCTTCTGGCGCAGATTAAAGCCACAAAATGACTTAACTTATAAGCAGAGCTTGTGCTTTGGCATTTGCCGAGAGTTGTTGTTGTTTTTGTTGTGTTGTTGCCTCGTCTTGTTGTTGTTGCTGCTGCTGCTGCTGATGCCGCAACAAGTTCGTGTAATCAATGCAATTTAGTCGCCAGCCATGTCAGGAATGTGGTGCATAGGTCGAATGCGAAACACGTCTCGACTCGAGACTCCGTCTCAGTCTCTCTGACTCTGACTCGAAGTCGAAAAACTGATTCCGAATGCGATTCGGAGTCCGATTCCGAGTCTGACGTGTGAATAGACAACGCCAGAATTGAGTTATGCAACGCAGATCGAGTTGAAGATTGAAGATTGCACTGGCCACACTCTATACAAATATACATGAATACACTCATGCGAATCTTGAGGCATTCAGGCGTTAACTCATTGCCTAAAGCTGTTCTAATGGTTGCCCAAATGAGCCCCCCCCCCTCCTCTCTGTCACACTCTCCCTCTCTATAAAGTGGGCGGTTCTGCACGTAACGCAACATGGAAGCACCTGCTAGTTATCTGACCACCATATAGACAGACACCTATAGAATACCATAATAGTATTTACCTACTGCAATTGCCTAGTCGATATGTTAACTAGATGAGGCAGGTGAGAGGCGGCGGAACAAGTTTCAATTGCATTAATTGCCAAGAATTTCGACGAGCAACAAAGACCGAGAAACTTGTTTAGTTTTATTTGATACATTATTATAGCAGAGTATACTATAACATAGCTTAAAATATAGCTTGATGATATGAACATTTTTAGAAAGTTAATATTGCAATTATTTAAATGTAGAATAACTAATGCTGTCGAGACATAAACAAAATGCCATACCACTTGAAAATGGCTTGATTTTTAAGAAAGTTATGATGGGTGGAAGTTTAGGATACAAGTGGTCCCGGGGACTATACATGTCTGATTTTTTGACCACTTTGATATGATTTTTGGTCAAAAATTAAGTGTCGTCTAAAATCGATTTAGAGACTTGTTTAGCACTAATTTTGACCTCCGCAATCGATTAAAAATAAAACCTCGCGATTTAAAATTTTGAAAAAAAAATTTTTCTGAAAAATTACAAGGGGGGACCCTTACCTACGAATCGTAAAATGTCAAAAAATACATACTCTCTATTAATGTATTTTTTAAATGCAGAATAACTAAGATTGTTAAGACATAAACAAAATGTCATTCCACTTGAAAATCGCTTGATTTTTACCAAAGTTATGATAAGTGGAAGATGAGGGTACAAGTCCTGTAGAGAGTGTTGCATGTCTAATTTTTTAACCACTTCGACATGATTTTTGGCCAAAAATTAAGTATCGACTAAAACCATTTTAAACACTTGTTTAGTACTAATTTTGACCTCCGCAAATGATTAAAAGATAAAACTCGCGATTTGAAATTTTGAAAAAAAAAATTTTCTGAAAAATGACAAGGGGGGACCCTTACCTACGAATCGTGAAAAATTTGAAAAAACTCATAAATTCTATTAATGTATTTTTGAAATGCAGAATTACTAAGATTGTTAAGACATAAACAAAATGTCATACCACTTGAAAATCGCTTGATTTTTACGAAAGTTATGATGGGTGGAAGATAAGAGTATAGGTCGTCCCGGGTACTATACATGTCTAATTTTCGGACCACTTTACATGATTTTTGGGCAAAAATTAAGTATAGTCTAAAATCGATTTCAATAATTGTTTAGTACTAATTTTGACATCCGCAATCGATTAAAAGTTAAAACTCGCGATTTAAAATTTTGAAAAAAAAAATTGTCTGAAAAATGACAAGGGGGGACCCTTACCTACGAATCGTAAAAATGTCAAAAAAAATCATACTCTCTATTAATGTATTTTTTAAATGCAGAATAACTAAGATTGTTAAGACATGAACAAAATATCATTCCACTTGAAAATAGCTTGATTTTTAAGAAAGTTATGATAGGTGAAAGTTAAGGATACAAGTCGTCCCAGGGACTATACATGTCTAATTTTTGGACCACTTTACATGATTTTTGGGCAAAAATTAAGTATAGTCTAAAATCGATTTCAATAATTGTTTAGCACTAATTTTGACGTCCGCAATCGATTAAAAGTGGAAACTCGCGATTTAAAATTTTTTAAAAAATATTTGTCTGAAAAATTACAAGGGGGGACCCTTACCTACGAATCGTAAAAATGTCAAAAAAATCATACTCTCTATTAATGTATTTTTTAAATGCAGAATAACTAAGTTTGTTAAGACATGAACAAAATATCATTCCACTTGAAAATAGCTTGATTTTTAAGAAAGTTATGATGGGTGAAAGTTAAGGATACAAGTCGTCCCGGGGACTATACATGTCTAATTTTTGGACCACTTTACATGATTTTTGGGCAAAAATTAAGTATCGTCCAAAATCGATTTAAACAATTGTTTAGTACTAATTTTGACCTCCGCAATCGATTAAAAGTGGAAACTCGGGATTTAAAATTTTGTAAAAAAAATTTTTCGGAAATATTACAAGGGGGGACCCTACCTAGAAATCTTTAAAATATCAAAAAAATTCATAAACTCAACATGAGTGATTTGAAATGCAGAATGACTAGGATTGTCAAGAAATAAACAAAATGTCATTCCTAATAAGAATCGGTTGATTTTTAAGAAAGTTAAAATAGATGGAGGGTACAAAAAAAGCTGACCTAGACAACATTTATTTCAACTCTTTCAACTCTAAGCTATATTAGTCTGAGCTGTTTTCCCATTCTTCTACATCAACGACGTTTAATTAAGATATTGTGGTTGCACTCAACTTAAGTTATCAAGCTATCTATTACAGTGCTCAATTAAAGATCATTTAGTAGGCCAATTTTCTACTATATCACATCACATTTCCCTTCCCAGTACCCAGTAGACTAACCCACTCTCACGCACCCATCACAGACAGACAGACAGATAGATAGGCAGACAGACAGATAGAGGGCCATTAGGTTATGTGGTGAATGCGCTTGGGTAACCATGTCCCAACTCCGGAACCCATTAACAACTCGATGCCTGAACTCGAGCAAAAGATTTCAAGTCAAATGTAAACTGTGGCAAACTGGGTGAGAGGGAAGAAAGAAGGGGAGAGGGAGGTGGGGTACGACAAGTAATTGCAGTGCTTGTGTGCTGTGTAGTCAGTGGGTTACACCCGTCGATTCAAGGCAAGAGACCCTACAACAAGGTTGGTTCTTCAACCAAACCGTCAATTGCCTTTCTGACCTTTTGCTAGTTGGCCACAAAAAACAGCGAGAAACGAATGAGCGATTGGACAGCTGTTTTCCCGCCACACAACTGACCTTAGCGGATCTCTCTCTGCTCCCTCTCTCTCTCTCGCTCTGTACAAGCCAAAATAAAATGCCGCCTCAAGCGAAGCTATTAATAATTTCGCACAGTGCATTTGCCAAGATGAAGACTGAGTCAGCCAGCGAAGTCTTGCCGAGATTTGATAGCTCTGCTGCAGCTCATTAAGTGAGCAACGAACGAGCTAGCGAAACAGCTGTTGGCGTTGTCTCCTCCTCTCTCTCTCTCCCTGCTCTATCTCTCTCTCTCTCGTTACTTTGTTGCACTTTACAGCCAGCCGAGGGCAGTCAGCCAAGCTAAGCAAAGCCGCGTCGGCTGTAAATGAAAACAAAAGTGAAAAGGTCAGCAGCCAAGCCATGCCAGGAGAGAGGGGGGAGTCGTAACTCAACAGGGGATAGAAAAGGGTACAACGGGCGAGAGATCTGTATATACGTTAGAAAACCCCTCAACAAGTCAGCCAACTGTAGCCGCTAAGCTCAAGCGATTTGCCAAACTATACTCTTACCGGAAGAGCACTTAAGCTCCCCCAAGCAAGATGTGTGTGTGTGTGTGTGTGGGTGGATGAGTTTCTCTACACAGTCTTCAATAACGAAGAAGAAGATGAAGAAACCGTAGAGTTGCTAAACAGATGCATAACTTTCTTTGGCATCAACAATGTGTTAAATGCTTGAGGAGATCATATATCTTTTAAGTTAAATTTAGGGGTACATAATGTGTAGATAAATAGTTTAGTTTAAAATTGATCAATATGAATTATATCATATTTTTCTATAGACAATCCTCGACTAAGAAGAAAAAACTGTGGGTATTTTAAATACTATCCAGATTTTTAAGAGATTATGTATATGTATATTATTTATATATTGTATATATAAACAAATAGATATTTTTGGATTTTTCAAACAATGTTTAAAAAAAATAATAATAATTATAGAATTATCCCCTTTTATTTGCTATGCTAATTTCTACATAGTATATATTATACACAATTTGTATAGAGTTAATTCCTTAGACTAGGTAAACTTTATTAATAGATAATTAACAATGAAACTTAGATCCAGCTATGATATATGATATCATCATTTTCTTTAGCAATCCATCATATAAAAAACATTTTATAAAGTTCTTCAAGCACATTTAAGTCTGAGTTCTCTTACTTTATCATCAATATTCACCTGTGATATTTGATATAATATAAAACAGCTGTAAATGATGATAAATATACCCCAGCACATGCTAGTATATCTTTAATTCTATTTTATCTTGTGTTCTAAAACTCTGCAGTTCTGTTCTTTAGCGTTATACAATACGAAAGTACTGAACAAACATATGTTTATATTTATCTCTCAGAAAGTAAAAAAGAAACAATACAACATTAATAGATCAGCAAAATCAGCTTATTACAAGTGTATAACTCAAACTGCTTTTATAGCCGTTTTTTATTGGCCATTTTCCAGCTAACAAGTTGCACAGGCGCAACAGCTAAACATGGGGCCCAGAGGCAACACAACAGTTTCAGTTTCAGCTGGGTCTGAGGCAACTCTCGTCTCGTTGACTCGTCCGCTTGGGCAATGTGCGAGTCTATAGAGGGGAATTTGCATCTGAATCTTTCTAAACTATTGCCAAATACAGTTTTTGGGAGAGGGATATGGAAGGGGCAGGCCAGTCCAATATGCGATTATCTCTGTGCGGCACAGCTGGCGTTTTACGCGGATGGGAAACTGAAATCAAAAATTGCGGCAATTTTGCAGTAGCTAAGCACAGTTTTTGCGGTTATTTGCTAAGGGTGAAGAGGTTGATGAGGTGCAGGGAGACAGGGTGTAGAGCAGATAGGGGTCCCATTGTTGTGCTGGTAAATTAGGCAGATGAATGCGAAATAGTCGTGCGTAATTGAAGAAGCTGCAGTTGGAGTCGGAGCAAAGTCGAGTGACAACTTTCAAATGGAAATGGAAATGAAATATTGAATGAACTTTCATTTTTTTTTTCTTAGCGGTTTTTAGTATTTTTTTTTTGCTTTCAACTGGCAATTCGATTTCCTTTCCTTTTGCAGGAGAGAAGCAGCAGCATCTCTGGCAAATCAGTCTGCAGCTTGTGATCGCGCTGACATTCTCTGCAAATGGCAGCCAGACAATAGACTGCAATTACCCCCCGAGATCCCCAACCTGACTGCCTGACTGACTGCCTCAACTTATGTAATCTGTGCACAGTCAAAGACAACAACAACAAAAACAACAATTGACATTTCGTTGCTTGCAATGGCTGAAGATGCAGCAGCAACAACAAAAGAAACTGCAAGTGGGCCAGGAACAGGCCTGCGGCGTCAGCCCACCAAATATCCACATGGCCTAAACATAACGGTACAGACCGTAGATGATAATGATGTGAAAAACGAGGATTATTCTCGTGCATCCACATTGAAGAGCAGCAGCAGCGCCAGCAGCAGCAACGATTCCTGCTGGACGGAAACACAAAAATATCGCATCGGCATGTTGGGCAGCCCCGAGACGCTGGCAGAGCTTCAGGTGCGTCGCTACAAGTATCCGCTGACGGCCAACTATTATCTGAATGGCAATGGCAGCGGTGCCCACTCGCCACAGCAAAAGCCTACGCCACTTATGCTCCTGGGCTATGCACGTCGTGCCTGTCGCTGGAAGTATCTACGTTGGCCCATCATCTTTGTGGCCAGTGTGCTGCTCTTCTTTGGCCTGATCACCTATTGCCTCTGGCTGCACGATCTGAGTGTGGCACGTGCGCGTTTCCTGCAACGTCGCTATGAGGCAACCATGTCCTCCTCCTCCTCCTCCTCCGCCTCCCCCAACAGGGATTGGACCACAGGCCTGAGCGAAGAGAATGAATCATATACAGAGCACTATGACAATGATGACGATCGGGACGACCCAATGCGATCCACATCCACAGAGCATATGCCACCGTTGCAGGAGTCCACACGTCTGCGTGCTGTGGACATGCATCGAGAGCCTACCACCACAACAGAGACGGGAGCGGGAGCGGGAGCAGGGACGGCAGCACAGGTAGACAGCATCGAGGGAGGCGATGCGGATTATGATGATGTACTGCTGCCGGCGGATAGCATTCGCTTCACCTCGGGACATCAGAATAGTTTCGGAGTGCCCATCGAGCAGGACAAGCGTATGCTGCAGCTGCTCAAAGATGTAAGTACCAGAAGGGGAACCGGTTCCGGTAGGAAATTAGACTTGACTTTTGCACTTTTTTACATATTTTCCGGGTATGCAAACTCGAGTACAGCGCATTTTTTTATGGGAACTAGTATCGTGAACTAGTTCCAGTTCCGAAAGTGCTCATAAATGCATTGAAAATATTGAGAATATATTAAAAAATTACTTTTTGTGCTATTCAGTCGAACTAGCGCCTTGAACTAGTTCCAGTTCCGCAGTGGTTCTTCCTACAGGAATACCTCAAACTATTAAGATTCTAGGCATACATATCCTTAATTGATTCGAACAGGCATCATGAACTAGTATTCGTTCTGTAACTAATAAAGAACATTTTTTCATGGTAACCAGTAGCGTGAACTAGTTCCAGTTCCGAAAGTGCTCTTAAAAGGGTTGAAATTATTGAGAAAATATGAAAAAAAAAATTTGTTCTACTCATTTGAACTAGCACCTTGAACTAGTTCCCGTTCCGCACGGCTCCAATCTACATAAAGGGCATACCCTCAAACTTTTAAGATTCTAGGAATACATATACACAATTGAATCAAATAGGCATCATGAACTAGTTCTGGTTCCGTAGCTAATTGAATAGGCTACCTATGAAATCCTACTCGAGCAAGGAACTGTTGGCAAGAACTAGTTCCAGTTCAGAGAGCAATTCCTTATCTTGGGGAATCTTCAACCCTTCTTTACTTTGAATAAGAATCAGCCTCCCTTCTACACTTTAAACTGGAACTAGTTCCCATTCAGAACAACACACATCACTCACCAGCTGACTTATCTTCTTCTCGTTCCTCCTCCCTCTCCCCGCGCACAGCTACTACCCAAACCCCAATCCACACCTCCAGCCAATGTGCATCTGTTGACACGCGTCTCCCCCACACTGCCGCCACCGTCGAGCGTCAGTGGACGTCCCACTGAGGCGATGACCACAACGCCAGCGAGTAGCACTGCAAGCGGTTGCATCTCCACAGCGTTACCCATGTGTCGCGGCATATTGGACTATGATCTGACCTACAACAACAACAGGAACAGGCATGGAGCTCTACGGGATGCCGACTCGCTGGAGGCCTATGAGCAACTCATCGCGACCAATTGCTCAGCACGCGCTGTGGAATTCGTTTGTGCCGCCCTGGAACCCGAGTGTCGTCCCGCGCATATTGGACAGCTGCCACCGTGTAGGCGCATCTGCAAAGGTAGAGAGAGAGACAGAGAGAGGGAGAGCAGGGAGGAACTGCTAACCAGTCGCATTAATCACGTTCTTCTCCTTTCAGCCATACTGGAGGCCTGTTCCATTGCGATTGCCAACTCGGATGAACTGAGCGAACTCTTCGACTGCAGTCAATATCCGGACGCGCACGAGGCACACAAGTGTGAGGATCCAACACGAAGGCGTGACTATTGCTACACCAATGAGTTCCAGTGTCACGATGGCAGCTGCATCCCACAGCAGTGGCAGTGCGACAACATCAAGGATTGTGTGGGCGGGGAGGATGAGGACGAACAGTGTTTGGTGTGTGAGCACGAGGAGTTCCGTTGTCGCTCCAATGAGAAGTGCATCCCAGAGAGTCAACGTTGTGATCTCAATAGCGACTGCTTTGACGCCAGCGATGAGGAGGATTGCGATGACTACGGTTCGGGAGATGCAGCACCCTTTGACGAGGCCGAACTGAATGCCTTTCCACGCATCTTCTCCTACGCCAGCTTTCTATCCCCCAACGAGACCAATGAGAAGCTCTACACATACATTACGGCCACAACGGATGAGGAGGCTGGCACCGAGACCAAATTTCAGTTGCATCAGGTAGCTGCGCCTGAGCCCGTGGCAGTTCCAGCTCCGCTCAATTCCAGCTCAGAGGAACCCCAGGGACCCAAGGGTTTTGGTAAGCATACTGCATCCTTGATTTCCTCAGAAACCCTTATCACTTTCTTCCTCCTTGATTTAGTCAACTTTCGCGATAGCAAGGAGATCATGATGACCAGCGATTCGGAGAACAAGTTCAAGTACTCCGCACAGCGTGCCAATCGCACCACCAGCAAGTTCAGCATAGCCACAGTGACTGCACCCACACGCAGTGCCAGCGCCATTCCACCAGCTGCCTTGGCTCAGCAGCGAGAGCGAGAGAGACTGAGTGCATCCAGTAGTTCTAGCTCGACCAGTACCAGCACCATGATAACGCCCACACGTGCGCCAGGAGGAGGTTGCTTGCCCCATGAGCTGCGCTGTGTGAGTGGCAAGTGTATTACGGTTAACCAGCTGTGCGATAAGGTAAGCCAAGCCTAGAAGGAACCTATAGTACAATCCCAAGATCATCTCCCTTTCTCTCTCTCTTTCACATACAGCAAATTGATTGTCCCGATGCTGCTGATGAGATCATGTGCGTTTATCGGGAGCGACCAAGTGCCAGGGTTGCCACCACAACAAAAACAACTATGCGAACTACAGCAACAACATCGAATCCCCCAACAACTACAATAAACCCAGCAACAACAACAACAACAACAGCAGCAGCAGCATCCAATGCAACGCGACGTGCTATGCGAAATTCCCCGAATCGAAGTCGAAAACCCAAATCCTAGATCCATACCAGGACGGGTTTAGGGAGTAGCAGAAGGGGATCATTGTATATTGATTTTCGTATACTTATATATATATATTATTATGTTATTTATATGCTCTTTTATCTGTTCTATTCTTCATCTTCTATTTGTAATAATGATAATTGGCTTAGATCCTAAGTTTGTTAGCAGATTGTTTGACTATTTTTATGTACCAACGTGTATGTGGAATGTGCGTGTATATTTTATTATTAGCAATACAATAAAGTTAAGATTGTAGATAAACAATGATATAATGCGTATGGTAAGTGGGCAACAGGAGTGTATGGTAACCTTGCCAGGAGCATTAACAGAGTTGCCACACAAAGACATTCTTCAGTTGAGCAATAAAACCATCAACTTTTACCTATCCCTCTCTCTTTCTACCTCTCCCTCTTGCTGTCTTTCTTCTGGTGTCAAACCACACACAATACCATTTTGAATTTCATATGAAATCGATTCCGAAAAACAATTAAACAATACAATTTTACGGCGACCTTCGAGACCGTACATTAAGTATTGTCCTCATCAGCACCCACGCACCCGAAAAACTCATTTAATTAACTTTGCCATTGTTATCCGAACCGTCAGTCAGTCAGTCAGTCAGGCCATTATCGGATCTGAGTAAAGCCCCAGCCGAGAGCCCGACAAACCGCAAGTGTAACCCAATAGCTACTCCACAGTGCACCCAAACATACCATAAAGTGCAATACGGAAGACAAAACATGCCTTGGGGCAGGGGAGGAGCGAGGCAGAGTTGCCAGGGTAGAGCGAGACTTGGGCACTTGTTCCAGGCAAATTTAACACAAATGTCAAGCAGATTAAATTGCACTCGGGTTGCTCAACTTCTTCCCTCTCTGTCTAAAACTGATGGAACGTTGACAGGGCAGAGCACAGCAAATGCAGCTCGCCAGGGTTGCCAAGTTTTGCACTGACAACAATTTAATGTAGCTTTTTTTTTCTTCAGCTCGCTACTTGAGTTCGTAAAAGAAGAACAAAAAAAAAAACTATATATCTTGCAATTTATTTCTTTTTTACCCAACCCTCCCCCCAGAGCTTGGCAACTCTACAGCACGCACTTTTTGCCAGGGCTAAACGTACCACAAAAGTTAAATGCATTTTGATTTCACCCTCCTATGGCAACAAAAAACTCGGAAAATTTTGGGGGTAAAAACATGCGAAACGACCTTTTTTTTCTCTTTTCTGATTGATTGCCATCAGAAAATGTGAAATGAGAAATCCGATTTTGGCATAACGTGCCAAATGCGATTTGATTGCTGTTCCTTGTTTTGTTGTTTTCCTCCTCCCTCCCCTTCCCCCTCCCTAGCCCAATGACAATAACTATTAATATATGTTTTCGGCGGCAATCCCTAATCCCAAAAAAAAGGAAACTTTTCATGCACAATTGCATTCGCAGATCGCAATTGCAGTTGGAAATGGGATAAAAAAATACGTAATTTTGGGTTAGGTCGACGACACATTTGATACGTTTGATTCGTCGCCCATTTTTGACAGCTGTCACACGTCTAGAGTTTCCACCTTAATTAAGTGATATTAATCGTTTCAGCATTTTTCCAGTTTTTCAACTGCAATTTTTCAGCACTTTTTATTTTCAAAAAAAAGGGGTGCGATCAAGCAGGAGACAGGCACCTCCGGGGAAAAAGAGAAAAGCAAGAGTCATTTTGTCGGCTGGGCATTAAAAGCTTTTGCAATCCGGAATCCTTTTTCTGTGCCTAGTTGAGTGCCCCCTTCACACACACACACACACACACGCACTCACGCATAATTTTCATTTAGTGCCCTTTTCGGGCACCCTTTTTGCACTCTCTCTCTCTCTCTCTGTCCTGCCCTACCAATATTGTTAATGGAGCCGATTGTAATGGGCCATTTGGGCTGAGCAGGGTTGCTCTCCTCATATGTGAAGGTGTTGTTGTTGTTATCTATGCCCCAACAGGCCATAAAACTAATGGAAAATGCGCAGCCTCCTACCAGGACTTTAGTAGAGAAGAAGGTAACTCCTACGCAACACAAATATTACCAAATTACGTTTAAAGCTCTTGAGGAAGAGCAAAATACAATAGATTGACCTTAGCTTAAGTTAAGTTGCCTGGCTGACCCTTTCGCTTGGATAAGTACAGTCGAGTCTTGACCTTTATTTAAACGCGATTGTTCATACTCTTACGGAGGTTAAGGAGACATAAAGTATATATTTCTTTAAAGTATATATATTCTGTATTTCTGTATAATTTCAAGACAATTACCCTACCATAGGGCCACCTTTTCTTTTTCCTTTCTTCAAGGAACTTCTTCTCCTTCCCCCTTGACCTTCTGCTTATCTGCTTCTACCTATTTCGGTAGCTTACCCGTTTATTTGCCAACGGGTATGTCCCGTCGTGTTGCATTGTAGCACCCATAATTAGGAACTACACACAGTTACGCTTGATCGTTTTTAAATTGCGATCGACGCACTTCCGCCCCGGGGAGGAATATCAAAAATATAGAAAAGAAAGGAGAGCGGAACCCGATACCGCAGCAAGAAGAAATGAACTTAATGGGCGCCTGCTGTAATGTCGGCACTTTTAAGAAGTTGACATAATTATGAGCAGAACTCAAGGAAGTCTCAATCCCCCCACCCCGCTTACAAGTCGAAGACGTTGGCAACCCTTGAACGTGTCTGCAGCTTGCACCCTTTTTTTTTCTAGGGACCACTTAGGGTGCCGGTAATGATGATACTAAAGGAAATACATATATAACATTCCATTGCGACAGTTGTTACAGTTACAGTTGCTATGGGGCGTGCCGGAACGCCCCTTAACTCCCCCCCACCCCTAGAGATTTGCATTTGTCTGGCTCGCTCGCGTACAGTTGAGGTTGAAAGCAAATCTGGAAAATCATTAGGTGCATTTTCCAATTGATTTCACGCGCGCCAAACCACAAGACAAAACAGCAAAAAAAAAAACGGACAAAAATCTCTCGAGAGTGCCAAATCAATAAGCAACAAAAGGAAAATAATAATATAGTAAAAACCGAGAGAAAGAGAGAGAGAGGGAGAGAAGAGGCAACCGCAAAAACGACTGAGCCGAGATTGTTGGACCCTATCCAGACCAGACAGGCGGACAGGCGGTTAGACAGACCGGACAGACCAGACAATTGTTTCATTGTGAGCAGCTTGTCACGTCGCCCCGAGACACACGGTGGTTGGGGTTGGGGTAGGGTATGGCAGGGCAGGGCAGGGCAGCTCAGTCGCCGTAACGTTGCGTCGCCTGCCGGCATTGTTGCAAAATTGATGAGGCGCAATAGATTTGGCATACCTATAGCATACCATCTAAGCATCCAACCCCAAACACAAAGTGAAAATTACTTACGGCCTTAGAGCATCCTCTTTTTACGCCTGATTGCAGCAGCAGTGGCCCAGCAAGACTGCCCACACACACACACACACACCACACAGGGTATACTCCTCGTTTGGCCTGCCTCACTCCATGTTGTGGCAATGCAAACAACGCAAACTGAATGATTTACGATTGGTACCACTGTGCCTAAGCACACACACAGTGTCCTAAAGGCAACGACGACAGGATTTGGTTCTTCTCTCTGTCCCGATTTGCATAAATGCTCATTAAATCATGTTCAACTGGCCAAGTAAATAGTTGCTGCCATGTAAATGTTGTTCATGTCCAGTTTTCAACATACTTTTTACCTGTTCTCTATCCCAAACTACCTCTACTTCTCTCTCTCTCTCTCTCACACACTCTATCTGTTCCTCTTAATTGCTGCAGCGATTAAACAACAAAAACAATTTGCATGCGGCCCCGACACGTTGAATGTCAAGTTCAAAATGATTTACAGACTTTTTTGGTTTTGTTTCTCACTCTCTCACTCTCGCTGGAGGGGGGGGTAATTAATTGGCCAGCTGGAGCCGTAGCTGTTGGTAAAGCTGGGCGCCCAGCTACATATACATATACGCAGGGAGAATAGGAAGCAAGAGGCTAGAGTTAGGGCTACCCATGTCTATCTATGGCAAGGGACGCAGCACGGGTAGATAAAATGTTGCAGACTCACGATTTAGCTAGAAAAGCAGCGGGTTAGCAGCTAGACCCATACCCTATAAAAGTTTCTCAATTTAATAGAAAAACTTTGAGTATATGCGACTACAGATCAAGTATATGCCCGTAAATATAGTATAAGATATTCTTGATACAAAGTTTCCACCAATATCTAAAGTATTACAAAAACACACAAAGAGGTTTCAATGTTTCTAATGTTCCGTAGATTTACCCTATACAGGGTGCTCAGTTTGTTCTGAAATTCTCCGCATATGCACTAGATAACCTATACAAGTTTTACCCCAAATATTATGACGCTAACTTAAGATATACTCAGTAAAAACAATATAAGATACTCTGTTTAATTAATTAATTCAAAAATTTGTAATCTTTTCTGTATTAAAAACATTTGCAGCATTATTTTAATTATTTCTTTAGATTCTCGAGTAGATTTACCTTATATCATCTGCTCAGTTTGTCAGCAAATTCTCAGCATACGATTTCAAGAACTTAACACAAAGATAGCCCAAATATTTAGACTTTATTTAAGGTATTTGTCTAGTTAAAGAGATTTCGCACAATTTAATATGCTCATCAATTTAATTATGCAGCCATACCTATCTTTCCGCACTTTACAGGGTATCTTTCAGACTGCACTCTCCTTCTCTCTCTCTATCTCTCTCTCTCTCTCTCTTATGCTTAATTTGGCCCTAATGAGCCCAAATGCAGTAACTCATTAACAAAACACAAAAAACACACCCGGAATTCCCCCCACACACACTCGCACACACACACAAAAGATGCCTTCAATGCAACATTGATTGTCGTATCTGGCTACCTTATTTTCAGTTGCTTTAACCCATTTAACCCCAGACTCCGATATGGGCAGAGCTAATGAAGACCAAACAGTGCTAAGCAGCTGTGCAATTGTCTTCGCCCTCTCTCAATCGAATCGATTCTCTTGAATCGATATCGACAATGACAAGTTGGCAGCAGCAGCAGCAGCTCTGTCAATACCAGCTCCAGTTCCCCCCAGCACTTTGTATTATATAGTCAATCTATAGCCAATCCGTATCCGTATCCATGTCGTGTGTCTGTGTGTGTGTGTGTGTATGCGTGTTACATGTGTCCATTGATCGTAGGTGCGGCAAGATACAAAAGCCTCGCCGCATATCAATGACTAATAACCTTCCATGGCCTCCTCAACTCCAGCTTGGCTCACAATGCAATTTTCTCATTGTTCCGTATGACAGAGAATGGAGTAAGTGACAAGACAAGACAGTCGCGGATACGGGGATATTGTACACTGAGAGAAATTAATGGGAGACAAGCTGAGAAATACTTCAAATACAACTCGAAGTACAGATATCAGTGTTACATATTATTCCCAAGGTAGTATAGAGGGGGGCATATGTTACACGGAGAGAAATTAGTGTGAGCATGGCAGAAAAATATACTAAAAGTTCTTCTAGCTAAGCTGCATCTATTTTCTTACTATTATTTCATTATGATTTATTATTTTATTTTTCCATCCAAATTCGCAACAAACTCAACTATTTCTCACAGTGCCGCTTAGATAATGCAGCTAGGACATCTGTCATTCAATTCACCTCGGCCTGTGACAGTCACCGCACATGACTAATTATCGATTGCAGCTTGTCCGTCAATGCCAAAGAACCATGAAACGAACCGGACGAACCTCGAGACTTGCGACTCCTCGAGTCGCACGCCTTTTTGGCCAGCGGAGCTAATGATGCCTGACAGACGACAACGATGGCTTGGCTTGGCTTGGCTTGTCGGTCGGTAGGACCAAGACAAGAACGCCGTGACACCGTGAAATATTTGCCATCAAAATAGATCTCGAAAGAACAACAACAACAACAGCAGCAGCGGCTGCAAACAAAGTAAATTAACTTTTATCGCTGCGTACAGTGTGGCAAATCTTGAGGAGGGACTCTCCGAGGGAGGGAGGGAGAGGGTGAGGTAGACACACACGTTTGGCATGTGACTCAGCAGCTGCATAAACAAATTGCAGTCAACATTCATAATTTCCTGTTTAAATTAAAAGTCGGCCAACTCAAGCGACCAAGCGACCGATCGAGCCAGCGACAACTTGAATCGATCGGCTAGTCACATAAACCATTTCCTAGTGACAAAAAAAATTACAGCGCACCCCAGCTACCCCCTTCTGCCAACCATCAGTTGAAAATCAGACCTCAAGACCGAACCACGCACAAAAATCTTGCTGCAAATCTCAAAGGCAGGCGCAAAGGCAATTAAATGTCGCCTTCAAAAAAACGACCCAACTACTACTGCAACAAAAAAAAATACTACAAGAAATACCAAAAAAAAAAAAATATATATATATATAGATATATATATACTACTACGCAGAGACCTGAACTATGCAATTTTCATTTGTGCGTCTATTGATTTTATTATTAGCCACAAAAAACGCAGCGAGCAAAAAATGTAAATCGATATCGATAGACGCGACGACCAAAAATTATGCATTTCGTAGCCAATTCGACGATTCGGCGATACATTTTTACGACTTATACACTTATATGCTGTATAGAGTATATTGATTTAATGAGAGAGTTTGACACAAATCGATATTTATACAATATATAATTTACAGATTATATTTACAGATTATTATATAATAATATTATTTTTTACAAAATTATTGAACAGACAGTTATCATGTTCTATGTTTTGGGGTGTATAAAGGAAATGGGAGTTTTTTAGATATTTATAATAATAAAAATATAATACTTACATTTTAACACACCTTGCAATTATGCAGGTTTTCCCTTTCTTTTTTTTTGTTCATTATGCGAAACCTTGTTGCATTATCATATATCTACATATATCATCAATCTGAAAAAGCAGAAAAAAATATTAATAAAGGCATACATAACCTCATAGGCAATATACATTCTAAAGTGTGTGTATAATATCTAAATATATCGCTAGAGATTATAAACAGCTTATTCTTCTATGTTTTTTATGCTGCTTCATCTCTTTATAGCCTACTCCCCCGCTCTATAGCGTATTTCAAACTCTGCATAAACCTTGCATATATTTTATATTTTACATTTGGTTTTATGACCAAAGCGAAGGCGACTTAGTGACTTAGCACCCTCTCTTCCTCCAGCTTACTATACCTCCCCCCTCGCACTATGCCATATAATTATGGTTCGTTAACCTGTTTTTTTTTCCAAACAGTCAACGCCGATCAACGTCAACGTCAACGGGTAAACTGGCAACTCTCTGTGGAGCAGGCAGGCCTAGAGGGGATTCAGGGGGAGGGAACTACGCAGACCTGGGGGCTGCATATGAATGTCGTTTATCATAATCTTATCAACAATTCACATTCAATTATAAATCAATCAAAATTGCACCATTTTCATTTATATTCCAGCGGTTTTTTCTCTCTCATTTTTTGTTGTTGTTTTACCGCCTCAGGCTCACTTTGAGTTCCAGGCCTGGGGGATTGAGATTTGAATTTGGATTTGGTTTTAGATTTAGATGTCGATTGATATATGGCGAACCACTTCAAATTGGTGCCCCCACGTTTAGGCCTAATGAAGTTCGCCGCGAGTGAAGTGCGACTATGTGTGTGTGTGTGTGTGAGTATTTTGCATTTATCGATCTATTCTCGGGGGATTATTTATGACCGACAGTTGATTGGAACGCAAGAGGCAGCGATGCGGTGCGTGAATTTATCTCTCTATCGAAATTGCAAAAATCCAAAATGAAAATTGCAATTTTCAACCCCCGCCGTGTCAACCCCCACCCTCTCTGTGATCCTCAGCCACAACCACAGGGACACAACGATGTCGTGCAGTGACAATCGAATAGCCCTCGATACTCTGTCTGCCTATTATCTATAGGAATAGATCAACCAAACAAAAAAAAAAAAAACCCTATGCTTCATTAAACTTTTTCGAGTGTAAAACTTTGACGCACTCATATCTGGGCCGCATATCTGCGGCAATTGGGAACAAACACTCAAAGAGTTTGCGAATACGGCAGCTGGAAGTACGAACCGAAATAAGAGATATACCTTCTGTTTTTTTTTTTTTTTTTTATTATTATTTTATAGACTTTTCTTTTGTTATTCTAATTGCCTCAGCAGCACAGCGCAACACAACCCACGCATTTTATTTAAATTTCATTTCGATTCGTTTCGTTTCGCGCACTCAAGACCTGCCTCAATGCATAATTCACTTGGGTTTGTTTTCAGCCTTGAGCTCTGAGCTCTTTAGGTGGGTGCTCTTTGAGTTTCGTATTACCTATTACAGAATCGGGATTGGTTCCATCTTCAGCTATTTATGTCGTGAGTCTAACCCGAAACCCACACACACACACACACACATAATCTCTCAAATTACTCAGCATAGTCGAAGACAAA
Organism: Zaprionus kolodkinae; assembly: GCA_018901885.1. Lineage (NCBI taxonomy): Eukaryota > Metazoa > Arthropoda > Insecta > Diptera > Drosophilidae > Zaprionus > Zaprionus kolodkinae. The sequence goes on from JAEIFM010000059.1 coordinate 319,700, forward strand.
TTTCAGTTTTATTTAAATACCCTGTATAAATAAAGTATAATGGAAAAAATGGTACTTGCAATATGTGCAACAATAGAGATTCAAAGATTTTAATTTCCTCTTCTCAAAACACTCGTATCGATTAGGTAATACGCAACTCAAACTCAAGCTCAAGGCTGTTTCCAAAACAAATACATAATATCAAAAAAAAATAATATTTTTAACAAATCTATGTGTTGACTTACGACACATGCTTATCTTTTTTTCTCCGTTATTCCCAGTACTTTGGAAAGTTCTATAGGAATTTCTGAAATCAGTAATCAGTGAAAACGTATGACACAAGCCCCAGAGCTATTTAACATTTGATATGCCAATTAAACCTAGTACTTCTAAGAAATACATATATTATATATAAATATATATAATTAAGATTATTATAATTTTTTCTATAAATATATTCAATTTATTCTCTTCCTTAAGTATATAGTATATCATCGGATTGATAAGAACTGATGTATAGGTTCGGCTCTAGCCAGTGAGCTGCTCAGTAGCTTTTCTCCCGTTCAATTGAAAACAAATTAAAAATGTTTCTGAAAATCGTGTTTATCAGCTTCATAATAAATGCATTATGTTTGCTTTCCGAGGGAAGGATCGAACTAAATCAAACTAGAATATTTCTAGTACTAAAATCAGAGCTGGACGACTTGAAGTGAGTTTCTTTCTGCGTGCAAATAAACCAAAAATTATTATACAATTTAAACTAAAATTTTGTTAGATCGGAGCATGCATTAATGAAAGAAAATCAACAAAAGCTTAAAGCGGATCAGGTAGTGATCAAAGATGACCTGAAACGGAACAATGGCTCAGTCCAAGAAGAGCTAACACGACTCAAGACGGAACAATCAAGTTTGCTATCCATGATAAATGTCCTCCAAGACAAAATCAAAGCGAGTGATGCGAAGAAGGGACGTAGCTGTGCTGAAGTATTGTCCAGAAGCAGTGGAATCTACGAAATACTCATTCCCAGCTATAGTAATCAACCGTTTAAAGTGTATTGCGATGCAGGAACTCACGGTGGGGACTGGACAGTCATTTTACGACGAATGGACGGAAGTGTAGATTTCTACAGGTATTGGTCGGAGTACAAAAACGGTTTTGGGGACATGAATGGGGAGTTCTTTTTAGGTCTTGATAAGATACATGCAATCACAAACGATCAACCACAGGAACTACTTGTTATACTAGAGGATTACAGTGGCACAATTAAATATGAAGCCTTCGATGCGTTTGCCATCGGAGACGAATCTGAGTCTTATAAACTGAATATAGTGGGAGATTCCAGCGGAACCGCTGGAGATTCATTCACTTTTCACCAGGGCATGTATTTTTCAACTCGAGATCGAGACAATGATAAAGGCGCAAGTAATTGTGCCGTTGATTACCATGGTGGATGGTGGTTTAAGGAGTGTCATAAGTGGTAATTTTACATATTCTTCTAATTTTGAATCTTTTTTTTCACTTATTCCTATTTCTTGTTCAGCTATTTGACGGGCATGTACAATGATAACCGATATGGCATGGGCGTCAATTGGTACGCTTGGCGTGGTTATTATTATTCACTGAAGCGAGCTATCATGATGATAAGGCCGAAAAAAATTTAAAACAACAGTCCTACCCTCATCTGGAAGCATTCAGGTATATTTATATGAATATGGTGAAAAAAAACACAATTTGTAAACAATATTTGTGAGAATAAATGTTTTAGAATTTGTATAATTGTTATTATAAAGAAAAATTAAAAAAATTGCAGCACAAAAATCGGCCAACAGGTTCTATAGATCTATACACTATATCTGCCCGATCTGACTGAAGCAAAAGTCATCACATAAGTAATTAGTGAAAACGCATAGAGTAAACTGCCAAACAATTTAATATTCGGCATGCCAAAATAAAAATATAATATAATAATAATGATGCTGGCTTAAAGAGACTCTTACTTTATCAGCATTATACTATATACTGATGTCTGATGTTCAGGCTGCTGTTTCAATGCTATAAGAGACACATATGCTGCGATCAGTATGATTTATGTATTCAATTTGTTTATGTATGTGTGGTTTTTAAAACTGATAAGAAACAACCAGACATCAGACATCATACATATATTAGTTCGGCTTCAGCCAGCGAGCTGCTCAGTACATTTTTCCTCGTTCATTGGAAAACCAAAAAACGAAAAATGTTCTTAAAATTTGTGTTTACCAGCTTCATAATACATTCATTATGTTTCCTTGCCAAAGGAGCGATCGAGTCAAATCAAACTAGTGCATTAAGTGCAATCAAAAAGTGAGTTTCTTGTGGTTAGATCTAATCAAATTTTTCTTTAACTATAACTGTACTTTTGTTAGATCGGACCTAGCTACGATAAGAGAAAATCAACAAGAGATCAAAGCCGATCAAGTTCTTATCAAAGCGGATCAATTAGTGATGAGATCGAACATAGACAAAATAATATCGGATCAAGAACTGATCAAAGAGGAGCTAACACTTCTTAAGACGGGTCAAACAAAGCTGGAGACTTTGTTAAGTCATCTTATAGAGACCATTAAACCAATTAACGATGCATTGAAAGAGGCAACGTTGAAACCTCCCAAAGCATCGATAGGACGTAGCTGTGCCGAAGCAACGTTCACAACCAGAAGCAGTGGAGTCTACGAGATTCTCATCCCCAGCTACAGTGATCAACCCTTTAAGGTGGCCTGCAACGCGGATATCGGATGCGGAAACTGGACAATTATTTTACGACGTATGGATGGTAGTGTAGACTTCTACAGGGATTGGGCCGAGTACAAAGCCGGTTTTGGCAACTTGTCGGGAGAGTTCTTTTTGGGTCTTGACAAAATACACGCCATCACAAACGATCAACCACAGGAATTACTTGTACGACTAGAGGATTTTGAAGGTGAAGTAAGATATGAATCCTACGATGCATTTGCCATCGGAGACGAATCAGACTTGTATAGGCTGCATACAGTGGGCAAAGCCTCTGGAAATGCTGGAGATTCATTCACATTTCACCATGGACTGCCCTTTTCAAGTCGAGATAATGACCACGATATGGGAAGTGGTAATTGTGCCGTTGACTACCATGGTGGATGGTGGTTCAAGGAATGCCATAAGAGGTAAGTACACATATTCTGAGTCAGTTTTTAAATTGTTTTCTAACATATTACTTTTTTTTCAGTCATCTGATGGGAACGTATCATAATGACAAGTATGGTATGGGCGTCAATTGGCACGCTTGGCATGGTTATACATATTCATTAAAGGGAGCTAGCATGATGATAAGACCGAAAAAAGCTTGAACAAAAAGTGCCTCTTTTCTCGAAAGTTTAAAGTTTAAATAGACAAAATACCCTACTTGTAAACAGCTTTTATTTTTCAAATAAACTTCAAAGCTTTGGAATCTGCTTTCTTCTCAATAGAACGAACCCTGCAACAGGGTATTAAACAACCAATATACCTAGCTTTTCTCTCTATATTTTTTCACTATTGTTGCCATTCGTTTTGTCGCCTTTAAATTAATTAGAAGGTGTGCTCAGGTGTGCCCAGGTATTTATCAACAGCTCCGCCCGAGGCGACGACATCGTGTTGAGATTCTTTTCAAGTCAAGGCCCAGCGGGCACATCAGGTTTGAGATGAGGCAGCAGAATTACAAGAAAAATTTGTGAACACATGATTTATAATTTGTATATACCCTGTGGAAATAGGCAAGGCAGCATTAAGGTAGCATAGACTTCTACAGTAGATTTTCCCAAATGAGTACAGTACAGTTTAGTACAGTGCAGTACATAAGACATGAATAGAACAGTCGATTTAAATTTGCTGTACATACTATACATACTAGCTTAAATTTATATATACATAGCATTTGTTAGTCTATCACTCTCAAAAAAAATCAGGCATTTAACAGGGTATTTTTAGAGTGCTGCATATGTATACAAATATGTTTTCCTCCACTGCCAGGGGTCAGCGATGCCTTCACCCCAGCTAAATATAAATAGAATAGAAAAAAAAATATAAAAATAAAATAAAAAAAAATACAAATTTTATAGCTTTTTTTTGATAGAAATGTATTTTGTTTTTTTTTATGTCTTTTCCCTGAGTAACTCACAATACTCTCCTTAATGATGCAAAACTGGAACAGGCAGCTGCTGCTTTGATTGTTGCAGCCGGTTGCAAGTTCAGCTAATTGCATTTAATTAGAGCAAGTTGTAAACGGAAGATACACACACACACACACATGCACACACACACATAAAATCACATTCAGTTGGTGTCACAACAAACTCATCCTGGTAAGGGAGTGTAAAACTGGGACTGGGTCAATGATTTTTATGACACGCGCGCGCTTCGCACTCGTTTTTACGAGGCAGCGGAAGCCGCCAGGCGGCATCCAGCACATCCTGGCCAGCAGCTGCCGCAGGGAAAAGGAAGGCGTGTACTTGCGACACGCTTCGACAAGCGTTGCAAATGCCGCTGATGGATTACGCAATGCCAGGCCCGGCTTCTCCACACACTCTCTCTCTCTCTCCCTCTGTCTGTCTCTTGCTACCCTTTTTTTTGCTTTACTTTTGATTTGTGACAAATCATCGCTTGTGACATGCGTGCAACTGGGCAACTCCTGCCTTGTGCAGCCCAAGGATCCTTCGGCACTTGAAAGTGTCGCTGAGCTGGCACAACAACACATTCGTCATTGCACAACAACAACAACAAAGAGACGAACACGGAAACTATTTTGAGGCGTGTGCCGCGATATGTCACATGTCATTAGAGTTATCTCTGTCGCTGTGAGTGTGAGACAGTCGGACGTGCATGACATACGTCTGACTACTACTCAGACCCCTAGACAACCCCCAGCTCGCTCTCTCTCTGTCGCTCTATCTCTCTCGCCTAACCCAGTTGCATAGTTTAGCAATTGACAGAGTTGCTTTATGGGCAAAGCGAATTGAAAACATCATTGAAACATTGCACAGACAGGCACTACCTATACATACCTAGGGTACCTCAGCTAGTACCGCCGCTAAACAATGCCCCGATGTGATAAAGCACTTAACACGCCCATAAAACATAGCGCGCGCGCGCACGCTAGCAGGGGAATACCTAAGACTAAGTGGACACCGATCTCTCTCTCTATCTCTCTCTCTGCTCCCTCTCTATCATTATCATCGTTATTAACTTCCAACATAATCTCAAATACAATCATCATCATCTTCATCATCGCATTGTGCTACCGCAAGTCGGTCAAGAAACGTCGTTGTTTTGGGCAGACCGCAACTCGTTAATCATAATTCCAATACGAAAATCAACGAAAATAAAGAAAAAAAACAAATAAGAAAGAAAGATATGGATAGTATACGCATATCTAAACTAAAGCTCCCCTGTAATAATTCAGAAAATATATATACATGATTAATTCAAAGATATCTTCTTAGTTTATACCCTTGCAATCATAGATATAGATAGTATACGCATATCTTAACTATAGCTCCCCTGTAATATTTCAGAATATATATATACTTGATATCTGCTCAGTTGCATTGCAAACATCTATTGAAAATGAATATACCCTCTGCAAGGGCAGTGGGGCATAACAAACGTATCTCTTGCTTTGTAAGAGATATCTGATTTTCGATATGATGATACATTCGTAAGCATATCCATTTTTAATCGCCTCAAAAACCCATTATGAATATGAATATTGAGACCTTGAAAAGTGTTAATAGAAGCTAACCAAACATAGGCTTAGCTGATTTTTACATATATTTCATATATGTTGCTTTTTCATATTCCATAATCTTTTCTAAATATCCAAGTGAAAAATTTCACTCAAAATGTCAACAAAAGCCTATAATCTCGATGCGTGTTTGACATTGAATTTTTATTAATGCCAGATTTGACAAAGAGACAAATTAAGGCAAGAAATTTCGTTTGATCTTAACACACGTTGTTTAATTTATGCAAGATGGGAGAAGACTTGACTCATTCATGTCGTACCATATATCTTCTTTTATGTTTATAAACTGAAAATACACATATATCGCCTATCGATTATTAATTTCTTCCCCCTCCTGTCCGCACACACACACACGCCCAAAAGTAAAACAAACATAATTTCGCAAAGTAAATATGAAATTATGATTGCCACCAGTCAGCCCAGTAGACTGAGCTACCGGTTTCCATTTCATCTCACTCCATACCAGTTCTGCCCATACCATAACCGACCCTGACCTTCTCGCTCTACAGGCAGCAGCGAGAGAGAGAGAGAGAGAGAAAGGGGCTAAAAGAGAGGTAAAAAAAAAGTGAAACATTTTCGATAAGGCAAATAAATCAATCAGCACAAATTAACCGTTGCTTTGCCGACTATCCCATTGATAACCCTTTCCATCCCCTCCATCTTCAACGAAAACCCTTTTTTGCTGCACCAAAAAAAAAAGGTGAAAATAAATATGAAACCCCGTTGAAAGTATCGAAAAATTAATTAAAGTTGAAAGAGCGAGAAAAAAAAACAAAACAGAAAAATCCGAAAAATCGAAATAAAAATCGGGGAAAAAAGTGAAAGTTCAATGTGGAGATGATGCTACTACTATGGGTACAATGGGAAAATGAAGCAATACATTGCATCTCGCTGATGCGTGAAAAACATTACGAAAAGTGCGTGAAAATTCGCCATTGACTTGGTGGTGGGGGAGGGGAGGGGGTAAACTGTGCGCAGCTGCCGCAAATTGTTGCGGTAGCTTACGGCGGCATTATCTAAAGCGATTACGATAAGGTCGATGATTGGTAGGGGGTAGGGGGCGTAGGGGCGTGGCACATAGATTTCCAAACGAAATGACCAAATCGACAAATTTAAATCCTGTTTGCCTGCCCTGTCCGCCTGCACACGCCCCTAAACCGGACACACACACACAATTAGAGCGAGGGAGGGTTTGCCCAGACTTATATATATATATATAGTACGTTGATTACAGGCCCATTGTTTCTTCTCTCTCTCTCTCTCTCATTTTAATCCTCCACATTCACATTGTATGCACTAATTTTGTGTTTGTGTGTTTTGTGTGCATGCGGTTTTGTATACTTCGCATGTATTCATTTATTCATTCGAGTGCATTTATGAATCAATGTCCAAAACCGCAGTCAGCAGCAAATGCAACCGGGGCTGCCTTTTGAGCTGTCAACCCCCGCCTCGCCCCGCACCGCCCCCCTTCCTGCTATGCAATGAAGTTGTCAGCAACGTATGCGATCGCAGGCGGCGGCGTCGGAGCCAATCGCCATGCCAAGTGCCAAGAGTGCGTAATTTAAGCCCAAATTGACCCAAAAACAAGTGAGATTAGTTTGCTCAGTTTGTTTGCACGATGCATAGATACTCTGTAAGCCGGTAGATTCACAAAACCAAATTTCAAGTCTCTATCTCCTATTTTAGCTGAGTTCGTTGAGGTTTTTGAAAGATATATGCGTTTATTTGGAGTGTAGGGCAATCTTTTCTATAAAATACAATTCTTTTGTGTAACTACTTTCAAGATATAACCGCATACCAAGCTTCAAATCACCAACATTGCCTAGAAGCGAGTTCTAGGAATATTCACTGATTCTACCCATCTGTGACAACTGCCTACACTCTTATCAATCACTCTTCCACTTACAGGGTATACATTCAGAGCCATGTGAACGGCATATAGCGCCAGACCCAAGACCCATTCCCAAAGAAAAACCAACTAAGTAAGCAAAAAAAAAAAGAAAAACAATCTCAATTCATAGTATAGTATGCTGCATACCGTCGTAAGTCTTAACTGCACTTTATCTATGGAAGTTTGCATGGCAAGTTGCATAAATAATCCGTGCAGCACTTCAAATTGATAAAGACAATTTACAATTTACCATTTACAATGTGCATGGGCGCCCGCCTCGCCTGACAAGCTGCCGAGACGACGATTGAACTACAGACAGAGAGATAGCAGAGGCAGTGGGAGAGAGAGAGAGAGGGTAGGGGAGTGCAAAGTGGGATATTCCCGCACAAACAAATCAAAGTGAAGTCATTTACCCGTCGACACTCGCTGCAGAAGGGGAACGTAGCGCTACGCCTCATGTGGCATGTGGCATCTGCTGCAGCCCAAAAATGAAAAATGAAGCCAATTCGATATGCTGTATCTTTGATACTCTTTACTCAATGAAATTCCTCAAAATTGCCTAAAGATATTGAGGTTCGAAATGGATCTCTAACTACCAAAGAGACTGAAAAGATCTATTCCGATCTGCTTGCTTCATTTATTTTCTTTACATTGTTTTCTCTTTTATTTTGTTTCTTTACTTTCCAGTTTCTGTCCCATGTAATCTTTTTTCTGGGTAAACCTTTATAATCTTCATCCACTTGACCTTGTTGTATTCTTCTATGACAGGCTTGATAAGCTTAAGTCTTCCAACTTCTATTATACTCGCTGGCTCTTCCAGTTTGAATATATTTCATTTAATTCTTCTTCTATAGCAATCTATATTTATTCTTTCCATGCTCTACTCCATACTATATTTAGTTGCAAATTAATCAATTTTTTCGCAATTTTCTTGCCTCCTCTATTAGTCATTCTTCCTGCAAATAGCTCCACTTAGTCATAATACCCGCTCTAAACTGCATTCAATTTTTTCCCAAGCTCAGTTTGATTACGATGCATGCAAAATGTTCGAGCTATTCAAATTTGCACTTGCCGTCTGTGGAATCGACCCACATATCATCGTTGGAGCCATGAGAGTCTCGGGAGCAGGCTGAGAGAGACAAGTCAAGTGGAAATTTCTTGTCTTGAAACGGTCGCTGAGTCGACTTGGCTGGCAATCAATCAATTTGAAGACAGAAAAGCCCAACCAAGCCTTCATTTTGCAAAATTATGAAATTCTGCTGAGGCGGACATCCTGACGAGGAGGCAGGGAGTTAAAGAGAGAGAGCAGGTGAGGCATGCAACCGATTGCCAATTATGTCACCCTGCCTTACGTGAGACAGGGAGAGAGGGAGAGGGAGAGCAAGTTGTAATCAAAACTGGTTACCTTGACATTGTACCAGGACTGGATCGGACTATTTGTGGGCACAACTTGTTCGCAATCGGGTCAGTGGGGCCGTCTAATGGTCAACACATAAATTGGATTAACACATTGCGGCTCACTGATGCGCTGTGAAGTCACGATGAAATTACACTGGCAATAAATGGGGGAACTTTTGAATGAAGTGCAAAAATATGCAAAAAAAAAAACTTGATCCCCGCGCAGTTAGAACTCTTCTAAGAATTCTAAAAAATTTATAAAAATAGTCAACCTATTGCAAGTAATTTTTTATAAATTGTTGGGCTAAATTTCTTCAAGTGTAGCAATTTGCTGTAATTAAATCCGAGTCGTGCCGCGCACTTAAATGGCACTTTTAATGGTGTAATATCATTTGGCGCACTGCGCTTTTAATTTCTATTTATGTCTCTTTCGCAAATTTCTCTTTTAATTGCCACACACAGAGTCAGCCACAGTCGATCCAAATCCGAACTATGTATGCAACAAAAAAAAAAGCCTCAGACCTGTCGCAATGTCTGTGTGTGTGTGATAAAGTGCACTCGCCCCCGGTTGACGCCTTTATCAATTTCTGTTTCCCAGCTCTGTGTGTGTGTGTTTTCATTTGTTGCCCACCAAAAAGTGTCAAGCGGTCGCATGATTAATGCGTTCCGAGCTCTCAATTCTCCGCTGCCGAGAATTCCAAACTCAGAACTCGACTGAGGGAGGGGTGGGGTTTGGGTTTGGGTTTGGGGTAAAGGCATATTCAATTTTCTACTTAATCAAAAATGCATACGAAATATGAAAGGGAGCTTGCGTCGTGCGCAGTTTACTTAAAGTTCAACTCCAACTAATTTATCACAGACCATTACTAGATAGTGCCATGCCAGGGCCTTGAAGTCACTCTGTATGCGTAAATAAATAATTGGTCCACAAGGGGCTGTCCCCCTCTACCCTAACTTCAATGGAACCTTGACTTCTGGCGGTCGCTTTAGAATTGATTAGCGATTATCGGCGTGTCTTTGCAAGTCAAAACAATTAAACAAAAAAGAAACGAACCAATTAAATGTACTTTCAAACTGCAATAGATTATTATGCAGTATTCAAAAAGACTAATCTAATATGCTATTTAATTGGTTTTAATATGGAATTGTGGAGTATAACTCTTAAGTCCAAAAATAGGGAAAACTGAGATATGTGTTCTTTTAGGCTTCGATGTGCCTGCACTCTAAGAAAAGTAACTTAATTTGCTTTCGGAAGTACGGTGTTGCTTAAGGTAATCGAGGGGGAGTGTCTTGCCGGTTAAGTGTAATTATTATATACTTACATTTTGGTCGTTTATTTTAACTCGCCAATTGCGTAGCCACTTCTCCACTTAGGACATTTGGATCGACTTAAAATCGCTGTATCGTCGACAAACGTAGATGTCATTAGTAGTCTGCTTGTGAGTATGTCTGCAGTATAAAGAACCTATAACATAGCTCCAAGTACGCTGCCTTGGGGAACTCCAGCGTTCTGACATATCAGAATTGCATCTTACAGCAAAGTTTCTGCTTTGATTTTGAACATCCAGCCTAATGTTACATCCAGAAATATTGCTGTGTAATATTCTCGGTTTTCAAAAGCACTTCGTATTTCAGATGTTATTCGATTGACTTGCTCAATAATTCCATGTTTCTCTCGAAGGCCAAACTAATGCGCTGGAATAAGATAATATATCCTCAGTTTATATTATGAATTTCAAATATTATAAAAGTTTATTTTTAGGAAAACCTTGTGCTTTCAATACTCCTACTTATGTATGTTGCTCTCCCACTACTTCTCCCAACTAATTTGATTGTTGTCAAACAGGAAGACGACAGCGAATCCTCTGATGAAAATACAACCTCATCGGAGCCATAAACAAAATGAAATTCATTTTTTTGTTCCCAGCCCAAACTAAACACTTGACATTTTGGCATTAGCATTTACATAAATCATACTTTCAGCCAAGACTAAAGATAAACAGACGACTAAGGCAAAATAAATAAAAAAGGCGTTGATCAAACGATGATGAAGCTGGTGGATGATTATGATGAGTGAGGGAATGAAATAATGAACCAGATAATGATGATGATGATGATAATGATGACGATGCTGAGATGGTATTTCCATCTGCTACTTCTCCAACCACAAGGTATTCACAATGCCGTCGATGCTCATGTTACTTGGCAAATTTGTTGTTGCTGCCTGCGCGCCCCTGCCAAAAGGTCAGTCGGCAAAAGCAGAGGAAAAAAAAAAAAGAGGCCACAGAGGAGAAGGAGAACAACAACAATAAATATAAAATATGCCAATTCGCCTTAGAGACCCGTGCAGATTGAAAAGGAAACCGGTTGCTCCTTGCAAGATGACTTCCTGGCGTGTTCGTTATTGACTTTAGCGACGGCAACGATGCTTCCCCTGCCCCAATCCTTCTCCTCCTCCTCCTCCTCCTGCTGCTGCTGCTGCTGCTGCCCAGCTCATGTTTCAAATTTCGCATTTCAATTCAATTCATGACATTTTGGCAGCCCCTTGGGCAGCAATTCCTTCTTCCTCTTCTTCTGCTGCTGCTGCTGAAATCAAAGTCAACACAATATGGCAAATTATGGCGCTTCCTCCTTGACCTTTGCTTCCGCCCCAGCGCCGTGTGCCTTGTGTAGGTGCACAAGTTATGCAATTACGCGCCACATTCACATTCTCAATCGCTGCGAATTTGTAGGCAATTAGGAGATGCCGAGCAGCAGGAGACCCCCAGTGGGAGAGAAAGGGAGGAGATGCCGCGAAGCCGCGGGAGAAGGTGTGGAGTAGCTGCTGACTAGCGATGACAGCGTGCCAGAAGCGATACATTGCCGATACATATCGATTATTCGATAGTCAAAAAGCAGAGAGAAGCAGTGCATTGCCTAATTTACTATTAAATCATTCTTCTTCCTCTCTCTCTCTCCCTCTGTCACGACACACGCTCCCCTCTAGCGCACTGACTCAGCTCGATAGGCTCGATAAGTTCGCTTTCAAAGGCGTCGCCTGGCAGTCATAAGTGCGTGATAAGCATTTTGATTTATGCTAACGGGGAAGTCACGAGTCACACTCACAATCACACACGCACTCGCACACACACACACACAGTCACACTAGTCGCAAGATAAATAGATACAAGCAAATCCTTAATTGAACGTTGCAAGCAAACTAATTTTATGGCATATTAGCAGACCATTAATTATCGCAGCGTTATAAATTTTAATGCCGATTAATTGCTGCCAAAACACAACAGCAACAGCAACAACAACGTTTCTGCCTGTTACTAGTTGCTGCTGCTGCTGCTGTTGCAGTTGCTCCAATCCCGTAGAGAAACCAGCGATGCAAAAAGCAACTATCGAAAGCCGAGCAATGCGTGACGCTGCTGCTGTTGCCAATGGCCAAAATGGCTTCCTGTTGTGCGTGGGCTGCCATTTCATCGTCCATGTCGCTGGTGATGCTGCTGCCTGTTGCAGATGTTGCCACTGCCGCAAGTGTTGCTGCCGGCTCTGCTGCTGCTGCTGCTACTGCTGCGCCATCAAATTGTCCACACGCGTCATAAAAACCGAAAAACGAAATCAAAGCGAAAAGCGCAAAAAGCGAGAAAAACAAAAATCACAGTTCGAGTCAGTCTGTAGCTTGGATCACCTATAAATGAATGAATGAATGTGAATAAAGCACATGATGACGATACGAGGTGTTAAGCACCCAGATAAGACGCTCAAGTACCCTGAAAGTTGCTTTTAACATGCTCTGCGCTTGTAATTCTCAAGTGATTTAACCGCCGGTAGCGATATCCACTGCGAAAAAAAGCGACTTTATCAGACCATAAAAAATTTACGCAGCTTTCGTTTTCTGCAAAATCGAATATCGGAGAAATATAATGTCTGAAATTTTTGTGAGGGGGTCTCCTTGCCTAAATGGCCTACATTTTTAAACAGACTATGTTGTAATCTTTTAAATATAAGATCATTAAGGATGACAAGACATAAACAAAAAGTCAATCCACTTGAAAAAAGGTTGATTTTGAACAAAGTTATGATGGATGGCATATAAGTTTAGTGGTCCTGTTGAGGATGTTACATGTCTAATTTTTGGACCACTTTGACATGATTTTTGGTCAAAAATGAAGTATCGTCTTAAAACAAATTTTCTGAAAATGATAAGGGGGGACCCTTACCTAAATCTTGAAAATATCGAAAAATTGTAATAATTAAAAACATCAATTATAAGTACGTAGGATAACTACGATTAATAAAACATAAATAAAATGGCATTCCGAAAGAAAATCGGTAGATTTTTAACAAAGTTATGATAAGTGAAAAATAAGGTTAGTCGTCTGGGCGGGTATGCTACATGTCAAATTTTTGCTCCACATTGACATGATTTTTGGTCAAAAATTAAGTATCGTCTAAGTCATTTTAAACACTTGTTTAGTACTAATTTTAACCTCAGCAATCGATTTAAAATAAAAACTAGCAATTTTAAATTTTGAAAAAAAAATATTTTCTGATAATGATAAGGGGGGACCCTTGCCTAAAACTTGAGAAAATCGAAAATTTTTAATGAGTCAAAACAGGAAATATAATAACGTAGGATTATTACGATTAATAAAACATAAAAAAAATGTCATTCCGAAAGAAAATCGGTAGATTTTTAACAAAGTTATGATAAGTGAAAAATGAGGTTAGTCGTCTGGACGGGTATGCTACATGTCTAATTTTTGGTCCACATTGACATGATTTTTGGTTAAAAATTAAGTATCGTCTAAAATCATTTTAAACACCTGTTTAGTACTAATTTTAACCTCTGCAATCGATTTAAAATAAAAACTAGCGATTTTAAATTTTAAAAAAAATTTTTTTCTGAAAATGATAAGGGGGGACCCTTGAAAAAACGAAAAATTTTAATAATTAAAAATATTAATTATAAGTACGTAGGATTACTACGATTAATAAAATATAAATAAAATGACATTATATGTATGTATATGATTATTAAATTTTGTATTTGATGTATTTATAATAATTTAAAATAAATAAGTGACTTTCAAAATGTGACAGAAATTATTCAATTTAGAGTTCTAGTAATTTATTTTCAGTCATTTTGCTTGATAGCAACTATAACTCATATCTCTATGGCAATTTTAGCATCTCGTTACGTACTGCAAAATTGCCAAAGGCACTGACTTAGCCACACCTAATGCTACCCAGGTAGCTCATGCTTTAATCCACATTATAATCATATATCTCTTTTTTTTTCACTGTCGAAAAGTTATTTATGTTATTTTGATTGCACTTAGCGAGTGTATTAATTCGATTATAATGGTTATATATGCGGCATAAATAAACATTTTAGTTTTTGCTTTTAGCCTTTTTCCGCTTTTTCGGTTTTCGTTTCGGTTTTTTCGATTTTGCATTTTAATTTTGAATATTTATGTTACGGATAGTGAAAAGAGTTTCGGGAGGCATCGACGACATTTGTGGCCCATAAATGTCACGTAAAAGTGACTTCAATTTATTAGGCTACCCAGGTAGAGCCCGTGGTAAAGCTTCAGTTAGGCAGCAGGTAAACTTCCGCCAACAACCCACACTCATCGGCGGCATCATCATCATCAAGGCAATTATCATTATCGTCAGCTACGCTTTGATGTATAGCGAAATTAGCCGATAAACAATTTCGGGTTTTAACTAAAACACAAACTGAAACTGAAACCGAAACTGGGACTCAAAGAGGAATCTCATCGCGATGCTCTGCCTTATGTAATACAGAGAGCTGTAACGAATCTTTCAGCATGGTCTTTTGTTTTAGTAGATAGTTAGTTAGTTAATGAAGTGTTTTAAGTTGTCTTTTTCGCCAAGCTGAGAAGATGATACGATTTCTCAGCCGGTAAAAATTTTTTTGAAGCGTGTCAATTTGATAAGGCAAATTAAAATTGAATTATAATATAATATGACAGACTACTTGAACAAAGATATGAATAAGCATCATATAGTCCTATATCAAATATCATAGAGTCTATTTGAAGATATACTTTAACTAAAATTAATTAAATTGAAATATAATATGTTATAACAGTCTCTTCAAAGGTTGATTTGAAAATCTACTTACTAACCTAATACTTTTATTTGAAGATCTACTTACTAACCTAATCCTTTTCAATTTAATACTTCAGAAAGCTTTAAACTTTATTATGCTTAATTTCCCCTTTTATTAAATCTACTCTACCCTTCGCAGAGTCTTCTCGCTCTACGCCTAATTAAGCATAAACTGCAAAAAATCATAAAATCAGCACAGCAGCAGCTGCTCACTTACCCCCTGTCGAGGTCATGGCCACGCCCCATAGTAAAATGCTGAAATTATGATTGCGAAAATTATGACAGCTCGAAATATTTTTTCCTCCTGGGGCAAGCGAAATCTATTTATTAGCCAAGCCAAAACCCGAGCAAGACGGGGAAAGGAGAAAACAAAAAAACAACAACAAAGAAAAAAACATCAAACAAAACAAAACGCGTCGTAGGAAATTTTGTTTTGTGTGAGGCGGGGGAAATGGGAAAATTTATAGAGTGCCAGCATATTGTGCCATGCAAATTTATGACACAACATTTCGTAGCCGTGCAGAAAGCTAAACAATATAGAGCACACACACACACCTCACCCTAGAAAGGGGAGTACGTGGAACGTGCCTAATATAATTTAATTATAATTTTGCCAATGCGTGAAAAATGTGAAAATTGCAAGGGCAAATTGAAAAATTGCACGATATGTAGGACAAAAGAAAAAGGGTTTTCCCTAGGCGCGCATAGGCAAATTTTATACCCCCTTAGGGGTAGCTACCCCTCTCGCACACACACACACGCACCACTCGATCCCTAGAGGCAACTTTGGTAGAAATTAACGGATCAAACATTCTTTGACGTAGAATTCATGGAACCACAACGAGACCCAACCAGGAACCTCAACCAACTGTCCGACAACTGTCGATCCATATCGCACCCACGCGATAATGTCAATCAAAAAACTGTGCAGCATATGGAAAATTGTTCAATTAACATGGTTAAGAAAATTACACGGGAATGGGGGAAAAGATCACCAGAGGGTTGATAAGCTGCCCGAGAAGGCAATGGGATATAGGGATATCAGTCGATCACTCGACGAACTGTCCGAACTGTCAGAACAAGAAGAGAAACCGGTTGACCATTCCTGACTGACGTGTGACCAGCGGTCACTCGAAAAGGGATAGTGAAAATTGAATTAAAACAAAAGGTTACCTTCTCTATGGGATTGTGAAGTGCGTGTGCAACTTGGACTACCTAATAGGATTTACGTGCTGGACGTAATTAGAGAAGTGAAAGAAGTCTCCCGCTCAGGCTTTCTACCTCCCTTCCTCTCTCTCGCAGTTGCCCGGTACAGTTGCCCTATGAATGCACGCAGTTATCGCTTCGTTTATCGTTATCGAATTTGAATGTTTACACATTCAAGTGGTTTTTGCATCATTTGCATATTTAATGAGGCAAAGCGCATACGTTTTTTCCACTTTTGTTATCAACTAGCAAAACAAATAGAAATTAAGTGAAAAAATCTATAGAAAATTGTATCGTTTTTTTTTTTTTGGTTGAGCGAGAAAATGTTGCCTTGATTAGGAACAACCCTTCAAATGGGACAGGGGAGGTAGGTAGGTTTAGACATCTAAAAAAAAAAAAGAAACCGGAGCTCAAAAGGGTTAAGGCAAACAGCTGGGGATAGTTACAAGGACTCATCCATCATTTGCATATGTTGAGGCTAAAGCTGAAGCTGCACTCGCCTCAACGGGGGAGAGGGTACAGCACGTATTACATAGAGCAATTGGATTGTACACAGACACAGACAGACACACACACACACATAAATCATCTGCGAGTTACAGTTACATTTATGGAGTGTTGTGTGTTGGATTTGGGCTTAGGCTCCTGCGTTGGATTCGGGCTTATGGAACCGAAAGGCGTGAGCATTTCTCGCATCTGTCACTTGCATAAATGTCAGCTTTTTCTATATTGTATTCTAATGGAATTTTGTATGAAAATAAGTTGTATGATAGCCGAAATACTCTGTAGAATATAGTTAATATCTAAGTTAGAACTTTATGTTAGGTATAGGTAGAGTATCCTTAGATTTATAGATGATATACTTGGCTAAATCTAATTTTACTTTTCTCCCCCCATCATACAACTTTAAACTTATTGTTTAGATTTTACTCCAATTTAGCTTTCTCTATATCATTGTATTTATGCATTTGTCAAGCTTTGACTTATATAGTTATATCAATAATTTAATTAATTACATTTTCCCTATACCGCTCATGCAACTCGAGAGTCTTTCACATTGCTCAGCTTTCCCCTATATCATTGTTTATGCACAGATAAACGTTTGCTGCTCATTCAAATTCATTTGTCTGGCAATTTGTTGGTCTCCTCTTGGCCCATATGCAAAACATGAACACTCAGATAGGCAAACACTGCAGCTTAGCCAATGATTAAGCCCTCCGCTTACTCTTCCCTATCTCCTCTTCCCCACTTGCCCACTTCCCCAACCCAATCACAATATTTACCTGCTACAGCAGAGGCAATCGATATGTGTTTGCTATAGTCTGGTTCTGGGGTGTGAAAATGCAGCAGCAGCAGCAGACAAAAGCCGCAGCCATTAGAGAAGATGCAGTTAGATATCGAACGGAATTAGTAGGTATGGCTAACGTAGAAATGGCAATTTAACCCCACCAAATACCCAGACAAACTGCAGTTGTAGTGCCAGCTTAGCACACGAGTATTTGCATAAACTGAGCAAAGCAAATTGCAAAACAGAAATTGATGGTAAAGATTGGTTAAGATGGAATGTATTTCCAGAGAGAGACAATTTGAGTATGCTTTATATAGAAATTGCACAAGAATTTAATTTAATAAATTGCAGGAATTTCAAAATGTACCTGCCCGATCTACCAATTCGCATAACTTCCTTTAAAATCAACAGATTTTCATAGGGCTCTTAGCTTAACCGCTAGATTAATAGTTGAGTCATAATTAAGAATTTTCCCTAAATTGAATTTATTATTATATTTTTCTTTTTTTTTTGCCACGCAAACAGACTTGAGCTATATAGAATTATGCTATATAGTATATTGTCGCATGAATTCAATTTAATTTTCAATCAGCAGACTTTGCTAGTTGTTTGTGTTATTGTTGTCAGTTTGTTATTGTTGGATTATTGTGGGGTTCCTTCTGAGATTTGCTCGAGCTGTGCTAAGTAGCTGCACGCATAAAACTTGAAATTGAATGCAAGTGCGGGAACGACAACGAGTTGGAATAGAAAGCATTTGGCGCGGCACTCCTAGTAGTCCCCTCTTTCTACCCCCTCTCTCTCTCTCTCTCCCGCTGCCCCTGCTCAGTTGGCATACAAAGGAAAACAACAGTTCAGTTAACCAGAAGGCAACACGCAAGAGCTGTGCCTGGACAGCCCCAGGCGTGTAAACAGACGAGTAGAGAAAAGAAGCAGCTACCATGCAGCCCGAGGCGCAAGGACAGCAGCAGCAGGAGCGGAGTAGCGAAGCAGCGCATTCCCAGTCAGGACATGGCAAATAGAGAAATGTGGGTAAATAAGGAGAGAGTGTGTGTGAGGGGGAGGGGGGAAACAGTCGCTGCGCTGCATGACACGTGGGTCGTTTGAATTTCTGATGCGTTTTCGATTTTTCCACGCGCGCGCGAATCTTTTTTTTTCTATTTTCTTTCGTTTCGTTTATTTTTTTTTGTATTTATTGCAGTGGAAATTGCAACTTTGTTTATTTAAGTATTGCACTGAGTTGTTATTGTTACAGTTTTCCCTCTTCTAGTTCTTCTTGTTGTTGTTACAGTTGTTATTGTTGTTACTGTTGCTTTAGAGCGTATTTATTTTTGATTACGTTTCAATTGTTGTGCTTGTCATTGTTGTTGTTCTCTTGGAATTAGCCAAAACAATTTGTATACAACAACAACAACCAACAACAAATGGCCTGAAGTCTCTGTCATTGGCAGCATATTGGCAACAACAATGTGCAAGTGGAGAGGGGAAGGGGGATCCAACGCTGTCCTGGGGCCAACAATAATGATTATCATTCTTTTCATTTACAATTTTTCCCTTTGCTGTTTAGTATAATTGCACTTGGCAGCTTAAAGGCGAAGGGCAAAGGGAGGGGGAGGGTGGCCTGGACAACCATGAACTCTGCGCCCGCAGCAGCAAGTGAAAATTAAAATGTGTCGGCTTTTTGAGCACGTGAAGGCACAAGGCAAAAACGGCAGCAGCAGGCACAGTGGGCAAGTTAGCTTTTTAAAGCAGACAAATTTGTACTTCTATTTTTAATCCCTTACTTCTTTACTCATTTTTACTGCCTTGACCCACTGTGCGTTTGCCCGCACAAGTGACAGGCCAGCCAAGCAGCCATAATACTCTTAGAGAGAGTGTGTGTGGATCAGCTCGTATTACTCTCTCTCTTTCTCTCACACACCCACACCCAACTGCTGCCACTGTTTGCTCCGGGTATATGCGACACTTGAACATCTCCTTCTCCTCCTCCTGCTGCTGCCATTCAGGCACATCTCCTCATTCTGCTCGTTATCCCGCACATCGTCCGGTGCAATCGCATTTAAGGACTTAAAACGGCAACAACTTCGTGGTGCTGCTGCAGCGCAACTGTCGCATTTCCGCATTGCAAATTACTTTGCTCAACGTTTTTGTAATTAAGATAAAAGCGACAAAGACACAGTAGAAACACCCGTCCCAGCAGGGGATTAGTAAGCGAAGGAGGTGACGGAACCGACGACAGAGTTGTGTCAAAAGCTTAGCAGGACACCAAAGGCAAAAAAAGGAAAAGGAGGAGTAGAATAAACGCATGTGATATGCGGTCGGAGTTATTTATTTAGACAACTAAAAAATAGAAACTTGTAACAATTCGAAATCAATTAGACAAATGCAAGATATGTAATAAACTAACCTAATACCATTTTGTTTGTTTGTATAACCTTTGCTAACTTTTACTCTTTTTCAGCAATTTAATGGCCAGATACAAAAATACTAACTATCTAACTAACTCTTCGATACACTTGTTTCTTGATAAGTATGTAACACAATTGGGTTTTTTTTTGGGTTTTCCCCAATCCATTGCAATAAATGTTGCTTCAGTTTATGCCCTCATTATCCCAGACTAATTACTTACTTAATTATATATATTATATTACCTTCTAATTGAAAATTATTTAAGCTTAAACAAATGTACATTTTAAAGGTATCAAAAAATGAAAATGCTTAACTAACTTTGAACGAATCTATGTAATAGATAACATTGAAGATCCCACTTAGGACGCATAGCCGTTTCTAATTATGATATCTGCCGAGGAAAGACAGCTGTGTACCCCTTGTCTACCCACTATTTCAGATGCAAAAAATTTAAAAAAGAAAACCGAAAAAGTTTCAACTAAATGAGCAGTTAATATGTTGTTAATCTCTGACCAAGAGCAGCAGCGCCTGCTGCGAGACTTAACCCTAACCTAACTCTTCTGTTCTGTTCTTTTTTTTTTTTGTTAATATCTTTGTTGAATTGTTTAATGTGGCATGCAAAATTGCAGCTAGAAAACGTCAGCTTAGTCTGCGCCGCAGTGGGCAAAGTGAGCAGTCCACATGGACACGCCCTGCTGTGATGTGCGATCAAAACCTCAGTCAGGCAAAATAACAACAGCAGCAACAACAACAAGAACAACAACAACAGACTGATAACAACAACAATGCAAATGGACAGCTGCACACAAAACGCCCCTCTCGAGCATCGAGCGCATTACAAGCTCATCAACGGGGAAAAAAGGATCCCTTTTTTTTCTTGCTTTCTGGACCAGCAACCTCTCCCTCCCTCCCTCCCTTCCTCCCTCCTCGATTGTCATTCAAATTGTGAACCCGTTTCCAGCACATCCCATGATATTTTGTGACATTTTCACATTAAAAACGTTTTAGAAAAAACAACAAACATGCAGATTTAGGTATAGGCCGGGCAAGGGGCGGCCGCATTCGACAGCATCCGCGCTAAAATCTGCGCTCAAAATTGAAACATTTTGACCCGAACTCGAACTTGAACTCCCAATCCCAATCTCAATCCCAATCCGTACCCGAATTTGAGTCTGAAGTGGGTACGAGACTATTACGGATTAAAAACCAACAAACTCAGAAGATCCGCACGCGATGATGATGATGATGATGATGATGATGTTGATGATGTTGTTGTTGTTGTTGCTGCTGCCCTTGCAGGCCATAGAGAGAAATTTCCTGATTTCTTGCACAATTTTTGCTGTCATATTTTGACAGCATCGCGCATCGAGAGATTGAGATTGTGTGTGTGCAAAATGTGCAGATAAGATCGCTTGATAAGCTCGAAGGTTTCGCATTGTGGCTCAATGCTGCAGCCGTCAATTAACGGCAATTTATGGCCGCAAGGGCGCACTCAAAACGGACAAAAAAAAAACAAAACATAATAAAAAGAAGACGAAGCAGCAAAACAATTAACAATTGTTGTCACTCGCAAGTTGCGCCTGCGCAACAAACAACAAATCAAACAAATACACACACACAGAGAGAGAGAGAGGGAGAGAGAGAGAAACAAAAAAAAATAAACGGAAATATTTCCAATGGCGCGAAATGGAGTGCGCTTTAATTTGCATAAATTACTTGTCCAGCGCAAGGATGAAAGGATTGAAGGACGGCAAGGCTGCTGGGATGCTGGCAGGCTGGCTGGCTGGCTGGCTAAAGGGTTGTGCCAGCAGCAGCGAAACCCAATCTAACCCAACCAAACCCAGCCAACCCACCCAATCCTTTCAGCCAGCTCGACAATTTCCGCGCGGGTTTCTTCCTCCCGCTCGACAACGCAATGCGTTCAAGTGCCGCCAACTGCACTTGAAAAAAATTGTAGCTGAATGTAGCTTAAATACAACGAACTAAGTATACTCTACAAAGGCCAGTGAAAAAATATTTCTACAAATAGTCCAGTGTGGTAATCACTGCATCTTAAGTAAATAGTTTAGTAAGTAGGCAAATTTATTTTAAATTTAATTCAGTATAGCCTTTTTCTGCAATTCCTTTTTACACCCTCTTTTTAAAAAACTTTTCCTTATCTATTGAATCTTCTCGGAAATGATGAGACTAACAATAAGTTTACAAATCTTCTCCCAAGGTGGTTGGAATGTAATGTTAATTTGCTCATGTTCTTTTGTATTTATTGATTCATCACTGCTCTGGCGGATATGATGCTTAGGTCTCTGTGGATATTGTCGTTTCGGATATACCAGGGTGCCCCAGTGATTGTTCTCAGTATCTTTGATTGAGCTGTATGCATGATATTAATGTTTCTACTGCAAACACTGCCCCATAGTTGGAAGCCGTACATAGAACTCTTCAATTCTGACACTCAAAAAAGTTGGATTTTATCGAGAAATATCGGACTGCATGTAACTTACTTAATTTGCATATATTTAAAAATATTTCAAGGTGTCCAGAAATCTTAAATTAATACCTAGATAACTCTTTAGACTAAATAAACCTATATTCCATATTTGGAGTGTATATATAAATATGTGTTATATTGAAAGCTACACTATTCGCCTATACCCTCGCTATACCCTACACAATTGTAGCAATTGCACAGACACCCAGAGTGGCACATGGTGCATGGTACTCGTACTGGTACTATACGTCTATTACACACATACATACACATATGAGCTCTACGGGTTTTGTTACAAATCAGAAAAAAACGGCGTTTTTTTTGTTCTTCTTGGCTTTGCTCAGTTGTTGCTCGAGTGGTTGATTGCATTTAGAGGCTGGACGTGCGACTGCCCTCCACCCCTTCGGTCACGCGATGTCTGAAGTTGGCCCCGAGGCGGATGCTGCTGCTGAGAGGAGCTGCTGCTGCTGCTGAGCAGCCCATAGGTGTGGCCGTTTAGCTGAGCCGTTGAGACATCCACCCAAAGAGTTAGGGCAATAGCCAGGGGGCAGGCCAGGGTGCAATCATTTTTAAAACCCGCATAATTGTCAGGATTTGCACGCCAAGCGAGGGCAGATCCAGGGCAGATGTTGGGGTGGTATATGTTGGTTAAAAGGGTTAAGGGGCTGTATGATAATGCGCTGAAATCACACACCACATACGACACACTGTAACTGAAACTAATCATTGCATTGTGATACTACTGTACTTCTGGTTTTATAACTTTATAAGGCCTGACAGCTTGCAAAATGAAGAATAACTCTAGAAGATTTATTCAACCTTACTCTCTCAACCTTTTCAATCACAATTTTTCTTGTCTTTTATAGCATTTTATTAAAACTCAACGTGCCTGCCAGGCTGTCTGCCTGTCTTATCACCTGCCTGTGGACCGCAATCAACTGACAATTATCGGGCATTTAATTTCGCAACGCGCCAGGGAAGAAGTTGGGATACGTTTTATCGAAACACCCCGGGTGACAATTGCAGACACACACACCGCAGCCGTCGCTGGGATTGAATGACAAAACCGCAAAAAAAAAACCAATCGAGTGAGAAGAGGAGAGGCGGGGCAGGAGAGGCAGCAGAGTGGAGATATAGAGTGTAAATATATTGTGCAATATGAAGAAATTGAAAGCGAGACAATCAACACGCACCGCAGGATACTTGAGCCAAATAAAAAACATGGATTAAAAAAAAAAAGAAAATGCAGACAACATGGGAGGGTAATCGGGGGAATGTATGGAGAGATAGGGCCTATCATAAAAAACGAAAATGAAAACGAAATTTAACTAAAATTAATCGTCTGCACGTGCATTGAAATCGAAAATCTAAAATTCGAAATTGAAATTCAAATTGTCACCTGAAAATGTTGAGGTCTATGTGTCAAGTTGTTGGTAAAAGTGCGCGACTTTACGCTGATTATGATGATGAAGACGATGATTACGATGATGATGATGATGGTGTGGCATGGAGGACACTTGATATGTCTATCGTCTGGTTATGAAGCTTGTTATTGCAGTCAAATTATCCATGTGTATTCCAAATTTAACGAGCACAAAAGAAAGTTTTGTGACAGACAAAAAGAAAACAAAAAAAAATTGAACAATAATAACAACACCAAATTCGTTTTTTTTTTCTTGTTTTCTACTCTATAGACATCTTTGATTATATCATAATGGAGCTGATTTCGTAAATGGAAGCTGAGGAGGATAAATACAAAAAGAAAAAAAATGCGATTACGTTTGAATTTCATGACGCATGAAATGGAAACGGAGATGAAAATCGAACAAGGAAAGTTTGCGTAGAGTTTATTCAATGCTTTCAATAAGGAAAACAATGGGAAATTGGGAAAAACAAGGTAAATTCTTACTTAAAGTGAAGTCAACACAATTTTTTTTTACCTTAAAAATAAACAACCCAAACATGCTACTGCAAATACTACTTACAATACTACACCTTCATTACTTTCTAGCCTACACCTTGTAAAACATGCCAAATAGCTGTAAAAATAAACCCGCCCAGACAGGGCACAATCATCAAACACTTCAGTTTTGCGCAAGCAAACATCATAAATTGTCAAAAAAAAAAACAGACATATATAGAGGGGGAGAGAGGGAGGGAAACATGTAAAGTCGAATACGACAAAAACTCGAGTACGCACCACCACCAAAAAAAAATAAAGGTTGACAAACTGCGAGCTACCCACTTACCACCCGAGCTCTTTCCCCTCTGTCCCTCTGTGCCTGCCTGCTACGGGCGGGGGGTCAACAGCGCAGTCCGCGCAGAGGTCACTCCGCGTAAAAAGAGGACGTGAAACAAAAAAATGCTTGAAATCAGAATAATTCTGCGTAACTGAAGAGCATTCTATACGCATGAATAAATGATTATATTACTGACATAGTACTCTATATATGTATAAAGACAGCTGGACAGACCAACTCTCCCCTCCCCCTACCTACTCCACTGCGCAGGCGCACAGCATGTCATCGTCACTTGAGGCTAATTTTGGGCTGCCTGGTGAGGAGAATAATTCCAATAGAAATGGTGAAATTTCTTTAATTAAACTACACGTTTTTTTTTTAAATCATACAACAACAACATCAACAACGGGGAAATTGTCGCCTAACAAAGCTTTTTGTAAGCAATTTGCTGTGCAGCGAGCGAGTGAATAAATGAATATCAGAGTGAGTGAGTGCACGAATGAATAACTGAATGAATGACAATGTTTTTTGCCAGCCGCCTGTCCACACGCGTATTGAATTTCCCAGAGAACATGTTTTTAATTTTCATGCGAGAATAATTTTGAATGGCGGAAAAACGGTTGAACGCGACAACAAAACGAAGAAGGAAAAAAACAGAAAAAACACTTGCAACAAAAACAATATTGTTGTTGTTTTTTTACAGCCAGCAGCAGCAGCAGCAAGTGGACATGCAGTGGCATTGACCATGTGGCCCCCCGCCCTCTTTCTCTGCCCCTGCCCATACCTGCTCTACTCCCCTCCCCCCTGGGAGTGGACACAGGTGAGCAGCTGTCGTTGCATTGCATTTTTTAGCTGCCGTTGTTTATTTTCGAAAGGTTATTCCAAATTGGTTAAGCGATTGGCTGGCAGCATAAAAACAAAATACATTAAAATTGGCCAAGAATAAAAATAACCGAATGTCATGCGATGTTTTTAATTTTACGAAGTTTTTTGAGGGCGCTTCAATTAATTGAAGCGTTTTTAAAGAGCAAAATGGTTGGAAGATTTATGTGTTGAAATTTAATAGTTAATAGGCATTTATTAGTATAGAAAATTAAATTAAATAAAATATACAAAAGTAAAATAAACTATGGTATCAGTTCCTACAAAAACTGCATAAAGTTAGTTCAGCTTTAGCATAGTTTTTCTCCAACGGTTATATAACAGTTTATCAACTGTTCTACGCGTTGTTTTTCCTGCCATAAATCTATGCTTCCTTTGATCTATTGGCTACACGCCCCTTTGGGTGCAGTCAACCCTTGTGGCAGCAGCAACCACTCAACCACTTGAAATGTGAAAAGCGAAATGCAACTGCGAAATGCCGTAATAAATCTCGAAAAAAGACAACGGAAAATTTGTCACTTTCGCCGCAACAAAACAATTGACAAATGTGGAAAGTTTTATACAAAAAAAAACCCAGAATTTTCTCCACAAGAAAAACAACAGAAAAAAATGAGATTATAGATTGGGGTTTACGGTAAATTGCGCAAGGATAAAAGAGTTGAGTTAGCCGCTTAATCCTTTACGAAAAAACAACCCGAGGAAGGGAGAAAAAATACACGAAATACAAAAACACTCAAAAGGTGCAAATTGTCGACAAAACATCCGTTGCATCCGCTGGCCTGGTCCCGTTGTCCGGCGCGCCGGCCACGTGCTGTGCGCACGCGCTGACTTATTGGCAGCTGCGCAGCCGCCGCCGTCGCCGCTGTCCAGCAAGCGCAGCCCATAAAGGGGTCGGTCGCCTGCGGTTGCCGGACAAATTGTAAATTGAAATAGCAAAATCATTTTCGGACCCTGGAAAATTGCATATAATTGTAGCGCCGGCACCGGCAAATGCGATTAGGCTCGGAAGCGCATTTTAAAGCAGCGCCCCAGGATACACGTGCGCAATGATTGGGTCCTTGGCCAACTAATTCACGCCTCGCTACACAAAAGCGCTGTAAATTATATTGTTACGCTGCTGACCAGGGTCCAAGCAGGAGAAACAACACACAGAGCATGCAGAGGGAGGGAGGAACAGAGAGAGAGAGCAGTATAATTACAGGCGGCAACTGAAACAATGCGCACAATCAAACACAACGGGACCTCGCACTCTCTCACACACACACATACACACACACGCAAACTGTGTCTCTCTTTTGCACTTTTACTTTGCTGCTGCTCTCCCCGCCCTTCAGCTGTTTGTTTAGGATGCTGCGTGTGTGTGCACAAGCAGCAGAACAATTACAATTATAGTTACAGTTAGTTACATGACAGGACATAATAATAAATATGCCAACTAAATTATGAAACTATCCCTTCTTCACACAGCGGACGTGCCTGCGCCCCCTCTCAATTCCAATATGTCAGCCATTTTTTTGTCATGCTTGCACATGCTCGCGATCTGGCGATCAATTAAATACACAGCTAAAATGCAACATTAGTTTGTGTATTAACAATGTGTCGTATATAAAGATTGTTTTTAATCGTTTTTTATGATTTAAATTCAACTTATATTCGTCAATTTGATCTAATTCCATTTCTGCATGAATTTGCATGTATGCATATGTGCATATGTGTGTGCCTACATACCGTTCGCTTAGTAGACGCGCAGTGCACGACACTTGATCAGCTTTAAAAAACCACATTAGCACATACATTAAACGCGTTGCATTTATCACAGACTAACTTTAGACTTATACTTGTATAACACAACACTTTTTCGCTTTTAATAACAATTTAAACTCATTTTGCAAAGTTCTAGTTGGATAAAAACGCGCACTACATTTCTGATGTTGCCATACTAACAAAAACTGTTGTGATGTGCATAAGGTTGCCATGCTCGAGAAAATACATTGGCTCACGTTCAAATGAGGTTGTGGTGGAGGGTAAATTTATTTATCGATTACAAATAATTTTCAGCATTTTGTTTAAATTACGCAAGTTATTTTGATAAGTTAGCTTGTAAATAACTAAACAAAAATGTAAATAATTGATACTTTTAATGACTTCTTATAATTAGCCATTTATTTATTTTCGTGCAAATCAGTATGCGACTTTCGTTCACGAATCACTGAACAAGCTCCGTCGCTCCACTCAACGGTTCGTTCAGATGAACTGACTGTGAACGGCAAAACACAACTCTACCGAAATTCTAGTAATAAGGCAAAAAATATGGCCAGCAAACAATTGGTAAACAATTTAAGCAAAGTCGGCCGTTGTGCTGAAAAGTGGCTAACACCATTGACCGCCGTACGCTACTCTAGCTCCGATGCCCGCTGCGATGTTGAAAAAGTCACACACACTGGCCAGGTAAGCGGCGCACTGGCGCATCAGCTGTGTGTGCATGATAGGATGCGATTACGCAAACATTGTTTTCATTCCGCAATATCTTTTGCTCTGAAAGGTGTTCGATAAGGATGATTACCGCAATGCGCGCTTCGTCAATGCCAAGCGATATGTGAACGAGAACTGGGGCATCAAGCTGATCGACGAGGTGGCACCCATTGTATCCACAGAGCGTGTCGTCTGGTGCGACGGCGGAGACGGACCACTGGGACATCCCAAGGTCTACATCAATCTGGTTAGTCCATAAGTATATATAAGAGTACTATATGAACTATGCTGACACTATGTATTTCAGGACAAGCCTGGCAATCACACCTGCGGCTACTGCGGCCTGCGTTACGTGAAGAAGGACGAGCACCATTAGATCGTGTCCTTTCCTCTGCCAAATGAGAACTGCTGTTTGTTAGCTTTGAGTTAGATGAATATATAAAATAAAAACCTATTACTACCATGAAGATAGAAGGAACTTCAAATGCGCAGCAACTTATTCATGGATCCATTTCTATTCTAAAGAATTTCTAGAAGATCTACTTCCATTAAATCCAAGCTTGAATTCGTTGCACCTGCGTGTTGCACAACTGATTTTTTTTTTTTTATTGATTTTTTGCATATTCTTGAATGATATCTAATACAATGCGTGTACGTGGTCTATTTGCGGTTAATAATTATATCCGAGAATCAACTTAAATAGTAAGGATTAGCAGAGACGTAATCGTAAATCATATATAGTAAGTATAGTGAATAAATATATATGTGCTCAATGCAAACGAATTGCACGAGGATAAAATCAAAGATAAGATATAAATATAAAGTTTATATGTTTATAAAAATGAGCTGACCTGCGGAGTGCAGCTCGTGTAAATCCTTACACCATTGCAGGGAGTGTGCGGGATGGTTAGCACAAACATATATATTAATATATATGGTATATGGTATTTGGTTATATAGAAACAAAATCGAGTGTGTTGTCGTGTGTATAATGCTTGCAAGCTGGGATGGTGGTGGGGGGGTTTCGCTTTTGAAATTAGCTTTTTGCTCCTTCAAAATTCATAGCTCTCCTTCGTTCGCTCCTCTTCCTTGCTTCCACTCGTACTTCCTTCCTTTCTTCTTTCCTTCGTTCTTACTACGGGCACTTTAGATGCTGCACGCTCCATTGAGACACAGATAGTACCACGAAGAATACAATAAAACAGCTGGGCCATGCACGCCCAGCGCCATGCGCTGGCGTCCAACTGCGCACGCGATGCGCAGTATGGAATGGCCAAAACTGAAAAAGAATCACACGGTTCACAGACCAATTTGGCGTGCGCCTGCAGTTGATACCACCGCACACGACCCCCAGATGGGGCCGAATGGGCAAATCGAGTGAGCTGCCGCCATAGGGAGTGCAGGAGTACAGTACATCCTGCAGGGCACACGCTCTGGAACTGATACAGAAACAGCGACGCGCGTCGCTGCTCGAATATAATGCTCAATAATCGTCGTCTTCTGTTGTCTCAAGTGCGTCTCATCTAAAACACCAAACACAAACACTGAGGAGAATGTTAACTAAAATGAAATGGATTCTAATCTGGATGCGGATGCGGTTGTGGATGCTGTGGCTGTTGCTGTTGCTGATGCGGATGCGTATGCCAATGTCGATGTGGATGTGGCCGTGTGGGACGTGTGTGTTGCCGACGAATCGCTTAAGCTTATCTTCATACAGATGATCTTGTTTCTGTTGGAGTTGTTGTTGTAGTTGAAGTTGCTGCCCCCGCCGTGGATGGAGGAGGAGCAGCAGCTCGAATCGCTTGTCTTGATTGGGGCAATAGTTGTTCACCACTGGTCACCAGAGGTTACGGGGCATGGCGTAGCCTTCTTTTGTCACATATATGTTGCGATTGGCCACACCTGCGCCTGCTGCGGCTGCTGTAGCTGTACTTGCCGGAGCACCTGCTCCGGCACCAGTTCGGACTACAGCTCCATCGTGAGTGACCACCGTCTCCTGGCGTCCATCTACCATGCGTGTCACCGTTGTGGTCTTCTGACCCGACGAATCCTGCGTCACCTTAGTGGTCTCATAGCTGCCATCGGGCTTGCGCACCGTCTTGGTCATCACACTCTGGCTAAACATCTTCGGGCCCTGATAGCTGCCGTCGAAGACACTGCCAAACGGTGTCATGGGCGTCATGATGTTCGGCTTGCCGCTAGGCGGCGAGGCCGGCGGACGTGCCGGACGCATAATGTTCGGCTTGATTTCGCCATCGGCGCTCAGAGTGCCATGAATGCGTCCCATGATCTGCTCCTCGTCAGACAAACGGAGGCGCGGAGTGCGCTTGCCCAGTCCACGTTGATTGGAGCGCAAGATGTTGTTATCCTGCGCCCCCGCATCGGGATCCATGCGCTGTATCAGCGAGAAGAGCTGATCCGGATAGATTCTGTGGGCGAGAAACAGTTGTAGTAAACATGTTTTGCGTCGTATTCCAGGCCATGCTTGTCTTACTCGCCATCCAGGTCGGTATCCAGCGAGTTCTCCCGCCGCTGGAACTCCTTGAGTATTCTACTCTCAAAGCCCGGCTTCAGGAAATCCTCCCGTAAATTCCGCTCAGGACCAACGCCAGCTGTGAAACAAACGATCAATATCAATGACCAAGATATTCTCAATTCTGGAACTTGCCTTCGTTGCCTTCCTGCACGGACTCCAGCAGACGCTGTAGCTGCCGCTCGAAGTGACGCTGCATCTCCAGTGGACTAGTAAAGACCTGGAACGCAAATTTGCGATCATCGTCGAAAAGCTCATCATCCGTTTCGGCCTCCTCGAACCATTGCGGTTTACGGAACTCGTCCTTGTTGGAAGCCGAAGCCGATGCGCTGCAAGAGAACAAGCGAGAAGGTATGAGAAATGAAAAGTGGCAAAAGGAAAAGTCAGTCTCTCTCTCTCTTTCACTCTCACACACACAGCAGCAGCAGCAGCAGGCCACCCCCTGCCACCCACAGCCAAACCGCAGGCAAATTTACTTCAATACGCAGCCTCCGCAAGGCACACACACACACACACACTCACACACACACACAGGCAGGCTCAGTTTTGCGCCTGTGTATATCCTGCTAGAAAATGTATCTATCATAAGAGGCAGGTGCTGCCTCAGCTGCCCCTGGTGCGCTGCTGCTGCTGCTGCTGCTGCTGCTGGTGCCTGGTTATCGATCCGTTTTGGCTGAAAATGCCGCAGTTGCTCAACTTACTCTTGCTCCTGCTGCTGATCAAACTCCGATTGGAACATTTTCTTCAGTATATCCATAGCTAGCGAATCCTTTTTGCACTCCTTCTTGTTGTTGTTGTTGTTCTTGTTGTTTTTTCTTTAGCAATTTGCGGTATTATTTTCTATCGCGAAACTGTGTTACACAGAGAGAAAGAAGAGAAACTAAAAGAACCAAAACGACTCAAATAACAATAAATTATGCTTGGCAAAAAAATAAATTTTCTTGGCAATTTTCGCTTTGCAGCCTGCGCTTGTATATCTTTTCTTCTTTTTCTTTTTCTATTTTTTTTTTTTGTTGTATAAATTCTCCTTTGCCCGTTGTGAACACACACACACACACAATTTTCAAGTATCTCTCGCAACAAACACCACCGCGACAAGTCGAAACAGAACTTGCTCGATAAACGTGGAACAGCTGAGCGGCGAGCAGCGTTTCGTTTCCATGCGTAGCGTGACGTGACGTGACGCAAGAATATGGCAACGAAACGTGACGTAGGCAATTTCGATTGCATAACGCAGCGCGCTGATTCAAATGCTTGCGTTATTATTTGCTTGTTGTCTTACATTTAAAATTAATTTAATTATTTTGTGTTCCCCTATATTACGGCAATAGTTCCCTACACTCCCCTCTGCGCATCTGCCATTTGAAAATATTTAACGTAAGGCGTGTTCTTATATTGTTCTTACGTACCGCAACTAGAGGAACATGGCGCGTGTTCACGTTTCGTTTGAATTTTGTAGACATAAATTTATATATATTTTTATTACGAATTTACACAAGTTGACTATATACAAAATAAACGGATTGCTTGGCTATTGTAATCTAAAAGAATAATAACATTGCATATGCTCTATACGGGACGTAATACGTCACGCTGCGTTACGTACTCGAATTAGAACGCAACGGTTGAGTTCAAATGTTACGTTACGGAAATGTTCACAATTTGTAATTTGGTTTGCAATAATTTATTCAACTTTGTACGGTATAGTTAACTATCACTAGGGTGATGCGTAAAATTATGGAAAATTCGCGCTGCAAGCTTCTAATTTACTATATACAAAATAATAACATTGCATACGCTCTGTACGTAACGTGCTACGTTGCGTTCCGTTACGTACTCGAATCAGAACGCAACGGTTGAGTTTAAGTGTTACGTTACGGAAATGTTCACAATTTGTAATTTGGTTTGCAATAATTTATTCAACTTTGTACGGTATTGTTAACTATATACTAAACTAGAGTGATGCGTAAAATTATGGAAAAATTCACGCTGCAAGCAGTTCAAGGCCAAGTCCAAGCCTCCTCCAATTGGAATCGGATTCGAGTAGAGAATCTTATAACAAAGGGAGGACTGCTCCGAGGGTTTCCTTTTAAATGGTATTCGAGATGCGGTTACGGTTCTTGTGCTCTGAGATCTTCACATTTTGTACTGCACGCACACACACACACACACACACGGGCGTGCTGTCTGTATGTGTGTGCCCGCGGGAGGGTTCAGTTCTGGAATACATATTGTTTTTTTTTTTTTTTTTTGGTACCTTATCCACCGTAATACTACATGCTAGAGTGTCTCTATGGGGTATCTATCATCTATGTTTGTGCGTCTAGTGCATATTCTCCTTGTCGCCGATGCTGCAGCGTTTGCCCTTCTGAATCTTCATCATTTTGTTCTCATCGGCGCATTTCGTTGTGATGGCATTGCGCACCTCCTTCTCGCTGGCATTCGATTTGCGGGTGACGGCAAAGATGATGTCCTGTATCTTCATCGGATCGAGCATTTGTTTCAATGGCTTATGCTGATCCTTGAACGCTGGCGACGGTTTGCCCGTCATCGAGTGTGTGGCAAGTGTTTCACGATCGAAAATCGCCACCAGCAACTTGCGCGTGGCCAGCGAGGAGACCGACCAATTGATGTTCTCGAACACACTGGCCGGCACACATGTGTTGTTGGGACCAATGGAGACCATCACATTGTCCTTGCCTTGTGCCTCGCTCTGCCAATCCTCCTTGGGCTTGATGCCGCCACTGCGTCGTGTCGGCAATTTATATTGATGCTGCTGCAGTGGAACTGGCGATGGGATGCAGTTGTTGTTGTTGTTGTTGTGGCTTGTCGGTTCCAACTTGCGACGCTTGATTAACTGCAGCGGTGTGCCGTTCTCTTGCTTCACCTGATGCTGATGCTGTAGCTGTTGCTGCTGCTGCTGGTGCTGATCTGTGCTCTCTAAACAGATCTCTAGACGATCCGAGTCTGCCGATGTGCTCAAACTGTTTAGGCTCTCGGCAGCCAGACGAATTTCAATGGCATCCGCATCATTACAATCAGCGCCAGCTGCCGCAATGATCTTATAATCAATCACCTCAGTTTGCTTCTGTTGTTGTCCCGAGACTGGAGCACAAATCACCGAGCTGGGCGGCGTCAGTATCTGTGGCTGCAGGCTGCAGGGCGGCGTTGCTGGCGCTGTCGAGTTCATGGTGGCCGTCACCTGTTGCATGCGCGCAGATGTTGCATGAATCTGGGACAGCAGATCGGTATGCTCCTGCAGCTTGGCCTCCAGATAGCGCACCTTGTCGCGCAGTGCACGATTCTCAGCCTCCAGCTGCGGATCGTTGTCCAGGGCGCGCAACATTTCAAAATCATCGCCTGTGGTCTGTGTCCAGGCTGTGAGCAGCATGGGCGGCTCACGGGCTCCGGAGCTCCAATGGGACGCGTCGCGTACGTTCACAAAATTCGCTCCATTTGTAGGTAGAATCTAAAATCGGGAGAAGGCTTAGTTCAAGCCATACGAAGGCGATGCTGCTACTTACGTGTGCATCCATTTTTCCGATCCAGGCTGCTGTGCGTTCTCGTTGTTGTGTGCGTCCTGCAGGATGTGCGTCGACTGTGCCAAGCGCTGCACAAGCCACAAAGGGAAATTGGCGGCAACGCGCGAAAAACCCGAAATGCACGCACAGAGAGACGTCACGATAAACGAGGGGGGAGAGAGGGAAGTAGAGTATAGGGATAGCCACGCCGAGGGGTAGTTTAGCAACAACAACAACAACAACAACAACAATAAGATTGCATTCCAACTACTTACACATGCTACCTGGGAATGTGCCTGCCTGCCTCGTGTGTGTGTGTATGTGTGCCTGCTGCGTGCGTGCGTTTGTGTGCGTTGTGTGTCTCGTTTCTAGCCCTACTTCGGCCAGGTAAACGCGTTGCGTTCTATTGCTTTCCTCTCTGCTGGAATGGGTCTTTCTATGCCGCTACACTATATCCCAACTGGCGCGAGACCAATTTTCATTGTCAATCCTTATGGTATTTTCTGCCTGCCTCGTTGACGCCGTCTCTGTCGTCCTCGCTGTACACATTCGCTTCGCGCGGGAACAAGAAGTAGTTTTTTGAAGGCGCACAGCGTTGCCACATAGTCGACGGCAGCTGTGGCGAATTGCGATAACTCGATAATTTTGTTTATTTCAGCGGCTTAAACTGTTGTTTTTGTATAATTTAATTATTTAAAAAAAATGATTAAAGTCACCATCTTATTATAACCGCTCTCATAGTGTAACTGGTTTGCCGAATGTTATGGGACCAGTCGTAGCAAAACAAATATCACTTACAGAATATAATCATATTGTCATTCTCTGATCGGAATTTCGTAAATCAACCCCTAAAGCAGTTGGTAAAAAAAACCATTAGAGCGTAAACAGGATCAGAAAGAAGGTTTTAAATAGAATCTTGTGCATGCATTCCACCAGGTAGAATATCTTCTTACAAAATGGTCTATTGTCTATGATTCGCTAGAAAAAACTATATTCGCGTATAGAGAAAAAGATCTGAATGCATTTTTCAGTATGTAATTGTTTCAATCGTCTGAGATTTTTATGTTTTATAATATTTATAAGAGCAACAACTTGGAGGAATGTAGAATTATATATAATTTACATTATTTTATAGATACATACATATATGACTTTATATTTTAAGTAGGAAATATTAATAATTATTTATTGGTTGCCAAATATCTCCCTTCCGCTTTTTTGTCATTTGAATTTCGCGGCTAAAGTTTTCCTTCGTTAAAGGCAAATCCGCTAGAGAAACGTTCCGTGAGATTAATGGTGTTTTGGGGGATAGTACTCTATCACTTCGAACCGCGGAGGAATGGTTTCGACGATTCAGAGCCGGTGAAAACGACACCATGGATAAGCCAGCCGGCGGAAGATTATTTGATTATTTGTAATGAAGTTAGATCACAATTACTAAATTTAATCACAGTCAAGGTTTTACGATCACTACTAAAAAATCGTTCAAAATATATTTTATATAAACAAAGATAAATGGTTAGGAACTATTATCGCAGATTCCATATAAAACTAAAAATGTTTCATGGAATCTATTGATAATTTCTAAGAAATATTTTGAAAAGCAGCCTGCTCAGTTTTGCAGGGTTCTATAGGTGCAGGGTATTTCGTATTTCTCTCGAATTTCGCAAGGTTGCAAACAATATGGCACGCGAAAATCCGCGAATATATTATACTGCCCTCGTAACGGTTTTTTCCATTTGCCTGCTCTCTGGCGTGTTGACAACCCTGGCCATCTGGCCATCTGTCAAATCGGGAATAACTGTTAATCCGCGATCATAAAATCTGCATAGCAGAAAAAGGGAAAGCAATTAAGGCTTAATAAATTCGCAGTAGGAAAAATCCACGGCAGCTGACGGAGATCATATTTATTTATTACCTTTAACTACCTGATTGATCTACCTGTAGAACGCACTTCGCGGACCGGATGGATCGTATATATAGCCATGTCGGCGGCATTAGCATGTCAGTCAACAACCAGCCAGAGAATTGGCAAGATCGAATTAACTACCGAGTTCCACAACATAATTTACCATTCGAGCATCAAGGAGCGCATCCTCAGCACAATTTGCCATTAAATCTTTGGCAGCAACAGCGACTGCATCCTCAAGAGAATTTACCAACGCATTCAAGGGATAACCGAACATCACATCCTCTACAGAATCTGCCACTGCATCATCAGCGATCGCATCCTCAAGAGAATTTAGCATCGCATCCTGTACAGATCCAACCTGCGCATTTGCCAACGATTTTTCCGCCACATCGTGAGCCCGTGAATTGGAATCCACACACGAATCTTGGCCAGATACCATCACAATCGGATCACCAGGCACACGCACAGTTCAAACAGTATTTCCAGCAGTACCTGAGCCACTACGCCGCCATCCACTACACCTTGCTGACCACGCCTGCGAACTTTGACCTCAACTATCGTTTTCCACCGCACGATCCAATGGCATCCAGTATGGATATTGAGAATTACATCAACTACGAGGTGAACAGGCAGCAGATGTCCATGGTGACCACCCACCCGTCTGCATCTACGTCTGCAGCAGCAGCAGCAGCAGGAGCAGCTCGTCCATCGATCGTGCAGCTACATTTGCCATTTGGCACGCACCTCTTGCCGCAGAGAGAAACCCGCGGCAGGGCGAGTCCCATGGAAGTTCAAGAAGTCCAAGTGGAGACGCCAAGGGAACCGCTGCGAGAGACAAACGTATACAAAGTGCCACAGGGCACAGTGGCACAGCGGGCAATACAAAAGGTCACACTGAAATCATCGCCGCAAGCGACAGCTAAGAAAGTCGTGGTTCAAATTATACCACAACCAGCAGCAGCAACAACCCAAATGGAGCCACCAAAGGCACCACCACATGTGATAGTGCCAAAGTTTCCGCAGCGCATTGCCTCAAAGGTGCCGCAGCGGATAGCACCGAAGACACCGCAAATGCTCGCTTTGAATCCGCCACAAATAACTCCGCCAAGGCGACCCATAGCAGTGCGATTGATGTCACCACAGGCAGCATCCTCTAGAACGCCACCAGCAGCTCAGGCTCAAGCGAAGCCACCACAGGAACCGCAAGCAAGGCCAGCAACTCCTACGCAAGCAGCACCCGCCACGCCGGAAGCAGCTGAACCCTCAGCGGCCGCAGCAACAGATCCCCCACAATCAGCGGCAGCCAAGCCGCTACAATTAATTGCCAAGAAGCCATCATGCAAGATTGCTCCGAAGCCGCCTCTAAAATTGATTGCTCCGAAGCCAGCGCAAGGACCACCAGCTAGGGTGCCACAAAGGGTGCCCATTGTGAGAGCAGCAAGGCCATCAAATGCGTCGGTCGCCAGGCCACAACCACAACCACAAGCTGCAGCACAGAGGCCCAAGGCGGATGAACCAACGAAGATCCTTCAAGTGGAGGTGGTGTGCATGGCCGACAGCCCGCGTGACCGCAAAGATGATGATGATGCGGAGGCGCTGCCACCAGTTGAAGAAAGCGTTAAGCAGACTGTGGCCAAGATTCAGAAGAGTCAACATCATTATACACAACTCTTTGGACGCCTCACATCCATGCTGCAGACATTGAATAGACGATATGAAGGCACAGAGGCAGAACCAGAGCCCGAGTTGGTGGAAGATGATGAAGAAGAAGGAACTATGGTTATAGATCTTGACGACACGCCACCACCGCCAGCAAAGCGTCCTCGTCAAATGTCCAGCAGCTCGTCGGAGTCGCATCCATCGTCGACTGAGGCAGATAACACTGCAAAGCTATCACACTATCCGCAACGTGTGGAACAGGAGGATGGCAACTCCTGCTATGTACTCGGACCTAATGGTACCACAATCACTGCCCAGGAATACGGACAGGTATTCTGGACAAATGCTCCAGTGGCGACACGCTGCCTCCTTGGCGCCGTCTTCACCAGCGATGAGTTGGCCACGCATACCCTGACCGGCAAGCCGTCTCCCGCCTTCTATGGTCGCGAGCGACCTGCCAAGAAGATGCTCGATCAGGGACGCGTCGATGATATCATTGTGAGTGTACGCAATCGCACCGGCGGCAAGGAACGACACATCAGAGCAACCATTACAACCAAGTGCGCCGACACAGCCAAGAAGTACAAGCGTCGTGCCAAGAAGGCCCAGCAGATCAACAACAATTCTCCAGACAACGAAGATCAGCAACAACAACAACAACAACAGCAACATTCATAACCGAGGCAGATACGATCTGGCTGCAATCTTCCACAAATTAGTTTTTAGTAATCCAATTTTAGATCTATAAGCGATAACTGTGACTTCCTTTTTGCAAATATAATGCTGCTCCCACTTAAAGCAATATTTTATTCATAGTCTTGCATGCCGGGACTTTAGGTATAATAATAGGCTCTAACGATTCTCTATGGCTGCTTGGAGCGATCACTGTTTCTTGCAGGGCTTGGGCGGTTGCCAGGCCTCCACCTTGGGAGGTGTTGTGCTGTACGGCATGTAGGCCTCTGAAAGTTGCAGATGGGAATAGTAAGTCGTAGGATCTATGAAGAAATCTCAACTGAGCTCACCCTTAGTGCCGGAAAGGTTCTCACTGTGATCCGCAATCCATTTGTATTTGGGTCGGCAGCCATCGCGAATGGGAGGCAGATCCGTCTGCAAAAATGTTAAATGTAGTTAGTTTAGTGAAATTTTGACTGAGGAAACTCCTTCGTCACCTTGTAGTGCATCCAGCCGTACCACTCGGCGGGAATCTGTGATCCATCGTAGTCCATGTTCACATGGGGCGTATATTCGACCCAGCGATTGCGTCCATAGAAGTAATAGGGATTCTCGAAGTACTTGTTACCGTACTTGTCGATGCCGACGAGGGTGCCGGTCTTCAGATCATCGTTTCTGTTTATGTACGCGAACAATCATAATTAGAATTTTTGCAACTTATATAAGATGCTTTCGTTTTGGTATTTTGGCTCACCTGTATAGCTTCAAGTAGGCCTGCTTAAGGCCCCCAGCCTCGCGTATGGCCTGGAACAGCCTGCCCAGGCGATTGATACCCAAGTATTTCGCCATTCTGGAAATTGGCATGTTGAAAATTTAATAATAATTTTGTCTGTTTTAGTTTTAGTTTTATCAACTTACGTACGAAGCAATTTGAGTGTTGCCACTTACTAAAAATCCAGATGTGTTATGATTGTGCTACCAGGGCTACTTTGCGCACCAGGGCTGCGCGGTGTTAGTAAACGGTAAACAGCGCTGTGATGCAACCCTGCGTGTTCACATCTGTTCGCCGATTTTGTCTTTTCGTGAATCATTTTGCTGGATAAAAAGCCGAAGTTGAGTGTAGAAAATTGAGAATAAAAACACTAGAAATTATGGCCAAAAACACTTCAAGTAATGCATTTCGTAAAATCGATGTCGATCAATACAATGAGGACAATTTCCGGGAGGATGATGGTGTCGACAGCTCTGCCGCCGGGCCAGACGAAAATGAAATTACATCGCTGCTGACAAAAGGAAAGAGTGTCGAGGCGCTGCTCAGTGCACTCCAGAATGCCCCGTTACGCTGCAAGAACCAGCACGTCAAGGTAGGCGAATGCGTCAGCCACCCGTTGAATTCCAATCAGGCAATCCAAACTAATCAAATCATATTGTTTTCCCCTGCAGGACAACGCCCTGAATATTACACTACGTGTGCTGTTATCAATCAAATCGACGCAAATGGATCAGGCTATCGATTCGGTGGAACAGAACGATCTTATCGATGTGCTCATGAAATATATCTATCGTGGTTTCGAAATACCCTCCGAGGGCTCCAGCGGGCATCTGCTGCAGTGGCACGAGAAGGCATTCGCCAAAGGCGGCGTCGGCTGCATTGTCCGTGTGCTGTCCGACACGAACCGTGCCTAGAAACCCGATAAAAGCAATGGATTTATAGAAATACATATTAAGGTCATGAATGTTGTAGACTGGAATGGACTATCTTACTTGAGAACCGAACCCGATAGATCAACAACAGAGCCACAAATGCCCGAAATGGTGTTGTTGTCAGAGCCCTAGTTTGATTTTGCCGCACTTACAAAATGACAAAGTTTTCCAAATTAGATTTTAACTCGTAATCAAGTATTAAAGTTTTTATTACAAAATTCCCTGCCGTTTATACTATACTATTATTCATTGGCGAGAGAAAGGGAAACATAAAACAACAGATGATCTATTAACTATTGTTATCTATGATCAGATAACCACATTCTACATTCCATTTAAAATCCCAAACACCCTCATGGACTATTGACATAGAGTTCTCTATCGATCGATCACTTGATATTTATGTAATCAACCGTTTCTCATTTTATTTGACTATTCAAAAATGTAATAAGTGCTTCAATTAACTTAAAACAAAACCAATCACGATGAGGCATCATTAACTAAGAAGAGGCCCCAACTCACATGCAAAATGGTATAAATGAAGTAATAGAAATGCTGGGGGATTTGCAGGTCGAAAAGTGATTATGAATCTTCGAAATGCAGCGGATACAACGAAAGGATAGTTTTTTTTTTTCTTTTTTGTTTTAAATATGTTATGTACTTAAAGCTATTATAATGTGGTCTGCTTTAGCCTGTTTTTTTTGACAAATTGGATACTAATTTTAATTCGGAAACATTCAACAAAGCGGCGAATTTCTGTTTTCGAAAGTTATTGAGGTTGTCTGCAATAAATAGTGTGTGTGATATATGCTGCGTTTGCTGACTAAGTTCTTGCGGATAGTAGTAGTATGTCCGAAACAGGCTCCAAATATCTTAACTGTTCACATCTACCACATGTGAGTCTCGCGTATTTCGCTGATAATGTGATTTGCACGAGTGAGCGCCTGCAAAGGTAGACATACGTTAGATATAGATAAGGATTATATATTCTGTAGTTCAAACGCACCTTCAACATATCTGCCGCCTCTTTTCGGCGCACCGCAATGTGATCGGACTCATTCAGTAGCGTCTCGGCCTTGTCCGACTTGTACAGATGTGTGACGAGCTCACTCTGCAAGTTATCCTTAACGTAGTTAACCAAGAAATGCATTATTGCCTTTGGTACTGAGTCTTGTATGGATTTGCGTACTATATAGAAATACGATTTGATCAGACGCTCTGAGGGATAAGAGATAAAAAGAGAGATTAATTCGCATTCAAATAATTTACACAGCATCGTACCAATGACATCGCAATCCTTTTGCTCCTTGTCGGTCAAGCGACGCGGATTGTGCAGTGCCGGCACATCGGGCAGCAGATTGACAGGCTTCAGTGGATTAACCGGCAAATTGTTATGCACTGGCGTATTGCTGGCCGAGTTCTCAACGCTGTCGTGACGGGCGGGTGGTAGAATATTCGATAACCAGGAGCCAGAGGAGTTCTCTCCAATATGATTCTATAAAACAAAAGAAAACTGTTAGAGTCTATGTGGCATTTTATGATAACGATCTCTTGTTTGCTGGGAATATGTCCACGGTTCACTACGCTTTTACCAACATTCGCGGGTTAACAATAAACAGATGAATGTGAATCAAATGAAGGACTCATTAAAAATAACAGAAGGGAAAAAGCAGACACAGCTCCGCTTACCCTGGACAAAAGAAGCCCATAAAATGTTGAAGTCTAAGAAAGTAAAAGTTAGATTTAATTACTGAATACTGTTTTCTCTAGTGAGACTACTTGGAATCAATAGTACGATAATGGAACACAATTGTTGCCCAGCTTTTTGGCAGTCCCATCAATTACCCAACTATTGGTAATTAGGTCACACCCATAAATTGCTTTTAAAGGTTCTCATTACCTGCTCATGTATATCGTTTTGTTGTTGCTGCTGCTGCTGTTGTTGTTGTTGTTGCTGCTGCTGTTGTTGTTGCTGTTGCTGCTGTGGATGCGAATTCTGCGAAACCTGACTGTGTGACGAGACCTGTGGTGACATGTTGTTGCGTGGCGTGTTCGTGCGTCGCGGCTGCACGTAGGGATCGTTGTCTGTCTTGAGTAGGCTGGGCACCAGTGCGGCTTCCTTGTGGAAATCTGGATGCTTGGTATTAATGTAGGCCAGCTCAATGGCCACTATGTTCTCGACCATGACATTGGTCGCTGGCAGACGGCAGCGCAGCAGCTGTGTCACCACATCGACAATCTTCTCATGCAGCTTGGGGAAACTGTAAAGCAACAGAAGGCACTGTAAGGCAATTGATTGGGATATATCTTCACGTCAACTTACCGCAGCATCTCCTGTTGCACCTCGTTGCCGCAATGCTGCACAATGCGTTGCATTTCCTCGTGTATCAGTTCAACGCAGCGCAGCGATGGCTCCTCCAGGCGACGAATCTGTCGCTTTACCAGCAGCTCAAAAGACACCTCCGGCACAAAGAGTGCTGGCCTAGGACCTGTGGCATTTCTAATAGCCGTCAGGATGTCCATTTTAGTCAATCCGGCCAGCGGGTGTATGGAGTCCAGTGTGCGACCAAAGATCTCGTGGAATATGTAACACAATCTAGCACCGCCGCACAGCTCTGTGGTCTCGATATTACGCGCCGTACCCTCAATCGTGGAGCAGTACGCACTGGAGAACTTCGTGATGATGTGCAGCAGCGTTTGGCTCTTGTCCGAAACATCCTCGCCGTAGGAGTTGAGTAGCGATTGGAATTGCGTGGACATGATATTCACACGGGTCTAACAAAATCAATAGAATCCTTGTATTAATCCATTCCATAAGGAAGGAATACTCGCACTTACCTTTAGATCTGGTAGACAGTCACGTATATGGTGCATCAGCAGGCGATTCAGCGTCTTGGCCAGATACGGAGTGCCATTGCGTGTTGCCAGCGTGGGATATTTGCGTTGCAAGTACGCTGCCTCATCCTTCATTTGATCATCGATGTGCTTCTTATCGATGATGTCCTGTTGCGAGCGATTTACCACACCAATAATGCCCAGCTTGACGGGTATAACCCTTCCACACAGTATATCAATGGCATCAGTGCCCGCATCCATGAGATCCAGCTTAGTGACCACGGCCAGTGTGCGTCGGCCATCGGGATCC
Organism: Zaprionus kolodkinae; assembly: GCA_018901885.1. Taxonomy (NCBI): domain Eukaryota; kingdom Metazoa; phylum Arthropoda; class Insecta; order Diptera; family Drosophilidae; genus Zaprionus; species Zaprionus kolodkinae. Next base: position 363,016 of record JAEIFM010000059.1, read on the forward strand.
ACATCCTTGGCCAGTTTCAGTGCCTCACTGGTGGCCATGTCCGTGTTGGCAGCCGTCACAGCCAAAATAATCGAATTGGGATTCTCGATATATTTAATGACCAGATCTTTGATTTGCATTTCAATATCTTCGGGTTGATCACCCACTGGCACCTTGGTTATGCCCGGCAGATCCACCAGCGTCAGGTTGACGACACGCGTCGAGAATATCTTCAGATTGATAGGCTCCGGGCAGATGCCCTTGTTGTTGCCCGCTACACGTTCCGTTTCATTGTCAATCTCGGCACGGATGTCATTAAAATCCGTAAAGCATTTCCTCGTGTGTAGAAAACGTCCCCATTCTTCCGCATTAACGGTGCCTGATAGAGGAGAAGAGAGTGAGTGGGGTCAAGTGTAATTCGTATGCAATTCTAGGTTCGTCTTACCATTCTCGGCCGAACGATGCTCGCGATCCTCGAGCGGACAGTGAATCAGCTGCAGCACCAGCGGTCTTCGTGTCACGATTCCCGTGCCTCGTGGCAGAAACGAACGTCCAACGATGCTCTCGATTACTGAACTTTTGCCAGAGCTCTGCATTTGCAATGACAAACAAATTTACAATTTCACATGGCACACATGACGCTTAATCAGTGCAACAACCTACTGGAAACCCACCCCGATTAACGCACTTATGATATTTCCTTATCTGTAATCTGAAAAGGCAAAGCACTTGACTCGATGCGACGCGACATTTAGCTGAAGTTGGGAAACTGAGGTTAGGTGAAAACGAGAGTCTGATTTCATGTTCATCTTTGAGTCACCAACAGGCACGAACGGAAGTAAATTGTCAAGATCAGGCTATGATTCACATTTCAGAGAATACATCAAGGATAAGTAAAAGTTATATATAAATGGAGTCTATCACTTTCAATAGGAATTCATATACGACACGTGAGCTGGAAGAGATCTCAGCTGGGGTTGCTCCGTCACCTGCCACGCCTCCGCTACGCAGCCCCTCGCCAAGTGCAACGAATCACTGCCTGCTTTAGTAAACAATTTATATTTAGCAATTAAGCTTAAAGTGCAGCTTTTATGCGCTAATCACAACAAGTCACAACATGCAGCTCCCCCCCCTGGAGAGAGTGTGTATGTGTGTGTGTGTGTGCCCGTGATGAATGTGTCTGTGTTTTGTGTATTCCGCATTGGAATGTGTCACAGCAGCTGCTTTTGCTGTGTGTTATGTGTATCGATTTTTCATAGCGGGGCGCGTCGAGGGCAGCTGCCGTTGCATTAAATTATATAAACACAATTGTGGAATTATTAAAGAGAGCGAGAGACAGATACGCGTCGAGGCGCGATTGATAAAAAAACAATTATTAACATGTACGTGCCGGCTTCGGCATCAGCCAGTCGGCCAGTTATATAATGAAACTATGTCATATTCCCCGCGAGGTATGCGTGCAATTTTTCCAACGGCCGACTCTATCCGGGTCTGCAGTTCCATTTTTGGCCAAATGATTGCTTGCCAAAAATTCGGTTCCCATTTGCTTACCTGACTGCCGAGTACAACAATTTGCGGTAATTGTATTGAGTCAGAGCCGACCGTGTTGAAGACATCTTGTAATTTGTTGATAACTGGAATTAAAGCTTCCATTTCTCTGGCAGCTGGGCTAATAAGTACGCAACTAACACTCTCACACTCGCGCTCGCTAACAATTATTTGGACTTTAGTTGAAAGTATTTAAATACTTTTAATTTACATTAATACTTTCTGCTTTGTTGCGTTTCTTTTGGTTGACGCGAGTGTGTGGGGTAGAACTATTTTTTGCAAATTTTGACAGGGCTGCAAGCAGCCACAACGTGTTGCCAGATCGATGGAAATAGCTTTTGAACGAATGGTATCGACAAATGTGCAGCTGGCAACCCTTTGGCTGCCAATTGTCAAAGGCAAATAATGTTAGCAAATATTAAATAAACTAATTAAATACACAATATTTTATAGTTGGCTACCTATATGTGAATTTAAAATAAAATTTAAACTTCAGAACAAACCATTGGCATTATTTTTTAAAAACAGGCGCAATACTCAACTGTTATCGATAGCTCGATAGTAATTGACAGCCCGCGTTGTGAAATCATTTGAAATCTTATCTTTCTTATCTTTTTTTATAAAAATAGTTTGGGCTGATGAAATCCCAGCTTTGGCCAATTCAATTTAGGTAGATTTTAAATGCATTCGAATCATTTGCCTTCCCCCCTCCACGCTATTGTTTGTTAACTCCTTTAATGGGCAATAAACCAATTGGTTGGGCCTGGGAATTGAATTCGAAATAGCCACAACCACAAAGACATCCGCTGAAGCCTCAATGTTCGATTGAAAAATTTAACAAAGTGGCAGCCAACAATAGATTGCTCTATTCTACGCTCCTCCTCTCTCTCTACCTCTCCAGCTGCTCATGCTCCAGCAACCCTCTTACGAGTATACTCGATAGTCTCGGTACTTATACGTTTTTCGCTTTTATGGATTTTATCCCATTCTTTTTTTCGGGCTTAGCTTGACAAACAAAATGTGTGCAATGCTACGAGTGTGTGTGTGTGTGTGTGTGTGTGTGTGCGGGGTTCTTTGTGCAAACTTAATGATATGGGCCCGACTGAAGCTACTACCATGTCGTTGTCCATGTCCGTGTCCGATACTCGTGCACACACCACAATTCCGAGTTCTGGGCCCTGCATTGTCGGTGCCATCTCTCAATATATTCCACTTTGGCTTTAGATAAAAACTGTAGAGCCGGGGGCAGAGGCCGGAAGGGGGAGGGGGGGCTTAGTGGGGGGACAGGGCAACAGCCAAGTGGTCAGAGACATCGAGAAGGGTACACAACGAGCAAATAGAAAATAGAAAATGGAAAAGGGACAATCGAGCTCGCCGCTCGCCTCAAGTGCCTCAGATTTGCATGTGTACCGAGTGGGCCGAAGTGGGCGTGGCTCCATTTAGTTTGCTACACGAATTGGCTGTGTGAGGGAGAAGGAGCTAAGAGACTCATCTGTCCTTCTTATCGTTGTATATCAATGGCCAAGGATGCTTGTCGCCCTTCTCCTTCTCGCAGTGCAGTTAAAATTTGATAATGGCCCAAATTGACTGGAATATTCAATGCGAATGCGAATACGAATACAAATGCGAATGCGACATTCATTCAGCTTATTCGATAACCGTTCGCACAGTTAACTCCTTTGTTACCCAAATCTGTATTAATTCAAGGCCGAAATTTCATTAGCTGCAGACGTACATATAACGTTGTAATAAGCAGGGTAGCATTGTGTGCTATATAGTCGCCTGACTGAGCTTTAGGTGTGATTGATTATCAATGCGAGCAATCGAGCTTAAAGCTTTACAATGCGCTTACAATGTCACGTTGACCCAAGTCGAAAATTATTGTGTAGGAATTACGCGTCATTCAAAGAAATAATGAATAAGTATGATAATAAAAAGCTGATTCTTTGAATTCGCAGAAGCTTTTATAGCTTGACATTTAGTTAGTATATACTTTTTGAATATATGTATCTATATAATCCATATTTTTCACAGTTAAAATAGCCTAGTTGCAGTTTAAATCAGTTATTAAGATATTCAGGGCTTTCTAGAAATTGATTTTTCAACTTAAGCCTTAAATTGAATTATGTAAGTGAATTAAATAAAATTAAACCAAATATTCACAACAAATAAGTATAAAAATCAAAATTAAACTTTATTTTCTGCATATATTTATACTTATTTACATATTGTCTAAACCTTTCCATCTGTGTATGGTTTAAAATAGATTTTTCAAACAAAATAGTTGAATTGATTAAAATAAAATAAAATATTTATATCATATAAGTGAACTGATCAAACTTAACCTCAATTTGCTATATATAGTTTAACCTATTTAAATATTTTTGATACCTATACCGCTGCTTATGATTTATATTTTGTTAATTGATTAAAATTAAACAAAATATCTATATCAAATAAGTGATCGAACCTAACCTCAATTTTCTATATATAGTTATACCTTTTTAAATATTTTTTATATCGATACTTCTTCTGCTTATGATTTGTAATTGTTTTGAGCTTTAATAAACTTGAACCAAAAGCGCCTTCATTAAAAGTTCTAACAACTTGCTTAAGCTGACTTAAAGCTACCAATTAGCGATTGTCGGACCAAACAGACAAATACGCACGCACACACGCACAGCCTGACACACACACACACACACACTTACCCACACTCGCTCACTCTGGTCACATTGAAATGCGCCCTCAAATTGACATTGTTCGGGCAAGTTTCGTGTTTGCGTTGACAACTTGCCGAAATGTGCGCGAGTGGGGGAGGGGGGAACTTGCGACTTTTGACAGTTATTGCCCAGAACAGGCGCCACTCTCTCTCTTTCTCTCTCTCTCTCTCTCTCCCCCCTCTGTAGGTGACTGAATATTAATTTGATAATTTTACGCTCGAATGCAAATTTCGGTGTCGAGTCTTTTGCTTCCTAATTGACTGACGAATATTTTAAATATGAATTTCAAATGAACTGCAGCAGCTGTCTCTCTCTCTCTCTCTCTCACACGCTTTTCCCAACAATTATTGTATAATTAAGAATAGCACAAGTCGCGTGAATTTGTAGCTGAAAACTCAGTCGTGGCGTAATGCATTAATCATTCGCAAGTAATTTCTGCGGATTTGCATGCATTGCAGAATGCGATAATTTTCATCCATCATTTTCAAGTGTTTCCGCAGGATTATAATAGTCAGACAAGCGGACAAGGAGACAGATAGACACACAGTAATAGATGGGAAGAGAGAGAGAGAGAGAGAGAGAGGGGGGCAGAGCATACTGAGCCTGAGCCAAGCTAAGCTGCTTCTACGCTGCATCTGCTTGTTGCCAGCTAAAGAGCCTAGCGCAGTGGCTTAGGCAGAAAGGGGTTGATGAGGGTCATCAACTCGAAATAATGGAGTTTTATATGTATATTATTTGTTTATATATATAAATACAAATTAAAAGCTGACATTACCTTTTACGAAAAATTGCCAAAATTATGTTTTTTTTTTCTGCTTGCAAACAGTGTGACCATTTTTACTGTTGTTATTAAAAAATTATTGGCCTCACAGAAAAATTATAAGTTGTGAAAAGTTTAAATTATAAACGAACAATTTAAATTTTATTTCCCTATTTTATTTCTTATGCGAACAAATTTATAATACAAATTTGTTTATTAAATTGTTATTACAATAAAGTTTGGTTCTTGTATTTTTATTAAAAAAACTATAAGATTTTAGTACAATTTTCTTATTGGACCTGTACTCCTAATACTCATGTATTATAATCACTCACACTTGTGTAATATTACAAATTCTTTACAAATAAACTGTTCCATTTTAAAACAAAAACAAAAATGTTTCTTATTGATTTTAGTAAAATGCTTGAGTTTAATTTTTATTAATTTAAGAGTTTAATATTTGTTCTTATTGTTTTTAGAGATATATTTAAATAGTTATATATATTTTTAAGAAATAAAAATGATTAATCAATTTTCTTTTTAGATCAAGTAGGTAGTTTTTTTTTATGTCTTGTGGAGAAACACAATAAATTTGGCATATATGTATGTAAATCCCCTTAGTCCATTTGCTGCCTACGCCACTGTGCACTCCTAGTGTGCGTGTGTGTGTGTGCTGTACGCTCATTATCCTACGTCGTCGTCGTCAATTATTCTTGTACTACAGCACTTGTCGAGACACTGTGCAGCAGCTCTGCTGCTCTTGCATTTAGTTGATGAGCTCGCCAGGCGCTACCCCCCCCTCTCACTCCTTCTGTGACTCCCTTAACCAGCCCCTCCCCTCCTGCCCTGCCCTGCCATGTTGCGCGTGATTTATGTAGCATGCATTGCTCATTTTCTTGGCTCTTTTGTAGGACCAAGGCAAGTTGATCAATGGCAACAGCCATGGCAGCCGATAACCTACATCCCTGGGCCGCCTCCCTGCCAGTTTGCTGCAATTACGCATTTATATTACATATACGCCTGGCAAGCCGGCTAGGTCCTACGTTTGATTGTGCCCGCCTCGCTTCATCCGACCACAAACTGCAGTGCAATAATGAACTTTGATTTTGGCCCGAAACTTCTCGCTCGTTCTGCCTCCTTCTCTGCCCTCTCATCCTCTCTTCCTGTCGACAATCGTGTCCTTTTGGTAATGATTGTTGCTGCACAGTTGCACCGAGTCATGTGAAATGGCGAAATTCCAATTGGAGAACTTGAGATGATTGATGGCAGTGAAAGAAGTTGCAAAACAAAAGTAGGCAAGGGTTCTGTGTGAGTGAGTGTGGCATTCTTCTCGAGTTACATACATATATGTAGGTAGATTTCAACTCTACATATTGCTGAAGTTTTCACAACAGATCAGCTGCGCATATTATTATTCTTAATTAAACGAAACTCTAATATTATCAGCAAGATCTAAGGCTGAACAACAGCAAAGAAGCGAAAAAAAAAAAAACATGAGAGTGCAAAGTTTGAGCTCTTCCACTTTATCGCATAACACTTTCCACTCTAACCCACACACACTCCCGACTATTTTTTTCTATCTCTCAACACACTCACTCAATAATTTTATGCTTGCTTTTCTGCCTGCCTGCCTGCTGATTTTTCGATGACAACTCATTCTCATTCTTTAACTCTTTGAAATACACCACCACGCAGCATATGTGGATCAGTTAGACAAATTAAAAGTTATTTCAATTAAAAATAATATAAATAAAGCAGATACACATAATGTTACCCGGTGATAATTTTCTGTGATTAATTGTTTCCCTGTGTGTCGATCAAAAATTGTGAACTTTGAGTGTATAAGCAACGAAATAGTGTAACTTATCATTATATATTATCTATGTATGTATAGTACAGAAAAATCAGTAAGCTCTGCTGCTGAGTAGATCGAACAGCATAGGAGCATTGCGAAAGACCGAGATCGGGAACGGGATTTATGGTATGGTAAGTGTGCAGATTATTATTTTATTTTTTTTTAGCATTGTTCGTGTGACACTTCGCTCTCTAATCCTAACTTACTCTCGGCATGTATCGCTCATGTAAGTTCAGTTTTTACATACTCTCACTCTCAGTGAACTGAGGAATGATTTTTGTTCTGTCTACCTGCTGCATTTGCTGCGAACCTGGTGTTATCTGGTTTCGGTATTCGTGTACTCTCTCTCTGTCTTTCTTTTTTTTCGTCTCTCCTGCTGTGCATGCAAAAAATACACTACCACGCAGCATATTAGAATCAGTTAGGCAAATTGATGCGCGTGCTTATATTATTTTTATTTTTGTTGGCATAAATATATATGATATAAACGATCATTTCGATATAATTACATAATATATATTGTAATAATATAATATCAAATTAAAATCACATTCTAAAAAATTAAAATACTTTTTTCAACCCTCTTTTATTGGCAAGCTCAGCCGTACTTAACGCCCTATAAAACATTTCGCACACTATTCAATTTATGGCAATTACCCAACACTGTCTAAGTAAAATATTTGGCTATAAATGGAAGTCGAAGAGGTACCCAGAGGAGGAGGACAACTTGGCAGTTGGCTGCGGCTCGCTGTGGCAAAAAGTTGCTGTAAATTGTGCAGATGTTGGCAGCGACAACCTCGCAATTGGCCATTAATTAGGCCAAAAGAAGACACGCCCAGAAAGGGCGGGGAGGAGGGACGGCCGGAGAAGAGACTGTTGCAAACAGATGGTGAAAATTATCACACATGTTGCCAGCGTGTTGAGCTCCTTATGTCTAATTGGATTTTCAGCTAAGCTCGAGGAATCCTTCTCCTTCTCCCCCTCCCTCTCTCTTCTCTCCCACACTGCTGTAGGGTATTATGAAGCCGTGATAACCACAGCGACAAATTCAAGTGTAAATTTCACTTGAACTGATAATTTCACTCAATTTGTGCGCGCTGATGAGCAAAGTTTTCCCATTTGCATGCGACTACGTGTGCGCCCACCAACAGCCACGCCCCCGTCGACTGAGGTTTTTTTTCCCCCCATTTTCCGTTTTCCATCTGCCTCGTCTTCATCTTTCTCTTTCGGTTTGAAGGTGCCAATTAGGGATTTCCGCCTCAATTACTTTTCGTGAGCACACGAAAAACCCAAGTTTTGTATGATTTTCGCATGACAAACTTGCAACTTGCCACGCCCTCCGCCCGCCCAGCTCGGCGCTGAGTGCCGCTTCCTTTGGCAGAGTATTTACTTCCTTCCCAAAATGTAATTGGAACAGCGAACACAAAAAAAAAAAAAAAAATAGAATGAAGAAAACTTTCTGCTGCGTGCTAAAAAATTCGTTTGCATTTTCCATACTTCATCAGAGAGCAGGCAGAGAAAGCGATAGCGAGAGTGAGAGAGAGTGACAGAGAGGGGGAGAGAGAGAGCGAGATAGTGAGAGCGAAGTGGTAAAATAGTTTTCGCGATTTTCGCCTCGCGGCAAGCTGAAAACTGCCGCATACTTTGGCGCAATCAAAGGGAAACGCGTGTTGTAGTACTCAAGACATTGGCAAAAGTTGAGTTGCCTGGAGGCAGCTCGACTTAACCCAAGTTGGGGAAATTCTCAGGTAAAATACTATGATCCATATGCAAAGAATGTGTGTTGATCTAGAGCATATATAAAGATTATATAATTTTGAAATTTAATGATAACCTCGTACACATGATTATGTTAAAACCACTAAATTCACGCTATAGAAAATTTAGAGAAAACACTTTTTCATAAAAATTAAATTAAACATACCGCGTGAAAATCTGATAATTTTTAAGAAAGTTATATTGGGTGGAAAGTGAAATCGAAGTAAATGCATGTCTTATTTTAAGTGTACCTGATTTTAAACACTTGTTAAGTACTAATTTTGAATTTAATTTAATTTAATTTAATTTTGAAAAAACAAATTTCTGAAAATTTCTGAATTTTCTTACCAACTTCGCCAAAAAATCATAAAATTTTAATTTGAATATAATGCCACTTTTTAAATGTTGTAGTAATAAGACTTGAACAAAATGTCATTCCGCTCGAAAATCACGTGATTTTTAACAAAGTTATGATTGGTGGAATGTGAGGGTGGAAGCCCCATTGAGTGTAACACATGTCTGAAATTAAGTCGACTTTGACACGATAATCGGCCAAAAATTTAATATCGTTTAAAACGTATTTAAACACTTGTTTAGTACTAATTTTGACTAGCGCAATCAATTAAAATTAAAAACTCTCGATTTAAAATTTTGAAAATTTTTTTTTTTGTAAAATGACAAGGGACCCTTACCAACTTTGCCAAAAAATCAAATAAATGTTATCTCAATTTTACTCTACTTTTTAAATGTGAAATTACTAAGGGTATCAAAACATAAACAAAATGCCGTCCCGCTTTAAAATCGATTGATTTATAAAAAAGTTATGGCGGGTGCAAATCAGTCTAGAACCCCTGTCGAGGTTCACACATGTCAAATTTTTAGGTGACTTCGGCATGATTTTTGGCCAAAAATTAAACATTCTCTAAAATCAATTTAAACACTTGTTTAGTACTAATTTTGACCTCCGCAATTGATTAAAATTAAAAACTGGCGATTTAAAATTTTGAAAAAAAAATTTTTTTCTGTAAAATTATAGGGGGTACCCTTACAAATATCACAAAAGTTCGAAAATTTCCAAAACTTCTACATTAAATTTTTTTAAATGTGGGATTATTAAGGGTATCAAAACATAATCAAAATTTCATTCCGCGTGAAAATCACATAATTTTTAAGAAAGTTATAATAGGTAGAATGTGAGGGTGGAAGCCCTACTGAGGATGTCACATGTCTAAATTTAGGCGAAATTAAATAAAATTTTTTCCAAAAGTAATGCAAATATCACCGCATAACACTATCCCCCCTAATCCACGCACACTCCCGACTATTTTATCTATTTCTTCACACACTCTCTCAATAATTTTATGCATGCTTTTCTGCCTGCCTGCCTGCCTGCTGATTTTTCGATGACGACTCATTCTCATTCTTCACCTGTTCGAAATACACCACCACGCCGCATATGTGGATCTGTTAAACAAACTTAAAGGTTTTTAAATTAAAAATATAATCAATAATAATCAAGCAGAGACACATAATATTACCCGGTGATAATTTTCTGTGATTAATTGTTTCGCTGTGTGTCGATCAAAAATTGTGTTCTTTGAGTGTATAAGCAACGAAATAGTGTAACTTATTATTATGTATTAAATATGTATGTATAGTACAGCAAAATCAGTAAGCTCTGGTGCTAAGTAGAGCGAACAGCATAGGAACAGTGCGAAAGATCGAGAGCGGGAGAGGGACTTATGGCATGTGGAATATATCGGCAGGAAGGTAAGTGCGTTTTACTGATTTGTTTTTATCGCCTGGAACTTTGCTTTCGTGTGGATTTTACGCTCACGTGAGTTTCGTTCTTATATACTCTCACTCTCAGTGAACTGACTAATGATATTTGTTCTGTCTGCCTGCTGCATTTGCTGCGAGCCTGGAGTTATTTCGTGTTTGTAATCGCTTACTCTCGCTCTCTTTTTTTTTCTTTTTTATATCTCCTGCTGCGCATGCATATAATACACTACCACGCAGCATACTAGAATCAGTTAAGCAATTTGGTATTAATATATATGAAATGTATGTAACATATCTAAGGATGTCAAGATAGAAGCAAAATGTCATTCCGCTCGAAAATTATGTGATTTTTACCAAAGTGAGGGTGGAAGCCCTACTGAGTGTGACACATGTCTTAAAGTTTGATCGACTTTGACACGATTTTTAGACAAAAACTAAATATGGATTAAAACTAACTTAAGCACTTGTTTAGTACTAATTTTGACTAGCGCAATCAATTGAAATTAAAAACTCGCGATTTAAAATTTGGAAAAAAAAATTTTTCTGAAAAATTACAAGGACCCTTCCCTAAAACTTGAAAAAACCGAAAATTTGCAATGGTTTAAAGTTAGCATTATTGAAATGCAGAATTATTAATGGTATCGAAACATAAACAAAATGCCATTCCACTTGAAAATCACTTGATTTTTACCAAAGTTATGATAGGTGGAAGATAAGGGTACAAGTCCTGTAGAGAGTGTTACATGTCTAATTTTTTTACCACTTCGACATGATTTTTGGTCAAAATTTAAGTATCGACAAAAACCATTTTAAACACTTGTTTAGTACTAATTTTGCCCTCCGCTATCGATTAAAAGTCAAAGCTCGCGATTTAAAATTTTGAAAATAAAATTTTCTGAAAAATGAAAAGGGGGGACCCTTACCTTCAAAGCGTTTACATATCAAAAAAAAAATCATAAGCTCTATATAGGTATTTTTGAAATGCAGAATGACGAGGATTGTCAAGACATTAACAAAATGTCATTCCATTGAAAAATCGCTTGATTTTTACCAATGTTATGATGGCTTGAATATATGGGTACAAGTCCTGTAGAGAGTGTTACATGTCTAATTTTTTTACCACTCCGACATGATTTTTGGTCAAAAATTAGGTATCGTCCAAAATCGATTTAAACACTTGTTTAGTACTAATTTTGATCTCCGCTATCGATTAAAAGTTAAAGCTCGTAATTTAAAATGTTGACAAAAAAAAATGTTTCTGAAAAATTACAAAGGGGACCCTTACCATCAAAACGACGATTAAAATTAAAAACTCGCGATTGAAAATTTTAATGAACTGAGTGGCATTCTTCCAAGCTGACATCAAATAAATTAGACGAATAATAATTATATATGAAGGTGTATACTTTTCCGCTGACAAAAATATGTTTTATTGCATACATTTATATTAAATTGGTTGCACAATTCTATGTGGATATTATATGCGACGATCATAAATATTTGTTGCATATTTTTAGACAGATTAGTAAAATAAGATATATATTTAATATATTGCATATATTCTCATAATACTTCTCGCCCCTTACTGATTTTGGCTGTATTTAAGCATATACAAGTCATCCAAAACGTGATAATATAATAAGATAGTTTGTCTAACTAAGAAATAAAACATTTTCCAGACAAAAATAACCGCAAAAGAGAGTAAAAGTATGGTTTCCTTTCAGATTTCGGTATATGTATTAACCTCGCAAAAAATGCAACAAAATGTTTATTAATTTGCGAAGGAGAGTGACAGTTTTGGCAGTCATTACATCAGCATTTCGGCTTTCTGGTTATCTGTGGGCCTTTCTTTCTTCACCATTTTTTTTTTTTTTTTTGGGTTCTTTACTCGTGTCATTCTCCTCCGCCTTTGGATGCCGGCAAAGCACTTAGGATTATTGCATTGCAGCGAATCGATGTGAACCGAATTGAATTATTTGCCAAAAGACGAGTAGAGAGAGGGAGAGAAAGGAGGAGAGAGAGGGAGAGAGAGAGGGAGAGAGAGGTGAGTAGGGGATTGCCACCCACATACGCTTAAGTGTAATTAAATTCGTCGTACTCCTCCGCCGGCTGCAGCTCATCTCATCTCGTTGTTGAGGTCGTCAAATGGATTGATTTATGATGATGCCGCTGATATTGGCTCTGCCCCCCTTCATCAGTTCCCCTAGGTCCTTAGGTTCCCCTGCCTTGGGCCTGACGAGGCATGACATAATAAATTGTCCTCGCCCTGCGTCCTATCGCAATGATGACGGGCACAACTCTCTCGCTCCTGCTTCTGCTCTTTCTCTTTCTCTATCTCCGTCTCTGTCTCTCACACATGACGCTTTTTCACTTGCAGCAGATTTGAAAATTAATTTGGAAAACTTTTCACTCTTGGCTCAGTCGCATATCACAGTGCGTTATTTATATTTATATTTATTATTTAATTTTCCTTTTGTTATGTACTTCTTCCGTTTTCGTTTGCTTTCCTTTTTGCGCTGCTTCGCTTTGCGCTTTTTACGCTTCACTGCTGTCGCTGTCGTTGCTGTTGGGTTTGCCTCCTTTAATACCCTGTACTAATATGTATTTGAAAAGGGATCTGCCCTCAGAACTCCCAATTGAGAAATTGAGGCTATAGACTGGAATAAAGACAACAGAGAATAATATACTAACTAACGTTAGTACTGCCGTTTAAAACTCAAGTTCTATAATATTTATATAATTATTTATTTTTATTATTTTATATATATTTTTTTTATCATCTTATACATTTATATATATATATATTTTTTTTATATATATATATATATATATTTGATTTTAAAAATGTATTATGAACCTACGCAAAAGTATTTAATTGCAACTCTATACGATAGATGTATGTTAGCTACGCAGGGTATCTGCCAGTCGAGCAGCCTCAGTAACTTGTCAGCTCAGCTCAGTTGTTTGCTGTGTTGACGGCAAAGTTTAATTTTTATTGTTGTTTGACTTTGTTAAATGATTTTTATTGCCTTCTTTCGTTTTGCCTGTTTGGACGAGGCAAAGGCGCAGAAGCCTTTGTAAGAATTTAATAAAACTGCTGTTGGCTGGCTCATTCCAGTTGACGGTTAGCCCGTTGCCCATTTTGTCCCAGTTTGTCCTGGCAGGGTGGGGGGCAAACAAATGCACAATGAGGACGCCGCACAAGCCAAACAATTTTCCAGAAACTCACCCACTGCTGGCCACTTATTGGCGGCCCAATGTGTTTCACTCTGGCTGTAACGCCTTGAGATATATGAGTGCCATTTGATTGTGTTCCACCCCTCTACCCCTCCACCCCTCCATCCCACCAAACCTCAAAGATGTCAAACGCAAAAAGAAGTCGAATTTTCCTCATAATTCATGCACCTGCCTGAACCATATACATACATTAGGCAGAGAGAGGGCTTAGGGTAGTATGGGGATACCAAGAATTGCGCAGAGGCTACGTAGCTGTAATCAAATTGTATTGGGTAATAAGTAAAAAAAAAAAAACACAACTTGGCCAAAAGCCACAACAAAGTAAACCAAGCCAATTTGTAACCGCGCAGTATGCACATTTTTCTTAGCCAGCAAATTCTGTTCCTGCTCCAGCTCCAGCTCCAGCTCCAGCTACGGCTCCTTCTCACGGCACAAGTCTAGAAACCACAATAAAGCGCCAGGTACTTGCTACTCGAGTGCTTGACGCTCTTCAAGCTGAAACTTTTCTATCGAAAGAGGTGAAAATTGAATTAAATTAAATTTTGCGTACTCCTCCACATCTCATGGTAACCACAAGCCATAAACATTTCCCAATGAATTATGAGCAGAATTTCGAAACTATCAATAGCGATGAGAAAGAATAGAATTAACTTTTAAAGAAATTAAGGAAAAGAGAACTCTCAAAATTGCTGGAACAGAAATCGTAGAATATAGATTCATTTTTTTTATTTTTATTTAAATTCCGCATTTTAAAACATTTTATGTATAATATTTTTACGGCCTTATCATCATGATGGCTCTGCCAATTGATGCCTCTGCCATAAGAATTATCCTTATACCTGCCCATCAGATTACTAAAATAACGATAAGTTAGCAAATATTTTAAATCTATGCAAAACTATGTGTATTTACCTGAACTGGCAGCCCCTATACCACCATCCACCAGTAAATAATTTGGCACAATTAATATCATTGTCTCGATCCTGACTTGCGAAATACATTCCAAACTGATTAATAAGTGAATCCCGAACTGTTCCGGTGCTGGGCCCCAATGTATGCAGCTTGTACAAATCGAGTTCGTCTCCGATGGCAAATGATTCGTAAACTCTATACTTAACTTCACCTTGCCAATCCTCAAGTATAACCAGTAATTCTTGTGGTTGATCATTGGTGATGGCGTGTATTTTGTCCAGACCCAAAACGAACTCCCCCCTCCAGTTGCCAAAGCCCAATTTGTAGTCAGCCCACATCCTGTAGAAGTCTACATTTCCATCCATTCGTCGCAAAATTATGGTCCATCCTTCGCTACCCCAATTATTTCTTTCGCAAGCTACCTTAAACGGTTGATCACTAAACTTGGGGATTAGAATTTCATAGATTCCATAGTAGTTGGAAGTGCCCATGGCTTCGGCACAGCTGCGACTATATCCTGGTCTTGGAGCTTCATCCGTAGTTGTCTTTGGATGTTTCTTTGTTGTTGTTTCTTCATGACTTCCATCCTTTCCTTCGGGTCGTAATAGTGCCGAAAGGATCTTTTTTAGATCTTCCTTGTGCTGACTTCCTAACGATTCTACATCCGTTTTTAATTGCTCCAATTGATCTCTTAATTCATTTATACTCTTTTTTGCTATTCTTTTCTTCAAACACACCTTCACAAAAAAAGTGATAAACAATTAAAAACTAAAGACTTAAGAAGCTTAAACGCAGAGAACTTACCTTCCTCTGTATGACCTAACCATGTCCTCTATATCTTCCTTCTCGCACACCTCTCTAATAAAGTTCAATTGAAATTTATAATAAATACTTTAGGGATTTTTCAACAGAACACTCACCTATCTCGGCTAGATGTAACGCAGAGCAGGAATAACGATATAATCATTAAAAAGTGGAAAACAAACTTGTCAACATTTTGGCGTTGTTTTAGAAATATGTATATATCGTATGTGCGAATCATCTCTATTTATAGCAGACCCAATTATTTCCATCTTAAGATCAATTTCACGGAAATAACGTAGGTCACATATGGTATAATGAGCGTATATTGATACGTATTATCCAGTCTTTCGGAACCGTCGCATATCTGGGGTGTTTTATTATATAATTTTCATATATATGATTAAAAACAAGTGGGTAAGGCTACAGTCGGGCGCCCGACAGTAAGATACCCTTCTCCCAATTTTCTAAATCCGTTTCAAAAGTGTAACCACTTTCATAGTTTCAAACAGAGACTTCTGCACAAATACTTCTACTACATATAGCTTACTCGCTCGCACTCACACAGCGACACGCGTAAAGAGTAAAGCGATACGACGCAACGTCGACGTCGGCGTCAACTGCTCAAAGCAGCGCGTCGGCTGCTGCCCGTACCGAGCATTTGTACTGAAAACGTTGAATTGAATAACTTCGGTGTTATTGGTCCGATGGGAATGTAATTTGGAGAATATGTTTGTATTGCATTCAGCTTTATACATACCAAAGCAGAGCATTATGGGTTTAATACTTTGCTTAATAATCGCAAATAACCGATTTGCGGGGGCGGTGGGCGTGTCATCAAACATTTGATATAAACTTGATCTGCCTATGGTTTATAGGAACCTTAATGCCAAATTTGGTATCTCTAGCTTTTTTAACAGCTGAGATCTGTTGTCTCATACAGACGGACAGACGGACAGATAGACGGACATGTCTCAATCGACTCGGCTAGTGATCCTGAGCAAGAATATATATACTTTATGGGGTCTGCCACGCCTCCTTATGCCTGTTACATACATTTTGCACAAAGTTAGTATACCCTTTTTTGAACATTTTCAATGGTCGAAGGGTATAAATATTATAGGTTTCTTTCCTTCTTCCTCTTCTTCTTCCTCTCTCTCACTCTCACTCTCACTCTCTGACCCGTTCTATTAGGAATATGGCTGATAAATGAAAGGGAAAGAGAGCTAAGTTGGCTGTACTTATGACTTTGGTATGCGATGTTTGCTTTGCAATTCGGAAAATTGATATATATTTTTGCCGAGCATTGTGTTCTTTGTTAGAAATAGCATATATTTCTTCTTGTATTTTTTGGGTCTTGTTTAGTTACTTCTGCCCTCTTCGTTTCTACACATTCGTAGTACATCACAATTGTATATTTGGATAGAGAAATAATAAATTATGCGTTTAATTTAATCATTATAATAATATTACTCTAGATATTTTTTTAGTCTGTGTTATAACACATTATATATAAATAAAGAATATGGAATGAACTCAAACCGATAAACCAAGCCAACCGGGTAATCGCGGTGTTTTCGGCCGTAACATCATGTAAGCTTTCCTCACCTTAGTACCACCGAATTTTTCCCACAAGACGCTTTTCTGATACTTTCCCATCAGATCACTGAAACACAAAACAAAAAAAATAATAAGCAATGATGTGCAAAGAAAAATGTAAAATACTTGTATGTATGTATACATAAGTTACCTTTCTTGACACTCATTAAACCATCCCGCAGATTCATATCTTTTTGCGCAATGACAAGTATAACAGTCATCGTTGTCTCGATCTATAGTTGAAAAAAACTTTCCACGATGATACCCGAGAGAATCCCCAGCAGTTCCGCTCCCGTTTCCCAGTGTATGCAGTTTGTACAGCTCCAACTCGTCTCCGATTGCAAATGCGTCATAGTATTCATATCTTACCTGTCCGTCAGTATCCTCTAGCAGGATTAATAATTCCTGTGGTTCATCTTGAGTTATGGCGTGTATTTTGTCCAACCCCAGAATGTGTTCGCCATCCAATATGCCGAATCCAACCTTATATTCAGGCCATAACCTGGCGAAGTCTACAAGTCCATTCATTCGTCGCAAAATTATGGTCCATGCTTTTCCACCCCAAATATCCGCTTCGCAGGCTACCTTAAACGGTTGATCACTAAACTTGGGGATTAGAATTTCATAGACTCCATTGTCCTTGGAAGTGCCCATGGCTTCGGCACAGTTGCGCAGAGCTTTTGACTTCGATTTCTTTGGATTTTTCCCTTTTTTTGGTTCTTCATCACTTTCCTCCTTTCCTTCCAGCCGTAATAGTGTCGAAAGGATCTTTTTTAGATCTTCCTTGTGCTGACTTCCTAACGATTCTACATCCGTTTTTAATTGCTCCAATTGATCTCTTAATTCATTTATACTCTTTTTCGCTATTATTTTCTTCAAACACACCTTTCTAAAAAAAAGTGATAAACAATTAAAAACTAAAGACTTAAGAAGCTTAAGCGCAGAGAACTTACCTTCCACTGTATGACCTAACCATGTCCTCTATATCTTCCTTTTCGCACACCTCTCTTATAAAGTTCAATTGAAATTTATAATAAATACTTTAGGGATTGTTCAACAGGATACTCACCTATCTCGGCTAGATGTAACGCAGAGCAGGAATAACGATATAATCATTAAAAAGTGGAAAACAAAACTTGTCAACATTTTGGCGTTGTTTTAGAAAAGTGTATAGATCGTAGCTGCGAATCATCTCTATTTATAGCAGACCCAATTATTTCCATCTTAAGATCAATTTCACGGAAATAACGTAGGTCACATATGGTATAATGAGCGTATATTGATACGTATTATCCAGTCTTTCGGAACCGTCGCATATCTGGGGTGTTTTATTATATAATTTCATATATATGATAAAAACAAGTCGGAAAGGCTACAGTCGAGCGCGCCCGACTGTGGTATACCCGCTACAACTATGAGAAAAAAACACGTATCACAGTCTCAAATTTGTTTTGACTTTGAAAGTTGCACGTGGTTCCTATTAGATGTTGCCGCATGGCTTTCAGTGTTTTCCAATTAGGACTCATCAGAGTGCTTTTAATTATGAATGTGTAAAAGAGACGCCTATATAATGCTTCACATATTTATTGAGAAATTTAATAATCCAACCAGATTTGTCGTTTATGTTGTACATACATAGCTGTATGCTGCGAAATATGACTAAATATTCTAAATTTTCTTAAATATTGTAAAAACTTCGTTAACATTGATTTTAAATAAAGATAACGCATATGCAAAAAAAAAAGAACAGAAACATAAAACAAAAAATTTTTTACCGACTCGAGGTTTTGAACCATGGACAAAAAAGTCGGCCTATGCAGTCTGCAACTATAACAGCACTGCCATTAGCGCATTTTGAATCTGTTTGGTAAAGTTGCATTATGAGACCATTCAGCTTGTTGTACAGGCCAAAAAGAAATTATTATTGTGTCTCTCGTGTGTGTGTGTGTAAGACAATACCAACTCACTCCCCTTAAAATTCTGTTTAATAATTTTAAATACTTGAAAAAAAGCTAACATCCAAAAATATCAACCACTTGCATCGGTGTTGGGTAGGATTAGATCTCGTGCCCTTCCGCTCGACAGTCGGCGACACAATCCACGCAGCCACTGCAGCCATTTGGCAAGCACGATAAAATTGCAATGATGACAGTGCAATAATTTTGGTACATATAATTGAAAAAAAAAAGCTTGCCGCCGGAATTGAACCTGGATCTTGCATGTCTAACATATTAAAACAGACAAAAACACGTGGTCACATGGCACTACTATTTCCTTAATATCTTCCACATTTATAGTCCAATCTTACTGAAATTTTAACGAAACGTCCGCAAGATGGTATTTATAAAGTAACTGTTGCTGTAAAGCTAATATTGCGGCTGTAATCAATTATTTCAATTTATGGAGGCGGGTGGGGGCGTGGCTAAAATCCAAAATAAACTTGATCAGCCTGCAGTAATAACACATGTTGTCACCAAATTTGGGAACTCTAGCTCTTATAATAGCTAAGATCCAGGTGTTCACACGGACGGACAGACAGACAGACGGACAGACGGACATGGCTATATCGACTCGGCTGTTAATACTGATTCAGAATATATATACTTTATGGGGTCGGAGATTTCTCCTTCTGCCTGTTACATACATTTTCGGTTCGAACAAAGTTATAATACCCTTCTACTCTATGAGTAGCGGGTATAAAAATTATATAGGTTTCTTTCCTTATGCCTTTAAAAGGCAAGTTAGCCTTTCGATCGAAGAGTCTTCCTCTCTCTCACGCTCACTCTCTGTCCCGTTCTATTAAGAATATGGCTGATAAATGAAAGGGAAAGAGAGCTAAGTTGGCTGTACTTATGACTTTGGTATGCGATGTTTGCTTTGCAATTCGGAAAATTGATATATATTTTTGCCGAGCATTGTGTTCTTTGTTAGAAATAGCATATATTTCTTCTTGTATTTTTTTGGGTCTTGTTTAGTTACTTCTGCCCTCTTCACACATTCGTAGTACATCACAATTGTGTATTTGTATATATTTATACCCTTGCAGAGGGTATATTAATTTTAGCCAGAAGTTTGCAACGCACCTTAGGAGACATCTCCGACCCTATAAAGTATATATATTCTGAATCAGCATCACCAGGAGAGTCGGAAAATGGATGTCCGTCTGTCCGTCCGTCCGTCCGTCCGTCCGTCCGTCCGTCCGTCAGTCCGTCCGTCCGTCCGTCCGTCCGTCCGTCCGTCCGTCCGTCCGTCTGTTGCAACGCAAACTAGTCTCTCAGTTTTTGAGCTATCTTCATGAAACTTGGCACACAAGCTTCTTATTGCTGTAGGCTGTAAATAAGTCGGAACGAGCCAGATCGGACCGATATATCGTATAGCTGTCATAGAAACTATCGGCCGATTTTTGTTGTTTTTCAAGATATTGCAACAAGATTTGGCAAATCTTATTTTTATTACGTTCTTAATATGCTGTCAAAATTGTATCAAAATCGGACCACTATAACATATAGCTGCCATAGGAACAATCGGCTGAAATCAGAGTTTTTCTATGCAATCCTGTTTTGTTTTTGGAAATACCGCACATTATCAATACTTTTTAATGTTATACAGTAACCCGCCCTTAGTTTTTCCATTTAAATATCTCAGACGTATATATTTTATAGCTGTTATAGGAACAATCAGTCAGTACGTCTGTCTGTTGCAACGCAAATTAGTCCCCCAGTTATTGAGCTATCTTCATGAAACTTTGCTCACAAGCTTCATATTTCTGCTCACTTTCAATAAGTCGGAACGGGCCAGATCGGACTGATATATCGATTAGCTGTCATGGAGCCTATCGGCCGATTTTCGTTATATTTCAAGATATAGCTATCAGGCTTACCACATCCAAAACTAAGTGTGTCCCTAATAATAAAGTTTGAAATCGAACTTTTATAACTTATAACAATCAACGATCGGCCTAATGAAGGTTTATGTTGCAATTTTATGGAAATCTGAGTACTATTACATGTAGCTGTTAAACAAAAAATCATATAGCTGTTATTCAAACGCATTTTTGAATGAGAACTTTCCAAATTTAGATTTTATGACCAACAGATCCTTTACAACACAAAGACATTCGACCAAATGCTGTTTCTAAGAATTGTATACTGATATATGCAAAACAAAATATATCGGAAAACATAACATTCTTATATGAAACAGTTACAGTTGATAATGTAAGAAATATATACCAGTCCATAATATTTAAATACTTGCATACAATAGTCATAATTGTTTATAGGAATCCAGCTTTTCCTATTACAAGGTTTCGAAATGAAATCAGAAATGATGTTGAAAGGCTAACGTCAGCTGAAAATATTACAAAATTGGTAATATTAGGAGATTTTAACATTTGCCGATCAACAACCACTGATCAGCTCGAGTCTACTTTAAATAATAACAACAAAATGTGCCAACAACAAAACATTTAACTCAAATTGATTGGATATTTTGTGATAACACAGTAAGCGGTGCTGCCGCAATCACTTATCAAACTCCCCATGACGGCGTGTTCCTTAGCTATAATCACTAATTTAATAATTTATTTTTAAATATTAAGTTAATTATATTATTTTATTATTGTAACTAAAGAATATATTTGCAATGTTGTTTAAGGTATTGTAAATATTCCTCCTCGAGGATTGCGACCTTGCCGTGGTGAGGAGGCTGAGTATTCGAAATTATAAGAGGTTGATATAATCGATGTACTGTTATAATTGTTCAGTAAATGCCACAGAAACCAGCAGCAATCCAAAGATATTTAATATTTTGTATAACTGCAAGGGTATGAAACCTTCGGCAAGCCGAAGGTAGCCTTGCTTTCTTGTTTTTTAATCATTATAATAATATTACTCTAGATATTTTTTTAGTCTGTGTAATAACACATAATATATAAATAAAGAATATGGAATGAACTCAAACCGATAAACCAAGCCAACCGGGTAATCCCGGCGTTTTCGGCCGTAACATCATGTAAGCTCGCCTCATAGAAACCTTAGTACCACCGAATTTTTCCCACATGACGCCTTTCTGATACTCTGTGGAACCATACTTTCCCATCAGATTACTGAAACACAAAACAAAAAAAATAATAAGCAATGATGTGCAAAGAAAAATGTAAAATACTTGTATGTATGTATACATAAGTTACCTTTCAAGACAATCATTAAACCATCCCGCAGATTCATACTTTTTTGCGCAATGACAATCTGAACAGCGATCGTTGTCTTGATCTTTAGTTGAAAAAAACTTTCCACGATGATACCCGAAGGAGTCCCCAGCAGTTCCGCTCCCGTTTCCCAGTGTTTGCAGTTTGTACAGCTCCAACTCGTCTCCGATTGCAAATGCGTCATAGTATTCATATCTAACCTGTCCGTCTTTATCCTCTAGCAGGATGATTAATTCCTGTGGTTCATCTTGAGTTATGGCGTGTATTTTGTCCAACCCCAGAAAGTGTTCGCCATCCAATATGCCGAATCCAACCTTATATTCAGCCCATACCCTGTTGAAATCTACAAGTCCATTCATTCGTCGCAAAATTATGGTCCATGCTTTTCCACACCGAATATCCGCTTCGCAGGCTACCTTAAACGGTTGATCACTAAACTTGGGGATTAGAATTTCATAGACTCCATTGTCCTTGGAAGTGCCCATGGCTTCGGCACAGTTGCGCAGAGCTTTTGACTTCGATTTCTTTGGATTTTTCCCTTTTTTTGGTTGTTCATCACTTTCCTCCTTTCCTTCCAGCCGTAATAGTGTCGAAAGGATCTTTTTTAGATCTTCCTTGTGCTGACTTCCTAACGATTCTACATCCGTTTTTAATTGCTCCAATTGATCTCTTAATTCGTTTATACTCTTTTTTGCTATTCTTTTCTTCAAACACACCTTGCTAACAACAGAGAAAATACAATTGAATAAGAAGACTAAAGAAGCCTAAATGCAGAGAACTTACCTTCCAGTGCACGGCCTAGCTTTATCCTCTATGTCTTCCCTTTCGCACACCTGGCTAATGAAGTTTAATTGAAATTTAAAATAAAGATTTAAAGAATCTTAGTCCAGAACACTCACCTCTCTCGGCTAGATGCAACGCAGAGCAGGAATAACGATATAATAATTAAAAAGTGGAAAACAAAACTTGTCAACATTTTGGCGTTGTTTTAGAAATGTGTATATATCGTATGTGCGAATCATCTCTATTTATAGCAGACCCAATTATTTCCATCTTAAGATCAATTTCACGGAAATAAGGTATGTTATATATGGTATAATGAGCGTATATTGATAAGTATTATCCACTCTTAAGTAACCGTTGCATATCACATATTTCAGTATGCCTATTATCATAATTTCCTATATGATGTTGATGTTGTTAAGCAATATGATATCAATTTAAATTGCAATTTGGAGTGGCTAAAAAAATAAATATATCAAGTTGTAGGAAATACAATATTACTATTGAGATAAGATCTGTCTGTGGCTAAAAGAAGTCGACTACGAATATATATGTATATATATATTATATATTGACACGCCTTGTAAGACGAACATAATTGATGTACATTTTGTCATTTGTTTATTTTATTAAAAGTGTTAAATAAAAAAAAAAAAACAATAATAGACTTTTAAAACAATGTAATGGGTATAAACAGTTTGAACTTAGCTTAGTTGGCAACGTTTTAAAGCTTCTTCTTATGAGATTACAGTAAGCACAATTGACCCTTATAAGCTTAATTAGGAGTCTTTCCGGTAAATGCTGATTGGAAACAGATAAACGGATAATACTAGTATAGAATGAGACTGTTTGTTGTATTCAAAGATTATATGGATTTTCTGGCATTATACCGTGTGTGGTTTATTTTATGTCTGGTAGTTTCATTTGAATAATGTGACACTTTACAAATTACGATTATCCAATGCGTATGTGATGTCAAATGGGATTTGTGCATTTCAAATGTCAATTATAGAATTACGTACAAGCTCGGGTAACCTACAATCCACTCCCCTCCCCGCCCACCACCATGGGCAACCTGCTCTGATTTGTGTTCCTGACAAATGCGAAATTAAACAAATTGAACTCTGTTCTAGCAAATTCTAAGAATCGGAGAGAGAGAGAGAGAGAAAGGGAGGGAGAATGGGAGAGAGATAACAATGCGCAGTGCATTTGTGTCAACTGTTTTGTTATGGATGCTTGCGTCACAGTACTAAGATAATATATCTCTTTCCATCCAAGTACTGCACACACACACACACACAGAGAGGGAGAGGGAGAGGAAGAGGTTAGCATTGAGATGGACGCAGATCTACAATATACGAGTACGCATTGCGTCATTACGAGACGAGCGAGAGAGAGAGAGAGAGAGATAGAGAGAGATACGACCCATTGTTCTATCCAAAACAAAGGGCAAGCACTGCGACAGTTCTTGTGCCTCTGTCTCGCCCTCCTCCCCTCGGCATCCAGGAGCTGCTCTCATAGTTTTAATCTCACTAATGGCACTGCTCTATAGGGACGAAGGACAATTGTGTTGCAGTTGCGACCCCAAACAGCCAGCCAGCCCACTTGCTGCAAGCGCATGTCAAAAGGATACAAAACTGCGAGACTCAAGTCATATGGAAAAAAGCGCTAATATACATGTATACATAACTATATACATGTATGTACATATATTTACGTATGCGTAACAGGACAGCTTGCCATCTTTGTTACTCCCATGCAAATCAAAGGCAGCCATGATGCCGCACATAACTGTAATCTCTTATAAACTCTTACTGCTGTGTAGTCGATTTATTGCACAAACATTAACAGCTACGCTAGTGCAGAGAGAGAGAGAGAGTGAGTGAAATAAAGAGAGAGCCGCTGCGCGTGCTCTGCTAACTTAGGCTTACGCCACGTCAAAAAAAAAAACAAGTCGGAAAGGCTACAGTCGAGCGCGCCCGACTGTGGTATACCCGCTACAACTATGCGAAAAAAACACGTCTCACAGTCTCAAATTTATTCTGACTATGAAAGTTGCACGTGGTTCTAATTAGATGTTGCCACTTTGCTTGTAGTGCTTTCCAGTCAGAATTTATCAGAGGGCTTTTAATTATGAATGTGTAAAAGCGATGCCTATATATGTACATCCCTATGCCTATACATCCAACCAGATTTGTCGTTTATGTTGTGTTGTTGCGAAATATCACTAAGGATTTTAAATGTCTTTAAATACAGTAAAAACTTCGTTAACATCGATTTTAAAAAAAGAAATAGCATAATGCAAAAAAAATAAGAATAAGAATAGAAACAAGTGGGTAAGGCTACAGTCGGGCGCCCGACAGTAAGATACCCTTCTCCCAATTTTCTAAATCCGTTACAAACGTGTAACCACTTTTATAGTTTTAAACAGAGAATTCTGCATAAATACTTCTACTACATATAGCTTACTCGCTCGCACTCACACAGCGACGCGCGTAAAGAGTAAAGCGACACGACGCAACGTCGAATTCGGCGTCGACTGCTCAAAGCAACGCAAAAGCTGCTGCCCGTACCGAACAGTTGTACTGAAAACGTCGACCTTAATAACTTCTGTGTCCGATCGGATTGTAATTTGGAGAATATGTTCATATTGCATTCAACTTTATACATACCAAAGCATAACTTTATAGGTTCATTACTTTGATAAATAATCGTAAATAACCGATTTGCGGGGGCGGTGGGCGTGCCCCGGATATATAGGAACCTTCATACCAAATTTGGTGTCTCTAGCTTTTTTAATAGCTGAGATCTGTTGTCTCAAACAAACAGACGGACAGACGGACAGACAGACGGACATGTCTCAATCGACTCGGCTAGTGATCCTGAGCAAGAATATATATACTTTATGGGGTCTGACACGCCTCCTTATGCCTGTTACATACATTTTGCACAAAGTTAGTATACCCTTTTTTGACCATTTTCAATGGTCGAAGGGTATAAAAATTTATCCACGGGAGGACTTGAACCATGGACCTCCAAAAAATCGTGAACTATGTAGTCTGCAACTATAACCGCCCTGCCATTACAGCACTGTGAATTGGGCCGGCAAAGTCGCATTATGAGACCATTCAGCTTATCTAACATAATAAAACTGACAAACTGGTCACATGGCACTACTATTTCCTTAATATCTTCCACATTTATAGTCCAATCTTACTAAAATTTTCATGAAACGTCCGCAAGATGGTATTTATAACATATTTATAAAACTGTTGCTGTAAAGCTAATATTGGGGCTGTAATAAATTTTTTTCAATTTATGGAGGCGGGTGGGGGCGTGGCTAAAATCCAAAATAAACTTGATCAGCCTGCAGTAATAACACATGTTGTCACCAAATTTGGGATCTTTAGCTCTTATAATAGCTGAGATCCTGGTGTTCACACGGACGGACAGACAGACAGACGGACAGACGGACA
Source organism: Zaprionus kolodkinae (assembly GCA_018901885.1). NCBI lineage: Eukaryota > Metazoa > Arthropoda > Insecta > Diptera > Drosophilidae > Zaprionus > Zaprionus kolodkinae. Next base: position 389,438 of record JAEIFM010000059.1, read on the forward strand.
GACGGACAGACGGACATGGCTATATCGACTCGGCTGTTGATACTGATTCAGAATATATATACTTTATGGGGTCGGAGATTTCTCCTTCTGCCTGTTACATACATTTTCGGCTCGAACAAAGTTATAATACCCTTCTACTCTATGAGTAGCGGGTATAAAAATGGAGAGCAAGCACAAGCAAAAGCAATCAACGTTTGAGCTCAGCGAGAGAGAGAGAGAGAGTAATTTGCAGAAGGCGTAAGTCAGTGAGCGCAAAGGCAAACAAAGATGTAAAGTGTTGTTGCCGCGAGAGCCGCACTTATTGATATTGAGTGAGCAGAAGAGTACGCATAAGTTAATATACAGAGAGAGCAAGGCACGCGATGCAACTCTCTCTTTACGCTGCCCCTGCGGTGCCTTATCTCTCTCATACATCCTATGTATATTCAAATTGAATTTCAGCACAGGACACGCATAAACTTGTCGTGAGAGTAAACATAAAACAATTTAAGCGCACGGGACTAAATAAATTGTTCGTTCGTCCATGCACACCAAATCGCTTTTGCGATCGGATTGCGGAGGAGGAGGAGTAGGAGGAGGAGAAGGCGGAGGCAAAGGCAAAGGCAAAGGAGGAGGAGGTAAATGCAATTAAGCTTTGTGCAGCGTGCAACGTCAAAACGCATTTAGGGCCTCCAACATGTACGCCAGTGTAGGTCAGTGAGTCGTTTATTGATGTTGTTGTTTTTGTATTAACTAGACTCGTGCAGCCCCTCCTCTGCTCTGCCTGAACCTCTGCAGCAGAGCAGCAGCTGTGGCACAATGCATAGGCTTGTTGTCGAGCTGGTTGCCCCGGCTGTTGTACACGGCCACAAGGTAGGAAATGGGCGAGCGCAGCTTTACAATTTACACATTAATTATGAGCAGACATGTGTTGGAGGCGTATACGGCCCGGCCTGGCCCGGCCCGGTCTGGTCGCGGTAACAGGTGCCTCCTGCTGTCGCTGCCGCTGCCGCTGCCGCCGCCGCTGCCGCCTGAAAGTATGCAAATGCAAGCAAAGCAAAATATGCCCCTGGCTGTTTTATGGCAGCGAATTAATGAACGTAGCAAACGAGCAGCTCGAACAGAAGAGCAAAACAGAGAGAGAGAGGAGAGTGGGAGAGCGGGAGAGCTTGCCACGACGACAATGCAAGCAGGCAGGCTTGCCCCTGCGTAGTATGCGTGCGAAGGGGAGAACAAGAAGAGGCGCACAGGCAGGCAGCATTGCACCGTTAGGTAGCGCCATTATTTTCCCAGTTTCAGTGTGTTGCCCAGGCGCCGCACTGTGGAGCAAAGCGTGCGAAATTCTATGTAAATATTAACTTAATAATAAATGCACTGAAAATGCTGCGTAATTTAATTCGTTAACTAGAAATAATTGTTATTTAAATGTCGCATTTATTTATTTGGAATTTATAATTTCTAGTTTAAATTAAAGTAAGTCCGGTTAAAAAATAATATTTAAAAGAGCAAATTTTATTTACTTAAGCGTTAAGTTTAATTGAAATTAATACGCATATCAAATCATTGAATTACACATGAATTTGAGCTCAATTTTTCTTTATTAAAAAATTATGTTTAATCAGCATATTCTAAAGACAGTCTCTAGTGTGAAATAATATTATTTAACAATAGTTTTTTTTTATGTCTAATATAATAATAATAATTGTTAAACTGCATTTGCACGCATACTTTACCCACTGTACATACGTCGTTGCCTGCTTGGTCGCCTGCCCCAACGCATGCGGTCGGCACTGTGGGGTCTGTTTCTTGTTTTGCATGCCTTCGTCTGTCCGTTCCTGACTCCGTCCGACCGTGTGCAATAACAGCAATAATTTATCACCCCGGTCGAAATTATGCATGGACTCAATTGTGCGTGAAATTAAATTTTAAGCGCAAACAAGACTCGACTTGTCGTCTCTCTCTCTCTCTCTCTCTCTTTCGTCCTGTTTACTCCAATAATTTGGCTAATTTCACCCGCTCCCATTAACATACATATCTGTATGTGTGTGTGTGTGTGTGAGCCACACACAGTGCGCTGTCATGTTGCACATTGTAATTGAAAATATTCTGAAATTGCTTATCCCACCTGAGCACCTGATGGCACCCAAAGTCAATTAATATCGAGAAGCGACAACCGAATGCGTTTTGTGGGCGTTTTGAGATGTCAACCTAATTAAACTGACTTGCTTGACTTGGTCTTCAATCGAAATTGATTGCGATGCATTTGATAATGAAATTTAAACATAATCCAAGATGAAAATCGAAGACTGCTACAGAATAAGCAAAGTGTAGATTAAAACCATTTTTTGACAAAACTTGCAAATTACATTCTATGGCAAATTCGAGAATTATTCGTAATGTTACAAAAAAGAGAGAGAGAGAGAGGGGTAGAAAAGTTGTTCGATTGGATTTTGTAGCCAAAACTTGCATTGATTGCTTTAAAAATAATTTATTGAGTCAATTGACTTTTGCATTGAGGTCCTTGCAAATAAACGCAATGCAATTCCAGCTTACAATCGCCGGGGACACACACACACACACACACACACACACATATAGAGTACTCTGTGATTGTGTTGACTCTGCGTGAGGCAGTCGGAAGTCGATAGAGCTGGAAATAAACCCCAAGTGCTCCCTACTTCGTCGTATTCGCCTTAGTTGAGTTCGATTTCGAAATTTATTGCGGCCTGGGTTCGTTCACATGGCAAGTTAAAGCTTTCGGTTACATGATTCATTCACATGAACAGGCACACTCACACACACACTCACACTCACACACACACAGACTGAAAAGACTCTGGGTCTAGCTGAGTCACACATGTCACTCCAATCTCATGATGACCCCGTCGGAGACGGGTTGGGGTTCTGTTCTGCCCAGTTTCAGGTGATTCTATTGATTGGCACGCAGACAGACTGCACTTACTCGGGTTTCTTTTCATTCAAATTTCTCGACTTTTATATGCAAAAAATTTAAATTGTGTAGGCCAAGCGAATTAAAATCTAAAAAAAAAAATTTTGAATTAAAAACTAATTAATAAAATTATACCAAATTATTTATATAGAAAAACAAAAAATTAATAAATATAATATAAATGGTCTGTTATGCACATTTATTAACCTATATATAATACGATTTAACAGTCTCCCTAAAAGTCTCCACAGTCTGTTGTCTGCCAACCCACCACACTTCAACACACTTGGCCGTTTCAATTCAAAGTAATCGAATTCACCACAGCGCACACGTAATTCACCACCAGCGGCGTAGTAAAGCGACAAAAATGTAGCCGAGTGGATTGTGTATTGCAGGGGGTTGGTATTCGTGGCTTGGTATAGCAGCAGCTTGTAGGGCAAATGGGGTTGTATAAGAGACTGTGCGCTGCAGACCAATGTTAGCAGATAGTATAAACATCTGAACTTGCATTTTGATTTAATCTCTGGGAGTTATAAAATACAAAACAGAATGCAAAAAAAATATGTCTTATAAATTGAAAACTTCTCTACGGTATTTACATGTGTAAATATTTGGCACGGTAACCTTTGGTTGCACACCAATCGTTTTTTTTTCAATTGGTTTTGGCCATAAATTCTGTCACAAAAAAAAAAATATAATAAATAATAGCGGAAAGTATCATAAATAATAAACCAGAAATTTTGGCCAGGCTACCAAAAGCTTGGCCAAAATTGAAGAAATGTAATTTGTTTATGGAAAACAACAATGCAGGCAGGTGAATCAAATCAAATATACCCTGCAGACGAGTTATTTTGTTATACAAAACTTATTTGTAATCTTCTAATTTAAAATTGAAATTAACTAAGTTGAAAGTAAATATGTAATATACATACTATATATATATATATAAATTCTTAATAATTCTTAATAGTAATTTGTTTATGGAAAACAACAATGCAGGCAGGTAGTATCAAATCGAATATACCCTGCAGACGAGTTATTATTATACGAAACTTATTTGTAATCTTCTAATTTAAAATTGTAATTAAATAAGTTGAAAGTAAATATGTAATATATATGCTATATATATACATATATATAGAAATTCTTAATAATTCTTAATAGTAATTTGTTTATGGAAAACAACAATGCAGGCAGGTAGTATCAAATCAAATATACCCTGCAGTCGAGTTATTATTATACAAAACTTATTTGTAATCTTCTAATTTAAAATTAAAATTAAATAAGTTGAAAGTAAATATGTTATATATATACTATATATATATATAGAAATTCTTAATAATTCTTAATAGTAATTTGTTTATGGAAAACAACAATGCAGGCAGGTAGTATCAAATCAAATATACCCTGCAGTCGAGTTATTATTATACAAAACTTATTTGTAATCTTCTAATTTAAAATTGAAATGAAATAAGTTGAAAGTAAATATATAATATATATAGTAATTCTTATATGCATGATATATATGTACATAAATATATTAGACCCTTTAGACTGCTGTCAGTTCGCGTCCATTGGAGAAAACACAGAGATCTCATGCAGCCCGTGGGGCAAATGAACTGTGGAGGCTGCTGCTATTGCTGCTTCTTCTTGTTTACGCTGCTTTTGTTGTTGTTGTTGTGGCGTGTCAAAGGACAAAGGTCGACGCTGTGCATTTAATTTGCACTTGAATGGCAAATGGTAAAATAAACTGCACAATTACTGCATACACTACAACAACAACAACAACAACAAAGACAACTATAAAGACCAGATACAAATGGCCAACAGTTTCAATTTGCCGCTTTGTTATTTCAGTTGCGGCCATTTTTGTTGCTGTTTGTCGCTTGTCAAGTGCCCCTCCCCCTGCCCCCTTACCACATCTCTTGTCTTTGGCAAGTGCGCTGATGGCGCCGCTTAATTAATTTATTTAATTACGCACACACACACACACACACACACACACACACACACACACACACACACACACACACACACACATACACACACAGAGACATACAGACAATTGCATACAATTTTAATCAGTTTGTAATTTTGCACTTCTGCTGCATATTTCCCCCCTTTTTTAATCAGGTCAAAATAAAACAATGAAAAAAAGTTAATTTTTCATAGCCGAATACTGAATACCCTTCACAGATGTTTTATTATTATTATTATGATTTTTCATTATGTTTATGTTTGCTTAAGTAAAGCATTTTTAAAATTTTTCGAATTTTTGAAATAAGTTTGAAAGATTTGAAACAAAATTTAATTATTATAAATACATAATATATTTATTTATTTATTTTATTTATTTATTTATTTAGAGCAGTCGAAGATATTAAAAAAGAAAATTATATTTTTCAAATTTAATAAATTATTTTATTAAAATTGTTAAAGTTTACTGGCTGAGTTTAAATTGAAATAGAGATGCACAAAATTAAACCAAACTTTAAATACAAATTCTTAATTTTTTAAATACAAAATATTAGGGATCTACTATATTATATATGCTAATATCCTGATATTCTAATTATGATTAGATTTCGTTGAAGAACTGCTGTTTCTAAGTCATTTGCGGAGTATTTAAATAGTTACATATGTGTAATTCATATATATATATAATATGTATATGAAGATTGTGTGTATAGTGTGAATGTGTGCACCCAGTTCGGTTTGATGGACACCCGACGGGGTATTGGATTGATAAGGCGGACACGAATGCAGCGCATAAATCAATTTCAGAATTAAATTGCGTGGAAATAATCATAAATTGAGTTTAAATTGTGCCAAAGCTATGCAGATTACGATTTAAATTGACGAGTGAGTGTTTTTTTTTTCGTAAGTATCGAGTACTCGTTGAAAATCGCGTTAAAAGCATTTCAGAATTTTAATCGTACATTTTTCGGATAAGCACAACATAAATGAATGCCTCTACGAAGGGTTAAACAGGAAAATTCTTTCTTTGTGTTGTGGAGAATTCTCAACTCTCAAGATCCTGGAATTGTAGAAATTAAGTTGAAAGACTTCGCCACTTTTTATTCACTTTTATTGATATATTGTACATTTCACAAAGTTAGTGTACCCTTTTTTGACCATTTTCAATGGTCGAAGGGTATAAACGAAAAATAAAATTCTAAATACCGTTAAAATAAGTATGAAACCTACGAATCTGGGCAAGGCCTGCGAAACTGATTAACTGAGTAACATTTCAGATAGCAGCGTTATGTGGGTTTGCATTATCTACAATTCCCAGAAGCGATTTCTACGCTCCGCCCGGAATTAATATTTTAAATATTGTGGAAAAGAGTGTGCGTTGATAAGAAGTACTCGGACTGGTACAAGCTTGCCTACAGACTCATACAAAAATGTTAGAGTCTATTTATAAAGAATTTTGCACTCAGTTCAGCCGAAGTCAAAAGTCATGTTGGTCAACATTATCATCATTTCCAGGAAGTGCTGCCCTAATTACGATTAAAAAAAAAAAAATATTGATAGTGCACACACGCACACGCGTTGATAGGAACTATTCGGGTTTATAATAAAACATCCACTGGAGCAAGCCAGCAGATTAGTACTCTCTTAGATTCCATCGAAATCAAGTGCTAAAATGTTGTTGCAGTTTGTATTTACCAGCTTGTTGGTTAATTCATTGGGTTTCCTTGCCGAAGGATCGATCCAACTAAATGAGACTAGAGCATTTCTTGCAATAATATCGCAGTTAGTCGACCTAAGGTTAGTTTCGCGTTTTTCTTATTTTTAGGCCATGGATTTGAAAAAAATAAATGGTCTATTAGGTTTGTCGGAACAGGCAGAAGGAAGCATCTGCGACCCCATAAAGTATATATATTCTTTCTCAGGATCACTAGCCGAGTCGATCTAGCCATGTCTGTCTGTCCGTCTGTCTGTCTGTCCGTCTGTCCGTCTGTCCGTCTGTTTGAGCGTCTGATTCTCAGCTATTAAGAAAGCTAGAGACTCCAAATTTGGTATAAAGATATATCCTACGCAGTAAACGTTTTCAAATTTCGGTTACCACGCCCACCGCCTCCCGTAAATTAGAAAATTAATTTAATTTGCGATTATTAGGCAAAGTATTAAACTCATAACGTTCTGCTTTAGTATACCCAAACCTTAATGCTATATGAACATATCCATTAAGTGCGGTTACACGTTTGTAACGGATTTTAGGAATTGGGCGAAGGGTATCGTACTATCGGGCGCGCTCGTCTATTTATGGTATATAAAATAAAAATAAACTGAAAATCCATGACCTCTTACAGTCACCGCGTGACTGTTGCCTTTCCGTCTAGTTTTATCAGCTAAAGTGTTTCTTTCATTTTAAATTTACTTCTTCAAGATCGGAGCATGCATTGATGAAAGAAGATCAACAACTATTCAAGTCGAATCAAGGCCTAATTAAAACCGACCTAGGACTGATCAAAACGGATCTAGGACTGGTCAAAGAGGAGCTGATACGGGAAAAAGCTGATCAGGAAAGTATTATATCTGATTTAAAAACAGTAAAATCAGACCGAGGATTAATTCAAGAAGAGCTGACACTGCTCAAGACCAGTCAAGAAAAGCTGGAAAACATGTTAAATCTCCTTATAAACAAATTAAAACCGATAACCGACAAACCGCGTAGCTGTGCCGAAGCAACGTCCCCATCCAGGCGCAATGGGATTTACGATATACTCGTCCCTTACTATGGTGATCAACCGTTTAAGGTGGCTTGCGACGCGAGAACTCAGGGTGGGAACTGGACAATAATTTTGCGACGGTCGGACGGAAGTGAAAACTTCAACAGGAAGTGGGCTGATTACCAAGAGGGCTTTGGCAACTTGAAGGGAGAGTTCTTTTTGGGTCTGGACAAAATACACGCCATCACCAATGATCAACCACAGGAATTACTGGTTCTTCTTGAGGATCATGAAGGTGAAGTTAGATATGAAGCATACGACGCATTTGCCATCGGGGACGAATCACAGTTGTATAAGCTCCATACACTGGGCAACGCCACTGGAACTGCTGGGGATTCGTTAGATTTTCACAAAGGAATGAAATTCTCAAGTCCTGATCGGGACAACGATGAGAGCAGTGAGCATTGCTCTGAAAATAGGCAAAGTGGCTGGTGGTATAACGCTTGCCATATGAGGTGTGTACTTATAATTCTTATATAATTGAAAGACGGCAAAACATTTTTATATTTTTCAGCACGTTAATGGGCAAGTATAACGATACTGGTAATGGCTTGGGCATCAATTGGCGCACTTGGAATTATTATACGTATTCATTTAAGCGAGCTATCATGATGTTAAGGCCGAAGAAAATATGAGATTTATATTTATTAGGCCATGGATTTTAAAAAAATAAATGTTCTATTATAATAGGTTTGTCGGAATGTGCTTAAAAGGCAGAAGGAGACATCTGCGACCCCATAATAAAGTATATTCTTACTCAGGATCATTAGCCGAGTCGATCTAGCCATATCTGTCTGTCCGTCTGTCTGTCTGTCCGTCTGTCCGTCTGTATGAGCGTCTGATTCTCAGCTATTAAGAACGCTAGAGACTCCAAATTTGGCATATCCTACGCAGTAAATGTCATTTTAAAATTTCGGTTACCACACCTACCGCCCCCGTAAATCAGAAATTTGATTTCATATGCGATTATTAAAGCAAAGTATTGAACTTATAACGTTCTGCTTCAGTATACATAAAGCTTAATGATGTATGAACATATCATCCAAGTTACAATCCGATAGGACTAATATTACATAAGTTATTCAAGTCAACGTTTTCAGTACAAATGTTTGGTACGAGCAGTGAGTGCGAGCGAGTAAGCCATATGAAGTAGAATAATTTGTGCAGAATTCTCTGTTTGAAATTATAAATGTGGTTAAACGTTTGTCACGGATTTCGAAAATTGGGCGAAGGGTATTTGACTGTCGAGCGCGCTCGACTGTAGCCTTATCGACTTGTTCTTTTTTTGTGTATTATTTCAATTTGCATTTCATATGCAAATGCTAAAAGCTTTCGCAATGATGATAAGCAGCGCGTTTCGCAGCTGCAATAAAAACAATAACAATAACACACACACACACACAAAAAAAAACTTGCATTAAAAGTATTACACATTTTCTTGATATGTCTGTGTGTGTGTGTGTGTATTATAATAAAAGAAACAAAGCGGAAATGCTTTCAAGTGTAATGATAAATGAACGCAAACTCTGAACATAAATCAACACGGGGGGAGGGAGGTGGGGAGGTAGGAGAGAGCAGAGGGAAGGTGAAGGTGTAGAAGGATTGTGGGCAGGTTGCACCTCAGCCAGGGTTGCCACTGCCGCTGCTGCTGATGCTGCTGCTGATGGTTTAAGTCCAACTTCAGCAGCGGCAAACTAACTGCAAACAGGCTTGTGCCTGTCCATTCCACCCCCCACAACCCACAACCCACCCCGATACCCACCCCTTTTGGATGATTTAAGCGCTGCTGCTCGACTCGAAATGTGTTGTGGGAAATATGCATGAAAGCAACACTGGAAAAAAAAGAGATCTATATACACATGTGTGTATGCACGCATATCGTGCAATATTTTTAATTTTTCACATATTTTTCATCAGCCAAAATGGCAGGCATACACTAGCCAGATACCCTATAACTATAATTAGCCTTAATACCTAGTACTGCAGCATTACTGGGTATCTTTACGCACAGCAACGCTTGAGCTCAGCATGGCAGGCAAGGTGCAACTGCAAGAGAGAGAGAGAGAGAGAGAGAGAGGGAGACAAAGAGGCTGGGAGAGATCCCGCAGAGAGTTGTTCACCCAAGCATCGAGCCCGTCCTGGCCGCCACTGGCACCCATGTGAGCCATTGCACACGTATTCGAGAACCTACGTACATTGTCCCCCCTCCTCTACCCACGCTCTTTCTCTCCCTCCCTATCATCTTTCTGTTTCTCTGCCCCCTCTTCGGGTTGAAACATTTTTTTCGAAATTGCATTGTGAATAATGTAGTGTTAATTCTCGAGAGTGCCATGTTCCCTGTTTTTATGGGTTTAATGCTTTTGTTTATTGGTCCGCAGTGTTGCATCAAGGCCCGGCCCGAACTCCAGGAGACCCATAGTCTCCATGTGAGTCGGGCTTTAGCCTTGTTGGGGAGCGGGGGTAGGCACCTTCAGTGGCTGCCACTGACATTTGATAAGAAAATGCATTCCGCAGGGCGATTCGTTTTTTTTCTGGAATTTCTTCTCGGCAAAATGAAATTTTCATTTTCAATTTTCAAACTTAATAATATATCGTTAAGGTAAAAACTATAAATAGCAATGGAAATTAATGGATACATCGCAAGTTGTTAGGCCTAATGGCAGCTCGTCACGATTGTCTATTACAATAGAAAAGTATACCCTAAAAATAGGTATAATATTACTTTATATATATTAAAACCATAAAAAAAAGTTGAGAAAAATCGGCAGATTATATTATATTGAATCTACAGTTATTTTATAAGGATTTTTTCTATATTCAGAGTTGCCTTAAGTCACAGATATTTCGATTGTGCTTGAATTATTTATATGCAATATATATATATATCTTTATCAAATCGAACATACAACTTTTAGAGCATTTAAATGGGTGCCACATTTGTGAAAGAAAAAACTCAACAATTCTCGCCTATAGAATACATTAAAAGTATTCTCTTGTATCTTGTTCTTTTTTTTATTTTTTGTTGTGTAACACAAAATTGATGCGACTATCCTATCCGACACTTAAATCGATTCTTTATCGCCTTTCAACACGACAAACCGTTTTTGTTGTCCTGCATAAATTACGAACGAGTTACTAATGGACAATCAATAATTATGATTGACAATATGCTCGTTCGACAATTGTGCAACTGAAATCGGATTCCTGCATTAATTAATTATTACAATTTCATCAGAGTGAAGTAATATTATGCAGTTGTTGATATCGAATAATCGAATGAGGGTACGTAAATTTCTGGATATTTTTTACTTATTTAAAATCTCTATTTTAATTCAAATTTTCTTAGATCAAATAGAGTGCATTTTTTTAATGATAAATAAATAAATTATATCCGTTTTGGAGCTATTACACAGTGGGTAATTAAAATAGGAAAACCATTATATCAGTTTCGGAACTTATTTAAGATGAATTGTGAGATAAGGAAGGCAAAAAAAGTGTAGTTAAATATGCTATATAATTATAACACTCTATGAGAGAGAGAGAGATAGGGAGAGAGAGAGAAAGAGAGGGATAGAGCAACTTGCAGTCTCTGACATCAGTAATTGCGTAAAATATTTGCCAAAATTATTTGCTCGCTCTGCAATTGAATTAATCATGGCTCACTTTATTTACATGTCAGCTACGTGCCAAATTCGATTTTCACCTTAAATTTCCACACACTCACACACACACACGCACACATATACACGTATAGATATGTGTAGCATACTTAGCAAAAGAAAGGGAGATAGATAGATACCTGTAATTGAGAAAGCGTTCGAAGCTATACGAATGTAATTTGAATACTTGTCGTGTATGTATGAATATACGAGTGAATTAATCAATGCCAGAGAGGGGAAGAGGGGAAGAGAGAGAGAGATAGCTGCTAGTAGTATTCATAACTAAAATATTGCCCCGAGGCTACAGTTGATGCAGTCCACCCTGGTTACATTAGCCATGCCAGGTGCAAACGGAAAATGCGTTATCCTTGCATAGATATCGTGCATGTGACAAATAATTCCAACTGATTTACGAGCAAGCTGGGCGAGAATGGGCTTAGATGATGCTCCAAGGAGCCAGGGAGCCAGGTTGCAGCTGCGACAAAAACATAGCCACCTCCCCTCCCTCCCTCTCTCTCTCTCTCTCTCTTTATTGTCAAATGCGATTACCAAAAAGGCGAAAATTGAATTTATGTTCTGGCCAGAGAAAATACTCGCCAGGCACTTTGATTATTAGTAAATTAAATTGTGCGTTGACACTATTTGAAATGAACTAAACATTTATCAATTTTCCCATTTAATTGAATGCCAATGTTAACTATCATTGGTATCAGAAGTGAAGGAAAGAGGGGAATGGGGGAAAACCCATCACTAATCTAAATTAAAATCAACGTTACTCGAGCATTTGCATTAATTAAGCTTGTCCATTGATTGCGATCGTTTTCTTTTTACTAGCCAAGCAGCAGCTAAGAGGGACTTTCATCTTGAATCATCTCTGGAAAAGCAGAAAGAGCGTAAAGGAAAATGTGTTGGCAAAGTGCTGAATGCTAGGCCATGCAGATACCACGTAATGGTTGGACAGCTTTGAGGCGATTACAAAAAAAAGGTAGGTAAATGATACGCAAATCCGTCAGTTTCGAATGCCTATTAGGTGGTAATACTCATAGTTGCATTATATTAATTTCATTAGGTAATATCAATTGCAAGATCATATTTCTTAAGAATATTATATCATACATTTTCTCTCTCCTTAGAGTTCATAGTCACACAATATTGTATTCAATAGAGGCTTAGAGTGATCATGATCATATACATATATTAATATTTGCCTTTTATAATATTATAAACTGAATTTGATCAATACGTTTCCCCCATCTTCTCTGCTTTAATTTCTTTACTATCCCTACCCATTTGCAGCAGAATGTTTACAGGGTATTTTTAAGCGAATTCTCTCAACAAGTTCATTTGCCATGCCATGTAATGGCTCAGGTAATAAACATAAAAACTAATTTCCCCCCAAAATGTCAAGAATGTTAATCAAAAGATTGTCCTGCTAGATTGTGGCCCAGCAACAACAACAACAACAGCAGCAGCCCTATGAGAGGGTATGCCAGTGCCTGTGTGTGTGTCTGTGTGTGTGTGTGTGAGCCCGTTCGAGGGGTATGTGTAAGCTCTGTGGTTTCTATTTTGTGGTAATTTCCGTTTATGTTTTTGAATTTTTTACTCACGGCTGCGCAAACACAACTGAATGCTGATGGCTTCTGTTCGCCAGCAGTTTTCCCCGACTTTTCCCGCCTCCTCCCTTTCCGCTGCTGCCAGCAAACATGGCTTGAATGTTGTCTCTGCCTCTGCCTCTGCCGCTGCCGCTGCCTCTGCTCTTCTGTCCATTTTGCCGCTTTTCTATTTTCCATTCGTATTTGCTTTTGTGGAATTTAAATTTTCAGCCGAAAATTGAGTTTAATTAACGCCAGACCAGGTCATTTACTCCCCAGGCAGTGGGCGTGGCAGCGCAAACTTTAAAACGGCATGAAAAGCGATGAAAATAGTTGGCATTTATATTCCAAGTTTAGTTTTGGATTTATAAATTTCTTCTACTATGGGTTCTACGATAAAAAACATCCCAAGGGGCATCTCATCTTTGTGGTCTATATTTAGCTCCACAAAATGATGAGTTTGTGCCACTGTACTTCGCTGTTCGAGATGATGGCTGCATAAATTGTTGATAACAACAATGTAATTAAATTTGCAGTTTTTGATGAAATGTCAACCACAAACGAAAGTGTCAATATCTTTGCGAATACATAATATGTTAGACTGTGGTTTATGTGGTCACAATTATTTTTGATAAATCACATATAATATTTTAAATTGTTTGCATGCTGAGCAAACTAAGAAACAAGAGAAAATATTAAAATTAATTAGGGTGACATTCGCTTGAAAGTCACTTGACTGAAAAATGAACAGGGTCACGTAAAAATTTTTAAAAAGGTCGAAAATTTCAAAAAGTATTTATTGCAAGTAATTAAATTTAGAATCACTACGGGAATCAAGACATAAACAAAATGTCATTCCGCATGAAAATCGATTGATTTTTAAGAAAGTTATGATCGGTGGAAAATGGTGCTATATAGCCTGTCCGAGGGTGTTACATGTCTATTTTTTGGTCGATCTCGACATGATTTTTGGCCCAAAATTAAGTATCGTCTAAAATCGGTTTAAGTACTTGTTTAGTACTAATGTTGACCTCCTCTATCGATTAAAAGTGAAAGCTCTCGATTTAAAATTTTGAAGAAAAAAAATTTCTGAAATATGAACAGGGGGGACCCTTACCTAAAAATTTTCAAAGAGGTCAAAAATTTCAAAAAGTATTTATTGCAAGTATTTGAATGTAGGGGAAGATAGAGAGAGATAGCTGCTAGTAGTATTCATAACTAAAATATTGCCCCGAGGCTGCAGTTGATGTAGTCCACCCTGGTTACATTAGCCATGCCAGGTGCAAACGGAAAATGCGTTATCCTTGCATAGATATCGTGCATGTGACAAATAATTCCAACTGATTTACGAGCAAGCTGGGCGAAAATTTCAAAAAGTATTTATTGCAAGTATTTAAATTTAGAATCACTACGGGAATCAAGACATAAACAAAATGTCATTCCGCATGAAAATCGATTGATTTTTAAGAAAGTTATGATCGGTGGAAAATGCTGCTATATATAGCCTGTCCGAGGGTGTTACATGTCTATTTTTTGGTCGATCTCGACATGATTTTTGGCCCAAAATTAAGTATCGTCTAAAATCGGTTTAAGTACTTGTTTAGTACTAATGTTGACCTCCTCTATCGATTAAAAGTGAAAGCTCTCGATTTAAAATTTTGAAGAAAAAAAATTTCTGAAATATGAACAGGGGGGACCCTTACCTAAAAATTTTCAAAGAGGTCAAAATTTCAAAAAGTATTTATTGCAAGTATTTGAATGTATAATCACTACGGGAATCAAGACAAACAAAATGTCATTCCGCATGAAAATCAATTGATTTTTAACAAAGTTATGATCGGTGGGAAATGCTGCTATATAGCCTGTCCGAGGGTGTTACATGTCTATTTTTTGGTCGATCTCGACATGATTTTTGGCCCAAAATTAAGTATCGTCTAAAATCGGTTTCAACACTTGTTTAGTACTAATGTTGACCTCCTCTATCGATTAAAAGTGAAAGCTCTCGATTTAAAATTTTGAAGAAAAAAAATTTTTGAAAAATGAACAGGGGGGACCCTTACCTAAAAATTTTCAAAAAGGTCGAAAATTTCAAAAAGTATTTATTGCAAGTATTTAAATGTAGAATCACTAAGGGAATCAAGACATAAACAAAATGTCATTCCGCATGAAAATCGATTGATTTTTAAGAAAGTTATGATCGGTGGAAAATGCTGCTATATAGCCTGTCCGAGGGTGTTACATGTCTATTTTTTGGTCGATCTCGACATGATTTTTGGCCGAAAATTAAGCATCGTCTAAAATCGGTTTAAGTACTTGTTTAGTACTAATGTTGACCTCCTCTATCGATTAAAAGTGAAAGCTCTCGATTTAAAATTTTGAAGAAAAAAAATTTCTGAAATATGAACAGGGGGGACCCTTACCTAAAAATTTTCAAAAAGGTCGAAAATTTCAAAAAGTATTTATTGCAAGTATTTAAATGTAGAATCACTAAGGGAATCAAGACATAAACAAAATGTCATTCCGCATGAAAATCGATTGATTTTTAAGAAAGTTATGATCGGTGGAAAATGCTGCTATATAGCCTGTCCGAGGGTGTTACATGTCTATTTTTTGGTCGATCTCGACATGATTTTTGGCCCAAAATTAAGTATCGTCTAAAATCGGTTTCAACACTTGTTTAGTACTAATGTTGACCTCCTCTATCGATTAAAAGTGAAAGCTCTCGATTTAAAATTTTGAAGAAAAAAAATTTCTGAAAAAAGAACAGAGGGGACCCTTACCTATAAATTTAAAAAAATGTCGAAAATTTAAGCTTAGACGGTATTGTGTCTTAAACTAACATTTAAATATTTATTAAGGCATACGGGGAATATCATTTTTATCGGAATTGAAATCAAAAGCATTTTTGAGCACACTAGGCGCAATTATATCTCAAAGTATGCCTTAATAAATATATGAATTAAACAAAATACAAGTTAAAATTTATATATCATATCATACTTTTAGGCGTAATTGTATCCCACAGGGAAATGTCCTCGGCCCTCTGTTCTACAGCTTATACAAGTATGACATGCCGCATCCGTACGACTGCCTTCTAGGGAAGTCAATGCTGGCAACATTTGCTGACCACGCATATGCCACCTATAGGTCCTGGAACCTCAATCTCCGATCTCCTTTGACAAGGGTAAGCAAATGCTGACACATCTTTTTTATCTGTGATTTTTTTAAATGTTATTCCTTTTTTTTAGTGTTATAATTGTTCATTTTAAGTTTGATACAGCTAACTTTAGTTAGCCAGCACGCCCAAATGGGCTGAATTTATAGCTGCCAAGGACAATGGGGTTGTCAGATTTCTCCATGCCTTAAGACATAACTAAATTAAAAAAAAAAAAATAAAAAAAAAACTGCCCCCATCCAAAATTTCATTAAAAAAGACACTACGGCTGTAAATCCCGCCGGATTTCGTCGCGACACATGTCAATCTTCTTCTTTCATATGGATCTACAGGATGGCATTAAAAAAATTAGGGGTCATCTAAGAATCCTAAACTTGAAAAATTTCGACCAAGAGGCCAGCGAAATCGAGCTGAAAACACGAATTCCGGGATAACTTGAAAACTAACAGGACTATCCAAATGTCCTTTTGTCAGATTATAGTTCTAGCCAAGCCGGATCGTTTGACATATGATTCGTTCGAATCCTTAAGGACACGGCTGGGAAAAACATGAAAAACGATATACCGAAATGTCCTTAAAACTCGGTTATCTGCAGGACATTCGTCCTTTGAGTTACGTCACACTATCCGGTACAATAGGAGCTATCATTGTGCAAAAGGACATCAATGTAGTCCTCCAACTGCCCAAGATACAGGGGTATTTGTGATTTTTAAAGGATTTTCACAGGGTGGAACCCTGCAAAAATGTACAAGTGCTTTTTCTTCGATATTTAAATGAAAATAAAATAGCATAGCATACTTTTAGGTGCAATTGTATCGTAACGTGTTTTCTTCGAAATTTTAAGAAAACAAATATTTCATAGTATACTTTTAGGCGCAATTGTACCTTAACGTATTTTACCTAATATTTCATAGTATACTTTTAGGCGCAATTGTACCTTAACCTATTTTTACCTAAAAATAAAGAAAAATAATATTTCCATGTATACTTTAAGGCGCAGTTGTACCTTAACGTATTTTAAACAAAAAAATAATATTTTGAGGTATACATTTAGGTGCAATTGTACCTTAACGTATTTTAACCTTTAAACAACAAAATGATATTTCGAGGTATACTTTTAGGCGCAATTGTACCTTAACGTATTTTTTACCTAAAAATAAAGAAAATTAATATTTCATAGTATACTTTTAGGCGCATTCGTACCTTAAAAATTTTAAGCTACAAAAATAAACAAAAATACAATTTCGAGGTATACTTTTAGGCGCAATTGTACCTTAACATATTTTAAGTAAAAAATAACGAATAATATTTCATAGTATACTTTTAGGCGGAATTGTACCTAAACGTAGCTTACCTAAAAAATAAAGAAAAATAATGTTTCGAGATATACTTTTAGGCGCAATTGTGTTGTTTTTTTTTAAATTTAACCATTTTGCTTTGGAATACGTCAAGATAAATAAGATAAGAACCTATTCCATACATTTTGTATTATATTTAACATTTTTCTTTACATTATGTATTTATTTTTTGTGTACAATAAAGGAATCTGGATCTGGAGTGCGTAACAGACACATCGAAAGGGACCTGGTGATCCCCAAAATTTGTAATGTCCCAAATGCGAATCAGGCAACTTATTATTTGTTGCATTTTTCTCTACTAGGATATCTCACAGTCCAGTGGTCCATTTCCGCCTCCGCCTCCGTTGCTGCGCTCGCTGTATGTAAGGGGATACCCTTACTAACATCGAAAAAATGTCCGAAATATCAAGTCCAACTATAGAAGAAATTAAATGCATTACATATGGAAAATACAATGACATAACAATTAAATGAGAAGCAATATAGTTGAATACTTTAACATTTTTAGTGACCGGGAAAGAGACCCATAAAGAACCTGTCTCCGTCTCACATGAGACAGAGAGAGAGAGAGAGAGGGCGATGTCTGCATACTGCCTTGTATTTCATTTTCAGCGTTTAGTACATTATTCTGCGTGGAGAACCTGCGCTCATTCGACTCTCTGGGAAGTTGCTGGTGCAGGTGCAACTGCCAGGTGAAGTTAGTGTTACCTTGTTTGCCGCCAGAGAAGAAGTAGCAGTGAGGTAGGGAAGTGGGGGATGGGGACGGGCTGAGCAGGCGGAAATAGTTTTCCAAGTTGTCGGCAGGCGTTCGCCGTGTTGCCTAAACAGATTAAACTCTGAACACATGTGCGCCTGCAATTTTACGCGCCGTCGCTGCGAAGCCTTCCGCATCCGCACCCGCATCCGTATCCGCATCCCGCACACACTGAAACAGAAAGAGAGAGAGAGAGTGAGAGTAAGAGAGAGAGAGGCAGAGAAGAAGCGTTGCGGTTGTGCAGCGAGTGCCAGAGGCTTCACATAACCGCCACATTAATTCGTAGTGCCAGACACCTTTCTCGTTAGCGGTTGCCCTAACTTATTTAATTTCACACAGACGCCACAAGCTGCCTAAGCCCCCCCTCGCACACACACACCTCGGCGCCACTGAAAGTTAAATAGCATTCGCGTGTTTATTCAAATCCAAAAATTGCTGGCATTTTCCTTGTTTTATTTAATTATCGAATTTTGTTGCGCTGCAGCAACAGTTTGACCTGCACTTTTGTCTCCAAAATTTTCCGGGTTTTTCGCTTAAACTTCTCACGTGCCACGTTCTGACCTCCCTGTGCGGGTGCTGGACACTTTTTTTTTCAAGTTTTTCATTTCTCTTTTTTTTTTTTGATATAATTTATGGTCTGTTTGGGATTTGCACGCAGCCTTAGCTGGGGCTAACGAATGCGCATACGTGCGATCACGTAACGGCAACGGTAGATAAGGTCTCGATGAGGCACATACCGAACATATCTATATATATATCGAAGCTCGAAGCGCTTTTAGAAAATAGTTAAAGTTGGTGAAATTTATTTGGATGCTGCTTGATAACATGAGATCTAGAAGAAACTAAATAAACAACCTATTTTCTTTGTGGATGGGCGAGGCAAATTATTTTTTAAAGAAACCTGTAGGTGCACTAGGTGCATAACTTTCTGCATACTAAACTTCAAGTCGCTAGACCCTATAACAACAGAGAACTACAAGAAACTAGCCTTAAAGATGGGCGTGGCAACCAATTTTTTAAATAAATCTCAATTACTTTATATACATAAAAATCGGTATACCAAACTTCAAGCTGCTAGAACCCATGATAGCTGAGATCCTGGAGAAACCCAACTGCAGTTGACTTGAAGCTTGCAAAGTAACCTATTTTCCTTACAGATGGGCGTGGCAACCAATTGTTTGAATAAATTCCAATTACTTTAGATACATACAAATCGGTATACCAAACTTTAAGCCCCAAACAGCTGAGATCCTGTAGAAACCCAACTGCAGTTGACTTGAAGCTTGTGAACTAAAGTGAATGTGCAAAGAATTTGTAGTTGAGAGTCAACTGCACAACGGTTCACACAGACTCAGACAATCATATCTTCTGCTGCTTTTAATATAATGCAAAATTCCAGTGAATCGAAGCGAAGGCGACTTTTGGCAGGGAAATGCCTTGGGGGCATAATTAAATGAGACTGGAATTTCATTATAAAATTCGCAGACATTTGCCCAGATGCGAGAAATTTTCGCCGGATGGCGGGATTAAGTTTTGCCAAAGAGATAGAGGGGGAGACAGCGAAAGAGAGAGAGAGAGGGGAAAATATTTTGAAGTCGATTTCATATTGAAATCATCTCGTTAAGCGGCAATTTTCCTTTACGAAACTCAATTTGAGCTCAGCATGAGTGCGAGTGAGTGTGAGTGTGTGTGTGTGTGTATGTTCCTATGTGCCCGTGTGTGTGTGTCTGTGTGTCCGTGTAAGCGTGTGCCCTTTGACCAAGTTGATTTTTCACAATTTCCGGCCAAGCGAAAGCTTTGCGCTGCGTCGACAGACGGACGGAAACGTAATTTGGCTCTTGGCCATTATTTTCGGGGCTGACCACAAACCCAAAGCCCGCTGCAGTCAAAGCCGAAATGGAGTGCAGATGATGACGATGATGATGAGGAGGAGAAGAAAGAGGTCAGTCAGTCAGTCGCCAGTCGGTAGGGGAGTAGGCAACTTCCTCATCATAATCGAAGCCACCAAATTGAAGCACACTGCGGCGCACAATGCGGTTTCCGTTGACTGCTGATTGGCTTCCGTTTCCGCTAATTTTTGAGAGTCCGCTCCACGATTTACGTTGGCCCCAGCACGGCGTCCGGCGTCGCCGTCATTGTTTTTGTCAGTCATCAGTTGCCTGCCTCTCTGCCTCTCTGCTTCGCCCTTCCATCTCCCTATTCGTTCTTCATGTTGCCTGTTTGTTGTTATTATTCTTGTCCTTGTAGGCAGTTGATTACGTGTTGCAAAAGAGTAGAAGCTTGTCGAACACTTTCCGCCAAAATTCCCGAAGCGTTTTCAATAGTTGCCTCATCGAGCACTTCTTAAGTGCCTTTCTTCTCTTGAGCTGCCATGTGCTTTCATGTGCTTTCACACCCTTGTGTTTTAAGGACGCAAGCTTTCTAAATAAGTTCCTTGAGAAGCGTTACCTTGACTACATATTCTGAGCAGCCTTCCTCATTCAAGTTCCAAGCTTAAAAAATAAAACCTATAACAAATTATTTTCTCTCTAAGAGGAAACTTAAGATCTAAGCTTTAATGTGCTTTACATGCAAGCTGAAAATTTAAAGCGTTTAATTGAATACATATCGAATATACGAGTGAAGTATATTCAAGATACTTTATTTCGAAGTAGTTTAAGCTTTTCAATGTGCTTTCATGTGCTTTCACGCCCTTGTGCTTTATGGACACAAGCTTTCTAAATAAGTTCCTCGGAAAGCTTTACATTGACTACATATGCTGAGCGGCTTTCCTCATTCAAGTTCTAAGCTGGCATGTGCTTTCCAATAAAACAGAAAACACATTATTTTCTCTCTAATATACTCTGGAAAAGCTTGAGGAAATTTGTGTTCTAAGCTTTAATGTGCTTTGCATGCAAGCTGAAAATATAAGCTTTTAATTACAGAAATATCTAAGCTTATAACTAAACTAATTCTGGAAACGTTATTTCTGAGTGTCTTAAGCTTTTCAATGTGCTTTCTGCTCAGATCTTAAAATTACTCGTAGTACTTGTAAAATAAATTAGATTACCATTCAAATGAATGTATAAATCTTTTGCCTAGCTCTCTTTGATTTGGCCGTTTGTTCAAAATTCTACAGACAGTATTTCCAGCATTTTCAAATGAATTTTTAGCGACAAATTTAGTTATTGCAATGGCCGAGCGAGGATCTAGCAGAGCGGGGAGTGGGTGACAAAGAGGGAGAGGGTTGCGAAAAGGGATACAAACTGCGCGCTGGAGGCACAAACCGTTCGTTTTCATCTGTTCATCTTTTTTATTGCTGCATATTTTTTCTCTGTACATAAGCATATCAAAAGTGTGCTTGAAAATAGAAATTTAAAACCTTATTACTCGGAAGGAGCGAGAAAAAATGAAAATATATACAAATGTGTGTGTGTGTGTGTGTGTGCGTATAAATATTTTATGGCGAAAATATTGCAGCCGAAAAGGGACAATGTATGCAGATAGATTTAGCTGGAACTGACCCCATAGCCGGGCATGAGGCTGCACAGCTGGGGAGTGGGAAAGATGAGCAGACTGGCGGGCTGGGTGAGAGTGGGCAGGCAAGTGGAGGACTTGGCTAAATCTAAACGCCTGTCCCGGTCAAGAAGAAGCTATGCTACTGGCGCTGGCGCTGCTGCTGCTCCTCTGCTCTTCTTTCTTTAAATTGTGTAACAAATTGTTCCCCGGGGACGAATTTGGATTAAGTAAAAAAAGGGTTTATTTACGATGCCATACATAACACGCTCCACAGTCAGAGCAGCTTCCAGGCACTCTCCTCTGCTTCTCCATCTTCTTTCTCTTCTTCCTGCTTGCCTCATTTTATTTATTTTATTTTTTTTTATTACGTGCCCAATACTCAATTTGGGGCATATTTAAATTCATCGTCTATCGACAGAGGCAACCGGCGGCCATTTCGTATGCACATCAAATGCGAAAGTTGCCCCAGCCTCGGGGTCCTTTCGGAGTCTGTCTGGATTTGGGGCTACACACATATACATACATATGTACGTCTGGGCCATTGGTTAGATCTATTGAGTGCTTATTTGAGCTGAACTTTGAGGTTGAATACGCTTCATTTTTATGTTATTTATACGTTTGTATAATAGAGTAGCCCCCTCTAGCCGCAAAAAAAACGGAAAAAACGGATATCGTACCCCGACCTTAGCCTCAAGTGTTGAGTCGAATGAAATACGTAAACGAAAGGCAGGCAAATTTGGCAAAGTCCAACAAAAAAATATATATATGTATATGAAACATAAATTTCTCACACTAACATATACAATATATAATCGCATGCAGTGAGAACAAGTCGGAAAAGCTACAGTCAAGCGCCCGACTGTGGTATACCCGCTACCACCATGCGAAAAAAACACGTATCACAGTCTCAAATTTGTTTTGACTTTGAAAGTTGCACGTGGTTCCTATTAGATGTTGCCGCATTGCTTTCAGTGATTTCCAATTAGAACTCATCAGAGTGCTTTTAATTATGAATGTGTAAAAGAGATGCCTATATAATGCTTCACATATTTATTGAGAAATTTAATAATCCAACCAGATTTGTCGTTTATGTTGTACACACATTGCTGAATGCTGCGAAATATGACTAAAATTTCCTTAAATATAGTAAAAACTTCGTTATCATTGATTTTAAATAAATTTAACGCACATGCAAAAAAAAAGAACAGAAAAAAAAACAAAAAATTTTTCACCGACGTGAGGGGAGGTCTTGAACCTGGACCTCCAAAAAACTCGGCCTATGCAGTTTACAACTAAAACAGCTCACCATTAGCGCATCGCGAATTTGATCGGTTGCATTATAAGACCAATTCAGCCTGTCGTACAGGACAAAACAAATTATTATTTTGTCGTAAGTGTGTGCCAACTCACTCCCTTTAAAATTTTGTTTAATCAAATGCATACTAAACTTAAAATATTTTAAATGCTTGAAAAAAAACCATCCATAAAAACCCGAACTAGGACCGGGCTCTGCTGGATTAGAAACCGTACCCCTCTGCACGACAGTCGGCGACCACATCCACTTAGCCAGCAAGTCTGTTTCGCAATTACCAAAAAACTGTAATGATGATCAGTGCAAATAATTTTGGTACACAAATTTGAAAAAAAGCTTGCCACATGACACTACTATTTCCTTAATATCTTCCACACTTATAGTCCAATCTTACTAAAATTTTCATGAAACGTCCGCAAGATGGTATTTATAACATATTTATAAAACTGTTGCTGTAAAGCTAATATTGCGGCTGTAATCAATGTTTTTTCAATTTATGGAGGCGGGTAGAGGCGTGGCTAAAATCCAAAATAAACTTGATCAGCCTGCAGTAATAACACATGTTGTCACCAAATTTGGGAACTCTAGCTCTTATAATAGCTGAGATCCAGGTGTTCACACGGACGGACAGACAGACAGACGGACAGACGGACATGGCTATATCGACTCGGCTGTTGATACTGATTCAGAATATATATACTTTATGGGGTCGGAGATGTCTCCTTCTGCCTGTTACATACATTTTCGGTTCGAACAAAGTTATAATACCCTTCTACTCTATGAGTAGCGGGTATAAAAATTCTATAGGTTTCTTTCCTTATGCCTTTAAAAGGCAAGTTAGCCTTTCGATCGAAAAGTCTTCCTCTCTCTCACTCTCACTCTCTGTCCCGTTCTATTAGGAATATGGCTGTTAAATGAAAGGGAAAGAGAGCTAAGTTAGCTGTACTTATGACTTTGGTATGCGATGTTTGCTTTGCAATTCGGAAAATTGATATATATTTTTGCCGAGCATTGTGTTCTTTGTTAGAAATAGCATATATTTCTTCTTGTATTTTTTGGGTCTTGTTTAGTTACTTCTGCCCTCTTCGTTTCTACACATTCGTAGTACATCACAATTGTATATTTGGATAGAGAAATAATAAATTATGCGTTTAATTTAATCATTATAATAATATTACTCTAGATATTTTTTTAGTCTGTGTTATAACACATTATGTATAAATAAAGAATATGGAATGAACTCAAACCGATAAACCAAGCCAACTGGGTAATCCCGGCGTTTTCGGCCGTAACATCATGTAGGCTCGCCTCATAGAAACCTTAGTACCACCGAATTTTTCCCACATGACGCCTTTCTGATACTCTGTGGAACCATAGTTTCCCATCAGATTACTAAAACACAGAACAAAAAAATAATAATAAGCAATGATGTGCACAGAAAAATGTAAAATACTTGTATGTATGTATACATAAGTTACCTTTGAAGACAATCATTAAACCATCCCGCAGATTCATACTTTTTTGCGCAATGACAATCTGAACAGCGATCGTTGTCTCGATCTTTAGCTGAAAAAAACATTCCACGATGATACCCGAAGGAATCCCCAGCAGTTCCGTTCGCGTATCCCAGTGTATGCAGTTTGTACAGGTCCAACGCGTCTCCAATTGCAAATGCGTCATAGTATTCATATCTAACCTGTCCGTCTTTATCCTCTAGCAGGATGATTAATTCCTGTGGGTCATCTTGAGTTATGGCGTGTATTTTGTCCAACCCCAGAAAGTGTTCGCCATCCAATGTGCCGAATCCAACCTTATATTCATCCCATACCCTGTCGAAGACTACACGTCCATTCATTCGTCGCAAAATTATGGTCAATGCTTTTCCACCCCGAATATCCGCTTCGCAGGCTACCTTAAACGGTTGATCACTAAACTTGGGGATTAGAATTTCATAGACTCCATTGTCCTTGGAAGTGCCCATGGCTTCGGCACAGTTGCGCAGAGCTTTTGACTTCGATTTCTTTGGATTTTTCCCTTTTTTTGGTTCTTCATCACTTTCCTCCTTTCCTTCCAGCCGTAATAGTGTCGAAAGGATCTTTTTTAGATCTTCCTTGTGCTGACTTCCTAACGATTCTACATCCGTTTTTAATTGCTCCAATTGATCTCTTAATTCATTTATACTCTTTTTTGCTATTATTTTCTTCAAACACACCTTTCTAAAAAAAAGTGATAAGCAATTAAAAACTAAAGACTTAAGAAGCTTAAGCGCAGAGAACTTACCTTCCACTGTATGACCTAACCATGTCCTCTATATCTTCCTTTTCGCACACCTCTCTTATAAAGTTCAATTGAAATTTATAATAAATACTTTAGGGATTTTTCAACAGAACACTCACCTATCTCGGCTAGATGTAACGCAGAGCAGGAATAACGATATAATCATTAAAAAGTGGAAAACAAAACTTGTCAACATTTTTGCGTTGTTTTAGAAAAGTGTATAGATCGTAGCTGCGAATCATCTCTATTTATAGCAGACCCAATTATTTCCATCTTAAGATCAATTTCACGGAAATAACGTAGGTTACATATGGTATAATGAGCGTATATTGATACGTATTATCCAGTCTTTCGGAACCGGCGCATATCTGGGGTGTTTTATTATATAATTTCATATATATGATAAAAACAAGTCGGAAAAGCTACAGTCGAGCGCTCCCGACTGTGGTATACCCGCTACAACTATGCGAAAAAAACAAGTCTCACAGCCTCAAATTATTTGTTCTGACTATGAAAGTTGCACGTGGTTCTTATTAGATGTTGCCCCTTTGCTTTCAGTACTTTCCAGTCAGAACTTATCAGAGGACTTTTAATTACGAATGTGTAAAAGAGACGCCTAATTATGCCTATATATGTACATCCCTATGCCTATACATCCAACCAAATTTGTCGTTTATGTTCTGTTGCTGCGAACTATTACTAAAGATTTTAAATGTCTTTAAATACAATAAAAACTTCGTTAACATCGATTTTAAAAGAAGATATAGCATTATGCAAAAAAATAAGAATAAGAAGAGAAAAAAAAAAGTTTATCGTCGTGAGGACTTGAACCATGAATCTCCAAGAAAACTTGAACTATGTAGTCTGCAACTATAACCGCTTTGCCATTAACGCATTCTGAATTGGGCCGGCAAAGTCGCATTATGAGACCATTCAGCTTGTCAAACAGGGCAAAAATAAATTATATTATTGTGTGTCGTCGTGCGTGTAGACAATACCAACTCACTCTCCTAATTAAAATACTATACTATTTAATTAAAATACTAAACTTAAAATATTTTAAATGCTTGGAAAAAAGCTAGTCCCCCAAAAACTCACTTGCATCGCGTAGGATTCGAACTCGCACCCTTTCGCTCGACAGTCAACGACCACATCCGCTCAGCCACCAAGTCCATTACGCAAATACCTAAAAATTGCAATTATAATCAATGCAAATTATATTGGTACATATAATTGAAAAAAAGTGCTTGCTGCCGGAGTTGAACCTGGATCTTACATATCTAACATACCAAAACAGACAAAAACACGTGGTCACATGGCACTACTATTTCCTTAGTATCTTCCATATTTATTGTCCAATCTTACTGAAATTTTCACGAAACGTCCGCAAGATTGTATTTTTAACGTAGATATAAAACTGTTGCTGTAAAGCTAATATTGCGGCTGTAATCACTTTTTTTCAATTTATGGGGGCGGGTGGGGGCGTGGCTAAAATCCAAAATAAACTTGATCAGCCTGCAGTAATAACACATATTGTCACCAAATTTGGAAACTCTAGCTCTTCTAATAGCTGAGATCCAGGTGTTCACACGAACGGACAGACAGACAGATGGACGGACGGACAGACGGACAGACGGACAGACGGACATGGCTATATCGACTCGGCTGTTGATACTGATTCAGAATATATATACTTTATGGGGTCGGAGATGTCTCCTTCTGCCTGTTACATACATTTTCGGTTCGAACAAAGTTATAATACCCTTCTACTCTATGAGTAGCGGGTATAAAAATTCTATAGGTTTCTTTCCTTATGCCTTTAAAAGGCAAGTTAGCCTTTCGATCGAAGAGTCTTCCTCTCTCTCACGCTCACTCTCTGTCCCGTTCTATTAAGAATATGGCTGATAAATGAAAGGGAAAGAGAGCTAAGTTGGCTGTACTTATGACTTTGGTATGCGATGTTTGCTTTGCAATTCGGAAAATTGATATATATTTTTGCCGAGCATTGTGTTCTTTGTTAGAAATAGCATATATTTCTTCTTGTATTTTTTGGGTCTTGTTTAGTTACTTCTGCCCTCTTCGTTTCTACACATTCGTAGTACATCACAATTGTATATTTGGATAGAAAAATAATAAATTATGCGTTTAATTTAATCATTATAATAATATTACTCTAGATATTTTTTTAGTCTGTGTTATAACACATTATGTATAAATAAAGAATATGGAATGAACTCAAACCGATAAACCAAGCCAACTGGGTAATCCCGGCGTTTTCGGCCGTAACATCATGTAAGCTCGCCTCATAGAAACATCAGTACCACCGAATTTTACCCACATGACGCCTTTCTGATACTCTGTGGAACCATAGTTTCCCATCAGATTACTAAAACACAGAACAAAAAAAAAATAATAAGCAATGATGTGCAAAGAAAAATGTAAAATACTTGTATGTATGTATACATAAGTTACCTTTGAAGACAATCATTAAACCATCCCGCAGATTCATACTTTTTTGCGCAATGACAATCTGAACAGCGATCGTAGTCTCGATCTTTAGCTGAAAAAAACATTCCACGATGATACCCGAAAGAATCCCCAGCAGATCCGTTCCCGTATCCCAGTGTATGCAGTTTGTACAGCTCCAACTCGTCTCCGATTGCAAATGCGTCATAGTATTCATATCTAACCTGTCCGTCTTTATCCTCTAGCAGGATGATTAATTCCTGTGGTTCATCTTGAGTTATGGCGTGTATTTTGTCCAACCCCAGAAAGTGTTCGCCATCCAATGTGCCGAATCCAACCTTATATTCAGCCCATACCCTGTTGAAATCTACAAGTCCATTCATTCGTCGCAAAATTATGGTCAATGCTTTTCCACCCCGAATATCCGCTTCGCAGGCTACCTTAAACGGTTGATCACTAAACTTGGGGATTAGAATTTCATAGACTCCATTGTCCTTGGAAGTGCCCATGGCTTCGGCACAGTTGCGCAGAGCTTTTGACTTCGATTTCTTTGGATTTTTCCCTTTTTTTGGTTCTTCATCACTTTCCTCCTTTCCTTCCAGCCGTAATAGTGTCGAAAGGATCTTTTTTAGATCTTCCTTGTGCTGACTTCCTAACGATTCTACATCCGTTTTTAATTGCTCCAATTGATCTCTTAATTCATTTATACTCTTTTTTGCTATTATTTTCTTCAAACACACCTTTCTAAAAAAAAGTGATAAGCAATTAAAAACTAAAGACTTAAGAAGCTTAAGCGCAGAGAACTTACCTTCCACTGTATGACCTAACCATGTCCTCTATATCTTCCTTTTCGCACACCTCTCTTATAAAGTTTAATTGAAATTTATAATAAATACTTTAGGGATTTTTCAACAGAACACTCACCTATCTCGGCTAGATGTAACGCAGAGCAGGAATAACGATATAATCATTAAAAAGTGGAAAACAAAACTTGTCAACATTTTGGCGTTGTTTTAGAAAAGTGTATAGATCGTAGCTGCGAATCATCTCTATTTATAGCAGACCCAATTATTTCCATCTTAAGATCAATTTCACGGAAATAACGTAGGTTACATATGATATAATGAGCGTATATTGATACGTATTATCCAGTCTTTCGGAACCGGCGCATATCTGGGGTGTTTTATTATATAATTTCATATATATGATAAAAACAAGTCGGAAAAGCTACAGTCAAGCGCCCGACTGTGGTATACCCGCTACCACCATGCGAAAAAAACACGTCTCACAGTCTCAAATTTGTTCTGACTATGAAAGTTGCACGTGGTTCCTATTAGATGTTGCCGCATGGCTTTCAGTGTTTTCCAATTAGAACTCATCAGAGTGCTTTTAATTATGAATGTGTAAAAGAGATGCCTATATAATGCTTCACATATTTATTGAGAAATTTAATAATCCAACCAGATTTGTCGTTTATGTTGTACACACATTGCTGAATGCTGCGAAATATGACTAAAATTTCCTTAAATATAGTAAAAACTTCGTTAACATCGATTTTAAATAAAGATAAGGCATATGCAAAAAAAAAAAGAACAGAAAAAAAACAAAAAATTTTTTACCGATGTGAGGGTGAGGAGGTCTTGAACCTGGACCTCCAAAAAACTCGGCCTATGCAGTTTACAACTAAAACAGCTCACCATTAGCGCATCGCGAATTTGATCGGTTGCATTATAAGACCATTCAGCCTGTCGTACAGGACAAAACAAATTATTATTTTGTCGTAAGTGTGTGCCAACTCACTCCCTTTAAAATTTTGTTTAATCAAATGCATACTAAACTTAAAATATTTTAAATGCTTGAAAAAAAACCATCCATAAAAACCCGAACTAGGACCGGGCTCTGCTGGATTAGAACCCGTACCCCTCTGCACGACAGTCGGCGACCACATCCACTTAGCCAGCAAGTCTGTTTCGCAATTACCAAAAAACTGTAATGATGATCAGTGCAAATAATTTTGGTACACAAATTTGAAAAAAAGCTTGCCACATGACACTACTATTTCCTTAATATCTTCCACACTTATAGTCCAATCTTACTAAAATTTTCATGAAACGTCCGCAAGATGGTATTTATAACATATTTATAAAACTGTTGCTGTAAAGCTAATATTGCGGCTGTAATCAATGTTTTTTCAATTTATGGAGGCGGGTAGAGGCGTGGCTAAAATCCAAAATAAACTTGATCAGCCTGCAGTAATAACACATGTTGTCACCAAATTTGGGAACTCTAGCTCTTATAATAGCTGAGATCCAGGTGTTCACACGGACGGACAGACAGACAGACGGACATGGCTATATCGACTCGGCTGTTGATACTGATTCAGAATATATATACTTTATGGGGTCGGAGATGTCTCCTTCTGCCTGTTACATACATTTTCGGTTCGAACAAAGTTATAATACCCTTCTACTCTATGAGTAGCGGGTATAAAAATTTGTAGTTACAAAAAGTAACTAAAAAGAAAAATTTCTTAGTGTTAATCTAATCATATTTGCAAAGTATTATATAAACCGAAATAACTTAGATATATATTCACTTTTCCCAACAATATCCTTAAACTAAATGAATATTTTGCATATTTTTTGCAGTGTATACAAGATATTTACATTTGTAGCGTCGTGTAGGTAAAAACTTGTTTACCACATTCCTTGAATGGATTTCATCCGCCATCTGCCATCGTCATCCGTTTCTAGGGAATTCAGCTTAGTGAGCAATTTAGTCGTAGTTGCGACTCTATGAAAGAAACAAAACCGCTAGACCCGACGGCATCTTGATAATATTTCGATTTATACACTAGCTTACCCGCTGGCACCATGACCACAATAACGCTATCGCCTCATTCCAATGAACTCACTTGAACGGCAATCGTTGATATTGTTCTACGGAAAACAGTTGCGACTTGGTTTAATACCCTGTACTTACTGAGTAGAAGGGTAACCTAGATCTTAGAAAATGTAGGAAAGGAAGGGTTAACTAGATCTCTAAAATTATATATGAGCTTGGGCTGTTCAAAAAAATATATAAGAGAAGTTATTAAATAAAAACTCTATATTGCAGGTGGTTAGCGGGTATCTTACAGTCGAGCACACTCGGTTGTAGCTTTCTGTTTCGTTTTTTTTTTTTTTATTTCTGGGTAAGAAACTGTCGAACTGCGTAAACTTCAAACTGATGTCACCTGAACTGAAAACCTCGACATGCACGCAACCCACTAAACCCTCTCCAATAGGGGTTACTTCTCCCTACCTCGTCGTACGGCGTATGGCTGCCTGTCAAGGTTTTTGCGCTCAATTTGGCAGACAGCGTGGCAATCGCTGTGAATGAATTTCATACTGTGACGTCATCTGGCGGCGCTATACAGTTGCTTATCATAACGAGTCCGTATATATATATTATAGTATAATTTATTAATCACTCTGCCAGTTTCAAGTTATCAACAAAATACTATATTTATTTTATTTAAATCTATTTTTAATTTGACATTACTCATATGCCTGACCTTCTTTCTCTTATCAACTCACTTGGGGGTTTTGCGTCCCGTTCGACTCGAAACACTCATTCATTCATTCATTTATTTAGTTCGTGCTGGTTTTCACAGTAAAAATGTTGCTATACTGCTTCGGTGCTATAATTTTTATAGCAGGCACTTTGCTTGCCTTATCTCATGCCGCACAGACTATTGGGCTGAATGCAACATCAGCATTTCTGGAGATTAGATCACAATTAGCTGATCTGAAGTGAGTGTAACAACTATTCAAAATTTCAATCAGTATGCGACCTTCTTTCACTCAGATCGGAACAGCAACAGATTAGAGAGAATCAATCACACATTAAATCGCAACTGGCCAAACAGGGAAATCTACTCGAGAGTATTGTGAGCAAGCTCGATCATTCCAATTTGCCTGGATCCTATGGACGTAGCTGTGCCGAGGTCACTTCGGTCTTCAGGCATAGCGGCATCTTTGAGATACTCATACCCAGCTACAGTAGACACTCTTTCAAGGTGGTCTGCGATGCAGAGACTCGCAACGGTGGCTGGGCAATCCTCTTGCGAAGATTGGACGGAAGTATAGACTTCTATCGCAACTGGACTGAGTACAAGCACGGCTTTGGCAATCTAGAGGGAGAATTCTTCTTGGGTCTAGATAAAATACATGCCCTGACAACGTATCAAAGTCAAGAGTTAATGTTCATCCTAGAGGACTTTCAGGGTGATGTGCGCTACGAGAAGTATGATAATTTTGCCATTGGCGATGAACTGGACAAATATGTACTACACACGCTGGGCAAGGCCGAAGGCAGTGCGGGCGACTCTATGACGGAGCATCATGGTCAGCAATTTTCCACGTATGATCGGGATAATGATAAGTTTGGTAAAAACTGCGCTGAGACCTATAAGGGTGCCTGGTGGTATAGAGCCTGTTACAGAAGGTAGGCGAGTGAGAGAAGATTATAATACTGGCAATATTAATACGAAGTTTTTATTCCCTATAGCCATTTGACTGGCACGTATAATGGACTCACGCCCGGGAAGGGTCTCAGTTGGTATCATTTTCGAGGCGATGATTATGCTTTGAAGCGAGCTGTCATGATGATAAGGCCAAGGAATTGAGATGGGAGAGAGAGAGAAACTCTAGAATAGAATATAATGGCACTTTATAAAAATAAATCGATAAATGTCTTCATTAAAAAAAAAAAAAAAAAAAAAAAAAATACTACTACTCTTATTTTAATATAGTGTTTGGTAATTCTTAAGAATATTTCTTTACCCTGTGATGTTAAAAAATATAATAATGCTAATAAAAATAATAAAAAAAAATATTATTTTAAAATAGATATAAATTATTATAAATAATATTTATATTAATTTATTTATATTAAATATTATTTATATTGATTATACTATAAAATAGACTACTGCAATTTGGTATATCGCAAGCTTGCCAAAGTTCAACATCATCAACGTCTTACTCGATTCGATTTCCATCAATGATGAAGCACAGAATACCTAATTGGCTCGAATCTTAGCGAAACCCAAAGCTGGCTAATTAGTCCAAAGTAGCGGAAATTAAACGAGAATAAAGCAGAAATTGGCAAGACGCAGCGTTGTGTGTGTGTGCGTGTGTGTGTGATTCGATCGGCTCAGCTGATTTTTCTTCTTTTTTCTCGCCTTTTGAACTGCACTGTACCCCAATCTCCTTTAGCTTTCTTGTTTGGCGTGGCAATTAACACGCCTTTCTGCACTCACCATTTGCCTCCTGAGGCAGTGGAACCAGGAACGGGAGGCAGAAGGTCGCAATGGAGGCGCATAAAGCGCGCATTGGAAATTAATTGCGGCTTCTGTGCATGCAGAGATCTGCCAGTGTGTGTGTGTGTGTGCAGGTTCATATGAGTGTGCGTGTGTGGTAACGCTGGCCCAGAGTCGCAGCCGCAGCTGGAGCCGGAGCCAGAGCTCGCCCAGGCAAACCCGGGACAAGGCACGCGGTTTGCCTTTTATGAAAAATTAATTTGCTTTTTGTGCTTCGCAATAATATTTTACTTTTTCGTGGTGCCCCTGCTGTTGTTGGTACATGGCCAGGTCTCCCTTTCCCAATCTCCTACCCAGCCGTACTCTTAACCGCGCACAGCCTGCCAATCAGAGCGTATGATTAATTTTTCGTCGCATCGTAACCCCCAGTGGAGGCTGAGACCTCCCAAAACCAAATAAAATCCACGTTTTACGAGTGCAATCAAAGCACTCGCACACATGCACACACTTGAGTTCTGAATGGAAATTATTATGGCCAATATTACTGACTAATTTCCATTATATGATTATTAAAACGTTATTATATTAATATATTTTTTTTGATTAAAATTAAACCAGAAGCAAGCCTCAAAAAAAACCCTTGGGCAGGCATCAAAGGCGACTTGAAAAGCTTATAAAGCTTTCAAGTAATAAAAAACACTTGAGAAAGTTGCTAAAAATGAAGCTTATTAAAAGCTTATGCATTTATAAGATTTTACTTTATTTCAAGCACTCCAAGATTGTTCCCTTTTTAATTACTTCGTATAATCCCTTTTCGAACTAAAGACTTGGCTTTATATTTATTCTTATGCATTTTTAGCTGCATATACAAGCTTTAAGCAATATGATTAATTGTGCCCTAAAAATTCTCAACTTGTTCTCTCCAACATTTACATGAGACTCCTGTAACTTTTTGCCACACTAAAGCCAAGAGAAGCCACTGAAGCAGCGACAGCTTGTGCAACACCAGGCAACACACACACACACACACACACACACACACACACACACTTCCCCTGGTCATGCAACACATTCACACACACACTCACAATGCACAACAATGCAATGCAACAACAACAAGAAAAACAAAAATAAATACGAGTAGGAATAAACTTGCCCAGCAAGTTCTTAGAAAAGTTTTTCCCAAGCACGCAGCGTCTAGCTGAGTCTGGGTGATTTTCTTATTTTCCGACTTGTATATTTTTTTGCAGATTTTATTTTCTCCCAACTCTTGTTGTTGCTGTTGCTGTTGCTCTTTAGAATTTTCCGCGCACACATTTCACATTAGGAAAAACCCGCAAAATTATGCAACACAATATGAAATGCATTTGAGAGACAAGTGAATCTTGTCAAGTGCCTGCCTCCCTAACTACCTCTCTCCCTGCCTTACAGAGTGCCAAGCATGGCCAGTGTGACCCGCTATCCCTCCCCTCCCCCCGCCCCCCTTGGGTACTTCCCCTCTCGCACATCCTTATGGACTGCTTCTACGAGAGCAAAGTCAGCGAGCAGAACACTTGAGTTGGCGCTTTAATCAAAAGTCAAATATTTCATGCAATGCGACAAGCGGCACAGTGGGACGAGAGCAACGAGACAGTGCCGTATGGATGTGATTGTGAGTGTGAGTGTGGGTGTGCCTGTGAGTGTGTGTGCGTGTTCCTGGTGCTAAAACTACTTTAACAGCAGGCAGCTGCTGTCAGCATGCAAATGCAACCCTGCTAACCCACACAATAGACGCCAAGTATAACGACGACGACGACGACGACGACGGGAAACTTCTTGCCGCCTACAAATTTCTATACTCTGCCAAAAGGGGTATATTCGCGTAGGGTATATTAGTTAAAAGTTAAAGAAATATATGATATGAGAGATTTCTTAATTTTTTCATATTTAAAGCACTTTATCCAAACTTTACTGCTTTATGCTAACTTCTTCCATGCTCATACTTTTACAGGGTATTCCTTAAAAATGGAAGCGAGGAAGCTCTACTGCCTCTGCCTGGCCATGGGCCTGTGCACTTGCAGCCACTTTTGGATGGGTTTCAGTCGGCTGGCAAGCTCGGGTGGGGTGGGGGGTGCTGCTCTTGGGGGGGGGGCTGCTGTCGGGCTGTGCTCTCTGCGCTGCTCTGCTTTCATGGAAATTACATTTCTGCATTCTGCCGTCTTTCTGCTACTCAAGTAAATGCAAATATTTCTCATTTCTCGCACAATAAGTCAGAAAAAAAGAAGGAGGAGCCAGAGGAGGAGGAGGAGGAGGAAGAATGAGAGCGCTGAAGAAATTGTCAAATGTATTCAAAATGTGCGCCGCATGCGAAATCTTTTTGAATATTTATACACACACACACACACGCTCGCACGCCAAATGCCTGCGTGTGTGAGTGTCTGGTATGCATGCATGTGTGTGTGTGTGTGTGTGTGTGATATCATTTAAATTCCAGAGCAAATCATTTTCATGAGCATTTTGAGATTACAGCACACCAAATTTCATAGCCACTTCTCCGGAAATTAGCTTCAACAGAAGCACAGACTGTGGGCATGCACGACGTGCAAATACCCAGCATTAAATTAAATTCGAATCGAAATTTTATAAATACTTTTTCTGAGCATTACGAAAACTATATCTTAAGATCACATACAGTAGCAGAAATATGTTTTTTATATTTTATTCATTTTGCATTGGTTAATGTCCAATTAACTGTCTTATATCCTCTCTCTCTCTGGCTAACCCGCCTCTACTACCCATTCATCGTTCATCCCACTCTCATTCTACCCGCAATGATAACTTAATTAATTGTGAATGCATTTGATATTCGAAATTTTCGGCTTTGTTCTGAATTCTTTTGCTGCTATTTGCATCCACTTCGGCCAGTTGCCGCAGAATTTTAAATGAAGTTTTTTTTAATTAAGCTAATTGCCCGAAAATGTGCACAGGAAAATTGAATTTTTAATGAACTTTATAAATTGAAAAATCCCCAAACAATGAACGAAACTTTTCAAATATTATTCAAACTAACTATGCAACGTTGGACAAAGGCCAATTGCGGTTTGAACAAAAATCCATATTAATATTATTTAAGGTTTTTCTGTGGTTAAACATATACTACATATATGTATATGTATATGTCTGTTCAGCTTACATAATTAATTTTCTTTTGGGAGAGAACTTTCTCTCTCTATCTTTTCCTAACTCTTTTCATTTCTTAATCATGCTGAGAGCTCGAGTTTGATTTGTGACCAAAACAATCTAATCGGCAACTCTGCAAAATCTCTTTCAAATGAGCCTCTAATTGCCTCGGACTATGTATGTAATATCCTTGGGCCACAAACAAGATATGGGGGGGGGGGGGGTGTTTTATCGACATGGGGGGGGGGGTAAAGACAAATTTCTTTAGCTAAGCAGCAATTATCGCAGATGGGAAACGAGTTTTGCTTTCGCTTGTTTTTGTGGCAAGTTTACGTATAACTTTTGATCTGAACAACTCAACCTCCCTTATCCTCGTTCTCTAGAACCCAGACTGGCTCTATCATTCTCCCATTCTCGAGTTTGCTTTGCTGTTTGTGAAGCACGTTTATCAGTAGCCAAGTTTTTCCTCAGTTTCTGCCTCTCTGACTCTGACTCCGGCTCTGACTGTGTTTCTGGCTCGGCTTTGGCTCATTGTTAACTTTTGTGCCTTACTAATGGCTATCGGAGATAAGTCCAACTGGAAGCCAAAACTTTTATTTTGTAAGCAGCGTTGTTAATCTCTCGACTGGGCGTGGCATGGATAGAGTAGGAGTAGCAAGTTGTTTCCCCTTTCCAGGGGCGTTGCTTTTAAAAAGTTATCAACAAGTATTCAAGTCGGATATGCGCGTGTTGACTGTACTCAGTAACATCTACACATGTTTCTGACACACACACTCGCACACACACACACACACTAACATACACACTTAGTGCTAATCAAGTGGAGTTTTCTCTGGATTTTCCTGACAATCCCCCTGCCCACCCTGTGCTTCACCTGCTTCGCACGTTTCGCTCCTCTTCGATGTGCTTCCTCCTCGTCTGCCTTTGGTTAATCAGCGAGAGAGAGAGAGAGACAGGGACAGGGAGATAGAGAGGGAGAGAGATTAACTTATTTTCACCTGATTCCATTTGAAGATTGAAGAGCTTTCAATTAACCAAGCAAGCAGCTGGCAAACTTTTCCAATGCTCTTAACTGATAAAAAGCGACTTCTTGTTAATCAGCTAAGTGATTTAATTATGATGAAATTTTAAGTACAAAAGCATATTCAAATCTTTACAAATAATTACACATATAAGATACCATACCATAAGATAATAATAAAAAATAATATACAGATATAATATATGTACTTATATTATTCACACACATACCACGAGTGTGATTGTGGCATCGTCAGCGGAAATTCACAGGAAATTACTAATACTAGTATATAGCATGTTTCTGAGCTGATAAACTCAGAACTATAATATTATAAGTAACGCTTACTATTCGAATTCAGAAGCAGCTCAGTACTGTATTACATTCTAACGAAATCAGATGCAAAGAAAAAAAAATGTTGTTGAAGCTCGTGTTTACCAGCTTGTTGGTTTATTTATTGGGTTTCCTTGCCGAAGGATCGATCCAAGTGAATGAAACTAAAGAATTTCTTCTAATCAAATCATTAATTGATATAAAGTGAGTCTCCTTTTGTTCCTTTAACTGCTCGTCTTTGTTTTAATCATTTAAATTCGAACTTTTTTAAGATCGGAACAAACATTAGATCTGGGAATAATAAAATCAGATCAAAATCAGATCAAAGAAGAGCTACAATTGCTCAAAACGGGCCAACAAAACCTGGAGAAAATATTAAATGTTCTCAATGAAAAATTAAAACCCATAAGTGATGCCAAAAAAGAAGAAGAAGTTACGAAGCAGCAGGCTCCCAAGGTAACCATTGGGCGCAGCTGTGCCGAAGCAACGTCCCCATCCAGGCGCAATGGGATCTACGATATACTCGTCCCCTGCTATAGTGATCAACCGTTTAAGGTGGCTTGCGATGCGGAGACTCGGTGCGGAAACTGGACAATCATTCTACGACGAATGGACGGAAGTGAAGACTTCTACAGGAAGTGGGCTGACTACAAGGCAGGCTTTGGCAACTTGACGGGGGAGTTCTTTTTGGGTCTGGACAAAATACACGCCATCACCCATGATCAACCACAGGAATTACTGGTTCTTCTTGAGGATCTTAAAGGGGAAGTAAGATATGAAGCCTACGACGCATTTGCCATCGGGGACGAACTCGACTGGTATAAGCTGCATACACTGGGCAAAGCAACTGGAACTGCTGGGGATTCGTTAAGTTATCACCTTGGAATGTATTTCTCAAGTCAAGATCGTGATAACGATTCGGATAAAGGCAATTGTGCCCAAACCTATACTAGCGGATGGTGGTATAATGCTTGCCATAAGAGGTACAAACACATATTATTGCATAGTTTGAAAATGTTTGCTTACCTATCTTTATTTCAGCAATCTGATGGGAAAGTATGGGGATATTTCTTATGCCAAAGGCATCAATTGGATGAGTTTTCATGGTCATAGCTATTCACTGAAGCGAGCGGTCATGATGATAAGGCCGAAAAAAGATTTGTAAAATGTTATTAAAAACAGAATTTAAATAAAAATTAACTGCATTTTCCATATATTCTACGATTTAAAATCCTGCACTTTTGAAATTCTCTTTCCCTCTATTTCTTTGAGAGTTAATTCTATTTTTCTTCAAAATTTCTGAAAGAATGTAATGAACAATTCTGAAGTAATTTTTACTTATTTTCCAATATTTCAGTTTGTACACTATTCTACGCTATACTTGCTTAAGATCACTTGTAGGAGTAGTAGGCCATTGATATAGTCCCATATTTGCCGACTCCAAGTAGTCCAGTCTGAAAGGAATTTAAATAGAAACATACTCGATTCGTAGCAAGCAGTAAAATGTCGCAGGATCAGATATTCGATTACAACTTGGACAGTTGTGCTCTGGAGGATCTCTTCGAGGAGCAGCAGTCCCCTATGAATATTGCAGAGATCCAGCCGGAAAATGCAGTTGAAAACCAGAAGAAAGAATTAGACTTGGAACAGTTACAGCGTCGACAGAGCATTGTCCTAGAGAGCGCAAAGGAACAGGTGGCAGTGTTGGAGAATCTTCTAAAGACTGTTAAGCCCGGTTGGGTGCTTGAGGCAGGTCAACCTTTGGCAGGAGCAGGAGCAGGTGCCGCTGCACCGCAGGCCTATCGCTTCAAGGACATCTACGAGCAGAAGAAACAGCAGCTACTACGGCAGAAACTGATCGAGGAGCGTGAGCAGCGACAATTCCACAGTCGCCCCATGCCGAATTTCCGACAAGTTCATCAGCAGCTGCTCAATCGACCCATAGTGCATCGCATCACGTGTCCCATAACACCCAATGTGCTGAAGCGTCGCCAACGGGTTGAGCAGCAGCGTGGAGCGGAGCAACTGCAGCAGCAGCAGCAGCGAGAGCCACAACCACGTTCCAACCCCTTCAAGGCATCCTCTCTATGCACCGATAACAGCAACATGAACAACATCAACAACAATCGATCCTCGGTTCCATGCAAACCCTTCCGCTTGTCCACAGAGCTGCGGGCCGAGCAGCGCAAACGCTTCAATGTCCTGACCCAGGAACTGCAGGAGAATCGACGCCGCCAGCAGGAGGCACAGCGCCAGCGCCAGGAGCAACAGCAGTATCAGAAGCTGCGCCAATTGGCCACATTCCGTGCCCGACCCAATCCCTTTCGGGCTCATTTAATTGCGTCCCCACCCCGAATCGAGTAATACTTTTTCTCAAGTTTCTTATTTCTTGCCTTGTTCCGTCTTTTCTTTTTGTTTCTTTTTGTTTCCTTTTGTTAATCAGTTAATAAATTTCATAAGTCGTTCCTGAGTATAACTTGCGACTATATATAAATTTAGATCACATATTAACAACACACCAAAGAAGGTATTCCGGATGCTATGAGGTATACTGTATGGACTAGTCGAAACGCCCTAGTCCGTTCGTCTGCCCGTCTGTCTATGGCAAAATTGGCATACCTGCTACCTATACGCTGTATATACCCATATTTTCTATAAGTTACAACAGTATATATAGCCTGATTTTTGTTAAATTTTAAGAAATCGTAGCTAAAGTAAAGTTTATTATGTCTTTAACATATATATAGTTTATAATAATCCATAGAGGCTTCTCGAGTCGATTTCAATAATGCATGTTTTTTTTTTGCATGTGTGTACGTACGGTATATTCAATTTGTTCATTTAAAATACTACATATATAGCTCAGGTTGTGGCTCCATCAATCAAAAAATGTTACCCATACCCAGTGTCAGGCCCAAAGTGGACGACTTTGGCAATGCCGCCCACGTGTTTCAGAGCAAACAATTTGTTGTAAGTGTATCAATTGATGTGCGCTCTCTCTCTGTGTGTGTGTGTGTGTGCGTGTGTGTGTCTGTGTGCACGTCACATAATCAAAAGCACAAATACTAAAACAAGCACTCAAACTGTCAAAGCAATGATTGATAGTGTTGACATTCGCTTTTTGGCTTCAAAACGCGCCAAAGAGACTCTTTTTGTGCATTGAATTCCGTTAATGGGGCGTTGCTCCCAGCACGTAAGCACCAACCCACCCATAACACCCACCCACCCATCTGTCGTGTGTGTGTGTGTGAATGATGAATTGCATTGAATGAGCTTAGGTTACAGCATGAAGGTTTACTCGAACAAGTTTAAAGGTGAATTTCAATTTAATCGCAGCGCTTAAGTAAATCAAACATACTTTTAATTAAATACGCCATCGATCTATCTCTGATTTATACTACAATAATTCTAATCTAGTATATTTTCAACTATGTGCAGGTCTATCTTTAATTCCCCTTCCCAAGGTATGAGAGACCTATGCAGATTAAGTTAGCATATATTTACAAGGTTTTTCGTTTTTGCAAAAACTGTTATGTTTACATTGGCAGCAACATCCCTGAAAGCGGTTAACATTGCTTGTGAAAC
The DNA here is from genome assembly GCA_018901885.1 of Zaprionus kolodkinae. Classification (NCBI taxonomy): domain Eukaryota; kingdom Metazoa; phylum Arthropoda; class Insecta; order Diptera; family Drosophilidae; genus Zaprionus; species Zaprionus kolodkinae. The sequence goes on from JAEIFM010000059.1 coordinate 430,597, forward strand.
TGTGCTAACGGTTAACAGTATAACACTTTGCCTGCTGCATGTTATTAACAGCAGGCGAATTTCTGTTATGCTGGCCATGATGTTAAATGACTGTAACGAGGTTTTTGAGGATCGTAGGTTCAAAATTCCGCTTGGGTTTGTTCGAAAGCATCGATAGAAAGAAATTCCTATAAGGAATTCTTTTAATTAATTAATATTGTGGCTAGCTGAACGAAACGAATGCTACAAGATGAGGAGAAGGATGAGTAAATTTCACAACTGAAACGTAAATGGGGAACAATGTGCCAGATTTGATGGCTGCAGAAGGGGGAGAGCGGAGGGTTTCTTTTTTATGAGTGAGTGTAGCTTGCGGTTAAATGAGACGCTTGCAGGATGCGCAGCATAAAAAAAGGTTTCAACAGTATACAAAGGGTCGAATGCATGGGAGGGTGAGGAGGGTGAGGTAGGCGGGTGGGCGTCGTGTGTGTGTGTGTGTGTGTGTGTTACGGCCGCTTTCTGCCGTAGGGTAGATGCGTTGACGAGTCTCGTTGTGGCAATCTGCACGAGTTTCGTGTCTCGGGTTTTTTGTTTGCGGCTTCGCACAGTGCGGAATTTAATAACGCGCTGATGCATGCAAAATAACGCAGAAAAACGTAAAAATGCACACGCAAAAAAATACACACACCCGCACACACACACACACACACTCATACGTACATGCCACGAAGCCAGCGAGCGCTGAGCAAACAAATTACAACACCACACGCACAAGCACACACACGCACATACACTGATACAAGCACACACACACACATGCACAACAAGTTGAAGTACAGATGGCAAACTGAGAAGGCAAATCCAGTAGTAGCTGCAGTTAAACAATTTTCGCAGTCAATTTTCCTTTATAAGCGAAAAACATTTCACTGTGGAAAATATTATATGCATATTGGCAGTCTCATCAGTCGCTATCTCTCTCTCTCTCTCTCTGTCTCTTTAGCTCTCAGCTACCCAAAAATGTAAACAATTCAAAAGCGTATTAAAAATACTGTAAAATATGTAAGAGAAATAATTATACCACAGAAGTTCTCAATTCTGTCGATTTCTACATACATTTTTCGGCCATCTTAAGATACCTATAGCAAAAAGATTGCATCTGTTCTTTCTATAGTTGTTTTCTACATCTGATCTTATTAATTTCTTATCAAAATTTTGTATTTTCATATCTAATCTTATTAGTTTTGTATCTGAACTAATTAGTACTATATCGAACACATTTAACTGCAGACTTGGTATGCATTTTTTAACGATTTATTGTGTAGACAGGGTCGTCGCTGAGTTCTTAAGAAACTGCAAAACTACTCGATTGATAATACAAAATTTGATGGCTCTAGCTCTGCTAGTTCCTGAGATCTAGGCGTTCATACAGACGGACATGAGTATTTCAACTGTACAACTCAAATCTCAGCTTATTATACATATATATCGTACTAAACACTCACTGAAATCTGAAACTGAAGCCGTGACTGAAACAGAAACTGCGGATGTGGCAGAGGTTGGAGGAAACAATGTCGAAGGTAGACGAGAATTCGAGTCGCATTTGCTGCATAAAGTCAAAGTCATTAAAAAGTAATGTCATCTCGTCAACGCACCCAGGCCACGCCCATCTGCGATTGCCCTCGCAAGGCACGTGAAGAAGAGGGGTGTACGCAGAGAGGGGAGGGGGGGGGGAGTGGCAACTCCTTCAGCACCAGGCGCTCCATTAATGATGGATGAATGCTCGAGTCGAGTCGTTAGAGATGGAAATGCTTTGAAAAAGATGGCACGACTTGAGCACGAACCAAGTATAGCTATAAGAAATGAAAGAAGAAGCTCGAAACTCTCTTCTGAGATCTACAATAAGAATGACCTTTAATTTTTGAAAATTTCACGCTCTCATCTCATCTCTACCGGCGGCTGTTGCTCCTCGTCGTCGTCGTCGAAAAATGATTTGATGAAAACATTTGAAATTTTTATCGGGTGCAAATTTATGCAGAACTGTTGATGTCATTGCCGCTGTCGACGCTGACGCTGACGCCGACGCAGACGCAGACCGAGACGCATGCGTTGGCCACAGGAAGAAAAAAAAAATATGATGACGATGCGAGTGACGTTGAAATATGAAGCAACATTACCCTGCCCCTCCCCCTCCCCCCTAGAAACTAGGTCCCTGCCTGCCTGCCTGCAATGATTGGCTTTTTTTCTGCTTTCCTCTCTGGGCGTGGCTGGGGGAGTTGGGTCTCTTGTTGGTAGGAACCAACAGAGCGCGTCTGTTAACTGTGCCGATAAGAATATCTGATGTTGTTGTTGCTGCTGCTGCTGCTGCTTTTTATGGTTGCTGCCTTAATTTTTATTAAGATTAGAAGTGCACTTAAAATTTGTTATAAATGACTTTGAAATTGATTGGAAGCTCACGACTTTTTATGCTCCATAAAGCTCAGCAGCTACCAATATATGTCGTATATATGTATATAAAGACTTGGCCATAACAAAGTGCCATAAATCGGCGTAACGCTCTATAAATGCAAACAGGGCGAGGACTCTAAAGTATACGAAATGCTTAAAGTGTGTACTAATTGAAAACTATAATCGTACGACTGACTATGCTATAATATAATACAAAGTTATTTTTATAGTGCCATTCAATCGGGTTAAATATTCTATATTCAACTGGTACAAATATTTTAAAGTAATCTGAGAGCATTCAAATATTGTGCCAGAGAACCCAAATCAGATTAGGAAAGTGTATAAGTATAAGTATACGTTGAAGTTGAATTTTATAGTCCCAAATATTAATAATAATAATATTTATAATAATTCAAATAATTTAGAAAAATCTAAGAGAATCAAAATTTTGTGCCAGAAAACCTTTTTCTGATCAGGAGAGTATAGAATAGATAGCTAAGCATGCTGGAAAGAGAATACTCTGAGAATTGTATAGTCTTATATTTTCTTGTACATTTAAGCAATATAAGAGTTCTCCACTCGGCAATATAGTTTGCCTGCAATACCATTTGACATGGTACATTTGTACCAAAGGTGAAAACAGTGATAAATTTTAGGTTTTCTCATCTTTGTTTTTTTTCTTTCTGAGAAGGGGGCAACTTGCATACTATGTACGAATGTACCCACAGAGAAAGAGAGAGAGGGAGAGATATGACTTGTACTAACTATGCATGTACTGTGTAGCATGTACCGTACGTACCTTGCTTCTCTACTATGTATGGCTATTATAAAAGTTTCCTGCTTGTTCTTGTTGTTTTTTATGCGTCTGTACCCCCAAGAGGATTGGGAGCGGGCTCTGACGAGTCTTGTGGCTTCAAGTTTTTATTGCTCCACGCTGTTTGACGTGTCGTTCCATCTCTCTCTCTCTCTCTGCGTGTTGGACCCTCTCCTCTGTCAGTTGGGATATGTTTCAGTGGAGCTGGAACTGGCTGCTTGCGGGGCACGTGCGTTCCTTCTGCTCGCTGGCTGCTCCCACAGGTGACGATGGCCTCGTTTATGAACAAACAGCAAAATGTTGTCAACATTTCGAAATTTATTTGTTCAATATACTTATAAACACACACAGACATATGCTCATCGTGTGCGTGTGTGTGTGTGTGTGTGCGTGTGTTATTAAATTAAACACAGAGCTGCCATCAGTGCTGAGCCAAAAGCATTCATTAGCCACGTTTACTGCACCCGTGGCGACCTCCATTTTGTCTGATGAGTTTTTGTGTTGTGTTTTCTCTCTTTGGGTTTATTTTCTTTTTTTTTTTTTCTTTTCCTCTCGCCGTGTTCTATTCTATGTACGTCTGCAAGCAAAACTTTCCTGGTTTTTTTCTTTTTATTTTTTGCTCTTTAACCCAGTTGTATTTGACACGCATTCAGACAAGAAGATCAACATTTTCATTTCTTATAAAGTCTCTGGCGATCGTTGCTTGATAAAGCTGAGAAAATCTGATTTCAGTAGTAAATTAAACTATATATAAAGTTAAGATATCAAATGCAAAGGACAAAGTTAAACGCCATTAATGTTAAGGAACGTAGAGCAGAATCATAAGTTTATCAAGTATCCTACACCTTTAGCTTTTATTTAAACTAGTCACTAGTTCTGATTGGGTTTTACTGGGTTTGCCCCAAGCCTTTGCAGCAAATGCTGGATCGGAAAAATTCTTGTTTTATATTCCCCAGCCTAAATTTTAAAATATATATTCCTTATTAATTTACAATTTAACCAAATTAAATTTTAAAATGAAATTTAAAACTTTTTAATTTTTTTTTTATTTAAAAATAAAAACTAATTTAAATTTCAAGTCGACTAGTTCTTAGTTGACGTTAAATAAATAAATAAAAAAAACATTTGCCAAGTAGATCAAGCAGTACAATTGGTAGTGCCTTGGCAGTGCGTGCTGCTGTTGTGTTTTTCCTGCTGGGTAACTTGAAATGCCGCATTTTTTGATTACTTTGTCTATTTGCTGTGGCGGCTGCTGCCGTTTCGTGACTGTGCCAATGCCAGTTGCCTCTGTGTGTGTGTTTGTGTGTGTGTGCGCGTGTGTGTGTGTGTGTGTGTGTGTGTGTGTGTGTGTGACTGAGCTGCATGTTTGGCATTTTGGTGTGATGTTACATTTTGATACTCGTATTTGTTCTAAAGTGTCCCGAGTACGTGAGCTGCTTTTTCATCGCATATAGAAATGATTATTGCGCGTCATTCCGCCAAATGGGCTGGGCGCGTGAACGGGAAGCAAGAGAGAGAGAAAGAGAGAGGGAGACTCATCTCTCGTAGGCGCTGCAGTTAAATGCGATTTGACCTGCGTTTTTCGGCCCGAGAACCCAAAGCATTAATTCTAATTAACTTTTTGCGGTTGGCTCATCAAGCCGGGCAAAGGCAATGAGAGCGGGCAGCAGGCAGCAGGCAACAGGCAGCGTGGGCAGGAGGGGGGAAGCCGGGGCCGTACAGGCTTATGAGCCAACTCTCAGCCCCAAAAGAGCAACAACAATAACAACAACGTCAAATGGAGCCCAACAAATGAAGTGCAGGCAATAAAAGGCGACAAAGGCAAATGGCAAAATGTGCCTGCCTGGCCGACTGTCCTTGTGCGCGTCCTGGTGCTGCTGCTGCTGCTCCTCCTCCTGCTCTTCCTTCTCTTCTCTCTGCTGCCGTTGAGCCATGAAAATGAAAATGAAAATTTATGCGTACCGCTTGCCCAGGGAAAATGCGCTGCGCCGCGTTAGTGTGATTAAAACACCTGCGTCGACATCTGCCAACGGAGCAGCAGTTGTTAGCCTAAGCTCCTCCTGCTGCTCCTCCTCCTCCTCCTACCCCTCTCCTTTGCAACGCACTTTCCCTTTTGCACCGCCCAATGTGAGTGGACACGGGATTGTCTCTTACAGCTACAGCCTGTACCCGCCACATGATCATAGCTTTTCATTTTGCCCGCCTAATGAAACGTCATGTTATTTATGACACAGCAGCTACCTAATGCAAAGACATTGCTCTCCATCCACATCCACATCCACACCCACATAGCACAGTTGAATCCGCTAATCATGCATCATGCCCAGTGGGATCTTCAACTCCTTCCGTTTGCCAAGATCTACTCAAAGTTAGTTTACTATTTCATTTATTTTATTTTTTGTATTATATATTTATTCCTTTTAATTCTCAATTATAAAGTAATATAATATATAGTTAAGTAAGTATTTAATCTGGGATAAACTGAACCAACATTTGTTGCAATGGATTGGGAAAAACCCAGAAAAACCCAATCAGATAAGGATAACTAGGTAAGTGTTACGGATACGGATCAAGAAAAAAAGTATATCGAAGAGTTAGTTAGATAGTTATGGATTTCTAGGCAGAAATAGAGTTAGTGTTAGCCACTACTTAAATAAGCATATTTGGCCTTATCATCATAATAGCCCGCTTCAGTGTATTGTTACAATTTTTATACTTAGGGAAAGGTATGCCTTTACGAGTACCATTATTGTTATTATATCTGGCCATTAAATTGCTGAAAAAGAATACAAGTTAGCAAAGGTTATACAACTTAACAAAATGTCTGTACATACTAATTACGCATCTCACTTGAAAACCACCATCCACTTGTCCTTACTTTAGCACAATCTAGATGTTCGTAAGTAGGATGGCATGTATAGTCTGGATAACACCAGCTCCAATTGTCGTTTCGATCTGGACTCGAAAATTTATTTTTAAAGGCTGCCGAAAATGATGAAATTTTTCCATCCTGGCTCAGGAGTAATTTGTACGATTCGCGTTCATCTTCGATGTAAAACCGTTGGTAGGCTTCGTAATTACCTTCAGAATCTTCAAGTAGAACCAGTAACTCCTGACCTGCATCATTGGTTAGGGCGTGTATTTTGTCTAGGCCTAAAAAGTACTCCCCCGACAAGTTCCCAAAGCCTTCTTTGTACTCATGCCAATACCTGTCGAAGTTCACACTTCCGTCCATCCTTCGCAAAATGATCGTCCAGTTGCCACCCTCAGTCTCTGCGTCGCAAGCTACCTTAAATGGCAGATCACTGAGGGTGGGGCTGACTATGTCGTAGATGCCACTACGCTTGGATGTGGACATTGCATCGGCACAGCTGCGTACAATTGATGCGTTCCTTATAAGGATGCGTAACATGTTTGACAGCGTTGTTTGTTCCCTTTTGATTTGTTCAAAATTTGAATTAAATATGTTTAATGTAGATGATATATTTTCATGGTTGTCTTTAAGAACCGCTTTGATCCGATTTTGAAACACGTTGGTCTCCATTTGAATCGATTTTATATCCGCGCCAGTTCGTATCACCTCTTCCATGAATCGACCGAAGATTGCTTGATCAGAACGCATTTGTGTTAATTCCAATCTCATTTGATGTGCTTCATTTTCGATTGATGTTTGAAGCGATCTTATAAAAGTTCAGTTAGTAAACAAATAGAGAAATCCGATTCGAGCACAAGAAACTTACTTCAGGTCGCCTATCTCCGTTTTTATTGATAGATATGCACTAGTATGATTTAAATCACTCGATCCTTTCTCAGAAGTAAATAATGTTAGCAATAGAACACGGGTAAACTCGGTCAGAAAAAACATATTTGCGATTGGTTTCGTTGAATCCTATGAAAGAACTGAACACATTGCTTGCTAGAGTCGAATATTTATCGGGCCGCACTCAAAGTGAAAAGAAACATAATAAAATTCTTATCCGCCTGCACATTATTCAAAAATTAATTACAAGAAAAAACCATTATAAAAAGTATTGATTGTTAAAAAGAATTTGGGTATTTCTGATTGTTTCCATATAATTCTTGATAGATTTGAGAATCGTGTATAGAGTAACATAAATATTATTTTTAATCTCATTGTTAGCATTTGCTGCCCAAGGCTAAATTTCATTATCGGTATAGAAAGGATAAAACCGTTAGAGACACAAATATCTTAAGCAATTGACAATTTGACATACATTAAGCTGCTCGATTTGTCTTTGGAATCACGACTTTGGATGGCGGCCCCTTGTCCAGGGGCAGTTGACGAGAAATGTGCATCCTTTCGACGGATACAATCCTGGGTTAACGGGAAGACAGTTTTTTTTTTGTTTTCAGATCATGCTGATGCTTCTTCTGGGTCTGTCGACAAGCGCGTAACCCCAAACGTGTTCGGCATTGATAATTTCCAAAATGCGCGGGCCGTGACTGACTACGTTGACCGTCGTTGAGGATTGGGTAGGAAGTGTGGGGTGGTGGGGGGATTGATAGAAATGACTTTCAGCGGGCAGCGGGAGACCATTAAAAATGCTAATGTATCTATTCAATGCGAATTTTATGCAAATGACAAGGTTAAAAGCAAAATAAGAGCTACGCTCTGGTAATGCGATAAAAAATTTGACACATCATCACTTTTCAATAAAATCAACAAATTTTATTTAAGTCACCCCCAACCCCCTAGCCCCCTACGCCAGACTACGCCTCGCTGGCCTCACTCAAACATAGCAGCAGCAACAACAACAACAACGACAGCGACAACAACAACGACAGCGACAACAACAACAACAACAACAGACAAGTTACCATGAAAAGTTTTTCTTCCTTTTCGGGCAGCCACAAGTAATGCCATTTTCTATGGGCCTCAGGGGGGAATGGCTTATCCGTTTTGGCCATACGGTTTTGTGTGCCTTTATATGTACATTTTTGCTGGCGGTTTTTCTTTGTTCCTCTACGTTTTTCTTTTCTTGCTTTTGAGCCACGAAAGTAGGAGGTAGAGAGAGTGCAAAGTGGATGGGAAGTACGAAAAATTGAGAATACTTTTGCATGCGGCTTTACGAAATCCGGTTATGTGACTAATTTTTCCATCTCTTTTCAACCATCTAACTATCTCTATCTCTCTCTCTCTCTCTCTCTCTATCTTCGTCTCTTAAGGCTCTTAAGGCTCTTAGTGAGTAGCTGACGTACTCAGCATCAATTAGAGCATCGAGCGGAAAATGTACTTCTCCACTTGCAATGGCAACTCAGATGTCACTCTCGCACTGATTGATGGAATTGACAATTGCCCCATCGCCCCCTCCCCTCTCCACCTTCCTCCCTTATCCCTTTTGGCACTCAGAGAGTAGGCTGCCCGTCAACAACAGCAGCAGCAGGAGCAGCAGCAGCAGCAGGAGCAGGAGCAGCATCCCTGGCATTGCCTACATATGAGCGTATATCATGTCGGGCGTTACCTTCTCTGCTGTCAGTGCGGGATACATTTGTCTGGCATCGGCAGCTCAATTAGACGATTTCAAATCCCCATTGAAGCTTTCAGCTTGATCTCCCCGGCATTGCATTTCCAAAACAGTTGCCAATTCACAATTGTAAGGGGCGTTTACTATCTGTATCTGTCTATATAGGAGGTACTATCCGTTCGAACATACAACACTGGGAACAATTTCGATCGTTGAATTTAGGTTCTATTGGGCATCATATTTATTTATATATTTTTTATAGTTTCGGGCGAAACTATTCATGATTCACACTCACTCACTCGCGTTCGAGCATTGCTTATCAAACTATTTATTTACTTTTATTTCGTTTCTTAGAACCCAAGCTGAACTCAAGCTGCGTTCTATAAATACTTTATATATACATTTTTACCCTACTACTCACTTTTATATACGCAATATTTGTTTGCTGATTTTCTATAACGTTTTTTATTATAAGGCAATATTTTCATTAAAGGCAATATACAATTTTTTAAAGTTTTATAAGCTTTGCCCTTATAGCAAGATATCAAGATAAGAATATATACATTTTTAAAAATAGATTTATTTTTTGAAACTATTAAGCAGTCTAAAATTTGAATATTTGAGCACTTTATTTTATTAAGAATTAATTTTTCCTCTGTGTTTCGGACTCGTTTAGCTAACTTTAACCCTAGACTACTTACTGTGAGTTCTCTCACGTAGTACTAATACTACGAGGAATACACAATGTTCAAGTTTCGTTCGCAGCCCTCTTCTTCTCCGCGAGTCGTGACCATCCTCTGTCTTCATTAGCCTTCGTTCATAAACGGGCAAATAAATAGGAACATCAAGAAAATTAATTCTAATTTGTAGTTGGCCAAAAAGGAAACTAGCCGCAGTGACCCAAGAGAGCGAAAGAGCAGGCAAAGAGAGAGAGAGAAAGAGAGAGACGTGAAGGAGCAGCAGCATGAGGTGACGGCCATCTTGTAGTCCGCGTGTCCTACGACTGACTGACTAACTGACGCTCTCCTCTCTGCGCACTTTGCAGCTAATTATTCAGATGAAAGGAGCCTAGAGGAGGCGGGAGGGGGGCGACAGGGTATACAGGAACAGGGACAGCAAGGGGTGTAGCTGGGAAGTAGAATTTTTGCGCAGCGTAAAATCAAACAACGAAATTGCCACTTGCAATTTCTCGTCACGTTCAAAACTTAATTAGTACATCAGGACATCATCGGGCTGCGACTGCTTCTACGACTACGACTTTGGTAGAGTAGGAGTAGGAGGAGGAGGAGAAAGAGGAGAAGTAGCTGTCAAAAGGACGTCATGTTTCTTAATTAGTTCCTTCTTTATCATAACTTGTGTTGTGTCCGCCAATTTTTGGTTTTCGCCGCTTCATTAGCGTTACGTCAGCCTGGCAATGCTATCGTATCCATTGACTTGTCTAAGCCCGTCTCATACCCAACTGCAACTTGTGGCACACACACAGAATGACAGAGAGAGAGAGAGAGAGAGAAAGCTGGAAGCCTTTTTGGCATGCCGCACACGTAGAAGATTTCCGCACGAATTCGCAAAGCAACTCTTGATCCCTTTGACTCGTGGACATGTTTTCTCTGGCATTCTCTTTGATGTTTACAAATTACACTGAAAGTTGGCAAACAAATTTTCGTATTCACTTTAGCCCAATGCACACACACACACACACACTACACCGAGTTCCAATCTCAATCCCAATCGGGCGATGCAATTCGAAATGCATCAAGTGAAAAATGCGAAAAATAAGAAAGGAAATGGAAGACAGAGTCCTCAACATAGTAATATTTACTTTATTTATTATAGTATATTTATTTTAGTAAGCCAGCTACAAAGGTAATTGTTAAAATTAAATTAAAAATTATGCATTATATATTACTTTATATCTTATAATTTCTACAAATATAAAGCTATTTATAAAATTAAATCCAATTGCATTTATTACAATTTATATTATTAAAATTAATTTAAATTTAAGTAATGTAATGAATTAAATGCGTTTTATGATGTATGTATGCATGATGATGGATTATATGAATTAATGCAACTTTTTTAATATGTTACACATTCAATCACATAATAAATGGGTATTTTTGGATATACCCTAGAAAAGTGTGTGAAAACTTTTTAAATTTCTCCAATTATATTTTTACGCTGTAAAAACTTTGTGCTTTCATAGTATGCTGTATAAAAACCCCTCAAAAAGTTCTCGTATGCTGATCTATACACATGCAAACATACACACACATATCAAGTTTGTGTGTACTACGACAGTGTGTGTTTATATGGGGGTGGGGTGGGATGGTGTGCGACTGGTAGAGAGAATTCATTTGTGCAAACAACAACGATAAAAACATCTTCAAGTCGAAGGATGTGCAAAAGTTTTTTGTTCACTCATTCATAAGTTTTTAATTAAATTGCCGTCACATATTTTTCTCAGCTAAGACAAAAGTTGATTTTAATGACTGTGTCTCTCTTTAAACTATATCTTTTTCCTCTTCTTTTTTAACATTCAATATACCCTTCAACTGTGTGTTTAACAAGGCAGCGAAAGGCTTGTATATTTATTAGATCAGTAGATTATATTTACGCCTAACTAATTATGTATACTACTTATAAGTAAAGTTGAGAAACTAGAAAATTCGACTTTGCAGTCTTTGATATCTGAATGTGAGTGCCACGACTCTTTCTGCCCTGTACGTGCATTTGCACAACTATCCTCAGAACGATTCCCTGTCCACTTATCGTTGTCTGGATCTTCTAAAATACATTCGACGGTGATAGATCAATAAGTCCCCAGCTGTTCCAGTGGCCATGCTCAGCGTATTTAGCTTATACAACTCGAGTTTGTCTCCCATTGCAAACGTGTTGAAGGCCTCAAATCTAACTACCCCTTCAAAATCCTCTAGCAGGACATACAATTCCTGTGATCGACCATTGATAATTGCGTATATCTTTTCGAGGCCTAAAAAGAATCTGCCGACCATGTACCGCATGCCTGCTTTATACTGAGCCCCCTTCTTGTGGAAGTTTACACTTCCATCCATCCTTCGCAAAATCATCGTTCACTTTCCACCTCGAGTCTCCGCGTCTTAAGTCAGCTTCAACGATTGCTTTCCAAAGCTGAAGTTGAGTATTTCGTAGACTCCACTGCCTCGGAAACAGGAAAATATTTCGACACAGTTGTGCCCTCTGAGTGTCTGATTCGGTACTTTCTCGATCACCTTATCAACGTTTGAATTATAAGTCAAAGTCTTCTTTTTTGTTTTTTTGAGCTCTTTTTTAACAGTCCCTGTACTGGGCTTATTCTTGTTAGCTTCGATGTCATCTTTTCTTAACACTCTCTTAGTATATCTTAATTGGATATTAATTTTGCTATAAACAATATTACCGTACCTTGACTCAGGCACATCTGCCCAAGTAGAGTTAGAATGAAATTAAAAGTAAAGACTTATGAAAGTGGTTAAAACCCAGAAAACTCACTTCATGTCCAACTAATTTCATTTCATCTTATTGGTCGACCTATCGCAGAGCAAGTTTAACGAAATAACTATTAGGCTGGTGTAAACGAAGTCTGGCAACATTGTGGTCATGTCTCACAGAACTGTGTAGATCTTAACTATGCAAATCGCTTTTATATAGAGCAGACCCGATTATTTCCATTAATTTTAGTTTTCATGTAGATCTAAAATAGATTATAGTACTTAGGGGCCGATCAAGTAGATCCCCTTGTCGAGGAAAGTAAGCAACGCTCTTACCCACTCCCCCGTGCATACGTAAACATTTTTCAATATGTATGTTGTTTTTTTTTAATATTTTAATTTTAGTTTTCAAAAATACCAAAATAAAATGCTTTACCCGAAGAAAATCGCTTGATTTTTAAGAAAGTTTTGAAGTGAGGAAACAGGAGATACAGGTCCTGTCAAGGGTCTTACATGTCTAATTTTTTGTCGACTTTGACATGATTTTTGGCCAAAAATTAAGTATCCTTTAAAACAATTGTAAACACTTGTTTTATACTAATTTTGACCTCCGCAATCGATTAAAAGTAAAAGCTGAGAATTTTAAATTTTGAAAAAAAAAATTTTCTGAAAAATGTACAGGGGGGACCCTTATCAAAATCACAAAAATTTCAAAATTTTTTGAATTTCTAAAATTCCAAAAACTATTACGCCATTCTGTTATAGAACTAAAACCATGAATAAAATGTTTTACCCCAAGAAAATCGCTTGATTTTGAAGAAAGTTATGAAGTGAGGAAAGTGGAGATACAGGTCCTGTCAATGGTCTTACATGTCAAATTTTGTTGTCAACTTTGACATGATTTTTGGCCAAAAATGATGTATATTCTAAAACGATTTTAAACACTTGTTTTATACTAATTTTGACCCCCGCAATCGATTAAAAGCAAAAGCTGGCGATTTTAAATTTTCAAAAAAAAAAAAATGTTCTGAAAAATAAACAGGGGGGACCCTCACTCACATACAATTTACAAGCAGATCGCGTGTTATATTTTCGTAAGACAATTCAATACTATTGAATATTTTATTAAAAACCATTGGAACTATCGAATGTTCCAATCGTCGATAGTTTCACCGCTTCACTCGCTATAGTCTATGTAATATTTGAACGGCCTCTTAAAAAGTGTAACACAACGAATTAAACAACACAGAATAGTTAAATATTTAGTTCTAGTTCATATTACGTTTATGAAATACTTAAAATTAATTATTTACGCCTCTCAATAGCCGCAACGTGTTTTAATAATTTGTGATAGGTATGCAAAACAAAGTTATCTGGAGAATATCGTCATTGATGTCATAATTCATGGATTTCCATTCTCAATGCATACACCCACACACACACACACACTCGAACACATACAGAAATAGAGACATATTTATGGAATTCAAGCCCAGCTTGCCCATTCAGCAGACTTACAAGTGCCTCCTCCTGGGCGACTCGGGCGTTGGCAAATCAACCTTTCTGCGTCGCCATGCAACTGGCCAATTCGAGGATCGGCATGAACCCACGCATGGACTGCAGGTGTACACGTTGCTGCTGCAGACCAACTACCAGGCCATAGCGCTGGAATTGTGGGATGTGGCTGGAGATGAGCGGGACGCAGGATTACACAATGGTTACTTCTTCTTTGCCCGCTGTGCCATCATCATGTTCGATCTTAGTACGGCCGAGTCGGCGCAAAGCGTTGCAGGCTGGCAACGTCAGCTGGAGCAGATCTGTGACAAGCAGCTGCCCGTTGTTATCTGTGGCAACAAGGCGGAGCTAGAGCGCATTCCCTACGAGCTGCGCTATCGCCAACAGGAGAACTGCGATTATTGCGAGCTATCGACACGTGCTGCCTGGAACCTTGATGAGCCGCTCGAGCTGCTCTGCCGGCGACTGCTGCAGCGCAAAGATTTGTACCTAATCTCGCAGCCAGTCCAAGTGCCGCATGAGGGCTGCATGGTGGATGAGTCTGCGATGCTGCGAGCAATGGAGGCGGTCAGAGTGAAAAGCAAAGATTCAAACAAGAACAAGATTGAGTTGGCTGACAATGACGAGACCGAGAAGTATATTATTCTAAACTGATTCCCAGAAATCAGTTCCGTATGGAACGACCTATTTCCGCATAGCGACCTATTTCCACTAAGGTCTCAGCCAGTTTCCCAGAAAGTTAAGTATGTTAAATAAATGTTGATCAATTCGCAGATCTATACGTAATACATACACTTTAAAAAGCGTAAATAATAACATTTTTTCCATGAAATTTTGATTTCAATGAAAAGTATTAACATATTGCTATAAAGGTCGTAGCTTTTCAGCTATCGAGTACAAACCTTAAAGACACTCCAACAAAAACTATAACCAACATGTTGTTGAATTTTCTTTTTACCAGCTTTTTGATAAACGTATTTTTCCTGCTCTCCGCAGGCGCGATCGGGCCAGATGATGTGGAAGTTGTTGAGTTTGTTAAATCGGCGCTAGTTGGTATAAAGTAAGTTTATCCTCTTTAAATGAGTCTAATATAATTTTAAAATTAAAACTCTTTAGATCGGAACAATCTATGATGCGAGGCGATCAACAAGTGATCAAGGCAGATCAACGAGCCATGAGATCTGATCTGGGACAAGTGTTAGCGGATCAGCATCAGATTAAAGCTGATCAAGGCTTTATAAAACAGGAGCTAGCACGTGAGAATGCAGATCTACAATCTATAGCGGACGATCAAGAGCATGTGAAGAAAGTGTTAGGAGAATTCCAAATAGATAAAGAAAGTTTGGAAAAAATGTTGGGTGTTCTAATGTCAGAGCAATTGCAAGCCTATTTTTAAACCTATATATATATATGTATAGGAATTCATAAAGCTTTGTCCTTGTGCTACAAGTAATTTGTGTTCTTGCTTTGTTTTTCTCTTTCCCTTTGTAAATCATTCCTGGAATGTTTTCATAATCCCTTCACATTTTTTTTTAACCCACTTTCTGCACTATTTTTTGGTTGCTCAAAGTATTATTACGAAATACCCACGTATTCGGATGATGCTTTTGTGTTTGCTTTGGGGTTTCATTAAAAACGAATTTAATTACGACCAACTCATTTTCTCTACGCACTTTCTGCTCTGCTCTGCTCTGTTTTTCTCTGATGCAGTAATGCCATGCCACGCCCACTTTATTATGCATTTTCACATTCTGTGACATGCTTCTGTGAATTGTCTCCGCCCCCAAGTAAAATAGAGAGAGAGAGAGAGAGAGAGATAGGGAGAACGAGCAAGAGGACGTTGAATAAAAATTACCGTTGCGGGGATTAAGAAGTTTCGCTATTATCATTCAAATTATAATTACTTGCAATTGTTTTTATAATGTTCATTAACATTTAGCGCCTTCAGAAATTGCAACGAAATGAAAACGAGACGCGATGCCTGCGAGCCAAGAGGAAAAAGGAAAAGCCAGGGACAAGCAAACGAGAAGCAGCAGAGACAGAGACAGAGAGAGAGTAAGCGAAAGCGAGATGGAAGAAAAGCAAAATTTCATTGTAGACATTTTTGTAATTATTTTTTAAATTGTAATTTGCGCAGCCGCCGCCGGGAAGGATTAGCCCGGGAAATATGGTAGCATGTGTTAATTGGATTTCGCCAACTGGTAAGGACAAAAGTTGATGATAATCATAACGCGTGTAGTTCACGCACCCAGAGGTGACTTCTGCAGAAAGTTTTCTCATTTTTGGAATTTCCAAAAAAGAAAAAAACAAATGAATTTTATGGACAATTGATTATGCTTTGAATTTAAAAAAAAAAATGAATTCATTTTATATAATATTATATAAATATAACTAGGAAAATACGCTATTATACCAGGGTTCTTGAGCTTCCCATTGAACTTGATCGACAATTTTTCGCTTCTGGACAACTTTATGTACCAAATATCTTTATGTAGTTAAAGATTAATAATCGTGGTAATTTTATAGGCTCAAAACGTAGAAACCGTGAGCCCAATTTAATTCTGATCCTCAGCCGCAGCGTTTGCAATGTAATTTGTGCAACTCGGTGAATATGAATAAATAATTCATTAAAAACGCACACTCGAATAAGGCAAAAACAATTGTGGTTACATTGGCCACACGAATACAAATTTATCCGTGTGTGCGTGTGTGTGTGTGCGTGTGTGTGTGTGTTGCACACTGCGCAAATGTTTACAAACATTTCTTTTGATTTATTTAAGTGGAACTAATTGTGGGCGTTGAACTGCAACAAAAGGCAAAAGAGAAAAAAAAAAGTACTGAAAACACCAAGGAAATTAAAATAAAAATAAATGCAAAATATATGCACAATGTGCAGCAACAATATGAGTGTATTCAAATGGAGTACTCGTGGGCGAATAAGCGTAAATTATTTAATTAAATTGACATTCGACGCGACGATGAGCAAGGTGAGGTAGAGGGGGAGTGAGAAAGAGAGGGAAGCGAGAGCGAGAGCAATGTTCATGTCTATGGGCAATTAATATCAAAACACTCGGACAATACGACTATAAACTTGTATGATATCCCTGCCAGAGGGGGTGGAAAGGGGAGCAGGCGATTGTAACTGAAGGAAGTTGCGTGTTTGCGTGCAGTTTGTTATCGGAAAACAAAGAACGCGACGTAAATTCAACACCTGTGGCAAGTCGAAAAGGCATCCAGGAGGGAGGAGATAGAGGGAGAGAGCATTATTGCTCTGGGTTTGCAAGTGGATAAGACATACGGAACTTCATCAGTAAATGCGGTTATACGCTCTATCAACTCACACATCACACAAGAAACAACAACAATCCAACAACCCAACAACCCTTTGAGCTGCCCTCGTTCTTGGTTTCGCTCTTGTCTCGTTGCAATTAGGACAAACAAATGAAATGCAGCTCAAATATTCCATCAGGCCGAGGACATTTCAAAGTAATTAAATGATCATGTATAAATACAAATACAAGTGCTGCCCGAGTGTGTGTGTGTGTGCGTGTGTGTGTGTGTGTAATTAAGTACTACAGTATTGTACTGTATACAGTTGCAAGTGCAGGACACTCGATTGTCATTAATTTGAGTTTACAAAAGCCTATTTGTGATTTGTCAAAATTGAATTTGCCTTCCTTATCGAGGATTTGATTGATGGCCATTGCCGAGGCAAAACGTATGAGTCCCCTCCCCCTATACCCTGCTCTCTCTCTCTCTCTCTCTTTATCTTCTTACTGCATTTTCCACACAATTTTCATTCAGCACACACACACACAAAAGACAACACAGATAGAACCCAAACGTGTCTTTCAACTTATCATATTGTCAGTTGACAACTCGATTCAACTAGTTCAATTAACAAATTTACCAGATACGATTTAATAGTGCTTAAGTGCTTTAAGAATCATTCAGAAATCGACGTTACAAATCGTCATATCAATCAAAATAAAACATAGATTTACAGTATATATCAACATCAACAGTCTCAGCTATTATATTGCATAGACAAAGCAAACTGTACAAGTAGTAAGCAAAACGACCTAAAATTGTTTAAAGTATTCTGTGCAGGGTATGCCAGAGTCGAGTGTGAAACATATTTTATTTTTGTCAACTGTCAAATCTGAAATGGAGTCACATTTTCAATGGACGCCTGTGGTTCTCAGGTTACGGTGCGAAACTATTGTCAACAGTGCCAGAAGTAAGGCTGTCTATTGATCGACGCCCAGATACCCTGGCTTTAAAGTCATAAGCCAATTTATCATGATTTACATAGAAAAGTTATTTAACAAATTTGAAAGCTGCTTAGTTCCAATTCTCTCTTTCTCTCTTCCGTTTAATGCAAATCCCCTTCTTTTACACACTTACAGCGTACAGGGTATTAAAATGGCAGCCGGAAGTTGAAGTGCTGTTGGGAATTGAAAAATTTGTTGCCTGCCATTGTCATTTTTGTTTTCGTGGCTGTTGCAGCAGCGCATTCGTGCGTTTTATTCCCTCGCTGACTGTAAATTCAGAGCCAGCGGCACAAAATCGAACAAGCAACAACAACAACTCCAAAATGGCTACTAAAGCAACAACAACAGAGAGAGAAAGCGAGAGAGAGAGAGAGACAGGGAGCAACCCGTTAGCTCTTTTCCAGCCATTGAAAATTCGCAGCAATTGTCAGTTTTTGCGCTTCATGCAAATCCCCCAGTGAAAAAGTGAAACCCATCGAGAAGGCATCGAAATTATGTTCTCGGCCCGGTTTTCAATTGGTAACAGAAACGAGATAGAAAAATCTTTAAAATACTCTTCCTTTACCATACAATATGTTTGTCATAGACCTGAGTATATCTCTAGTTTTTGCTTTTACTTGTCTCATATTTACACCGAGTAAATTTTAAAAATATATGTTCTTAATTAATTAAACATTCAAATTCAATTTTTAAATCGAAATTTTAAACTTTTATTATTTTCTTTTTTTAATTTTAATTATATATTATTTTAATTTAAAAATTAAAACTAAAATTTTAATTTGAAGTAGACTGTCTTAGTTGACGTTTTTTTTACCCATTCCTGCAATTTATGTATTTGCGGTGGTTCTTAAGTATTTTATTTTATCTTTCTTAGTATACTACTTTGAAAACACTCTATACACTCCCTACCAACTGCATAAGAGCATCCCCCAGCAATCGTCTTAGTCGCCTATTGGCCTTCCTGCCGATTGTTAACCCAGGCAGGACTCGTTCAATGACCAGATCAGAGCAAACATTGAAGCAAATGTGCTTAAAACTCACACAATGTCCACTTAATGCCGGCCCCATTAATGGACTTTTAAGTGCAGCCCCCCCAACAATGTTCCCCGAGTATGTTTGACTTTATTGTTGAAATGTTCTTCGATTTTGTGAGCAGAGCGGAGCACGTGGCCAGTGCTGAGTGTGTGCTATGCCAAGGGCTGTGCGGGGCGAGTGTGAACCCGTTGGAGTGTTGGGCGCTCTGAGCCCATAATCCCTCTAGGGAATGCGGCAACACGTGCTGTGCACTGTCCTCACAGAGTTTCCCAAACTCTACTCTCTCTCTCTCTCTTCCTCTCGCTTCAAGGTAAATAAGATGACTGAAAAGTATTTATAAGTGATAAATAGGAAGCTCCTAGAGCTGCTCCAAGCAGACACGTTCACCAAGTTCCCATTACAGTTGGTATATGCATTTAAAAGCCAGGCTAAGCGTGCTACTGAGCTCTTTCGCTAGATGGTATGAAATACAGCAAGAGAGCTGGAAAAAAGTAAGTCAATGAAGCCTGGACAATAAAAAGAAGTAAAAGACACTTCTCCATAATGTTAAAACCTTTCAGATAGATACAAAAAATTCACAAAAACATTGCCCAATTGAGCTTGACTAGCGATCGCCTTGCCATATGTTTAGAACTACATTAATACACTCGTAATTCCAAAGGAAAATTGAAAAGATTCCAAAGACTTCAGTGACGTAGATGAGGTACGAATTTTTGAATCACTCAGACTCACTCTGTAACTTTACTGAATAAGTACAACTGGAGTCTAGAGTAATAAATTCAATAGATGTTGCCCCTTAGAAAACTCCTTCAGCCTACGCTCCTGCACAACTGATGGCCCCAAGCACATGGCATATGGTCAAGGCAATCTCTCTCTCTCTCTGTCTCTCTCTCTCTGCGGTTTGTTAGCTTTTTGCCTTTTCCTTTGCCCTCGCCCGAAAGATATTTAAAATCAAATTTGTTTAATTTACATGCATAAACGCGTCAAATTTGTTTGGGAAATGTGCACCCGGCTGAAGCAATAACAAGGCCGTTGGCCAGGATAGAGAGAGAGGGAGACAGAGAGAGTGAGAGAGAGAGGGGGGCAGGGTATAAAGTTCTCTGGTTCGTTCGTGTGTTGTTTGCTGTGCGCTCAAAGGCAACAACTATTTCCGTTAATATAAAATGCAAATTTTGAGCATTTTTAGCAGCGCCCCAAATTGGTCTACCCACCCCCCACACCCCCATCCGACTGGCCTTGCCCTGCGGTCAGTTTGGTTATGCAACAACAACAACAACAACAACAGAGCCAGATATGAGCTTGTAATAACCAAATCGGTTGGGCCAAACTGGGAGCACTGCGAGGGCAGCACCAGACTAAACGAGATACGGTTGGGGGTCACGCTGGTTAGGGTAGATAGTGTGGGATAGATGGTTGGGGAGGGGGGCTGTGCTAGGCGAGCTTGGTCAAATGCAATGAGTAGTAAAATGTTGTTTGAAATTATGGCCCAAAAACGCCGGATGTTGTTCATATCCCTTTTGTAAACGTACGGAAATAGCCAGGCAGAAAGCCAAAATGGAAATGATGTTGGAAAAACAATTTCATGATGTTTTGATTTCACACACAACATATGTGCGTAAGCAAACACACACGCACACACACCACACACACACACAGCATAAACAACAAGAAATATAAACGTATTTGGGTTCTCGGTTAGACCTTTCATTCGATTGACAGTTGTAATTTAAAGCTGCCTGCAGACAATTTACAGTTACTACCAACTGTCAGCTAACTGAGGCCAGCAGCAGAGAGAGAGAGAGGGAGAGAGAGGCGACGCCTCAGCTGCCCATCGATTTCTTGCCATATTTCTTCCATCATTTATTTACATTTTTTTCCCCCTCATCGTGAGCTTTGGCTCGAGGAGGATTTATTTATTTAGTGCTTATCTTCGAGGCGCATAAATGAATATCAAATCGAGTCGCATCGAATAACGACAACAACGAAACCACAAGAAAAGTAGCGCCCATTTCCATGTGGCTAAATCTTGTTTACAGTTAACACAGAGAACACTCGACCCATCTTCGAATGGGTTCGCATAGTCTCCCCCTTACAGCTTACAGTTTCCGCTTTTCCTTTTCTATAGTCTCCATCCGGTTTTAGCCCCGCCATTTTTCAACTCATTTTCAAATCCGATTAGCATCATTTAGTTGGTTTATTGACGCAGATCATATTATATTCAATCGATTGATTTTGCTGGGGTTAAGCAGTAGAAACTGAGACGAGACTATACTATTAAATAGAGTCTTGTGTCTCTTTTATCAATTTGTACATTTCCTATAAGTTTTCATCTGAAATATGGTATACGATAGAGTATATATAATAATGCACTTCATTCTCTTACTCTGCCCGTGCCATGGCTCTTGCCGAGTTGCGACACACACGCCTTATGCCATCGAGCACCTCCAGCTGATTAACCTCAAATTTCTCCATTATATGTGAGAGTATATCCTGAACCTTTTCCGGCTTCAATTGTTCCTTTGTCCTGCGATTGTGCATCACCGCACCGCGTCCCACACGACCCGTCAGCGTGTGTGTGCCAAGCGTGCGTTGTCCAAAGATCTGAGAGCACAAATCGCGCAGTGCCTTCTTGAAACTTGTCCAGTCGATCTCTTCGTATAGTTCTTTAGATAATGTTGTGCCATTTGGTCCAATTTGTATGGTATTTTCGTTGGTAACTCTTTCGTTATTAGCCGGTTTCTTTTTGGGCTGCGGCTTGACTTTGCCTTGACTTGTTCCCTGCACCTGGATAAGCAACTCCTTTTCCAGCTTCTCCAGTTTCTGGATGAAGCACTGCAGCACCGCATCGGTTTCTTTCATATACAATCGACGCGGTGTTTGTGTTCCTACATTCATTTTTCAAGTTTGCAAAGAATTTTAATGCGTACCTAGGGTTGCATGGAATTTATCGATATATCGTTTGATAAATTCCGCAAATTAGAGATGGTACTTTTAGGCAAGGCGTAAGTCGTGGCGTTGAATATCGATAGCACGTCACGTTAAATATCGATAGCACAGCTTTTGCATATCGTTGTTAGTTATGCTAGAGATGGCACTATCAGTTTAAGTCGATAGCTTTGCTCTAGTCCATATAATCGTCATAACAATTAACTCAGTCTCTTTCAAGACATTTATTTCTCGGCTTTTGCTGTGCAGATGGTCGAAACTCGTTAACAGCTTATTAGCTGAATTGGCGCATTGGCAATTAGAAACCTTTAGCTGCTTCCAGATGTGCGTTAAGTGCGTTCCGTTTGGATAAACAAATGACAGCTGGGGGGCAAGAGCATCTGCTCAAGAGTATCTTCTTGCTTTGCACACAATCCTCTCACTTTCTCAAACAATTTCCAGATTGCATCCTTATCTCTGGGCTGTGGGCCGTGAGTCGCATCGTCGTCGCTTCGTACATATTCTTGGGAGGCAATAAAAGTTTCTGGGCCATAAATCTGCAAGTTTCTGGACCACGACCAAGAGAGAAGCACACTATGTGTGTGAGAGAGAGAGGGAGAGGTAGTGGCATAGAGATAGTGAAAACATCTGCACACTAAACCGTAGAAAGAGTTGAGTGGAAAACAGAAAAACAGGTGGCTGGAAGCTGGCAGCCGGAAGCGTGAAGCGTTTTATGTCCTGCTGGGTCACCGATTCACTTGGCCTGCTCCCCCGCTCTCTCTCTCTCTCTCTCTCTCTCTCTCCCTCTCTTTTGGATATTTGCGTTGATAAAAATTAATGCCCGATCTTTCTGCTCTCTCTCTCTCTCTCTCTCTCCCAGCCGGCTCTGTCACTCTGACGAAAGTGTTGACGCATACAAATTGTGCATTAGCGAAAAACTCGCAGCTTTTGGGGGCATTTAGTTGCAAATGCGTCACCAGAAGCTGCCGACCAGTTGGGGCAGCAGCTGGTGTTGCCGGGGTTGGCCGGTTGGTTGCCTGGTTGGTGTATACTATAGGGTGCTAGTGACGCCTCCGTTTCGCGACAGCCAGTGGCGAAAATCTGCAAGCATCCGCATGGCATTTGCATAAATGCAATTTAAAATCTGAATTATTCATGAGCATCGCCGCCGCCGACGCCGACGCCATTTGGCCATTTGTCTGAATGACCACTTGTGGCATTCGCCTACTGTCCACAGCAGACCCTCACCCGATCTCCCACACACACACACACACACACACACACACACACACACACTCTGGCCACAACATTTGAAAATGGACAGAGTCGAACTCCGACCGCCAGTCAGCTGCAGTTACCAGATGCAGCTCCTGTCCCAGTTCCCCCCCCGCTTGCCTGATATATGGTGCGACTAGTCTGTGGCACAGTTGCCTGTATACCCTGTAGAATTAGTTACTATGGGGTATGATGGCAGAGAGATATGGATGGATGTGTTCCTATACCTATGATGTTTGTGCAACAGGCAAACTGTTTAATGCAGTCTCTTTTCTTTTCTGCAGGGTAACTACTAGTCCGTCAATCACTTACTCGCACACGCATTCAGCATGCCATTTCTTTTTGATTTTATTCTCCAACCGCATCGCATGTGCATGTGACAACTTAATGGTTTCCGTTATACGAAAGCAAAAGCATCGAAAATTGCTGATGTCAAATTGTCGATAAGGATTAACTCTTCCGTTTGTGTACATTTTATATTAGCAGCTGCCCATTTGATTTGGCTCTCGTTCTCGTCCTGACTCTGACCTGACTGACCATGCCATATTCTCCCTCCTGCCTCCCTCCAGCCCCCTTCAGTCGTGGAACAACTAAGCCCACACGTTTAGCAGTCGACATGGTGTGTTTATTTTGGATTTAGAAATTACCAAAGTCTATGTATGTTCAATTTATTGAGCAAACAGTTTCGTAATTCCCATCGCATATTGAATTTATTTGCTTCCGACGATTTGACGATTTTATATCGGAAAACATTTAATATTGTATGAAGAAGCTTTTGTTCTGAGAGTTGCAAGTGGGTAGATCATATAAAGGAGTAAACGGTTCAATCGGTTACTAAATTTTCGAAAATTTTAGATTTACAATATTTTAATGCAGAATCAATCTTGTAGTCAAAACACGCTTAAAAAGCCATCTCCCATGAAAATCCTTTGATTTTTGACAAACTTATAAAATATTGTAGTTCTGGTAGGGTCCCTGCAAGAGTTTGAAGAGGCCAGGCAGGAACATGGATGGTACTAAATTTTCGAAAATTGTACATACACAATATGTTGATGCAGAATCAATCTAGTGGCCAAAACATGAAGATAATGCCAACTCCTATGAAATTCTGAAGATTTTTGATGAAGTTATGTAATATGGAAGTTCCGGTGGCAAATTGGCAAGGGGCTTAAGGCCTGGCAGGATCATGGATGGTACTATTTTTACGAAAATTTAAGATACATAATATTTTAATGCAGAAGTGGCCAACAGATTAAGATATTGTCATCTTCCATGAAATTCTGATGATTTTTGACAAAGTTATGAAATATTGAATTTCCGGTAGGGTTCTAGAACGAGGCTGAAGTGGCCAGGCAGTAATAAATATGCATAAATTTTTGAAAATATTAGATACACAATATTTTAATGCAGAAAATGTCTTTCCCCATCAAATTCTGAAGATTTTTGACTCTTGGCAACCGCTATAGGGTATGTAGGGTATCTTTAAAATTTCAGGTGTTTCCTAATGGATTTTCCGTATGTTTCCCAAAAGCTTTTCACTCATACAGGGCCTTCCCCTACCATACTCATGCCTGTGCCTGTTCTTGAGCTGCATGACATTGAAATATTACAATACATATGCGTGCATACACACACACACACACATACATGCATATATAAACACATATGTGCGCATATCGATTTTACGATAAGTGTGTGGGTGTGCCTGTGTGTGTGTGTGTGTGTGCGACGGGGTAAAGTCAAATGTCTGCGAATGTTTTTGTCACAAATGACTTTGCCGTTTTAATTGATTGCTGGCAATAAACCGAACGGGCGCCCATTGTGCCAAGTGTGTGGGTGTGTGTGTGTGTATGCGTATGTGCATGTGTGTGTGTGTGTCTAGCAGCACCCGCAGCTGTCGCAGAAAGTTTAAATGGAAAAGCTTCCACGTCATACGCGAATCGTTAAAGTCGCTTGAGTCGTTTGTGAGTGTGGGGGTGGGGGAGGGGGGAGTCAAAATTTGAGACGCCTTTTCCAGCTTGGCGCGCTTTGTGTGTCTGTGTGTGTGTGGAAAATTTCCTTGTTTTATTCTTAGAATTTGCGACAATTTCAACTTTTATTTGCGCAAACATTGGCGAGCGGGAGAGAGCGGGAGAACGGGAGCGAGCGAGAGAGAGAGAGAGTTGACTGAGCTGGGCTCGCCTGGAATTTCCATTTAAACCATCTCCCGCCTTGTACACTGTATTGCCTGCCTCCTGCCCCACTGCCCCGCTGACGCATAAAATTCCCCAATTACATTTATGATTTCTTGCTGTTGTTCTTGTTGTTTCGCTATGATTTGCCTGGCGGGGAAGGGGGCTGCCTCCTGGTATGAGTGTCTGCGATAGCTGTATATGTTTTCATTTTTATGCCATTTTTATTGCATTATTTACAGAGTGCGCAGTGAGTTCTTTATACACTTCTGCAGCGTGAAGTCCTTCACTTTTATCAAGCATTTTGAAGAATATTTTTTTGCTTTATATTTTTTTTTGTCTCTACATAATTGTTATCAATATCAAAGTTTAATTTAATTTTATTTTGAAATTTTTGAATAGAGTATATCATTATTTTTTAGTTTCTCAACAGAACAAACTCATGGTATGCTTAAATACATAATACGATATTAACATTCTATATTTGTATTAATTATCTCGAAAATGCACAGTTTTTTCCCATATGGTAAACATCATTATATCCATATGTTATTGCGCAGTCGTTGGAATATGGATAGTAAATATTTCCTATAAGAATTAAATTCAAGCGATTTTCCATTTTATTTTTAGCCAGTTGACTGGGCAATATAAGAATAAAGAAAGAGGCAAAGGCGTCAATTGGTTCGGGGATTTGAAAATTTTTTGAAACGTGCCATAATAATGATCAGGCCGAGAAAGTGTTGAAGAAACTAAAAATGAAGATCGCTGTATATATCTGCTGCTGCAATAAAGCGTATCTAAAAGTCGACTATGCTCGTTTTATACATAGTTATTGCAGCATGTGCTTTGTTTTTGCGACTTTGGTTTTGCTTTTTATCCAACATGGAAATGGAAATGGAGCCATTTTGGGGTGTACGAGAGAGAGAGAGAGAGAAAGAGAGTATTGCTTGAAACGTGACTGAAACGCAATTTGTGGGGCTTAGTTTAATTTGCCTATATTAAGCCGACGAACGACCCAATGGCATGGCCATAAAGTATTCCCCCTCTCTCTCTCACTCTCTCAGTCGCCATCCCCATCTTGCAATATCGCTCATACGCAGCGTTCGACCAGTTGCTATTTGATTTTGCAAACCGAAGCAGTAGCTGCAGCATCGAATTGACATCGTACCATGTTCGTCTATTTTGGGGTCCTTCCTGCCTGTGTTAATCCTTTTAATGGACTATTAAGCGTTTTTTACGGCCAACACAGACCGAGGCCGAGGCCGAGCTCCGGCTTCAGTTCCGGTTCGGGTACCGAGTTTACGATAATCTCATCATTTGATGTTGCAGCACGTTTCCAGCGCACATTTTATGCGCTCTCGCATATTTGCATTGTCTGGCAGAGGCAGCGAAGCAGATAGAGAGAGAGAGAGAACGAGAGAGAGAGAAAGAGAGAGAAGCATTGTGTTTGGCATTTCTAAAATTTGTCAACTGGCGCTTTTAATGAATTGATTGTCACAGCGTGAGGCGTGCCCTGAGGCCCAGAGGCCCACAGGGAAATTTCTCAGCAGTTTTCCTTTTGAAATTGATATGCCCTGCTGGGTGTGTGTGTGTGTGTGCGTGTGTGTGTGTGTGCTGCTTTGATTGACATGTGAATAGGAAAAGCCGCAGCCACTTTCCGTTAGCCGGCCAATTAGTAGCGCTTTTTGCCTTTGTGTCAGCCCAACAAAAGCCAAGCGAATACACCAGCTTCAGCTCCTGCACCGTCTACACCCTGCCACATTCTGTCTCGTCTCCCCTAGCAATGGATCTGGACAGTGTGTGGAATGAGGAGCAAGCAAGCAACGTGTCAGTCACGCAGTTTTTTAGACGGCCATCGTTAATGCCAAACGACCACAGCGCACAGACAACAACTCCGGACACAAGGGTCGACCCTGGACTACGGACTCCCGACTCCTGACTTGGTCCCGGCTAACGTTTCTAGTCTGCACCCAGCTGCTTGGAGGGGCATACGCCTTTGTCTACGTCTACGCCCTGAGCAGGGCGTGGCATGCGGTGTGACTTTGTTGCGTGATTACCTTAATTGATGGGCATTTCCGTTGAGCAAATGAAGCCACTCAATTAACACCTTTCACTCTTGGATAAAAGTCGCACGTCCGCAACACACACAGAGCAACAGCTACACAATCACGCACACACACACAGCTAGCACACACACAGTCACTGAGATTGATATGTATTCAAAGGTGGAGTTTCATCATCCAAACTGAAAGCAGCCGGAAGCGAACTAAAGAGCCTGCCCTTAAGCTACAATCTTTTTCTATGGATTGTAAACTGCATTTAGCATGATTTTCCTGTAAAAACTAAGTACAATTTATGCTTTTATAATATATCTTATAGTTATTAAGAAATTGGGATTTTTCCCTAACTCATTTAATGTAAAATTATTTCAATGCCTTTTGCAGCCTTTTTTAAACTTCTATATACCTTAATAATTATTTTTCTTTTAGTTTTATAATTATTATAGATATAGCTACCTCTTGATGTACACTAGAAATTTTTTAATTCACTAAAAAAGGTATGTATGTAGTTATCTATAACTTAATACAAGAATTACTTCATAGCCTATTCTACAACTATTCTGTCTACTAAAGATTGCTCTAGCTGGATATCTTTCATCATATCAATTATTTTAATAATTTGTTTATTATAATATCATAGTTTTTCTATAAAATTCTTTTCAATTCAAAGAGTTTATACTGTGAACCCTGCTATATTTTAATATTATTATGTATATGGGGCCTTTCTGCTTACTAAAGTTTGCTCTAGCGATATAAATTTCCTCATATAAGTCATATTTATATTGTGTTTATTAAAATATTATAGTTTTCCTTTAAAACTCTTTTCAATTTAAAGAGTTTATACAGTGAATTTATATTTATATATGTATATGTATTTAATATTATATATATTTCTTATAATATATAAATTACATTTAAATATTATTATGTTTATGAGGCGTTTAAAAATGGTGCTGCAGCTGCAGCAAACTTGTTATTAAACTTTTAACAGTTTTCTGGCCTGGCTAGATAGGCCTGCTGTGCGTGAAAAGTAAACAAGTTTCAATATATATTGCAGTATGCAAAAGTTAACCCCCTACCTCCCTCTCTCTCACTCTCTCTCTCTTTTGTCGTAAACTTAAGCGCACTTTGGCAAATTGGTTAATAACAGAGAACAAAGAAAAACCGAAATACCTTTTAACGAGAAACCAAAACATGAAACAAAACTTTGCACTTTTTGCACAAAGTGTTTTTCATTTTGCGTGTCCTCTGCACACCCTGCTGCTCCCTCCCGCCCTATATGTAGGTAGGGTAGCACCTTCATGCGCGTATGCCTTTTTCCTGATGTTAACAAAATTATAAAAGTTGCTCGATTTCAGCCCCCTCTCTCTCTCACTCGCCTCTCTCTCTCTGGCAGTGTCTAGCGTCACTTCAGGTGTAAAAACTTGTTGCAAGAACTTTGGCGCACACACTCTCACACACTTGCACACCCATTGCACACACACCACACACACACACCCAACACACACAGTCAGCAAGTGTTGCATTTAATTTTTTCAATTAATATCGCGCTCAATAAATGCCTCAAGTCGTGAGCAAATTGCTGCAAATTAGTCAAAATGAAGCTGCAAAGTGGCTGCCAAAGCTGCTGATCCGAGAAGCAGCAGCAGGAGGAGCAGCAGCAGGAGCAGGATTACGAAAAACCCAATAACGAGGCCAGGCCAGTAGATGAGCTCGACCAACAAAATGCCCCAACAACTCGTCGCAGTTGTCAAAGAGAGAGAGAGAGAGAGAGCGGGAGAGGGAGAGGGGGCAGCAGAGTCTCGTAATCACAACACAGTGAAATTGTTTTGGATGGCAGCCAGGAGCAGCTGCTGCAGCCAGTGGAGCAGACAGGCAGCAGGCAGTCGGCAATCGAGGCATGGCTCGCGCTAGCTACCATATTCCGTCTCTGAGATAATTTCCTGTCATTATTTTGTGGTCTTCCGCAGTCGAACGTAAAAATTGCGACTCAAAAGGTTTATTTCCAGCAAAAACCGAACAAACAGGGCAACACGAGGAAGGGACAGACGGACGTATAGATATGCAGCTGGCAGAGATTGCAACTGTGTAAGAGGAGGGGTTAGTGGGCAGAAGGCAGGGGGCGTGGCGAGGTCAGTCAGTTGGTCAGGCAGACGAAAAATTGACTGCATTGCCCACGGGTCAACAAATAAATTGGCTGCCCGCTTGGCCAGGCAGGCAGAGGGACAAACAGGCAGAGGGACAGACGGACAGAAAGAGGGACAGACAGACAGAGGGACAGACAGACAGAATACGTAGAGAGGATGAGAGAGAGGCAGGTTCAGTTGTTCGGGCCAATGTTGATTTTGAGGTCATCGCTGATATTGCGGATGTGAATCCTTTTTGATTGCTCTGCTCGCTGAAATTGCCAACTGCCAAACTGCAAGTTGCCAACTACAGTCAGACAGTCGGACAGACAGACAGACAGACAGATCAGTTGCACCGACTGGAAGGGGAGGGGGGAGTGGGACAGACAACGTATTAATTGTGGTTTTGGCCATCGCAAAATTGACATTTTAAGTGCGGCTTGGTGTCATTTTCCACTGCAGTTAAACCATTAAAAAGTCTTTGCATCAAATATTTATGGCAATTGGTCGACAAAGTGGAACGAGACACAGACACCTGCTGCACAAGCAGCACAGATGTGTGCTAGACTGCACAGATACCCTAGAAAGTGGAGGTTGCTATAGAGATGTGAGAAATCAATTTAAATGCACAAATATGCTTCAAACATCAGAAAGAATATTAATAAAAATATGATTTATATTGAAAAAATATATATGATCGACGTTATAAATACCCTGTATATGCATATTTATGCTAAACCTTTTTTTAATAGCCTACAAAAGTCAAGAATATTATTAACAAAATTAAAAAAAATATATATATCACACAGTCAAAAATAAGTATATTTAAACAAGTAGGTAAGGCTACAGTCGGGCGCCCGACAGTAAGATACCCTTCTCCCAATTTTCCAAATACGTTACAAACGTGTAACCACACTAATAATTCCAAACAGAAATTTCTGCACAAAAACTTTTAATACATATAGCTTACTCGCTCGCACTCACACAGCGACGCGCGTAAAGAGTAAAGCGACACGACGCAACGTCGACGTCGACGTCGGCGTCAACTGCTCAAAGCAGCGTAAAAGCTGCTGCTCGTACCGAACATTTGTACTGAAAACGTTTACTTTAATAACTTCTGTGTTATTGGTCCGATCGGATTGTTATTTGGAGAGTATATTCATATTGCATTCAGCTCTATACATACCAAAGCATAACTTTATAGGTTCATTACTTTGCTTAATAATCGTAAATAACCGATTTTCGGGGGCGGTGGGCGTGGCATCAAACATTTGACATAAACTTCACCTGCCCCGAATATATAGGAACCTTCATACCAAATTTGGTGTCTCTAGCTTTTTTAATAGCTAAGATCTGTTGTCTCAAACAAACAGACGGACAGACGGACAGACGGACAGACAGACGGACATGTCTCAATCGACTCGGCTAGTGATCCTGAGCAAGAATATATATACTTTATGGGGTCTGCCACGCCTCCTTATGCCTGTTACATACATTTTGCACAAAGTTAGTATACCCTTTTTGACCATTTTCAATGGTCGAAGGGTATAAAAATATATTTAAATACAAGAAAAATATTGAATGGACCCTGCACATACCCTGTATTAGCACAATAATATGGCCAAAAAATTTCAGGGTACAAATACGCTTTATAAACTTAGAAAAAGCCCTCAAATACCCTGCATATACCCTGTAGCAACCTCTATAATTGCAATACTTCTATGCGTCAAGTTTATATTCGCGTGTTGAGAGCGATACTTAATCACACACACCCACACCGGAACACTCACACTCACACGCACTCACATGGATTCATTGTCGAATATTTCACGAATTGAGCTGTCATGCAAATGTGCCATTTTCTGTTTTCCAAGTTGACAGCGCCAAAATTGCTGCATACATCGTGGATGGATTTGTTCGATGCGAGGATTGAGGCATGACGTGCGTTAGGAGGCGGCACACAAGTGGTACGCACCACTAGGAGATGGGGTGCATCCAAGCTCCATGTTGTTGTTTTTTCCGCTGCTCTAGCAAAGATTGATTTGCTGCTGCGCTATGGCCCAACATGGCTTTGTTGCGCGGATGTTGCCGCAATTGTCAGTTCCATCAATCATGGCTCGCTCTGACAGTCGCTCAAGCAAGCAGGCAAGCGGAGCCATGCTGCATGCAATGAATGGAAAATAACCAGAGTCAGCCAAAGGTTCCCCTGTTCCATAGCAGATACTCCTGACCATCCAGCCAGTGTACCAACACTTTGCTAATAACTCAACTTAGACCCACAGGAAATGGCAAAAGTTTTATTGAAAGTGCCACACAATTTGTTTGCATATTTAAATTATCATACAATTTACCCAAAATTACGAAATAAAAAAAAAACAGAAACTTTCCCATTCAGTGACCTGCTCCGCCCCGCCCCGCCCCTCCCTGCGAAGTTTCGTGCCTCATCGCCTTCATTCTGCCTTGGCATCTTGACTTTTGCCTTGACTTGGCATTTTTGAATTACATTTGTGTAATTTTGCGTAAAGAAACTTTTTTATTTGCTAATTTTCTTAAATTAGAGTTTCACGATTTGAAAGGGAATTTCAAATGACTTTCGTGTAATATGAAAAGATGCCCAAAAATAATATTCCGTCCCCTCCTCCGCCCTCCTACAGACCGTAATGCGCCCCTGCGGCGAAAATAATTACAAGGACACGTGTAATTTGCAATTCTTTTTGCTTGGCACAAGAACAAAGTGTACGAAAATTGGTTATTCATATTGAAAATTCAAAGGGAGGAAGCTCCGCCACATAATGTGACTATACATTCTCCTCATTCCCTTCTCTTTTAACATAT
Organism: Zaprionus kolodkinae; assembly: GCA_018901885.1. Classification (NCBI taxonomy): domain Eukaryota; kingdom Metazoa; phylum Arthropoda; class Insecta; order Diptera; family Drosophilidae; genus Zaprionus; species Zaprionus kolodkinae. Next base: position 462,983 of record JAEIFM010000059.1, read on the forward strand.
TCCACTTTGAAACTCTGATATGTATTATTATATTACTAACGTAAGAGAAACCTAATAAAATAACAAGCAGTACATGTATTTTAAATTTTAGTTTTGATTCATTTAATACCCTTCCAGAGAGTATATTCTTATATACAATATATATAAAACTTAATTAATATTCTATGATAATATGCTAGATATTTTTCAGTGTTGTGTAATTAATTATGTGTATATAAAACTAAGTTTTAAAAAATTTAAAAATTGTTCAGTGTTGTATAATTCGCTGTGTTACACTCTCAAAAATTATAATATAAATTATAGAAATAATCGAAAATCTATCGTCTTATCATCTATATAGTTCTTTGACACATGGACACAATGTTGCTAAACTTCGTTTTCACCATCCTAATAGTTATTTCGTTATACTTGCTCTGCGATGGATCAACCCATGAGACAAAATGAAATTAGTTGGACATGAAATGAGTTTTCTGGGTTTTAACCACTTTCATAAGTCTTTTCTTTTAATTACATTCGAACTCCAGTTGGACGTGTGAGCGTGAGTCAAGGCGAGGTAATACTTCGCGTATAGGATAACAAACAACCGATTAAATGGATCGGGAAAAAATATAAATAAAATTATCTGAAATAGGCACAGATCAGAGACTGCAAAAGGTGGATTTGAAAACATCTGCTAAAGATATTCACTTCAAATCCGAACGTTGATAAGGTGATGGAGTTAGTAACGAAACAGCCACACAGAGGGCGCAGCTGTGCCGAAATATTTTGTTCTTCCAGATGCAGTAATATCTACATAATGCGCATCTTCGGCATCAGAAAGCAATCATGTTCAAGCTGTCCTACGACGTGGAGACTTGAGGTGGAAAGTGGACGATCCCTTTGGGACGGATGGATGGAAGTGTAAACTTCTACAGGAAGTGTACTCAATATAAAGCAGGCTTGCAGTACATGAACGGCGAATTCTTTTTGGGGCTAGACAAGATATAGACAATAAGCAATGATCAACCACAGGAATTGTGGCTCCTGGTAGAAGATTTTGAAGAAGTAGTGAGATATGAGACCTACAACAGATTGACAATCGAAGACGAGCTCGAGTTATATAAACAAAAATACACTGAACATGGCCACTGGAACTGCTGGGGATTCATTGAACTATCACCGTGGAATGTATTTTACAAGATCGAGACAACGATAAGTGGACAGAGAATCGTTGTGGGGAAAGTTCTGCACATGTACGTAATGGTCAGAAGGAGTCGTGGCACTCACATTCAGATATCAAGTCGAATTTTCCCAGTTTCTTAATTTAACTAATGATTGTATGCTGATTAGGTCAGCGCAATTATAATCTACTGATCTAATAAATATATATATAGAAACTATGCTAATAACTACATTATTTTTTCTGCTTACAAAATCTTTAAGGTTTCCTGTGTTGTTTTCTTATTTCTATTAAAGAACTTATTATAAGTAGGGCACCTAACATACTATACGATACATAAATTGCCAATGGCCATGGCACAGGGTGGAACAGTGTCACTCTGATGGGCGGCATTACACCCTGCCCCCCAGCTGCTGTGTGTCTCTGAATTTAATTGCAATTAACTAAATACGCACAAAGCGTATTCGAGGCGATGCGAAATGAATATGCATTCCATTAAATCAACATTAATTTATATAATGTATTGGGCCTTGGCTATTGTTATGGGTTTTTCCCAGCTCATACTCTCACGCTAAACTAACTAAATGTTGGGGATGAATACTCTGCAAAAGGCATAGCCGAATAACTAGAGTATACAGTATATACTTAAAGCTATGAAATTTGGTATATCTTATGCTTGTAGTATATTATATAAAGTATATGCTTTCTGGGCAGTTTTCTACATATGTTTTCAATATAAATACAACTAGGTATAGGTAATAGAACTTAGGGTATTTGCAAGTTGCATACTCCTTGCCTTTTTCTATTGTATTCTTTTTCCTTTTGGGAGGCTTTTAGTTGTGCGTAAATTGTAATAAACACATGTATGCCAACTAATACATGGACATGTTGTGGTGTCGATGCTGGTGCGAAGGCGGGGTGTGGGGAGGGGGAACTAACGAATAATTGATATTGATGGTTGTAATCTTACTTAATCCCTAATTACAAACAAATGAATATAGTGCATACAGATGTGCGTGTGGCACACTCACACACACGCACACACTTTATATATTAACTAATCTGTGCAGAGAACAAACATCAAGAAATATATATAGATAATTGTACGTATATAGAGCCCTACGAATTGATCAACCTTAGTCATGCTGTTTGGCAAGCTTTTGCATAAATATTTACCCTATGATAGAAAAGTAATTTAGCTAATTAGTCTCAATGGGGCAGCACTATCGCAATACTACTCGCCATTTCGTTGAGTTAATAATGCGCTCTGACTATCCCATTAATTAGTCTCTGGCATTGGCATTCTGGCCTAATTGAACAAACATTTGGACGGTGAATAATTCAATAAGTCTGAGTGTTCAAATTAATACGACACTTCAAGGAAGATTCCACGGGATTTGCGTGCGATACAATATGCATAATCTGTTTAATCATCCAATCATAAATAACTTTAATTGCAGACACCAGATATTATCGATATTTATTCGTCTTGTTCTGTGCGCGCTACTTGAGTGGAATTTGGAATTATATTGTAGTAATTTATACTATATTTGCACTCAAGTATTAATAATAATTACAATATTTTTGATATTCTGCCAGATTATTCAAGTTTAGAGCAGAATTATCGAGGCAGGGCAGTTATGATTTAAAAATGTTATTATTTTTTAAATGTATCGTTAGTTTCTGCGCTTTAAGCAATAACCAACACTGTTTTTGTTATCGATAACAAGCAGTAAGAATAATAATAATATAATACAATAAATCGATAACAAGTAATTACAATAATAATAATTATAATAAATATAGTTTTCATTTAACTTTTGATTATTTATCTCAACTGACAATGATTTTTTTCAATTTTCATAGACTCATATAAAACAAAACTTTCTATAGTTCGATTACGAGCAAAGTTCTAATCGCTTTCATCCTAAGCTGTTGCTTATAAGATATTAAGTTCTCAATTTTCTATACACACTTGTCAATCCATATATATAGAGAACTCTATGTTGGCAGGGTGGAGGGTCGTATGCCATCAATAAAACAATCAATATGCTGACAGCAGACAATCCCCCTCCTCCGCCACCCCGCCCCCTCCTCGGCGCGTTCGGTCAAATGGACAAGCGGTCTTTGGTGGCGGCCAATGGGGGCCCATTCATAAATTGACACATTATCAAAATTTATGGCAGCGTTGTGAGCAGATACAAAGGCGTGATATGAGTTACATTCGCAAACAGGAAATATGTACAACAAGCAGGGATCTGGGAGAGGGGATATGGGGTGAAGTTATAGCAAGCAAATAACTGTGTAAAATTAATGATGCGACACAGTGCAGCAAAAACAAAAGGCCAAAGGGAGATACAAACAGCAGCCGGAGCAGCCAGGACAACAGAGCAGAAGCAACAGTTGCACAACAAATCGGAGGAAATAGAGAAGGCGGGGGTTGGGGGGTGGTCTAGAAAAAAGGCAATAAACTGTGAAGTGTGGGCAGGGGGAGCGACAAAGTCCGGAAGCTACCCCCTGCCGACAGAGAATACATTGAGCGATGTCGTGCGGCAAGTGCCATCGGCTGTAGAAGATGAAGAAATAGAAAAAAAATATATAAAACGCCCGCATGGATTTCCGGTGGTGCGTCGTGGCACGCCGCAGGGGTTGCTATAGGGCTGGACAGGGGTAGGGGCATGGGGTTGCTTTGACAAGTGCGGCGATTTCTGATTTACCCAATTTCTGATGTTTTTTTTTTTTTGATTAAATTTGCAGCTTAGCATGCAGCGAGATTTACAAATTTTTTAATAAACTTCCCCATCAAGTAATGAGCAAGAGCCCAACCCAGCTCTCTCCACGTCTTTCTCCCTCCCCCTCCCAGTCTCTTTCTATCCGATTGAGGGTTATTTTAACCACCCTCTTGCCCGTTCCTTTGTCATTAGTTTCCCCCTTTTTGACATTTCCAAAAGGGGGTTGCACTACGCCCTAACAATTGCGTCCGATGAGAATTATTTGTTTTGGCTTTTGTGCCCTGCGGTTTGACATATTCATTCAATACACTTAGAGAAATAAGTTAAAGGATTTTTTATTGTAATTTTAGGGTTATTAAAATTCAAGAAAATTCTTCTACAGTTTAAAATTGAAAGATTTCTGAAAGAATTTTCGGTTGGGCAAGTCGACATTAAAAATATCTATATATTTTTTGTTATTTTGAGGTCTAGAAGAGTTCAGATAATTTTTTATGAATTCTTGCAAAAATTAAGCTCATAGAAATTTTTTTTAAATGTTCTTCAATATATATATGTATATAGAAAAGTCTACCCAGTTTCAATTAAGTTTAAAAACGTAACCAGTTTAATATGTATACAAATTGATATTTAATACATGAAAGCTCCTCCTTTTCTGTCAGTGTAGTTTTGGGGTAAAGTTTGCCGGATATAAATTTCAACTTGCTGCAAATAATTGCGATGTGAGTCAGGGCAAAGTCACCAGAAGTCGCCAGTTTGGGCCGACAGACGTGACGTGATGCGATGCCTGGGCCAGAGCTAGGGAAGGGGGCTACAAATAGAGACGGGCGGAGGGCGAGAAGTCAGTGAGGTTTTGCACCGTGTGAAATGTCACTTCAATTGCGAGTCTACAAATGTTGTTCAACTTCTTTTTTGCTCTCTACACGTAGAGAGCATCAACGTCAACAACTTTTTAACAATGAAGAACGGCCGGGTAGACGGAGAGACGCAGGGAAGAGCCCAGACAATGGTGTTACTTATTCATGCTGCCAAGAGACAGTGTAAGAAAGAGACAAGGTAAAGCAGGGGGAGGGGGGGCGTGACAACGGGCAACAACTTCCGCAAAAATCATCCTTAGACGACGCTGTTTGACATTTGGGCCTGCATTATTTATACGCTGCACTCTGCCCAGGTGACTGTTCGCGACTGTCTGACTATCTCTTTCTCTACCCCCCACTATTTACCTCTTTCTGTCTCTCTCTACTGCCCTAGCTTTCGCCTTTCCTGTGCACTATAAAATGCCCTGGGAATCAATGTTAAAAATAAACTTTTTTTCTAGTTTAGTTTTCATTTTGCTTTTGCTTTTGTTTGTTTCACATTTCTACAGCATTTTTTTCTCGGCTTTTTCTCGGTTTTTCTAGATATCTTTTTTATTTGTATTCTGTTTTTTTTTTGTCGAATGGTTTCTCTTTTATTTAATCAACAACTGACATTGCCGCTCGTTTTGCAGCATGCCACATTCCCTGCACAGGAGAATCCTCTCCTCCCACCCCTCCGTCTCCCTGTCGATGCACAAGTGACAGTTGCACAAGCGTTGAGCACATAATCCCCTGTTGGCCGAAACGTAAAAGCTGCGCTGATTCCACTTGCATATTATACGTAGATTTGTTGCATTTGTATATCGCGTCGTACTATCCTTATTTTTATTTTTTCTGTTTTTTGTATACTTTTGGAACTGGCACATTCATTCGAAATCACAGCGTGGCACAGGTTCCAAAAGTGATTTGCCAACTGGGCGAGCTGAGAATTCACAGAGAGAGAGAGAGAGGGGAGTACTGGGTACCTGTCGGTTACCGTTAGTAAAGTCCACATACGGCGCAACGATTTGTTGTTGACAAGCGAAAATCCTCATGGCTTTTGGTCACTTAAGGAAAGTGCACTTTGGCGAAAAATCGACAATTATTTTTTTTTTTAATTTAACAATTGAATAGGGTAAGTATTAATTCAAATATATCAATGGAATGAGAGAGACAAAACAAAATTTAGAAATATCTCTATTTATTTCAAGACACTGCGTAGCTGAGGTTTCTTGCATTACAATAACATAATATACTCCTATATCATGATAATCAAAAATTTATAAAAATTATTCAAAGCAAGTAGAATTTTTACAAGTTTTTATCCCGTTTGAACAAGCTTTAAATATATCATTATCAAGCATAGCTAATGTTGCTTTTAATTGATTACGTTGCCATAGCTGTAATTTGATTCGAGAGAGAGATAGAGAGTGAGAGAGAGGGAAAGAGAGAAAGAGAGGGAGAGAGAACTAGCGTGAACGCTTCACAACACTGGTTACAGTGCAAATTATTCATTCAAGCTGCGCTGCGCTTCAGACTCTCTACTCAATTGAGTGCTTTATGTATTCATTTCTCACATTCCCTGCAGGCAAAACGGTTTCAGGTTCATCAGTGCAAATGAACTCGCAACAGACCCCAGAGGGAGTTGCCCCCTTCCTCTCTCTCTCTCCATCCCCTCTCTCTCTGTGATTCCCTCAGCGTAATTAGTTAGCAAAATGTTAGAGTACTCGAAAATGTACGTAAATTGTTTAATTGTTGCGCAAAAGGAACTGAATAATCTGCTCAAATTTCATTCATTACTTGGCTTCTTTTCTTGGCAGTACCTCTGTCTCCCTTTCGCTTTCTCTCTTTGTCTCTCTCTCTCTTTCTCTCTCTTTTTTATTCTTGTGGCCTTGCCTGCGCTTGGCATGACTCTTGTGTGCATGCTGAGCAAGGCAAGGCATGGCGGCGTCATAAAAGCCACTTCATTTGCATAAATGAATTCTGCAAATTTTGAGTAGCACTTGACGTGGTGCTTCGCCCCGACTTCCCTTTTCCTCCTCTCCTCCTCCAGGCAATGCAATTGGCAATCCGTATCTGTATCCGTATCCGTAGCCGTGGCAACTGTGCCTCAATGCTTGATTTATCTACAGCTGCTGCTACTGCTAAGCCGCAATTCAATGCGTAATCCAAACAAAATTCCAAGCTCCCTCCCCCCCACACACACGGATACCCTTCTATCCACACACTCAACCCCCCACTTCTTTTGTAAGACTCAACTCAACTTGACTCGACTTCAACTCAACTGAACTCGACTCATCTCATCATCATCATCTCATCTCATCTCATCTCTGTGACTCTTCACTCGAGTTTCGAGTATCTGCACATCACGCATACGCCGTGTAGGCATTCGGCCTCACATCACGCATACGCCATGTAGGCTTTCTATTTAATTAACATGTGTAGCCGGGCTCAAGAGCATATCTGCATATTCAATGTGCATTTCTTTCTCGCTCTCTATCTTCTCTGCTGCCATTGAAATTGTTCATTTGTTCAATGCACAAGCCGCTTTTAATTAATCAACAGTTTGAGGCATACGATATATAACTGCAGATATACATACAGTATCCGATATTCGCAACTCTGCAGCCTGCAGCATATTTAGCAGTAGCCACACCTCGCTTATTGCCCCCCGGAAACGGAACTCAACTTTTATCATTATGATGCGCAAATGGCGCCAACTTTTACCCAACCCACACCCCTTCCCCACTCGACCCTCATCTAATTTAGTTACATTTCCACTTTCTAAACGATTTAGTTTGTTGATTAAACTTTTTACATAAAACGACATGCTCGAGGCGGCGCAAAATAAATTATGCGGCATTTTGCGTGTTTTCCAAATATCACACGTACGACGCGTGTAACACGACCTTTTGCGTTTACTATCGAAAACATTTAACTCCATTTAAATGCGCATTAAAATGGGTAAGAGATTGCAACTGTTGGGGGTTTTGTAAAAATTTCTTATACAAATATTATGTATTTCTTTTGAATAAATATATGATATTTAGTTTTCTTCAATCTTTCATGCTTTATAAATATTAAATTTAGTTTTCTACATGCTCTCATGCTTTATATTCATATGCTCATCCCAAACAAACTGATAGCTCACTGTGCTGATACGTTTATGTAGCCATTTCCAGTTCATCGGCACAACATATTACCCTCACTTCCTATACAATCCTAAGCACCTACTCAAGGAATACACACACTTAAGCAGCATGTGGCATATCGCATGCTCCCGTTCGAATGGTCATTTCCTTTTTTTGGCCAACCAAAAAAAAAAAGGTCTAGCAATAGGGGAAGCAGTTAGCATAATGTCGAGTGGGGGTCCCAACTTTAGAATGGCCAACTTGTGGCCCATTAACCGATGAAAACCCGTAGAAAAACAAGCTCAAGACATGCGAAACGCTTATTAAAACGATACTACAGACAGAGCAGAGGGGAGGGGAGGGGGAGCAGGATATGCGACACATCCTGAGGCGCACAAGCCAAGGTAATTTAGATTACGCGTTTCATACTCCTTCTCCTTCTACACTTCCTAGAGCTTGCAGGTTAAATAGATTAAGCATATCGCTTGGTACCTGCTGCCACCTGTGCCAAGAGGCCAAGTTAGAGCGAAAACTGAAAGTAATTGCCAAATATTGAGACAACAACAACAAGAACAGGCACAGGATACTTCTGGCCAGGCCAACTCAACACTCTTGTCGGGCAAACTTGGCCAGGCTGCTAAATTGAATTATTAATGGTGTTGTCATTGGGCTTTCTAGATTGGCCTCGACTTTAACCTGCCTGTAAGCACCCAACCAACCAACCAACCACTTGTTTGTCCAGCAACACAATTAAGTTGTCAGTCATCGCGTCTCAAGCAGCCCAAGCAAACACTACGATCCGACTTTCCAAAGTATTTATTATACGCGAACCCACCACAGCCCTCTCTGACTTCTTGTTGTTTGTGCCGCCTGGCGTTGACTTGTGGCTAAACAGGTGTATTTTTTGTTAGAGATGAGTGATTTGGGGGGAGGTGATTAGTTCGGTGAATGAACTAATTTTAGAGGAGGGGCAGAACATAATAATATTAGGAACATTTAGAAGAATAGAAATGCCTGCTTTCAACATATTTTACTTTCTACAAATCTACATACTAATAAATAAAGTGGTTTTATGGACTAGTAATAGAAAAAGATAAGAGACTATGGTCTAGTATTTTTATGAGAAATGTATTGGCTCTACGCTTTATAGAACCAAATATAATAGGTAATAAAAATAAAAAACTTGATACGTATCAGTTTGTCAGGCTCCCCATCCGAATGCAACAAACTATAATACTATATTATGTATTGTACATATATAATCAATTAGAGATTATGATCAAGTATTTCCAACTTTCTCTTTAAATAATTAAACAAAAGACTTACATATTTTACTGAATAACTTGTAGAACTTATGAAATTCACATAATCCACGTTTTCACATATTCTGCAAATTGAAAAAGAAGAAAAATCATTTAATAACATTAAATTTTATCAATATAAGAATATATTTAAATATTAAAAATATTCTAGTAAATGTATACAAAATTTACTAGCCCTAGCTCTAATATTTAAAATTCGCAGAAACCGCAATACATTTGTCATTTGTGTAATACGATAATAATATCAACAGATAAACGAATGACGACAACGCGACGTTGCCTTTTTCTTTAATTAATAAATTCAATATTTATGTTCGTCAAATGTGATAAATAAATTGACGCCAACGTTAAGAGAGAGAGAGAGAGAGAGATAGGAGAGGGAGAAAGAGAGAGAGAGAGAGAGAGTGAGAAACTGTTCTGCTCTGTTGACCATTTGAATGTTTCCACACCCAGTGGGCGTAACCAGGGGCCATGTGTCTGTCACTCCATATAGCTGGCTGTCTATCTATCCCACTGTCTGTTTCATTTGTCCCACTGTCTGTCCCTCTATCCCACTGTCCCTCTCTGCAACCAATGGCCATCGATTGGTGTTTTTATGTCGTTTGACACTTAACTTTATTAATTTTTGCTGCACTGCGTCTTAGTTTTAATCACTTTGGCCCGCCGCTGCTGGCCATCAAAACGCTTTGTCGTCTCTGGCTTCTGTTTTTAGCCAAGTTTATGAACTCATTTGTCGCCTGACCACATAAAATACAAAATTAATTACAGCACAAGGCATAAGGCACAGGGTGAAACCAATTAATACGTAGAGCGAGAGAGAGAGAGAGAGGAGTAAGGGGCGAGGATTTTACTGTTTAAACTGGAATTTATTATGTAGTGACTCTATGCGCATAAGGGTGTGTGTGAGTGTGTGTGTGTGTGTGTGTGTGTGTGTGTTGTCATTTCATTAAAAATGCAAATTTCAAGCAGAACTTGAGGCGTTCCCTCTACAAAGGCGCGATTACGCAGTTCAAGAGGCCATCTACATCAACAACATCAACAACAACAACAACAACAACATCATCCACATCATTGTTCCTCACCAGGCAAGGGAAGGCGCCTCGGAGTTAAGGTAAACTTGGCTCAGTCAAAGTTATCTTCAAGTGGCCACTCGTCGTCGTCGCCGGCGCCATGCTCTCTCCCTGTATGTGTGTGTGCGCACTGTATTTGTATTTGTTGCCAAACAGGCGCAGGAACGTGCCAAGTGCGTCAGCTGCAGAACCTCATCCTGACACCCCGCAAGCAGCACTTGAGCAAATGCACCTTGGGCAAACAATGGACACAAATGTGAGGCTACCCTATGGCTATGCCCCCTCCCCCTCCCCTCCACGCCTGCCTTAACCCTTGGCAACCCCCTACACACACACACACACCCTACTCCCCTACTCTCCCACTCAGTCATTCTTCAGCTATGCCCGCAAGCGAAATGCATTTAGATGATGTCTGCTGCATATGTTGATGCCCTCTCCCTCTCTCTCTCTCTCTGTCTCCCTCCCCCTCTCTTTCCCACTCATGTAATGCCTTGTTTATGCGCTTGCAACTGCTATTAACTGTATGTCAACGACAGCAACTAGCTGCGATTATGTTTGCCCTGTGAGTTTCGGCCAACAGCGCCGCAAGCGACCCCAGCCAGGTGTATCCTATATATGTATCATATACATATATAGAGTAGTCTGTCTGTATGCTGGGAACGTGTTGAGATTTCAGATGTGTTTATATATTGATACCAATATGTCGTATTGCTATTAATTTACGGAATTAAACGTTAATTTTAAGAGCATATCAGAGCAGCACCTTATGCAATTGTTCTTATGCTCATTTATTTATTTATTACATTTATCTTCTATCAACTGTCTAAGTAAACTCGGTACTCAAGCAAGCTAGGCACGTGAAACTTGGTAGAAATCATATGTTTTAGCTCTAGTTGGTATAACAGTTGAAAAGTCACAAATCGATTAGGTTTAGAGATAGTTATTCATGAAATTGGCAAACATGTCTTAGGAATATAGGAACAAGACAGTTAAATCTGAAAATGCTCATGATATTCTAAGAAAAACTAACTGAAATTAGGGAATAGACAACTAAAAGTGTTTCCCAAAAGCTTCAGGCATATTCTACAGCATTTTCTGCAGAATTTCCACTTCCCTCTTTATGACTTTGTATTAACCAAAGCATATTTCTTGCATATTTCTGGCTAACTGCCAATATATTTTCCATCTGTCAATTTGCGAGGCCTCTGAAGGCAGAAGGAAGAAGCAGAAGAAGAAGAACCTATAGACAGATAGACAGACAGTTAAATGCGAGCAAGATATAGACGAATATGGCGTAATATTAAAATTGAACACGTACGAAAACGTGTACACACACACACTGACATCGTCGTTGGGAAAATGGGGAGGAAAATAGTTTTTTTTTTTTTTCGGCAAATGTCTCTCAATTCTCGACATTTAGATCAGAGTCCCCTAAGCACTTTGGATGACACATGTTTCTTTCTATAATATTTTTCCAAATATATTTTGTACGTCTTTTTTCTCCTTCTTCTTCTTTCCGTAGTCTGTTTTACTATTAATAAACGTTGTAGTATTTGTGGCAATGAGTAGTCAAAGGCGGCCACAGAGAGAGAGAGAGAGAGAAGTATGAAATATTAAAAGCCACAAGCCAAGTGTGTGGATTATGTGGAAGCTGTGTTCGCCTGAGTGTGGGCTCTGTGTTAGTGTGGGCTCTCACTCGAGGCTCTCGTTTAGTTTCAGTTCGGTTTTGGGCACAATAAATTGTATTTAAAATGAAAGAAGCTGCCAGTTTTTCTTGAATTCCAGGCACGTGCGAATTCATTTTGATCTGCTCAAAGGAGAAGGAGCTGGAGCAGGCGGGGAAGCAGGGGGAGCAGGAGGGAATAGTGTGTACAGGACACGATGTTTGCCTTTTGACGTTTACAAATTACCCACAGCTGGCACTGCTGCAAATGGCAAAGCATATGCTCTGAGAGAGTGTATATGTGTGTGTGTGTGTGTGTGAGCGTATCTGTTGGGTGCTATATTAAACGTACATATGTTTAAAGCCACCTGACACAGCTAAAGCTCTCCTTCCTCCCCTCCTCCTCCCACCCCCCGTCTCTTGCCTTGCCTGTGAAAACAAGTACAAAACATGCGGCACTAACATTTGTCAGGCAGCGAATGTGAGTGTGAGTCACACTGTATGAATGTATGAATGAATGAGTGAATGTCTGAATGAATGAGTGAATGCCAAATGCCCGTTCTGGTTAGTTTTTCGAGTTGTTGTTGTTGTTGTTGTTGCTGTTGCTGGGCGCATGCATAATTCATTTGCTTGGCTTACGCTCCCATCAAATTGAGCGAGCGACCCACTCTTGATCCCCTCCCCATCCTCCCCCACCCCCTCTCTTATCATTCAAAATGTTGTCAAAATTTTGTCTACAGCCGGAAAAAACATTTGTTATTTCAATTATTTAAATGTAATTTTACAAATTGTCTTTTTACGCTTACGAAACTCACGCAAATGCGAGCGAGGGCTGTATATGAAGTAGATAGAGTTATATACAAAAAAAAAAATGCAATAAAAAATAAAATAAAATTTAAGAAATATATTGTGCAGTTGCTCTATAGTTTTGAAAACATCTTATTTTGCTTTCTTCTGCGCTGTCTTTTGTCCCCAGCAAAGCCTGCAGCTCTGGCAGTGCGCTCAATTAAACAATTAAATAAATTAAATAGGCTGCTCTTCTCTTGCTGCCACCCACAACTCCCTCTCTTTCTCTCTCTCTCTCTCTGTCGCATTTAACGTTTCAAATATTTTAATTGCCTGGCAACTCTTTTGATTTTTCAACGTTGCAAAGAAACATTCCTCAAGGGTCTAGGCGGGGCACAAGTGGCAATTACGTACTCACCAGGCCACTGAGTGTGCACTCAAATTGGCAAAAGGAGCTCTGTATAGGGTTGCCACACTGCCACATGCCACATGCCACGACGTTGCCAGCTGCTGCTGCTGCTGCTGCTGCTGTTGGTGTTGGTGTTGCTGCTGGTGTTGCTGCTGCTGCTGCTGTTGGTGTTGCATGTTGACAAGGCCCAAATGCATTTAATTTCTTAAAGAGGCGCATAATTAGTTTGTCGCTGCACCCACACACACACACAAGTACTCCCACACGTACACGCACTTGTGCTCACACCTAAATTATGTTGCATAATTCCAGGCGCCGCTGCAGAATCTGGTCGCAGCAACAGCAGCAGCAGCAGCAGCGGTAGCAGCGGCCACTAATGTGCCTCTCTTTTGAGGTTTCGTAATTAATGTTTAATTGCTGCGAAACTTTGCTTGAGGTTAGCCTTCCTTCTCTTTCCCTCCCTCTCTCTCTCTCTCTTTCTTGCTTTCCCACACACAAATATGTTGGCGCTTCTTGCAGGCAACAGCCTCAATTTAGGCCAAACAATGCGCCGTCCCTCGATCTCTCTCCCTCTCATTCTTTTTGAGGCTATATAGCTATATATAAGTTTAGTATCTGTAAAGTAGAGTAAGGCATATCTAGGTCGTTTTCGAGCTTTTCTTCTCTTTTTTCAGCTAATTTCCCATTCTTTTTTATGCAATTATGCGTACATTGCCTATTTTCACAAAAGTTTTTCAAGTTAGTTTCTGAAGATTTCCATTTCACAAGGCATTTTCATAATCTTCTATGCCTTTAGAATTTTATCAGCCAAAGGAAGTTTGTTAGACTGCTTAAGGTTTATTTTCTTATTAATAAATTCTAAATTAATGATTTAATGTTTATAATTTAAATATGATTAAATACATATGTATTAAATAATTCTTTTAGAAGACGAAAGACCTTTTAACTCTTTGATTAAGTAAATAACTATATACTATTATATTTATGTGAATCCTTAACTTACTCTCCCAATCGTCAGGTTTGCTACAGCCTCAGATGTTCCCACTAAAAGAAAGCTTCTATAACGTCCCTCTTAATTACTCAAACACTCTTTAAGATTATCCTCAACTTGAGTAAGTTAGGTAAACCACGATTTCCTACATCTACCAACTTTCTGTCGATTTTCTCTTGATCCCTCCTAACTATACAATCTATTTGTTTAGCATTTACTGAATGTTTTCACAACTATTCACAAAAACGAGCCTCGTCTTTTGGGGATTTTTGCTGTTGATGCGTTGCTAAGTGGTTGGCAATTTCCCTCGAGGGTTTTCCATTTGTTATTATACATAGGTAGGTAGGTAGGGTATTTCTTCTACTGCTGTTGTTGTTGCCAGGGTATTCAGGTGTCAATCAAATGCTAAAAGCATCGACTTAACGGCATCACGTTGCATTGTCTGAGTGGGCTAAGTGGCCATTTATTTATGTGCCAAGAAATGCGCTTCAAATGTGTTTGATGGTCTGATGGGAGTGTATGAGTAGGGGGAGGTTACAACTCAATTTTGGATAGGAAAAGAGGGATGAGATGGGTGTACTGTACTATATACCGCTCAGCAATTTGTAAGTGTAACTAACAGAGATTGAAATCCTTGGAGAATGCGTTCATTTCCGACTGACAGCGTTCACATAATCAAAATTAAAATAAGAATCTCATCGCTCAGCTGCAGACACAAAGCCCTCTGGCTCTCACTCCCACTCTCTCTCTCTCTCTCTCTCTCTCTCTCTCTCTCTTGGGGTCGAGACGGGGTCTTGTCCGGGGTCTGCAGATACATTCCCACAGATATGACACAGAGAACAAACGAGGCAAACAAATTACACTTTTTTCCTACTTTATTGCGGGCAATTTATTCGCTGACTAAATTGAAATAGTCGTACACACAATTTACCTGAAGACCAACGACGACTGTGTGAGAGACTGAGAGGGAGATAGAGAGAGAGAGAGAGAGACAGGCAGAGCGAGACTGAGAGTCGTCAAGGGATAAGGGGGTGGCTGCAGTTGCTGATACTTTTGCGCAGTCAAGTGACAGTGACATCATCTGATGGCCACGGACAAAAGTCATTTCGCGTAAATGTTTCATAAGCTTCATGGAGACAGACTGGGAGAGCTAAAGTTCCCATTGGGAGGATGCATACATGATACATGGTATATCATGGTATCAAGGAAAGCTTTGTTCATCAATTCTTATTTTTTAAACGATAGTATTGCGATAGTTATTACTTTATATCGCAAGTTTTCTACAGATATCTGCAGTATCTCTTTTTATAAATATTTATTTTTTTCTTTCTGCTGCAATCTCTGTTATTCTCTATGTAAATGTATTTTTTCAAACAGCCTGTCTTTCTTTCTCACTTTCTAGAAACACATGTATCATTTGTTTATTATTCCCTTCTAACTCATTTCTTTCAATATATATCAGCTCAACAGACTCTCAACTTATTTACAGGGTATAACAAAGCTTCAACTATGTAAAAATAATATCATGGGAATAGAGAAGGCGGCACTACTACGTGGTGGTTGCTGGCAACCGTTGTAGGTCTTGATTTTAATTTAGATAAAGTGCGCTATGGAAATCAGCAATTCGCATTTCGCGTAACTCTGCTCGAGGTTTATCCAAAGCTCCAATCGCGCTGGCACAAAACTAAACACTCCATAAACACAAAGTACACAAACACACACACACACACACACACACACACACACACACTGCCACACCACCTGCTCAAGGGGGACGGAGAGGATCGACCTGGCGAGTTAAGGTAAAGCTGTAAATAGCGCGCTTTCATGTAGATAATTAATCACCGAGCTCTGGGGCTAACAATTTTCCACGAGCTGTTTCCCAGCGCACTTTTCTTTCACGGCTTCCCCCTCGCGCCTCTAGCCTCCTCTATGTCATTGCATTCCCCCCTAACCATGGAAAGTTTCACTCGGCTTTTCTGGGACTTTCCGATTTGTGTTTGAGTTTCAGGTTTCGGTCTTTCGAGCTTTCGACTTGTTTTGCGGCCAATCTAAATGCAGTTTTATGCAAATTTATTTTCAAGATCTTATCACATCATTTTCAGTTTCTCCACAGTGTGCAACGTTAGTCAGGTAGTTGGCAAATTTATTGCTTGCGTTGACTCGTGGCAGGCGCGGAAATGAAATCAATTATACGCCCAGTTGGCTGCCATTCGATGCACGAAAGGAAATCGAAATTATTCGAATTAAACGAACGCTATCAAACATTTCCCTCGCAACCGTAAGGAAATTCCAGCCGACAGGCATCGCATAAAAATCGGTCCCAAGGAATGAGGTAAAAGAGTGAGGATTTTCGACAAGAAATTTATTTGAATAATACCCCCCTTAACAAAGCAGTTTAGAACCCCAGTAGAGTGTCTCAAATGTCAAATTTGAAGGCCAAAAATAAAAAGTGGTCCAATCCATTAAAACTAAAAACTCGTGATTATAAATTTAAAAAAAAAAATTTGTTTTTGAAAAATTATAGGGGATACCCTTACAAATATCACAAAAGTTCGAAAATTTTCAAAACTTCTATATTGAACTTTTTAAATGTAGGATTACTAAGGGTATCAAAACATAAACAAAATGCCGTCCCGCTTTAAAATCGATTAACTTTTAAGAAAGTTATGGCGTGTGCAAACTCAGTTTTGAACCCCGGTCGAGGGTCCTACATGTCAAATTTTTAGGTGATTTTGGCATGATTTTTGGCCAAAAATTAAACATTCTCTAAAATCAATTTAAACACTTGTTTAGTACTAATTTTGACCTCCGCAATCGATTAAAATTAAAACCTGGCGATTTAAAATTTTGAAAAAAAAAAATGTTCTGAAAAATTATAGAGGGTACCCTTACAAATATCACAAAAGTTCGAAAATTTTCAAAACTTCTATATTGA
Source organism: Zaprionus kolodkinae (assembly GCA_018901885.1). Taxonomy (NCBI): domain Eukaryota; kingdom Metazoa; phylum Arthropoda; class Insecta; order Diptera; family Drosophilidae; genus Zaprionus; species Zaprionus kolodkinae. The sequence continues at coordinate 480,017 of JAEIFM010000059.1, forward strand.
AATATTTTAAATGTAGGATTACTAAGGGTATCAAAACATAAACAAAATGCCGTCCCGCTTTAAAATCGATCGATTTATAAGAAAGTTATGATGGGTCCAAAGTCAGTCTAGAACCCCTGTAGAGTATCTCACATGTCAAATTTTTTGGTGATTTCAGCATGATTTTTTGCCAAAAATTATACATTCTCTAAAATCAATTTAAACACTTGTTTAGTACTAATTATGACCTCCGCAATCGATTAAAATTAAAAACTGGCGATTTAAAATTTTGAAAAAAAAAAATTTCAGAAAAAAGATAAGGGGGGACCCTTACCCTTATTAACTATTCTCAATATATTTATGCTGTTGCTCGATAGGCAATCAGTTCTAGCTGTGAATAAATGAAAATTTGCAATGAAAACTATTTGAAAATTGCGCACATATGCATAACTAAGCGGTGAGTCGAGCTGAACTACAGTGAATACGATTCAACTCAACTGGACTCGAGTGATGCTCTTGTGTGTGTGTGTGTGTGAGTGTGTGTGTGAGAGTGTGTGCGAATGTGGCAGTTGCAAATGGCGAAATATTTAAATGTAACTCAATTTGGTATGCAATATTGCGCTGGAAAACCGCTGCAACAACGACTCGAGGCGATAAGATATAGAACGAGCGAGAAAGAAGGGGAGCGAGAGAGAGGGATAGAGAGAGAGAGCGTTAGAGCAAGAGGTAGATAGCGAGTGTGTCCTGCTGCAATATAATAACAAGATATTTTTTATTTGATTTATTTACAAGTGCAATTTGTGCACATTTCTTTTACAATATTGGCATTCCCCAATGCTTTATGAAGCGTTACATGCGAATAGATGCAGATTGGAACTATCCACATATATACTACATACATACAGACAGACATACATATATTTATTGAATGGGCAACTGGGCGTGGCAGGGAAATGCGAACGCAATGTTTTATTGACGACAGGCAATTCAATTTGCCAAGTCTGCAATACACTCGGCAATACTCGAGTATTCCACGAGAAATGCCAAAACGGAAAGAAAGTAAATAAAATATTGCATAAAATACTTAAGATAATGGGCTAGAGATTTATTATGATGTTGACGATGGACAGTGAAGTGGGTGGGGGTGGTGGAATGGCTGAAAAGGAGTTGGCATCAAAGTGCAACTAAAGCAACCCGACAATCTAAACCAGATCAACATATTTTAAGCTAATGAATGACATAGGCCAGTGCATTTTTACTCATATGATTTTTATAAGTTTTAGCGGAATTAATATTCATATTGTTGGTCAATATACGTTTTAGATTTAATTAATAATTTCTAGAAAAATATTATTATATTATATACGCAAATATATACGTATTATAAATATATTCTCCTAGCTGAAGTTAGGTTAACCTATTGCATGTCAAATAAATTTACAGCACATATATCAAACTATCCCAAAGTATCCCCAATCAACTGACAAGCCAAGCATAACCCTAACTCAACCCTACTAGTTGATATCCGGACTTATCTGTATGCAAAACCTTTTACCCAGCCCTCTCACCTTTTTTGGTTAAATTTTGTTTTTTTTTTGCTTCTTTTTGCCCCTTCGTCGTTAGAAACGGTGTGAATAAACGCAAGAGAAATATTAATGCGGACACCTTATCAAAAATGGCGGCAATCAGCACGCTCAGTTAGCACCTCATTACAGACCCAGTTCCGTTGGCCCCCACCCAGCTTGGGTGTGGCACACACACATGAACGGAAAAATAACAGAATGTCTGCCTCTTCCTCTCTCTCTCCCTCTTCCTCCCCTACTGAAGAGGCGTCCGTCAAAGCCAAGTGGCGTGTCAATTGGCCATTAACATGAAGCCCTGCCCGATAAATACGAACACCTTTAGCGGCCATAGACGGCACTGTAGTAGACCTTACCAACTGATTGATGCTGAACGTAAAGTGTGGGTGGTTTAGCTGGCTTGGAAACTTGTGTGCGGCTTTGATGGTCAGCTATGTTAGCCGAACCCTTCACTTACTTCGAACTTGCCAACTTGACATTGCTTTGTGGTCAGTTAAGGTAGAAAATCTTTTAATTGAAGCCTTGCAGTGACGGCATGACGTGAAGTTCCCCATTACCAAAGTGGCCAAAGTGTATAGAGACGAGTTGAGAAAATTTTAATTAAAAAATTAAATGCGGCAACACTTGGAAATTTGTAAGAAAATTGCTCATTAAAAGTTTTCACCTAGCAGTCTCGCAGTTGCTCTGCTCTGCTGCTGCTGCCTCTCAAAGCGCAAAATCTCGACACTAATTTTCTTCTTTCATGTAATTATGTGCAGCAAAAGGGGAAAAATAGAAATAAAAAAAAAAAAAAAAAAAAATAACAATCAAGAGTGTTGTGTGCAGGGCATACCCTGTAAAGTAGGCAAAGTTAATTATGCAGGTTTAACTGCAAGTTTACCAAAATCAATACTCGTACAACTTAAGAATCTTTTATGTCAACGATAATAATGCAAATGATACTACCCTTTGGACATTTTTCTTAGACAGGGTATATATAAAAAAAACTTTTGCAATTGTTTTTTTTCTTTCTGTATATTTTACACAGTTTTCATACTCCTTAACCAAATAAAATAAATAGGGTATATTGAATATATTTTCAACATTTTTTCGCCTTGCACCCTACCTATAGTAGGCTTTTAGATATTTGTATGTGGTCTGCCTTAGAAACAAATAATAATAAAATATAGTATAGTACGGCAACAGGTACGAATTCAAATCAAAATTATTCAAGATTCCATCTATCCAGAGCATCCAAAAAATTGGAAAAAAAAAACCCAGAAAATCCTCTGAAAATTCAATCAAAATGGCCGACTATACTAATATATTCCGATGTCGTCGCATGGTTGTGGTACTAGAGACGACTATTCCGGTGCCCTATAGATCGCAACGAGGAGGTTGCAGCCAATTGAAGAAATCAAAGCGACCCAATTGATGTTTGTGTGTATGTGTATAAACATACATACACACACACGCACACACACATGGAGCCACTGCATTCATATATACTACACATATACATATTAATAAATCTTCAGAGAGCAATTGACGTTTTTATGCGGGAACAGGAATGGGCTTACAAGGAGACGGGTTTAATCCGATGCGTTATATGTCATGTCATGTCCAGTCTCGAGTCTCTCGAGGCAGGAATGAGCTGGGACGTGGGGCGTGTGGGGCGTGTGGGGCGTGGGATAAAGTCAGAAATGCACAAGCTAAATCAAAAGTGTCTGTTCGGTGTCAGTTTAATTGCAAACGTAAATTGGATGCTGCCATTTACAACGTTTTCATTTAGTTCGAATGCTCTGGCAACATTTGCTGCCTGCCTGTCTGCCTGCCTGCTGGCTGCCACTTGGCCCAAACGGACATTTCTGGCAGCTGCTGCTGCAGCTCGGAGAGTTCTCGACACCCACTCGCTCTCTCTCTCTCTCTCTCTGTGTGTGTGTGTGTATGTGTGCAAACGTTGCACAAATCTGAGTTGTGTTAATTGGACTCATTTTAGAAAACTTGCAATTGCGTATTCCAAATTGGCAGCTCTGACATTTTCTCGGACACTGACACTGCAAAACGGATTGCATCCACAGACTGTGCAATATGAAGGCTTCAGCAGAGAACAATTATCTCTTCTACACAGGCCAGGGATAGAAAGAGACGGAAATGGCAATAAAGAGAGCATTGAGCAAGACATTGTGAAAATTTCAAGCAGACTTAATAGTTGTTTCATCCCGTATCCAAAGGCAAACGATATACGACGATATCAATTCTTCATTTGAAAAATTCATCCATTCGATAGTGTTATCGATGTTAGAAATTGACAGTCTCAATAGTTGAGAATTATCGAACAGTATTGTGTAATAATTGTTTGAGAGAGACCTTAATCAACACTTAAAGCTCAGATCGCTGATAATCAAATATTTAATAATTTTTATTTAATTGCAAAGCATTTATTATACAAGATTACTTCAACTTTGACTTCGAATATTGATTAGAATTATTTCGAGAATTTATAGAGGCATATATATAAAGTATAAATCATACAATGTATAATGTTATCAGCGATAACGAGCACGTTCATCATTTTCTGGGCCTTATCAACATTACAGCACGCTTTAGGGAATTATTTGGACGGAATGCGATCCACTTAATCCCCATTGCCCAATTATTGTCCCCGTATGCACCGGTCAAGTGACTGTTGAGATAAATATCTCTCGTTTATACATGGATCATATATTATTATTTTCAGAGAAAAAAACCTACCAGGAAAAACATTTATTATACCACCAGCCTCCAATACGAATTTCAGCGCAGTTTTCATCACGATTATCATTGTCACGATCAATTGTAGTAAATTTCATGCCAAAGTGCTCACGTAAGGAATCTCCAGCAGTTCCATTGGCTACACCCAATGTGTGCAGAATATACTGTTCTTCCTCATTTCCAATTGCAAATCTCTCGTACCTCTCCGTTACTATCACTCCCTCACTGTCTTCGAGTATAAATAGCAATTCCATACTTCTAGCTGCGGTTAGAGCATGCAACCTATCCAAACCAATAAAATATTCACCATCTACCTCACCGAATCCCATTTTGTACGTCATCCAGTTACGCTGAAAATATACACTACCATCTTGACGACGTAAAACGACTATCCAACCATCTTCACAAGGTACTTGAAATGGATTCGAATTGTAACTGGGTATGAGAATATCGCAGCTTTTCTTGTTGCCAGAACTGCAACAATCGAGATTAGGAACCCGTTGTTGATCCAATGCTGTCTGCTTCAGGACTTTTTCTAATCTGAAATCATCAACATCTCTTCTTATTTGTCCTTGTTCCGATCTGAGAGAACTTAATTCATCTCTGATCTGTGCTTTCTCCGCCCTGCAGTAAATATTACAATTATTTTGAAGTCCCAAAACATTGGGAGACATATTCAAAATGCACTCACTTCAAGTCGTTTAGCAAAGAATTCAAGGAGTGAACTGCTTTTGTTACATTGAAATCAATTAAAATACAATTAATTTGCAAAACAAACGAACTTGCTAACAAAATTGTACAAAATATTTGTCGGTACATTATGGCGCTTTATAACTGATACAATCTCGGAACGAGTTTCGAAACGAACTGAGCTGTTCTCCAGCTACACGATTAATAAATGCAAATGAATTGAAACATGCACATCAAGACGACGAATGGAATTTAATGATAAGACTATCACGCGCATTAACGACATGAAATGAATTAAAAAACTGCGAACAAAACAAAATGTAGAAAAACATTTCATAGGATGCTGAATAAACTTAATCTTCAAGTGTTTCTCATGGTTTTTTATAGCTACATATGTATAATTTCAGAATGACATACAGTAGAGTAGCACATGCGTCACTTTCTAGGTCTTATCATCATCACAGCTCGCTTTAGAGAATACTTATGACCCCGAAAGCTCAACCAATTGATACCCTTGCCGTGATCGTTGTTTTTGTACAGGCCAGTCAAGTGACTATAGTGAGAAACCGGAATTACTTCAATATTATATGGGGTACATCCCAGTCTCCAATTTACCTTGCATGACAATTATTATACCACCAGCCTCCTGTGAATAATTCTGCACAATGACGATTTGAGTCATTGTCATTGTCATGATCGAAAGTTGAAAACTTCATGCCATGATGCATTTTTAGTGAATCCCCTGTGGTGCCACTGGCGCTGCTCAGCGTATTTAGAGCAAACAATTCTTCCTCGTTGGCAATTGCAAATTTCTCATAAATTACTTGTTTACTTTGCCCATCGAAATCCTCCAGCAGCACAAGCAGCTCTTGACTACGCTCACCGGTTAGAGCATGTAGCTTATCTAAGCCCACGAAGAATTCACCATCCAAATCACCAAATCCTTTTTTGTACACACTCCAGCCACGATCGAAATTCACACTGCCGTCCATGCGACGCAAGATGATCAGCCATCCGCCACCTTGAGTATCCGCATCGCAAGCCACTCGAATGGGATCTAGGCTATAGCTGGGCAGGATTAGCTCATAGATTCCGCTCTTGTTCGAGAGCGCTGTCAACTGGACACAGCTGTGTGCGCCCGGCTTGGCCTGAATTAGATGTGGAGCCAGCTGGAGTTCATCCAACACTTTTCCCTGTCGATCTACCTCATCTCTGTGAAGGAATACATACTATAGGTGTACATACTATAAGTATGATTGGTGTAACTCACTTCAGTTCGATCAACAGCGATTTAATTGAGAGAAACGCACTGGTCTCATTTAACTCAATTCTTTTGCAATCCAATTGTCTCAAAATTGACGCATATATTATAACGATCATGAAACTTAATTTGAGCAACATTTTTAAACACTCGATCGCACTGAATTCTCAATGAACTGTGCGGATCGACGGCATAAATCGTATTTTTATAAGCGAATTGCGAGCCCGCAAGTTATTCGAATGCGTCAATCATGCTGATAAGGCGGAGGGTCGTTTTTTGTTTACGAAATGTATATATATATATATATGCCCTATATCTTTAGAACACAATCTTTCCTGTTTTTCATCTTCGTCTTCTATGATAAACGCTGGAATAAAATCTTATTTGTGCACTTTCTTTTGCTATTCGATATTTAAATCGAAAATAGTTGTGATCGATATACATGTCGGTTATTTGTTATTATTTCATATCCGAAAACATCAGATTTAACTTTTATCCAAATTATTGTATTTTCATATCATTGTATCCACTATGACGCCTCCGTTCGATCTCATTCGTTCGGAATATAGCAACCGCATTGATAAGCTGGAGAAAGATATATTATCATTATGCCGCACTCTAAAGTTCGCCGATATCACAAGGCACGACGACGAGCCCGAGCTGTTCGCATGCGAAAAAACCGATCATTATTTACGCTGGCAATTTGATATGCGAGATTTTCCTATTCATAATATCACGTTGGAAGTCAAGGATGATCGTTGTGTTAAATTGCGAGCCCATCGCAGGCTAAACAAACAGACCTCAGAGATGATCAAACGATTTGTCCTCCCCGATGAAGTTGAACCCCAACTGAGTGCCACATTGCGAAGCAACGGAATTTTAATCGTTGAGGCGCCCCTGAAAAAGGATCCAAGCTAAGGACAAGCCAATTTTTAAGGTGTTGAATAATATATATATATATTTTTTTAACTGAATTTATATTTATATTCGATGTACTTGAATTCTCGATAGATTTAATAAAAAAGCGGCGTCCAAACGCAGTTGGTTGAGGAGATTTCTTCGCCACATGGTTCCATTTCCGAAATGAGCATTACCTGCACTGGTGTAGGATACTGCAGCAGTGCCTGCGGTTCTTTGATTCTCAGAGTATTCCCCTGTTCCTTCTTTAACTGGCTCTCAAAGGTTGATCTACGATCTACGATTTTCAACTTGTTGATAAATTTAACTTTCCCTGCTTTACAAATATTTACCAGCATTATCTTGGGGTTTTGTTATCGATTGATTTCTAAAAGCATCTTTATTCATACTCTTAAGGGGTGACCCAGGCTCGTCATATGCGTCTGATACATTTTTTGATGGGGGGCAAAAACAGGCTACATTTTCATATTCGTTCCTTATATTATCCATCATTTGGTATAGAGGCTTCAGCGAGGTTTTATTCTGCTCGCTTCTAGCCTCTTGCGGAAATATGGACGGAGCATTCGGATCCCTAATGGTCGCTGGATATTGTTCATTCGTATACGATCCAGAACTTTGTGCGTCAGTGTTGGAAAGGATACCTTGTTTTTCTCCAGATAAATTACGATTTTCAACTTGTTGGTAGTTTTCATTATCCCTGCTTAAAGAATATTGACCAATATTATTTGGAGGTTTTATTTTCGAAAATTGCGGTTGATCGCTGTAATCATCCTTTTTCTGAGTATGGGGTGGACTAGACTCAATATTTATATCTGACAACTTCTTTGATGGGGGGCAACAAAAACAGCGTACATTTTCAAAATCGTTCCTGATATTATCCATCATCTGGTATTGATGCTTCGGGATGGTTTTGCTTAGATCGCTTTTGGCGTTTGGCGGGCGCATAGACTGAGAATTTGGATTCCGATTGGTTTTACCTTGGTATTGTTCATTCGTATATGATCCCGAATTTTGTGTGTCGATTTCGGAAAAGACCTCTGGCTTATCACCACTAAATTTACGATGTTCAATTTGTTGGTTTATTTCTTTTTCTCTGCTTGAAAAATGTAGATCTGCAATATCTTGGGGTTTTCTTTTCGATGGATTTCTAATAGCATCTATATTCACACTCTTAAGGGGTGAGCCAGACTCGTCATAACCATCTGATAAATCCGTTGATAGGGGGCAAAAACAGCGTACATTTTCATAATCGTTCCTTATATTATCCATCATCTGGTATTGAGGATTCAGTATGGTTTTATTCTGCTCACTTCTGGCGTCTTGTGGACGTATGGACTGAGAATTTGGATTCCGAATGGTTTTAGCTGGATATTGTTCTTTCGTATACGATCCCGAATCTTGTGTGTCGATTTCGGGAAAGACCACTGGCTTATCTCCAGACAATCTTTTATTTTCAACTTGTTGATAGATTTCAGTATTCTTACTTAAAGAATATTGACCAGTATTATTTTGTTGTTTTGTGTTCGGGAAATACGGTTGATAACTGAGATCATCCTCTTTCTGAGTAATTGGTGAGCTAGACTCGTCATATGCGTCTGATAAATACTTTGATGGGGGGCAAAAACAGCGTACATTTTCATAATCGTTCCTTATATTATCCATCATCTGGTATTGAGGATTCAGTATGGTTTTATTCTGTTCACTTCTGGCGTTTGGCGGATGTATGGACTGAGAATTGGGATTCCGAATGGTTCTGGCTGGATATTCTTCTTTCGTATACGATCCCGAATCTTGTGTGTCGATTTCGGGAAAGACCACTGGCTTATCTCCAGACAATCTTTTATTTTCAGCTTGTTGATAGATTTCAGTATTCTTACTCAAAGAATATTGACCAGTATTATTTTGGGGTTTTGTGTTCGGAAAATACGGTTGATAACTGAGATCATCCTCTTTCTGAGTAATTGGTGAGCTAGACTCGTCATATACGTCTGATAAATACTTTGATGGGGGGCAAAAACAGCGTACATTTTCATAATCATTCCTTATATTATCCATCATCTGGAATTGAGGCTTTATGATGGTTTTGATCAGATCGCTTCTGGCGTTTGGCGGGTGCATAGACTGAGAATTTGGATTCCGAATGGTTTTAGCTTGGTATTGTTCATTCGTGAACGATCCCGAATTTTGTGTGTCGATTTCGGAAGAGACTTCTGGCTTATCTCCAGACAATCTACGATGTTCAGGTTTTTGGTACATTTCATTATCCCTGCTTAAAGAATATTGACCAGCATTATCTTGGGGTATTATTTTCGATTGATTTATGAGAGCATCCTTATTTATACTTTTTAGGGGTGCGCCAGACTCGTCATATATGTCTGATAAATCCTTGGATGGGGGGCAAAAACAGCGTACATTTTCATAATCGTTCCTGATATTATCCATCATCTGGAATTGATGCTTCGGGATGGTTTTGATCAGATCGCTTCTGGCGTTTGGCGGGCGCATAGACTGAGAATTTGGATTCCGATTGGTTTTACCTTGGTATTGTTCATTCGTATACGATCCCGAATTTTGTGTGTCGATTTCGGAAGAGACCTCTGGTTTATCTTCAGACAATCTACGATGTTCATGTTTTTGGTATTTTTCATTATCCCTGTCTGAAGAATATTGACCAACTATATCTTCGGGTATTATTTTCAATTGATTGATGAAAGCATCATTATTTATACTTTTTAGGGGTGAGCCAGACGCGTCATATATGTTTGTTAAGTTCTTTAATTTGGGGCAAAAACAGGATAAATTTTGATAATCGTTCCTTATATTACCCATCATCTGCTGTACAGGCTTTAGAATGGTTTTATGGTGATCTTGCGGACGTATGGACTGAGAATTTGGATTCCGAATGGTTTTAGCTGAGTATTGTTCATTTGCATGTGATTCGTCAATTTTTGAAAAAACCACTGGCTTATCTCCAGACAATCTACGATTTTCAACTTGTTGATAGAGTTCAGTATCCTTAGGTAAAGAATAAGGTTGATAACTGAGACCCTCCAGTTTGTGAGTAATGGGTGACCCGGACTCGTCATATACGTTTGATAAATCCTTTGATGGGGGACACAAATCGGGTACATTTTTATAACCGCTCCTTATATTACCCATATTACCCATCATCGGGCGTTGAGGCTGCAGCACGGTTTTATTCTGTTCGCTTCTGGCGTTTTGCAGAAGTATGGACTGAGGATTCGGATTCAGAGTGACTTTAGCTGGGGATTGTTTTTTTGTTAATGATTCTGAATTTTGTAGGTCGGGTTTGGAAAGGACGTCGCAGTTTCGTACCGTATCGAAGACGGTTGTTCCCAGCAAACTGTCAAAACTCGCAGACTCATAACAAGTGAGGGTATCCGATTCGGTGGTACTTGATGTGTCACTTCTGCATTTAAAAAGTTTCTTAGGTTTGATACGCTGACACGAATTTGCGGTGTATAGATGCGGAATGGATGAGGAACAACGTGGGGAATAAGGTTTCATACTTTCTGGGGAACTATTACATATTGATTTTGTATAGTCTGAAAAATTGGGTGTACGATCCGCAGTACACGATTTCTTGCATATGGGACGTTTCTTAAAGAATCCCGAGATTCTTTGTTTCACAGACTTTTTTGATTTTGCACACCTATCATCGCATTTCGGGGTACTAACATGTTCCACAGAACTAAAGCAAACCCTATTTCTTGCCATGCTAGAACTTTCCCGACACGGTTCGTCTTTGGGTTTCCTTTTTCTTTTAATCAGTTTTTGCATGCAGCAGGTTTTCTTTGGAGCACAATCACGCGACGAAGTTTCTGCTCTACATATTTTTTTTCTTCTACAGCAAGTATTATTCTGCTGATAATCAATCGGATCATATGATAAGTTTTTTTGATTGTTCGAACATTTTTTTACAATATTTGTCTTACATGCACGAGTAGAATTTTGAGTTTCGGTAAAGAATGTATTCGCTACCGAAGAAGAAGAAGATGAGGAGCTTTCCTCAAAACAACTACGATCTGCCACAGAGTTATGTACTTCACCGGCTACATAGCGGGCTGAAAATGGATTATTTTTTAACTAAAAGATATATGTTCATATATTTTAGCGTGATATCCTTAACTTACGTCTTGGATCTGTGGTGTTATAAGAGTTGTCTCGATAGCATTTTCTCAAACTCTCAGATAGTATACCAATATTAAAATACATTGAGATTCCCTGAAACATTTGCTCCTCCTCCACTGATGAGGTATCATCTTCCGAATAATCGGAGTATGCACTATATTTCTTCTCCAAAAACATGATTAATAAAAGATTTGCACCTCCACACAAGATCCGGGCCAATCCAATGTTAACATTCAATTTTTCAACACATTGTTTTTATTTCGTTTATTTTTATTTATTTTTTTTTTGTGACTGCTAGATGGTTTGTACAAGTCATAAATTTATCGATGTATCGATAACAGGAGGGAACTGCAACTGAATTGACGAGGGATGTAATTTTGATAAATCGATTTTTTTTTAAGAAACGCAAAAGATTATCCCGTATACCGAGAACTTTGGAGAGTGTGGCTTCTAAAGATAATATTATATAAGTTGAAATAGCTTTTCAGCTTCATCATGCCAGGTGTACCAAAAGCAACGCAGACCATCACATCAGATCGGTTGATTGCAGTACAGCTGCGTTTGGAGCAACTGCAGGAGAAACTTCTACAGCAAGGAAACAAGACAAAACCCGAAAACTTCCCACCGAAATTCATCAATGAACCCAACAATAATAATACCATTTCCATTGGATGCAATGGGACTAAAGTGAACAAAGACATCTGGGACTCCATGGATTGGGAGTGTTATTCTCTGGCAACGCGAACATTGCTTGACGCTGTATTTGATAAGAAGACTCTGGCAACGAGTACATTATGTGGACGCAGACGACGCGGTGAGGGTCGCCAATTGGATCCACGAAAGATCAACGATATTATCGAAATAGTAAAAAGAAAGTGTAACGTCCATGAATCACAGATAAAGAAAATCATCATTGTCAAATGTTGTGATACGGCAAGAAGCAAACGATTCCAGAACTTCCCATATATCTCCCAAGGTATGTAATGATTAAAGAGTTTTATTTTTAGTCACGTGTGATTAATTCATGTCTTTAATTGCAGCTTAATTCATTTTATTTGTTTAATGATGATGATGCACAAAAGGAATTTGAATGGGCCACGTCAAGGGTACTAGAGAATATGCTTTTAATTGCGGAAATATATTTCCATTTCAAAAATAGGATGTGATAATTATTCTGAATTGCGCGCGCATTTCCATCACATTAAAATTTCAAACAATAGACACAAAATGGAAGAGAAAGAGAGAGAGGGAGAGAGAGAGAGACAGTTAAATGCAGAGAACACAGATAATGAAAAACCCCATTGACAAGTGCCGAAATGCGAACGCCAGAAAGCGTGTTCAAGTGCGGAAAAGCTGAAAATTATTATGATATTAAAGTGCTTTTTAAGTACCTACAAAAGCCAAACCATTCCCTTCTACCCTACACCCGAAATGGGCCACTCGTAAGCGTTGCAATGCTGCGATAAATGCAATTCTGGCACAAAATAAATTGAGAAATACCCTACCATATTCCATGTTATATATATAATACACTTTTGTAAAAACATTTAAGTTAAATAATTATAGTCTAGTAACATTTCAATTTTATACATTTTTATTTCACTTAGTTCTTGTTCTCTCGTATATTTTTGAATCTTTTGATATGGACACCGTGTTGGGCCTAAAGGGATCCGATTTTGTTATGCTTGCAGCCGACACGATGATGGTGAAAACACTTTTCGTGCTAAAGGATAGTGAGTACATAGTTTATAGAGATTGAAGATTTAAGTAATATATTTATCTATCTGGTAGATCGTACGAAAATCCTTCGCCTGGGCAAACATAGCATTATGGGCGTGGTGGGCAACGAGGGCGATAGCATACGTTTTGCCGAGTATATAAAAACTAACATGAAGTTGTATGAAATCCAAAATGGTTTCTCCATGACGTTCAATACAATGGTGCATTTTACACGCAATCATTTGGTGAATAATTTACGCACAAATCCCAACTGTCGGGTGGCCATGCTTTTGGCCAGTTGTGATCCACAAGATGGGCCCAATCTGCACTATATTGATATGCAGGGATCGGCACAATCACTTAACTATTCTGGCCATGGCATTGGTAATGCCATCTCTTCCAGCATACTACGTATGCTTTGGCGACCGAATATCAATAGGGATCAGGCCTATGATATAGTCAAAAAATGCGTTTCAGAAATACAAAATCGTTTGGTTGTCAATTTGCGGAATTTCGAGGTTCTTGTGGTGGACGAGCAAGGTGTCATACAGATGGAATCACTCAACTATGCGTCAATGAATAAGCCACAAATATAAGAAAGAAATTCCATGTAAACTAACTTAGGGAAACTTTATATATTTTTCACTTGTAATTTATGTAATTATTAGACTTTTGCGGTTGCAATTATATAGAATTTTGCGACGAAGGTCAAAAATGCAATTATCCTTCGATAATTGTGTGAATTTTGTCACTGGGTTCTTCTATAAAAGTCTCGGCCTATATCGTGTACGTTCGCATAACAAACATATGGAAGTCAAAGAAACGATGACAAATCGTATTGTGAAAGAAAGTGATTATTTTCGTATTAATTGGTTGGCTTGGCGATTTGCAGGCGCTGTGGATTTGAACTCAAGGAATTACTTCAGTTTTCGATTCTGGCGTGCTTTGATCTTGAATATGATGATAACTGCAATGTTTCCGTTAACATTGCTATTGCCAATGTTCAGTTTTGATACAGCCACCGAGAATCTAATGAATTTTAACGTATCTCTTACGGCTTTGGCCACGTCAATAAAATTTCTGATTTTCGTGGGAAAATTGAGAAAGGTAACCGAAATCGAGAAACATTTCGAAGAGTTGTATAAACGTGTAGATACTGTGGAACAACGTGCGACACATTCGCGGATAGTGCAGCAAATGCGTTTTGTATCGAAAATGTTTATCTGGGCCTATAGCATATCGCTTATCAATTCGAATGTATCATTTGTATTTCGCGAGAAGCGTAGTCTACCCTTTCCCAGCTGGTTCCCCTTCGATTGGAGCGAATCGCTAGCGAATTATTTGCTGGCTCTGATTTATCAGATTATCTCTATATCAATGTTGATATTGCAAAACTTTGTGGACGATCTCTTTCCACCCTTGGTCTTCTGCATCATAGCGGGGCACTGTGAACTTCTCATTCAACGCATCTCAGGAATTGGTTACAATCGTTCGATTGGTTTAAGAGAAAACGAACAAGAGCTTATCGAGTGTATACGGGATCAGGAGTTGCTCTACAGGTAAAGTGTTTGAAATTGCAGTAATTTCGATTCCCTTATTGTCTTTTCTTTTTCTTTCCCATCATGGCAGCATCATCAAACTTACCATTGAGGTCATATCGTGGCCCATGCTGGTTCAATTCATTGTGATTGCCATTGATGTGGGAACTGCAATGTGCGCTCTGTTCTTTTATGTGGAGACAACACAGGAACGACTCTACTATATCTCATTCATATTCGCTCTGGCCCTACAGATATATCCAAGTTGTTATTATGGCACCCTAGTCGAGGCACTATTCGCACGTCTACACTATGCCGTCTTTAGGAGCAATTGGGTAGATCAAAGCATGAGTTATCGCAAGAATGCAATCATTTTTGCAGAGCGCACGCAGCGTCAACCAATATTGTTGGCCGGAAACTTTATACCAATTGCACTGACCACTTTTGTGGCCAATTGCAAAGCGGCCTATTCGTTGTGTACCCTAATTGCTGAAACTGGCAAGAAGGACTAAGTTTCAATTCAAGTAGACTTCAAAAAAAGCAGAAAATAAATTAAAAATCACGCTCAGAAATAATCTTAAAATTATAAAAAAAATGATTTAAGTACCAGTTGAAAAAATGCATAAATAAAATACTGAATATTAAACGTATTGAGAATAACTTTGATCCCAATTCCGCACCAAATATATACTATATAATACAATTTTATAAGCCCAATGCAGCCATAAATAGTTATATATTCAACTATGTATCTCAAAATATAAAAAAAAGATTTAAAAACCAGTTGAAAAAAATCATAAATAAAAAACTAAATAATAAACGTATTGAAAGTAACTTGATCCCAATTCCGCATCAAATATATATATATATATGTATACATATATAATATAATGTTATATGCACAATGCAGCCAGAAATCGTTATAATTCTTAAAATATAAAAGAAACGATTTAAAAACCAGTTAAATAAAATGTATAAATAAAAAAGTTAATAATAAATGTATTGAAAAAAAAATTTGATCCCAATTCCGCACCAAATATATACTATATAATAAAATGTTCTAAACCCAATGCAGTCAGAAATTGTTACAGATTCAAATATGTATCTTATTTTAATATCATAATGAATAATAATAATGTATGTATGTTTCATAAATTGTAAATCATTCTGGACTTACCGTTATCAAGTTATCAAGATGATATCATTCAAATTTTTGCTTGAAAATTAAATTATTTTTGTAGATTTTTATCAAAATTTGGTGTGGTGGCCTATAGCGATGGAGACCATTTTGGGCATAAAGGGTGCATCATTTGTAATGCTTGCGTGCGATACAATGCAGGCAAAGTCGGTTATATTCATGAAAGATGGTCAGTTTAGCCCATGATCTTTTTTTATGTATTGTATTTAATAACTTTTGTTTTTCGTATAGATCAAACGAAAATACATCGACTATCGGAGTTCTCCGTGTTGGCCGCAGTGGGTGACGGTGGAGATACGTTGCAGTTTACGGATTATATATCGAAACATTTGCAATTGTATAAGATAAACAATGGGTATCATCTGAGTGCACGCTCTGCAGCGCATTTTACACGCAAAACTCTGGCAGATTATATACGCACAAATACCAGATATCAGGTATCAATGCTGCTGGCCGGTTACGATGAGCATGAGGGACCCGATCTGCATTTTATCGACTCCCTGGGCGCAGCACAATCCATAAATCATGCTGGCCACGGTTTGGGTAGTTTGTTCTGTGGCAGCATCTTTCAGCGTTACTGGCATTCCCATCTTGTCGAGCGTGATGCCTACGAAATACTGAAAATGTGCGTGGCCGAGATACAAAAGCGTCTGGTCATCAATTTGCGTAATTTCGATGTATTTGTTGTGGACAAGAATGGCACAAAGCAACTGGAGTCCATTAAGCCATCCACATTTGAGGGAGATTTGCAGCGTCTCAGTATTTCGGCTGTTATTAAACTTTAGAATATCAGTGTGAATTGAGATGATGTTTTGATGATGATGATGAGTGTATAACAAATTTAAGATAGTTGGAAATGTGTATGATAGCTTAGTTTATAGATGATACGAAATCCGTTTATGAGTGATAGATGTAGAATAAGTTTTAGAGGTACTATATAGATGTATGTCATTTTAGTTGCTGCTTAACTTTTATCGATGAAAACTTCTATTCTTCTATGAGAGATGGGCGAGGAGGCTAGAAAGTTAGCAGGGATTTCACTTGACTGCATGGACGGTTTGTGTCGGCCTGTTTGTATGTAGATTGGGCTGAAACATGCCACGGTTGGCTGCGCTCATGTATTAGCATATGTCTCCCCCTCCTCCTCACTGGGTTTGTTTGTGTAACAATGGCTAAAGCTGCACACACTCAGCTACATGCCGGCATGCATGTTGTGGCAGATGGCAACGTCAACTATTGCAAATCGGAAGCAGAAAAGCCAACATGTCTCTATTTCCACATTTGAACACAGCATTCAGTCAGTCATGCAGTCAGCATCAGCAGCAGCTTCAGCTTCGGCGTTGCTAGCAAAACTCATAAAAATCTGCACAGCTTGCAACAAAATGCACTCGTGCAACGAGTCTGCCTCCCTCTCTCTCTCTCTTTTCCTTCCCTCTGTCTCTGTCTGTCTGCCTGCGCCCATTGTGCGGTTATTGTTGCTGCCTCAAGTGGGCGCAGTCGTTGGGGGCGTATGAGTTGCAGCAGCAATTGGCCGTCAGCGTTTTTTTTCCAGCTTCTTCTTTTTTATTATTTGTTTGCAAGCATCGCTAATTGGCCGCACATGCCAAAGTGTCACTCGTTGTGTCTGGCGAAGCATTCGCTCCAGCTGCAGCTTCAATCTCAACTGAAATGAGAACAAAAAGAGAGAGAGAGTGAGTAAGTGTAATGTGTGTGTAGAGCATGTTATGATAGCTTCAAAGCATATAAAAATCTATTTATTCTTTATATATTACTCATACGCCATGTTGCCACAGAATTGTCTCTGAGGGAGAGAGAGAGAGGGAGAGAGATTTGCAGCTCAAGCTACTTCACACACCTCATGTTGCATATGAAACAGTTGGAAGCAAGGCAACAACTTTAATGTAGCGCTTAGATAATGCGCTAGTAAGCTGGTTTCCCTTTCCTTTCTCGCTATCCTACTCTCTCTCTCTCTGTCTATCTCTCTCTTCCTATCTACCCTGCGCGACATGGCAGCAATTTGTGACGTTTAAGAGGGCGCAACGAGGCAGCGACTTCTTGACAGCACATTAACTTGCACATGGATAAGTTGAGCAGCGTTGCCAGACAGCTAGAACTGTCTAACTGTTTTCAAGATACTGCCAGTGTGTGTGTGTGTGTGTGTGTGTGTTTGTGTGTGTGTGTGCGACTGCTCTGATGATGATTCATGATGATGATCTCTGCCTTTGCCATTGCTTGCAGTTTCTTTTCTTTTACAATTTTCCTTAGCACAAATTTTGTTCGGGCCATTTGCGTTGTCATTTTTCACTGTGCAAATCGCGTGTGTGTGGGCGTTGAGGGATGTCTCTGCCTCTGCCCGCGGGCCTGCTTTTTCGACAGCCTATTAGTTTTTATTATTTGTTGCAATTAGTTTTCCAGGCCCACACAACAGGCCTCGAGGCCAGGCCAGGACAAGGCAAGCCATGGCTTCTCTCTCGTCTCGTCTCTGCTCGCCTTCGCTTTTATGACACTTTTGTGCGCATTTTTCAACGAAACGAGCGTCATCTGTTGCCGCTGGCCAACAACAAAAACGCCGACAACAATAGGCAGCATTTTCAGTCTGGTATCTATGATAAATTATGGCCAAAAGTCAAAGTCATCAATCAGCGTAGCATGTTTTATTTGCCGCTCGTGGCCATTTGCACACTTAACGGCTTAACGGTTTACCCAGCCACGCCCACGCTCCGCCCCTAAAAAGGATTATACATATATATAAATCGCAAGTTGTTACGCCGCTGCTGCTGCTGCTGCTGCTTCTGCTCAGGTGTCGCACATTTCGATTTAATTTTCATTAAAATTCAAGCATAAAATATGCAAAAGGTAAACTGCGCCATCGTCCGCCTCGTTTTGACCTGACCAAAAGCCATTAAAATTCCTTAAAGACCAACCTACCCTACCCTACCTATACCCTTACCCTCTATACTGTCGACTCCTTTTCATTTTCGAGTGCTTATTAATATTGCAAGGCGCCAGGCTACCAAGGGAGAGAGAGAGAGAGAGAACCTGGATTTGCGGACATTACGATGCGGTGAATGCGAATTTATGCGACTCGACCCTACACAAGGAGATTTCTCCTCCTCTCTGCTCTCTCAGCTGCCTTGGCATCTCTTCGCTCTCTCTGTCTCACTCTCTCTCCCAGTCTGCCTGTTTAATTATGCATTTTTATCTGAGATGTCGAGAGCGCAAAGCGATTTTGCTAGCCAATTTTGGCACTTGCTGCCAACTGCGACCACACACATGGCGTATGCGTAATTTGTGAATTGATCAACCTCTTAACCCCTTGAAGCCCCGACTTAACTTCACAGCATTTTGTGTTGTATCTGCATTCTTGAAGTTTCTTTTTTTTTCTATATAAAAGACATTACTTTTCACGCCCTATCCCCTGGATAGGACATGTCACAAATTTAGCATTAGCAATGGAAATGGAACCTTTTTATATGTACAACAGCTACAACACCTACGCAAGTTACGTGTTACTTGAGGGTTTTGTTTTAGATATGCAATGGGGATGCCTTTGGGAAATTAACGGTACATTTTAACGCCAGCGTCAACGTTGCTTCGAATGGCTTTCATTGTGGTTAAAAGTTTCAAGGAGTGCTAAAGAGAGAGAGAGAGAGAGTGAGAGAGTTGCCAGAAGTTTGTACATTTTCAAGGTGTGTGCGAGAGCAGTAAACGAGAAATAACTACAACGAAGTTGTAAAGCATATTGAATTGAAATAGAGAAGAGCAAGAAAGAGAGAAGACGAAATAAAGATAAAACACACAGGGTGTAGAAGAGAGAGAGAAAGAGATAAGGAGGTACTACAAGTACATTGCCCATTTTCTGCAATATATATAGGCTCAATATATCGTTGATAATTTGAGGTTATGTTAGCCATTTTTCCCCCAAGTTGAGCTGTAAATAAATTTTAGTCTGTAATTTTAACTACAAATTTCCCCACTGCACTTGAAACTGTCATGTAAATGTGCAGCTGAGAATTACATCATGTTACATGCGCCAATCCAGGGACAATTCGCAGTCCACAAACGAGAAACGACGAGAGAGGAGTACGAGGGGCCCAACCGGAGCCGATAAATAGCCTATAAATCACTCAGTTTGATCGCGTCGATATTTCTCCCTTTTGCAACAAATTTTATTTCGTTGCATTTTGGTGCGCATAAATCAAGTACACCCGCCCCTCCTGCCCCAACCCCATCCCACAGCTACCAACCAAGCCAGCTTTAAATACCAGAGCCGGCATAATTTATGATTGTACGTCGAGTACCAGAGTGTTACATGGACCGGAGACAGCTGTGACAACAACAATAACAAAGGGTGAGAAGGAGGAGGCGGGGGAGGAGTAAGTCGAGGCTGATGTGAACAAAGTGTTCTGTTTTATGAGTGAATATACTTTGAATACAAAAGCATTCATCAATTAGCAGAGTGTATCGATCAGATGGGGCTTTAGCCAACAATATATATTAACACTTAAGCGCAAGTGTATATATATTGAAATGTAATTCGATATGATATTGAGTCTGTAAATCAGTATTATATCATTTTCAGCTGAACCTGCTTATCAATAGTGCTCTTAATTATATACATATACATACATATACCTTAAGAATATGCTCTATTTGAAAGATTGGCCAACTCTTCTCCAGAGTATAAACTTTCCAACATATATTAGTCGAATTTATAGAATATTCTATGTACTCCAACTTGTATTCCTGCTGGATTGCGTGTCATGTGCTCGTCCGTCTCTTTCCCTCTCTTTCTCTCTCTCTCCCTCTCTTTTTCCCTCTCTGCGTGCAAAAAAAAGTTGCAGTTAAACTTTTCAACATTTGTCAGATAGTCGGAGGATTTGTTTGCCTTTTTGGGGGGTTTAGGTTTGCGTACCGTACCCAAAAGCCAAACACACAACTCCGATGGACTTTGGATTTTGTTTGTTTGTTTGTTTATTTTTTTTCGTAGACCCCACTATTTGTTTTCTTTCCAATTTTGTAATTTCAAAACTTTTTCTATTGATTTCTTGGCACGCATGAACACCTTCAGTGCCGACAGCAATTGCTTTCGATGTGAGATGTGGGCGATTTGGAAGACAGTAAAGTTGCCAAGTTTCCAAAGAAAAGAGTGTGAGTAAGACAACTGCGGAGAGAGAGAGACAGAGAGAGAGAGCGAGAGAGACGAGCACTCAATTTAAGTTGTTGGAGGAGTACGGGTTCTTCCACTCTGCAGCTGCAACTACTTTGGTCCTGCATGCTGACCATGCGTGGCCAATGCACAAAAGCATTTGCTATACCAGTGCGAAAGGATAGTGGAGAAACTTTCTAATGCACTTAACACTCTATTTCGCAGCTCCAAAAACTGTCAGTGACGTTTTGCAACATTTATTAATGTGTCAATCCGATTGAAGACTTGACCCGCCCCACAGCCCCAGAGTAACCACATAACGTCACGAAAGAAAGCGATAAACTTCTCTAAACTCTTTTTTTTCTTTGTAGCAGCAGCTTTCAAAACCACACACAAGTTTTGCGCGAGATTAATTGAATAGAGTTTTTGTGCACTTAAATTGTGGTTGGATGTGTTAGTAACTCGCATTAAAGCTCACTCATGGGTAACCTTATATTTTCCACATTCCACATTTCATAAATTTGTCAAAAACCAAGCTATTTCCACGCGGAATGACATTTTGTTTATGTCTAGATACCTTTATTATTCCCAGATTAAAACATTGAAATCAAATGAGAATTTTTTTTTTTAGTTTTTGGTGAAGTTGGTAAGGGTACCCCCTATGATTTTTCCGAAAATTTTTTTTCTTAAAAATTTTAAATCGCCAGTTTTTAATCTAAATCAATTGCGGAGGTCAAAATTAGTGATAAACAAGTGTTTAAATTGATTTTAGAGAATGTGTAATTTTTGGCCAAAAATCATGCCGAAGTCACCTAAAAATTTGACATGTAGGACCCTGGACAAGGGTTCTAGACTGAGTTTGCACCCACCATAACTTTCTTATAAATCAATCGATTTTAAAGCGGGATGACATTTTGTTTATGTTTTAATATTCTTACTAATCCTACATTTAAAATATTTCAATATAGAGAATTAGAAAATTTTCGAAATTTAGCGATATTTGTAATGGTACCCCCTATAATTTTTCAGAAATTTTTTTTTTTTTTTAATTTTAAATCGCCAGTTTTTAATTTTAATCGATTGCGGAGGTCAAAATTAGTACTAAACAAGTGTTTTAATTGATTTTAGAGAATGTTTAGTTTTTGGCCAAAAATCATGCCGAAATCATCCAAAAATTTGACATGCGAGACACTCTATAGGGATTCCAGACTGACTTTGGACCCACCATAACTTTCTTAAAAATTAATCGATTTTAAAGCGGGATGACATTTTGTTTATGTTTTAATATTCTTACTAATCCTACATTTAAAATGTTTCAATCTAGAAGTTATGGAAATTTTCGAATTTTTGCGATATATGTAAGGGTCCCTCCTGTAATTTATCAGAAAAATTTTTTTTTTCAAAATTTTAGATCGCCAGTTTTTAGTTTTAATCGATTGCGGAGGTCAAAATTAGTACTAAGCAAGTGTTTAAATTGATTTTAGAGAATGTTTAATTTTTGGCCAAAAATCATGCCGAAGTCACCTAAAAATTTGACATGTAGGACCCTCGACAGGAGTTCTAGACTGAGTTTGCACCCATCATAACTTTCTTAAAAATCAATCGATTATAAAGTGGAATGACATTTTGTTTATGTTTTATTAGCCATAGTAATCCTACATTTTAAATATTTCAATATAGAAATTTTGAAAATTTTCGAACTTTTGTGATATTTGTAAGGGTACCCCCTATAATTTTTCAGAAAAAAATTTTTTTTCAAAATTTTAAATCGCCAGTTTTTAATTTTAATCGATTGCGGAGGTCAAAATTAGTACTAAACAAGTGTTTTAATTGATTTTAGAGAATGTTTAATTTTTGGCCAAAAACCATGCCGAAGTCACCTAAAAATTTGACATGTAGGACTCTCGACAAGGGTTCTAGACTGAGTTTGCACCCACCATAACTTTCTTATAAATCAATCGATTTTAAAGCGGGATGACATTTTGTTTATGTTTTAATAGAGTTAGTAACCCTACATTAAAAATATTTCAATATAGAAGTTTTGAAAATTTTCGAACTTTCGCGTTATTGGTAAGGGAGTGACATACCTTTGGAAAATCTACATTTAAAATATAAAATACAATTTTTTGCCTAAAATCAGCACATGCAAGCTACGCAAAAGCTCTATCAACTAGCTTAGATCCTAAGCTCTTAACAGTTGCACATGAATATTTAAATATTTCAGAGCTTCGAGCTCGACTCCATTTGCATCAATTTTGGTGCGATGGTTTGCGGTGTCCCAACGCGAGTGTTCATCAAATTTTCCAACAAATTATAAACGCAAAAGTCGCAGCACAAAACGATTACACGACGTGTAGCCCCAATGGAAATCAGACGTAGAGCTCAACCAACAACAACTATGAATGTGGGTACTACGGCGTAATTCCTGTAAATATCCACCCCAACCACAGTTCTCGCTGCTGCAGCGCTGCCCTGCCTAATGGCGATTAGGTAAATGAAAACATTGCGTGCTGGCGACATTTATACATACATAGTCCATATACGACGAGTATAGTTACTACAGTGAGTTTCCTCGTTTTATTTGCTATATTTCATGCCTGCCTGCACTTATCTCCAATTGTACATCACACCCAACACTTAATGGAGAACGAGGGAGGGGCGTGTGCGGGGGTTTGAGGGTGGTGGGTTGTGGCTTGGGCCAAATGATATTCGAGTTGGTCGTCGCGTCGAGCTTCGATTCGACTTTACGTCCTAATTACTCGCACAACACAAAAACACCACTTCAATTTGAATTAAAATGAACGGGCAGGCCCCCCCCCCCCCCTACCCTCCCCTATATCCATTGCCATTGCCCTTTCAGTCCACAGTACCATCCACATTGGGTCACAGTTGGCGCCACATACTTTTTAATTACCGCCTACACAAAATTGCTGCCGATGCTGCTGCTGTCGAACCACAACGACAAAAAATAATAAAAAAAAATCTATTAATTGTCGACTCGGGTCTGGGCGTCGCTTGTAATGGTTTATAATCGATTTAAGCAGCAACATTATGGAGAGCTGCCATCCCTCTCTCCCTCTCTCTCTCTTTCTCTGCCTCTCACTCTTTTCTCTGCGAATTGCACCCTCGACTCTAATAAATTGATTTTGATTTTAGTACAAGTTCTAGTTTCCCTGCTTATGTACTCTATAAATTTTATATAAATTTATTTATTAACCTTATTCCCCTATAACTTCCAGTTCATTTTGTACTATTTTTTTTTTCTTGGTATTTTCTTTCCCAATTTCCACAAAATTACTAGATAATCTTTTTAGCTTTACAATTCCTGTTTAGCGCATTTTTGCATCTCTTTTCACTTTTTTCTTTTACTTTTTGCAGTGATATTGAAATAATTTACTTTTGCTGTAGAAAATCAATCGATATCTCTTGCATGGCATCAGCAAGGGAGTGAGAAAGAGAGAGGGAGAGCGATTTACTGTCCTTTCTTGTCTTTCCTTCGTTGTGGTTGCTTTCCTTTGCTTCTTTTCAAAACGAACTTCCAATTAGAAGCTGTTGCGTGCGTTGCAATTGACCATCAAAATCAGTCTCTCTCTCTCTCTCTCTCTCTCACTCTCTATCTCACTCGGTGTATCTTTGTTTCCCTTGTACATGGAGTGAGGTTAGCTCGTTATTGTTGCCACTGGCTTCGCCGTCAATTGCAGCTGACTGCACCACAAAATTCAACGCAATTTGTAAAATGAAATCGATTCAATTGATTGTTGACTTCGCCAAACACACACACTCGCACACACACACACACATACGCTTGTACGCGTGTGTGTGTGTGTGTGGCATTGTGTGTCCCTTATAAAGCAATGGATGCCATCCTGCAGAAGGCACAACGCCAACGCCGGTGACAGGTGTCTGCTGAAGGGGGGCAAAGTGTTTGTGTTGTCCTTTGGCCAGCCTTCCCGGCTATCCATCTCCCTCCCACTCTCTCACTCTCCCTCTCTCTCTCTTACACACACTTCTCTCCCCCTACACTGTGTGCATGCTTTGCACTTTGCTTGATTAAATTTCAATATTTACTAAAATGTCGCTGAACTCTTTTTGACAGCTCTGTAAATTTCATAACCAGAATGGACATAAAATATGGTCAACAGTGTGTAAATTTGAACATGACAAGGGCATAAAAGGACACAAGCTGAAAGCATTCCGTTCCCAATAGCAATTTGCTATAGTTTGTCATATGTTCGTACTACTCCACTCTACTCTATATACGTATGTGTTGTGCCCTCCCAATAATACTTGAATTTTGTTGGGGGGATAAAACGCGCTTATCAACTGACAAACCAATTAATCGCGATGCAATAAAAGTATATTAAGCTCAGACGGACAAGTAAAAAAATAAATACAGATGGCAGATGATATTGCTTTAATATTAATACTCTTATTGAGTTCGATTCCAAAATTAATAAAAAATCTGAAAGAGTCTGAAACACTGTTGTTGACTTTACTATCAGAGTGACATACTTGTATTTTAAATATTTAAATTTAAGTCGCTTTTTACGTTGTATTCCAAATAAAAAAACAAATAGATAAGATTAAGCCTAGAATATATACAACATGCAACCCGAGAACGATAGGTAAGTTGTCTATATATCGTGAACAATCCAAGAACATCTGTATAATAAATCTTTGTTCAAAGTAATGATGAAAATATAGAAGTAAAATCGCTGGCAGAGGCTATGGAAATAAGCGAAACATCAAGTGATGGCATAAAAAATGAATCTACTAATACCATAAGCACTATAGATAATATAGAGTCCGAACAAATAGTTGAGGTACAAGATAGTAAGCTTCGGGAGGAGGACGAAGACAGTCCAGATAGTCCCGATGAATTGGAGACAGCAAAAGAGAAAGATGATAGTGATTTTATCTATGATGATAGCCCTTGGTACGATGAGGATGATATGAATATCAGTGAGGTCTATTATATAAAAAATACTAAGGAAATTAAGACAGACTTAACCGATTTGGGTATCGATTTTCGTTTTGCCAATATCGAAGATAAAGAAAATGAAATAATTGGTGATTTTGTAAAAATCGATTTTCCCATATCGAAAGATTGTCATGTGGGTGCAAATATCGATCTTTCCATGATGGAAAGTCTATTTGGTTCTTCAGATATATTGGCCATAAGGGAAAATCCAGAATTTGATAGCATTATTAAAGAATCAGCAAGGAATGCAACAGAAAATAGTTCGCCTCAATCTGAATCTGGCACAGAAATACCAATTGTTCCAGATTTTGATCTTGATTTCGAGAATATTTTCGAGAATGTTGAAAAATTGCCAGAAATTGAAAAGCAGCTACAATTGCTATATAGACCATTTACCTGTCTCATCGACATCAATTGTCGCTTCAATCTATACGAATTATCCATTCTATTGGATGATTCACGCTACGATCCTGCCCATCATCCAGCACTTTTATTACGCCTACGTAATCCCACTGCCGAGATAAAACTCTATGCGAATGGTAAAATAGCTTCATCGGCCATTTCCGCTGATTCGGCACGAACTGCCCTGCTAAAAGTTATACAAATGATTGAGGAACTCGATTATAAGGCGGAAATCACACACTTTAGCAAGAATACAGTACACGCTTCCTTCTGTCTTCCCTTCAAGATCGATCTGCAGTTGCTTAGCGAATTACATGCCGAAAATATATCGGGTAATCGCGAGACTCGCCCATTTATTACATATAAAATCGAAGAAACTTCCATTAGATTTGCAATATTTGCCAATGGTTTTGTTCTCGTCCTGCACTCGACCCAGCACAGCGAGACAAGAGCAGCTATATCTGGAATTCTGCCGATTTTGGTGCAATTCAAGAACGGATTCCTAACGCCCTCCGAAAAGTTTGGATCACTCTGTGGCGACATCTCGTTCCGATTGCTCTGGGAACGTAAACTAGAGGAAGACAAGGAGGGCGTTCTACTCTACTCTTGAGATAAGGAATTCAATTGGATTTCTCTACTTTTCTTACTTAAAAAATACAGGATATCTCTTTTGATTACAATACCCATGCTGCTGCTTGTTTCGTCTTTTCTTTATTTGGGGGGAAAAAAAAAACTCTGAACATTTGTCATAAACCAAACTTGTGCACGTGCAGTGTTTACACTCTGAAGTTTTGGGGCCGCACTCGGCAACTTGTTTAAATACGTGATTTATTTACCATCCAACTGCTGTTCTCAGTCTCGATCCTAGTTCTCAGTCTCCACTAGGGATATACGATATGTGTATGTATGTTTTATGTATGTATAAAAGCCACGCAAAAGTTGCCAAACACACGACCGAAACAAGCAGAGAGAAACAACAAACAAATTGCAACAGAAGTTGCATGCAACAGCAAGCAGCAAGCTGACTCTCTGAAGCTCTGTTGCTGCAACAGGCGCATACATAAATAACGAAACATGCTGCATGCAACAACAAGTTGCACCAAGATGTCACATTATGCGGGGCCACAAAAACAAAAGTTGCAGCAAATACGTTTTAGACGTGCGAAAATCACCTACAACTTTACCCGATTCGTTTTTGTATCAGTCTCTGTCTCCCTCTCTTTCTCCATCTCTCTTTCCATCTCTCTCTCCCTCTCTGACGATAGCAAAAGATTATCTATAAATCAGGATTTGACTATAGAATTCAATTGTTCAATTTGAACTATGCTGCGAGCGAGAAATAGTTTTTTTTTTTTTATTCGCAATACTTGCCTAAAGTTCTCAAGCAGTTAAAGAGTTTAGAAACTTAAAAAGTTTGTATTTTATTCGAAACAGAATAAACGGAGTATGTAAAAGGCAGAAGACGTAGCAGATCCCACAACTAGAGACCCCAAACAAGGTATAAAGATTTACGTATATATAAATGTCAAATTGTTCTACTAATTTGCATAAAATAATTAAATCTTTAATCTTTCAGCCTTTCGTATTAATTACTTGCTACAAATTGGTACCTCAAATTAAATGAAACTCCAACATATATCATTAACTATAATCACAATATACGCTTATCGCGCACAGAACATGTCGTATTTAGCTAATTTACAGCCACAATTGAAATATACCTAAACAATTGGCTAAATAAATATCCAAATCAACAAATTAAAGGTCTGACTAATACTAATACTAATACTAATACCTATGCACATAAAATACACTCTACACTCGGCATTTGTGTTCAGCATAAATATATGCAAGATTATTTTCAATTTAAAAATGTCAAACAATTGCAAAATAACATACATATAGATATAAAGCGTAGCCAACCGAAGCGAAGCGATCCGAATCGTACCGTTTTCGGTATTAGTTTTTGCTCATTAAATGTTGGTAATTTGCCAACTGGCCAGGCCAGAACACACGATGCCCATTTTAACCGCCTCATTTTGCACAAAGAGAAATCCTACGAAATACATAAAAATAAAATTATTCTAGCATATCGGTTAGGCATGGGCAAACACGTGTGATGTCCGAGATATAATGGCACATACTCATCCAGTTAAATATTTTTTTTAAGTGTTCTATACACATGATTCTAGAGTATTTTTACATAAATATTTATTTGATTGTGTATGGGAAATTCTAGAGAATTTCCACATAAAGTGTTTTGCCACGCATAATTCCCATGTGAATTTTCGGATTGAGTAAACAAAAATTAGGTGAAGGTGATGGAATTTAAAATACTCGAGGAAGGCAATTTTATAGCATATTAATAAATAATAATTTAAGTACTCTTCCATGATTAGACCAAAAATAAAGATTTGCCTATTTTCTTTCCTTTGTTTCTAAAACCGTTCTATTTATACTTTGTATATGTTAAGAAACTAATCATAAATTAAGTTTCCCTATTGATTTCAGATAATTTCTTTTCACTTTTTCCCTAGACAGTTTCCTAGACAGTCCATCAAAGTTAGAAGTAAAATTATAGTCTTCTTTTTGGTTTATCTCTTCTCTCTCTCTTTTGGGGAAGAGTAATCGACATGCCTACTATAATTAGTTCAATTTGCACCACATTGTAGCACTCACTCACACAGGCCCCTCCTCCTCCTCCTTCCTGCGAGTGCAATGTGAATACTTATTTGACAACGTTGTCACGTTTCGAATGAATGAACGATACGATTCTTGGAAACAAGTTGCGTTATATGAAAGTCACATGCTCATCATGCTAACTGCTGTTACCCCATATATAGTAAATATATATATCTATGTATGTGCCAAGTGGGGGGAGGCTGGGCCAAAAGTTGTGTTTCAATTTAATTTGACTTTGATCGCCAGCTGACGCAGATGTTGTCATCGCCATGACATGTTCTCGTCCTGCATATGTATATATGGAAAAATCGGTAATATTAGGAGGTAGCAGATGCAGAAGAAGCACCAGCAGCATCTCAGTTTGTTTATGGATTTCATATCGCACATCAGCGCAAGCTGTGCGCAAAATTGCAAACGACTCGCAGGCGAAATGGTATAGTATAATATATATATATATAGTAAATACCGCGCCAGATTGTAATTTAAATCGTTGAAATTTATGAAATTCCATATTAACAGTTCAAGAGTTTTTATCTCAATAATTTTTTACGATGCTGCACAAATAAAAAGATATACTCTTTTACACTTGAGTTTGTTTATGGAATATTTCAGTTTTTTATTACAACGATTATTATTGTTTTCGCTTGTTTTTGCCCAAAACAATCTACTACACTCTCCCCCCTTTTCTTTTTGTCCTGTGTCTCTACTCTCAGTGAGTCTTTAAAATGTAAATACATAAACACAAATCTTCAATGTTGTTGTTGTAGTATCTCGCATGTCCAAATTGGCATTTCGGGTTGTATATTTTATTGCCAAAGGAGCTACAAAGTAGCCGAAAACTTCATAAATCACAAAACTTTTGTTTGGCTTAGGGGTTTATCAAAATGAAAATTTATTGGCGCTCAAATACTTGGCAATTTTAGATTTATGTGCGTTCGTTTCGTTTCGTATCCGTCTCGTATTTTTTTTTTTTTTTTTTTTACTTCTTTTCCCCTTTATCAAGAAGTCGTGCTTTGCTCGCATATCGACAGCTTTTTGTGCTCGTAAAAGAAAAAGAAAAAAAAATAATAACCCAACGTGTGCGACAAACAATCTAAGTTTCTCACTCAGTATTCGCTTCATTAGATTAACGTAGAGAATCGAAATCGTTGTTAATTTCAAATAACGAGACAATTTGCCAGGTAAACGTTGCCAATTATTAAACGGAATTGTGCTACGTTATGCCACATAAACGACATATATATATAGAGTATAGTTGTATATATTATGTACATAACTCTATGCGTGGTCAGTCTTTCAGTCTTCTCTGCCCATTTCCATTTTCTTGTAGCAGTTGACATTAGATTTCATTTAAATTCCGCTTGTTAAATATGCAAAACTCACTCTCTATCTCGTTCTTTTCCTCTCTCTTTCTCTCACTCTGCAACTGGTCACCTTTCTACCTTGCTGTAATTTTCTTGTTCCATCTCTGTTAACGAAGTTGTTATTAAAATTGCAACAGTCCATTTTCGACACCTTGCAGGGCGTGGCTGATGCAGACCACCCCTTCCTCCTACAGGGTATATGGCTAAACCTAAACTTGTTGGCAAGTTTGCCAGCAGTTACTCGAGTTTATGGCGGGAATAACTTATTCTATACCCTGTATTAGAGAGTGCAGTGTGCAGATAGGAACATAAAATAGACAGTCAAGTCTCTAAACTTTATTATCCCGCAGTCGAGCATACCCTCTTGCCTCTTCCATAGTCCACATATAAATTATAAATAAATAGTTATTTGCAATTCCGGTCAGTTATATAGATATTTGTGAATTATGCATTTTATGCGCACTTATAAATGCAAAGCGGGTATTTCTTATGAGAAGGGAGGGACGCGGCGTGTCGACCGCAGTATCCATGCCAACGCTTCAGCCTAATCTTCAAAGCAACCACAACCCTTTTAGACTGAGCGTAAAAGAGAGAGAGAGAGAGAGAGAGAGAGAGAGAGAGAGTGCAAAAAATAGAGAAAAAAGAGCGGATAATTTTTAGCTTTGAACGCAAAAGTTCCCCTCGGGATAGAATGCATAATTCATAAACCGGCAGCCATTTGAACTGCGCCCACATAGCTCTAGCTAGATGAAGTGAGAGTAAGTGAGTGAGATATATATATAGTATGTAGTATATATAGTACAACGCGCGAATAAGTTAGGGGTGGAGGGGGGAGCAAACTTTGACGGTTCAACTTTTTAATCGGATTCCCAAGCTCAACTGCCACCACATCAGCCGCTCTCGCATCGCATCCCATAGTATCGCATCGCATCGTGGTTTCCTAAGAAATTTTCGACTATAAAGTGCCGCAGGCTTATCGACAACTTGAAATGGATAAAATTTGTACTATTTACCCCCATCCCCCCGCCTTCAAGCAAAAAGAAGTCTCGGCAGGATTTTACAACTTTCTCATCATCAAAAAGTGCTCAGAGCGTGCTAAAAGTGCAATTAACTATTGATAGGCAGTTGATGCTACAGTTCATAATAGACACTAGAAGAAAGAGCTAGTAGAAGAGAACTTTAGGAATTAATTATAGCCAGTACTAGGGTTCCTAAGTATTCCTTGACACGTGTATTTCTGGCTGATCCATCATAATTATTCCTTATGTGCAATTCAACTGTCATTCAATGCAATTACCCTGCTTGATATATGGTTTTTACAAGCTTACCATATGCCTGCCTGAACGTGGCACAGTTCCGTTCCAGAGTTCTCCAAGTGTACAATGAAATCGCTGGAGTGTCTAACGGCTCGCTGCCTGTTGGCCATCTATTGGTTTGTGGGTCTGGTGCCGTTCCCACTTCGCCTCGATAGGCTGCCACTAATTCTATTCGCTGCGATTATGCGTTGCCTGTGGACCGTGTACTTTCTGGCCATGCTGTGGAACGGTTATGGTTATCTAAAAAAAGAACGAAATTTATCAATCAGTTATATCAGTGGTTCAGCTCTT
Organism: Zaprionus kolodkinae; assembly: GCA_018901885.1. NCBI lineage: Eukaryota > Metazoa > Arthropoda > Insecta > Diptera > Drosophilidae > Zaprionus > Zaprionus kolodkinae. The sequence goes on from JAEIFM010000059.1 coordinate 511,970, forward strand.
TACATTGGTTACGCCATGTTGGGTCTACTCCTGCAGCTGGAGAGTACACTGAAGCATCGTGCCTACGAACGTCTCAAGGATTTGCGAATGCAATCCCAACTGCAGATGCAACGTCTGGGCATGTCAAGGGGTTGTCCACGTGCGAAACGTCTACTGATCCTCATCGGCATACAAGTGGCAACCGATATGGCCAAGATCTGGGCAAATACATATGTTGTCGTCTCACCGGTTCTCTTCACCACAATGCCACAAATGTGGCTACTGCGCTTTCGGTATATGCAACTACTGGAACAGGTTATGGAACTCAATCAACGTGCCCTCCAGCTACGTCATTCGCTGCTCAGTCTGGCCACCGGCAATGATATCTGGCAACCCTTTGGCCTACACGATGATCGACAATTGCAGACACTGCGCATCAGCTACGATTGCATCTTCGAGTGCTATGAAACCTTCAGCGATTGCTACGGTTGGGGCATGCTGGGGCTGCAAGTGATGTGCAGCTTTGAATTCGTCTCGAATGCCTACTGGATGATTATCGAGGCCTATCAGGATCGTGATCTATTCCACTTCATCTATAATGGTGCCTCATTCTTGGGCATGGGCACACTGATCATAGCACTCTTTTGGTATGGCGATGCCAGCACAGAAAATGTGAGTCATTCCATTCCCCCTTCCATTCCCTCCATGTTGTTGTTGACATTGATGAATCGATGCCTTAATTCTAGGTAGCTTTTCTTTGATAGGCCTTTGCGTAGTTTTAGTCATTATGTTCTCCTCGCAAGCAGCGCGTGTTATTGCAGAGCAAATATTTCAATTTCTCTGCTTCTTTTTTGCTGTACGCTGGAGTCCACGTCTCCATCGTTTGCAGTTTATACAACTTTCTGGCTGGTTCTGTTGGTATGCTCTAATCTTCTGGCGTGCTCTGCGTAGTCTGAGCACCGGAGTCAACGAATGCAGGCTCGACTGTTTGATCGCACACACGTTGTTCCTTATGCTCACTTTGGCGCATATCATCATCTTGCTGGAATCATTCCTACAGCGACGCACATTTTATCCACTTGCGGTGCTGGCACAAGATCGCGAAGCATCAAAGCATCTGGGTCCATGTATAGCCAGTGTGTTGGTGCCAAATTTTATACTACATATTGCTGTCATTGTTATCAGTATCAAATTGGCACATGTACTGAGCATGCCGCTCTTCTGGTTCGCCACACCAAGCTCATTTGGATTACAAATGAAACTCTACATGTTTCTCTCAGATATTTTGGTGGCAAATGTGCGTGTTATCTCTGTGCGGGAGAGCATCAAAGAGTTGGCCAGGAAACCAGCATGGCGACAGCAAATCGATGGATCCATGGAGTCAGTTAAATGCATTAAACAACGATATAGTCAACTCTCTCAGATCTTTGTACAAATCAATGTGAACTATGGCCACAGTCTGTTGATCATATTCATTGCGTTGTTTTTGAACTTTGTTTTCAATACATATTGGCTGGTCTCAAAAATCTTGGACAAGACCAATAACTCACAAATGAATGTGTTTCACTTGAGTGTTGTCATCTGTTTGGGTGCATTATTTGCCGCCATTTGTTGGCATTGCCAGCAAAGCTATAATCATGTGAGCTTTATGCAATAATTAATTGTTTAAATTGCTTGATTAATTCCTTTTTTACAGAGTCGACAGATCGGTTGTTTGATATCCAAACTGGTGAAACCTTCGGGTGGCAAGCGATATAATGATCTGATTTGCGAATTTCTACTGCAAACTTTACATCAACGTTTTGTGGTCACAGCCAAGGATTTCTTCAGCCTGAATTTGCATTTGTTGAGCAGTGTAAGTTGAGCGCAGAGTTTCTGAAACATATATTTATGTTATATTACTTTATTCTTCTTACAGATGTTTGCTGCTGTGGTTACTTACCTGGTCATACTCATACAGTTCATGTTTGCCGAAAAGGGTTCACAGCAGATTGCACATTAGAGAAACTCAAGCAATAATATTGATCTTAACTTCTCGATTTAAATATGCAAGGCTAAAAATATAAAAAATAAAATATAATTAAATTTAAAAGGGTATGCAGATTGTCCTTTAGTTGAAAAAGCTTTGTACTTACTCATATAATAAAGATCTCAATTTATTTGTTCTTTCTAAATAATTAAGCAGGTAATTTGTCTGTTATGACTTGCAAGTTTCCTACAATTATCGACCTAGATGATGATTGTCTTGAACTATTCACAATCCCATTCATAGTTGTCTCATTGCTGCGCCATGTGGTACGCGTTGTTGGCCCGCTTGGCGGCTCAGTTGTTCCATTTGACGATGTGTTTTTTTGGAGTGCGCTGGAATAGAAGTTGTCATAGTTTGCAGCTTGTGCTGCTTGCTTGCTGGATCCTGTGGTACATTATCATATGGAGCTTTGCTGTGCATCGTGCCACCAAAGTATCCTACTGTTCCTTCGATTGTTTAATCACACACGTTATGTTTCTAATGCTATCCATGTGTCATGTCTTCGTGCTGCTGGATACCTTTGTGCAACATGACGCCTATCATGATCTTGTGGCACAGTCTAAGGTCGACTTACAGGAAGAGCACGAGCAGCAGCGGGAGCAACATCATGTGAGCCTGGTGTTATGCTGTGTTCTGGTGCCCAATATAGCAATGCAGTGTGTGGTCTCCTGGTGTAGACTGCGTATGGATCGCATGTGGAATATGTCGTTTTTCTGGGTAGTCGTCCCGGCCTCACTTGGCATCCAATTGAAGTTGTATTCCTTTTTGTGGGATATACTGCGAGCCAATGTACGTATAGTAAATCTACGTGAGCATCTAAAACTTTTGGGTCGCAATACAAAGAATTGTTGGCAACAACCTGCATCAGATACGCGCTCTGTGTGGCAACTCAAGCAACGTTATAGCCAACTTAATAAACATTTTGCCCAAATCAATCTATGCTATGGCAACAGTTTGCTCATCATTTTCATGAATGTTTTCTTCAATTTTACATTTAATGCCTATTGGACGGCTAAGAATCTATTGGTGAGTCCATTGAACAAAATAATGATTCTTCTACACATTGGCATCCTGTTTAATCTGGGTCTGCTCTTCAGCGTCATCTGTTGGCATTGCCAGCAGAGTTACAATCATGTAAGATTAGTCTGTTAGTTTAGAATAGAATATTCTATTTATTTCCTTTGCAGAGTCGTCGAGTTGGTTGTCTGATCTCCAAGCTGGTGAAACCTTTGGCCGATAAACCTTACAACGATCTTATCTGTGATTTTCTGCTGCAAACTCTACATCAACGTTTTGTGGTTACGGCACGAGACTTTTTCCGCCTAAATCTGCACTTGTTGAGCAGTGTAAGTGAGGGAATCTAAAAAAAAAATAATGTTATATAAATATTGTTCTCTTTATAGATGTGCGCTGCTGTGGTCACTTACCTGTTCATCATGATTGAGTTTATGTACGAGCAAAATAGTTCATCGGAAACCAAGCTGAAAGATATGAGTAGTATGGGAAAATTAGATTAGTTGCAAAAAGCAGTATACTCTGCATACCCTGCCTTAATTATGTATGCGCACCCGCACACATCTCAACAGAGAATGCTCTTGCTGGTGTCACAGATAGAACCACAACTTAGACTTATATATATACCTACTCGTATATAGAAAGTTCTAGTTTTTCTTAAGCAGAGAAAACTACTTCACGCATATTAAACTGACATCTCACAAGCAGAAAACTTTTTCTAATATGCAAATTCATGCCGAATAATCCCCTTTCTCCTCGTATATCCTACTCTTTTCGTATGCCCACATACTACATAAAGTGGCAACATCAGGCACAGCAGCTCAAGCTGAAGCAGGGAGCACATCCTTGAATTAACACGTGCGAGTTCGCATTAATTTGTAAACTGCTCTAGGGTTAAGAATACCAGTTGGAGGATGAGTTGGGCGAGTGGGTGTAGGGGATGGGGATGGGAATGGGTGACTTGGCTTGCGGGCGTAGGGTATGTATGTTTTATCAGCCCAGTGAGTAGAGGCGCTTGGGAACATAGTTTTTGTCGTTAGCTATGCAAATGTCGAGATATGTAAATAGTATTTACCACACGACCAGATGCTCAAGACGAAACTCTCCTCTTAATTAACATAGAACAACTAAAACACTCGATTTATAAATATTTATGAAGACCCACAAAAGGAGACTGTCTTATACTATTTATATATGCTGAGCCGGGAAAGGTATTAGAAAGGTCGTTCCAAAACGGTTTAAAACTGTTGATCTGTTCTATATTATATCAATTTATTTCTTAAATAACTTTCAAGTCTGTAATCCTTTGCTTACCAAACTTGCAGAAATCATTCGTTTGTAGATATTTATAGTACAGAAAAAATATAATTTTCGTAGCCTTAGGGGTACGCTAGAAATGCGATGGGAAATACCCCATATAGCTAGCCAGGCAAAGTCTGTCAAAACTGCAACTACTACACACATACTGCTAAATATAGGAAAATGTCACAGCACAGCTGAGAGCTTACGTCAATCAAGATGAATCCCACTTTTGAGGAAATGTGGAATCATTCCTATTCGGTAGGTTGCTAAAATACTATCATAATTATATAATATTATACTATTTTATATAGCCAGAGACTACGGAAAGCGATAAGAGCCTATTTGCATCGATGCAACCTCAGCGTGTGCCGCAAGGTATGCCCTGTGGCAGTGATATTCAAATGATTCGAGCCTATAAGATGGCACATGCTTGGAATGTCAGTGAGGCACCCAATGATTGGGAGATGATCTATTCGAAGACCATATGCCGCAAGTGTCTGTTGCATCGTAAGGTATGTCGCACCTTCGGACATAATCTACGGAAATACGAGGCGGAGCTACAAACGGGCAAAATGATGAATCAAGAAATCAGTCAGAATTTTAGAGAGAATAAATAAAGCAGAAAACTGTATAACGTTATAATATATATATACTTATTTAAGGATCGATTACAAACCGAGCTAAAAAAAAATGATGAATCAGCAAATTAGTCAGAATTTTAAAGAAAGAAAATAAAGGAGAAATCTCTATAAAATGTTATAATATATATACTTTTTTAAGTATTGTTTTTTTATGCAATTTTTTCTGCTTCCTATTTTAGAAACTGTTCCTTGGGGCATCGCTGGATCAGGCGTGGCACTTTGCTGGGCGTTGGTTCGCTCTCCAGGCTCAACTTCTTCGTCTCTCCCTCGACCAGCATCTGCTTCAGTTCCACATTTGCACCCACCTGACAGCTACGCCAGGGCGGCAGCAGGAGACTTGTGGTTGCAGTTGGTGCCGCCAGATTCTGTACAATCGGTTTGATTAACTGCAATGGACCACACTGAAAATCATCGGTTTTCTCTATTTTCGCTATACGCATATCCTCCAGATCGATGAAGGTCTTATTGGTTAGATTGGCAAAGCGACGTGCCTCGACCAGCTGATTGCGGGCCATAGCTACAATATATGATATAGGATAGGTTTGATTCTATCTCGATTTGATAACTGACTCGACTCTTACTGTACGATAGATCCAGCAGATAACGACGTGCCTCAACATCCGCTTTGGCACCAAAACTATCCAGTACTTTATCTATGAAATCCAGATCAAAGCCTATATTCAGATTACCATCGCTTAATTTATATTTGCAATCCATTTTTGCACTTGCGACAAGTTTGACAGACAGAGAGAGAGAGGGAGAACCTAAAATCATCAATGGCTTCTGCCGTTGCCCAACACTGAACCCCCGCCAGCCGCAAGCCATTTGCAACACTCGAAACTAACTTTTTGAATTTTCATAGTTGTTCCTTGTCGGGGGTATTAAGAGAGTTCAGGCTAATTGCTTTTTAGAGATAGTAGAGATAAGAGAATTATTAGCCAATTCAACTTTTTCTATTTTTCGACTAATAAAAAGTTTCATGCATGTATGAATATTTGATTCACTTTACCCCCAACGATTCAACTCAACTTTTTATGATGAATTTTCAATTTGAAGAGCTTCTTTTGTCTTGCCACAAAGCCCAAAAACCGAAACCCAACCCAACCCAACCCAACGCAGCCCAACCAATCATTTGGTCGAAAACTTTTTAAATATTCATAAAATTTGTGCAGACAACTTTCGCCCAAAATTTAATTAGTCAAATGAACGAAAAGTTCAGTTCACTTTAGTTCACAACGAGGCTCAGAGAACTCAGTTCAAACTCAGTTCGGTTTGGCTCGGTTTACCTGTAATTCTCAGTATGGAGTTGTGTGAAAGGCTTATGGTCTCAAGAAAGGTTTCAAATGTATTACTAATTAATAAAAAAAGTAACACCATGATAGTTGATAGATTATTTTTAAGAAAAGGCAATTTGTGTGTAAGCGACACCGCAATTTTTTACGGTACTCGCTGGACACCATCGCATTTTTTGCGTTACTCAAGTATAACCACCGCAAAAAAGAATACTCATCGAAATTTCTCGCTAATTTAATTGTTGCATTTATATGTTATAGGGTATTTGCTAGCTCACAAAGAGGCTCAGGGAACTCAACTCATTTCGGTTTACCTGTAATTCTGAGTATAAAGTTGTGTGAGAGGTTTATAGTCTCAAGAAAGATTTCAAGTGGATTACTAATTAATAGAAAAAGTAAAACCCTGATAGTTGATCGATTATATAAACAAAAAGCCAATTTGTGTGTTATCGACACCGCAATTTTTGCGGTTCTCGCTGGAAACCACCGCATTTTTTGCGTTACTCCAGTGCAAACACCGCAAAAAAGCAAAACTCATCGCAATTTCTGGCTAATTTAATTGTTATAGGGTATTTGCTAGTTTAAACAGCCCACCTTGTTATTTGTTTCATTTAAGTTTCGGTACTTGTCGCTCCATCGGGTCGCTCTCTGTGTATGTCTGTACGTAAGCTCGTTGTGGGCTTTATGGCTTGCAATCTATTGCCGTTTGTAGGCCTGGCAAATACGTTTTTGCGCCTCGTTTCGGCCCATTTGCCATTTGGCCATTTGGCGAGGTCCTCGGCACCGCAATGTGCGCAAGCGAAATCGAAGTTTTATGCTAATTTCAGACACAAACACACACAGAGGCATATATTGTCCATCTCTCTCTCTCTCTCTTCCACTACGCTTTCTCTATCCATGTGTTTCTATCGTTCTCTCATTTCTCTTTTGGCCCTACGTAGCGCCTTATCTGTTTGTCGGACGCCTGTCAACACAAGGCATTACAAGGCAATTACGAATTTGTTTATGGCACCCAAATCTCACCCACAAAGATCTATCTTGCTCTCACTCTCTTTGTCACTCGTTCTCTCTCTCTCTCTCTGTACGAAATGTGCTGAATATGTGAGCCTCTACGTGGGAGAAAGCAATCTAGTTATTCCACATGGAAATCAGTGAAAAACTTTTGTACAATATAATAAAAATGTGAAAATTACAACAAAGAAAGAGTGTGAAAAATCAAATCACAAACCTAATCAATAGCTCAATTTGTGAGAGAAAGAGAGAGAGAGAGGGAGAGAGTTGGCTGGGCATGTAATCAAAGCACATAGCACAAGTAAAGCCTAATAAATTGGTACACCCTGCCTAAATCCCACAACGGGTAAGCCTAGAGCAGACAAGGCGGGAAATAGAGAGAGAGAGAGAGAGTGTGTGAGTGAGAGAGAGAGGGAGAGACCGGGTTGGGGCAAAAAAGTGCGTCACTTAAAAGTTTGGCACTCACTTGACCAGAAACTTTTATTTTCTGTTAGCAAATTTCCCACGGGTGCCAAAAGCCAGTAACAATATATAGACAGAACGAGAGAGAGAGAAAGAGAGAGAGAGAGAGAGAGGGAAAGAGAGCGAGCGAGCAGCTTTGGGGAACGCAAAAAGTTTTCGTGTCCACAAATTGAAAATATTTCACAGTCATATTTAATTTTACTACACAACTGCGACAAATCTCCAAGGTAATCAAACATTTTCAGTGCGAGACAAGTGAATCTATCTATATATTATATATATAAAGCATATACAATCTATGGTTAGTTATTTGTGTATATATAGAATAATATATATTTAATTGAACTGGCTATATATTTTTAATTTGTTGTTGAATTAAAAATACATAAAATTATAAAAAGAAAGAAATAAAAATATAAAAAGTTCAGCCTAGTGCAATGTACCAGCCTGCTCAACTAGCGCATACCCTACAGCGGAGCTCTCTAGCTAAAGCTTTCCTTTTCTTCAATTACAGGGTATTCCACTGCGAGCAGGTAATGAGTACATAGAGAAAAGAAAGCAGAAAAACTAAATAAATAATTCAGTATAAAAATGTCAGTAGCGGCGTTGGCCATGACGACTAACAATGAGGCTAGGATACTCCTGGCCCTCTCCAGGGAGTGTACAGAAGGGGGAGGGGAGGGGAACGGAAACGGAAGTGAGACGACAGCAGAAGAAGCAGCAACAGCAGCAGCAGCAGGCAGTTGCATTCAAGGAAGCAATTGTATTGTCTGACTGCTGTTTTTCCCACTTTACTTTTGCCACGCCCCGCTCTTCCCTCCCCTCCTCCATCCTACCCTACCCTGCCCTAACCGTGTGTAACTTGTTGACGTTGATAGTCGTACGTGCCGAAGGTGAATGGCATCTGTGGACGCGAAATTGAATTCGTGCCTGGCAAGTTGCTCGCACTCGCTCGCTCTCTCTCTCGCTCGCACACGCGTGAATTGAGTCTGCTGCTCCGCAGGTGCAACTCCAGCAGCTTTGGTCCTCCTCCTTCCTTCTTTTCCCTGCCTTACTTCGATATTTTGTCGCATTACGTTGACAATTTAGATGTTTGTCTCGCGCATTCTCTCTCTTGCCGGATTCAATTTGGCGAAAATGCAACCAGCGAAAATTTGCACATTTTCCCATCGTGCAGTCAGCAAGGGAAAATCGTACAACTTTTCCGACTGCGACTCCAACTCCGACTCAGGCTCAGTCTCATTTATTAGAGACCTTAATGTGTGTGGGGCATCCTTTGCCATATACCAAATAAAAATTGTAACCCAAAAATTGTCACAGCAGGAGAGAGAGAGAGGGGGGGAGGGAGTAGCAAAGGGGGGGGGGGGCTGTAATGTGACTGTCGCTGGCAGCGCAAAACCCAACTGACATTTTCATTGTTGTGCTTTTCTTTCGCATTCTATTTTATATAATGTGTCTCGAATGAGTTTGTGTCTGTGTCTCGCCCTCGCCCTCTCCCTCTCCCTCTCTCTGTGTGTGTGTGTGTGTTGTGGTGTGCGTTCCATCAAAGCGCAGGAAACACGTGCGGGTAAAACATTTTTCAAGCTTTTAGCGCTGCATACAAATCAACCTACCCTAAAAAATAAAGAAAAAAAATAAACCAAGAGAAATCCCATTCACAATAATTTGTTGAACTTCATAAGAGTGGAAAGAAAAGTGCGAGGGGGGTGGGAGGAGAAAGGGGGCGCATCGCGTATAAGGAGCTTCTTCCGTGCTTGGCAATCTGTTGCATTATGATTACGCTAAGCGCGCTCAGTCGAATGAGTTAGAGAGAGAGAGAGAGAGAGAGAGAGAGAGGGAGAGAGGAAAGGAAGAGGAACAAATGTGTGATAATAGTAATCGCAATTGTAGCAGGTAAGGGAAAGGGGAAGACAGGCAGTGGGGGAAGTGAGGCAGACCTTAGACAAACGACTTCATGCAGCACAATATAAGAATCGCTGCTCGGCCGAGGCCCAAGCGAAATTCAATTAAACCAATTGAAGTTAATTTAGCCAGAGCTATTATATCTTCCCTATAGCGAAGGGCTGCAAGTGCTGGGGAAGGGGAGAGAGACTTTAAATTGACTGGGAAACTCTGTCTGTACTTTAGCTCTAATAAATAAAAGCAAGTTTCTGTTAAGCATATGTAAACATGTATAATACAAATACACTTTATATAAATAAACATTTTTCTTCGAGTTAAATATTTAACATTTTTCACGATATTATATACACGTAATATTTATTTTATTCTTTAAAAAAATTCCTATTTCTTTTGCAACCCCCTCAAAAAAAAACTGCTAAAAGCAGCTGCCATTAACAGTGCCTTCTGCTGTAAACTAACAGTTTTATAGCAAGAGGGGTGGTTGGCTGTTAACACAACAGCTGCAGGAGAAACGCTTAACAGCGGATAAAAACTAACAGTGCAGTACAAGCAGCAGCACGCTGTACCGAATTTTATTGAGCTCAGCTTGAAATTATTAAAAATTAAATTGCTGACTATGTTGCTGACTAAATGCAAATTATAATTATAAATTTGCTTAAATTACACTTTTATAGCAGCTCTGCCATGCTGCCCCAGCATACTCCCAAGTCAAAACAATGCCAAACTGTTGCTCCTCGTTAACAGCGCAGACAAACAGTACTCACCACACACACGCGTACTCACCACACTGCGTTAACAGCACAAGAGAGACAACGCCTGCGCTCTCTGCGTTGCACGACACGAAGTTTCAGCGAGTTTCAGACGAGCGCGCTCTCATTCTCTCTCTGACATTGCTTATTGGTGGCTGCGCTGCACGAGAGAGAGTGTGTGTAGGAGTGTGTTGGGTATGCGATGCGCGTCGGCTACTCGTCGCAGTTGCTACTCCCATTGATGCTCTCGTTGGCACGACGCACAGCACGACGCGTTCGCTGGTTGCTACTGTCGCCTCTCTCTCTCTTTCTCTCTCCCACATTGCCACCAACAGCTGCTTGTGCTGCCGCCGCTGCTGCTGCTGCTGCTGCCGGCACTGTGCTGCATGCCGCACTCAGTCTGCTTGTTACATTTGAATCGCATGGTGGGGCTCTCGCTCGGTCGGCTTCGTCGCCGTCGTCGTCGTCGTCGTCATCGTCGTCTCGTCTCATCTCGTGTGTTTGCCGGCAAACGGCAATATTCGAAAATACGAGTTTCGAGTGTGGACACACACACAACACACACACACACGTGCCTCTGCCAACAACACACCGGGCCAGGCCTGAGCAGAGCCCTAGCCTACCCTTCCCCCTCCCCCTCTCCATCCGACATCGTGTTGAAAGCGTTCAATGTAAATACACACACACACACACACACACACACACACACACACACACACACACACACACGTACACACACATGCACACACATAAATTAAATGCATTTAAAATACGCTAAAGACTCGAACTAAAGTCAAATATAATAACAATAACAGTATTTGCTGTGCTGGTGGCGACATCTGTTGGCCAACTATGGCAACAACATTTTAAGATCTATTTTTTGGGAACTTTCATTTTCTATACTTAAAAACAAACAAATTTTATAATAACTTCATAAGGTAAGCTTGAAATATGATCTTTAATATTTATACAAAGTTTTCTAACGATTGGGTAAGGTTATGATCACTTGTTTAGGGTAAACTCTTCTAGAGGGCACTCTTCCTTTGATTAAACTTTTACATCTATTATACATATTTTATATTATAGGATCCTATAGCCCTAACTTTCTAAAAAAACAAACTCATTCTTAGCTCATAGTAAGATAATTTAAGAGTCTCAGCCTAAGCCTGATAAATTAAGAGACTAAACCCTTGCTAACTACCCAAACATGTAGCTTTTTCCACAATATCTTCACTTAAGATCGTAAAAATGAATGCACGCATAAATTCCTTAATTTTCTCTAACATTTCTGACCTTTTTCCAAATGTCGTAAGATTTAATAAACCCCCTAACAAAAAAAAAAAAACCTTTTTAAAGCCGCACACTCAACACTTTGCTTTATGATAGCGATAAACTAAACAAAATTTTCAATTTCCTCGACAAAAAGATATATGTATACATTGAAGGCTGGGGAGCATAGAGGGGGGAGTCGTAGCTGATATGGGGTATACATATATCTCTCTCTCTCTGGGAGAACATAAACAACAAACAGTTATAATATTAAAATGGCAGCTTTAACCTTGGCTTGTGCTGCAACTCTGGACTGGAAGTGGGGAGTAACCGCATCAAGGCCACAGCTAACCCCTCCCCTCCTTCCCTCCTCCCGTTTTTATGGCTTGTAGTGGCCCGCCTCAGTGTTTGTTATTTGTTATTTTTACTGTACACATGACAATATTGCCGCCGGCTGCACTGCACTGCACTCGACTACCCTGGCCAGGCCTGTCCTGCGTCCTACTCTGTCCTGGCTGCAGTAGCATCTCAGGGACTGGCAGCAGGCTCTGCTCCAGCTGGCAAGTGCAATAGTTTCGAGTGGGGCAACTTTTTCCATTATGAATGGTGCGGCGATTGCGCTTTTTACCCATTCATTATTTACGAGTTTCGAGTGCAAACTTATTTCGCCAGCAAACAAGTGGTGGCCAGAGAGAGAATTAGAAGCAAGTACCAGGAGAGAGAGACGACAAGAGAGAGAACCAGAGGAAGAGAGAATCAAAGAGAGAGAGAGAGAGACAGTTGACGCTGCCTCTCAAAGCGGCTCTGCAGCTAAGTGCTAAAGTTTCTCGCATAAACCAAGACAAAAGCTGCCACGCCCACGTTCAGAAATGGAAGATTATAAGAAAAATAAAAATAAAAAAGAAGAAGAACTCGCCAAACAAAATCCGCAATTATTCTGTTTAATCTCGGCATTTTCCAATGTTCTGCAAAAGCATTTCCTAAGTCCTTCAATGGGATTAGGCTTGAAATGAGTTCTGGAATTTGCATTAAGATTAGAATATGGTAGTATCTAAGCGATATGATTCCGTTTCAGCATTTTCTTCATATATTATAATTATAACTAAGTAAACCATGTTCATCATTCATTTTATATTGCCTACTTTCAAGCTGAAGGCAAAAACTTCTATTCCACTCAGACTATTTCTTGAATTTCAGCTATTTTTATTATCCAAACTTTATCAAATTTAGAGACTTCATGCGAATAGGTTCAATTATTATACTGGCTAAAAATGAAGATTATAATCTGCAGATCATGCTTTATATTCGATTATTAGCATTTGACGAGATCATAACTCCTATTATCGACTCGTCTCATCAAGAATATATATTTTATTTTTGGGTTCGTATGCCTTAACACCTATCTAGTCTACCTAAAGCGCCTAAACTGATCATGTAGTAGTTATCATCTAATAAAATCCACACCCAACTTGCTTATACCACACACCCAACAACATCAATCTATCAATTTTCCAATAAATTGCTTTTATTTAGAACACCTCAACACGACAATACATAAAAACCCATAAACCTATTAATTTTAGACAATTGTCTATTTCCCCCGCTCTTAATAAACCCATTAAATTCTTTGCCTGTACCCCTTCTTCCTCTTTCCTTCCTTTTCTCGGTTTCCCCTTGAATTATGTATTGATAAAATGCTTTCGCCAAAGTTTTCTGTTTTTCAGAAAACAAACGCATTTATGCGTGTGCATAATTTTCAAAATCACTTGTGAAACAAAGTCACAAGTTTCGGGTAACTTCGCACAGACACACACCCCTTACACACACACACACACACACACACAGAGAGACTCTAAAATGGGACACAACTTTCCTCTCGTGCATGCAACACATTCTCTGACATTGATAAATGATTTATACCCCTCTCTCTCCTCTCTCCACACTCCCCTGCTCGTCTCATATAACGTTTAGCACAAGAAAACCCGAAACAGTCCAAGCGCAAGCTGCATTCTATGTCAGACGTAGGAGGATGTGAGAAGGAGGCAGGGGTATTACGGATTCCGGATGCATTCATGGCTAGAAAATTGTTGTTGTTCACTAAACCGTGAACTCTGAAGCCTCAAGTGAAAATTTGCCAGCGAAAGAAAATTATCAACAGCAAACAGGCATGACAGAGCGAGGGAGAAAGAGAGAGAGAGAGACAGAAAGAATGCCTGGTAGTGTAGCCAAGTTTAGGGTATTCAAAACTGTTTTTAATGGGTAGCTAGATAAACTAAATACAGGCTAAAATTCACTAACTAAAAATTAAAAGTGAGACAATTATTCCAAGAATTATAGAAACAATTTTTTAAAACTGAAATACATTATTTATTATTATAAAATAAATTAAATAAATAAAAATTAAATAAATAAAAATAAACTAAATAAATAAATAAAATAAATTAAAAATAAATTACAGATTCTAATATATTTAAAATTTTAAATAAAAGTCAGTTTTGTCGGTTTTGCTAACATTCCCAGCTGATAGAAAGAGAGCGAGAGCAAGTGAGATAGTCTGCATTGGGATAAAATCATAAATAACACATAGATATATCTATGGGCTTTACTACTGCCCTCGAGCTTGGCTTGGAAAATGTAATTATGCTCAGTGCAAATGCTTGAGAATTTTCATTCACTTAAAACTCTCGTCGAGTCGCCGTCGTCGTCGTTGAGAACTAAGTTCTTCCAGTCGAGCGAGCGAAATGCAAATGAAAAACCGCAACGCATGCTCGAGACGAGAGTTTTCGGCCGAGTTTCTTTACCATCCCCCCCCCCCCTCCCCCTATCTCTCTACACTTTTCTAAAGGAGGCCAACATGTAATTAGAGCCAAGCGCGTCGTAGTAGTTGCCAAAAATGTTGTGGGCGCAGCGCTTTGAAATGCGTCGAAAAGGGGGAGGGTGCAGGGTGCTGGGCATGAAGTGTGTGTAGCAATGTGTGGCAGAGACTGTGTGCAACAGTCACAACCCAGAGACACACTCATCGTTCCGCCCCTTCCTTCCCCCACCCCCTCTCTATTCCTTCCCTGCAGCTGTCCAACCGCAAAAGTTCAAGTTTGCTCAACTCAAGCTCAAACTGCGAGAGAAGAGGACGCTGCTGAGGTCCTTTTGGATTCTCGAGTCCTGCTCCTGTTCCTCCTTCTCCTCCTGCTGCTTGTGGAGTGGTCCTCCTTGTCTGACGACCAACATCAGGACCAACTTGTGTGTGTAAATTGGACGAATGTGCCGTTATGTGTCGATGTGTTGACATCCAAGTGCAGAAAAAAAAACGACACAAACTGCTCAACTTTATTTGAAGACAGAGAAAGAGAGAGAGAGTGAGGGAGAGACAGTGGGTGCGAGAGAGACAGCAAACGCCTCAAGTGCGGTCACAGCGTACCGCAAGAAAGTTATGCAATTGCTTTCCTTTTTTTTTCCTTCCACTTTCTCAAGATATTTAAAAAAGAGTAAACAACCGAGGGAAAGTCTCAGTGGCAAACGCACTCGACTGTCCGAGAGAGAGCAAAGTTATAATTTTCAGAAGTCAATACTAGACTCTATATGTTTAGATCTCTTAGAATCTTAATGTTAGCATGGAGGACTCAAAATTCAAAACCCTCAATCTAGAGGTCAAACCATTGACAAAATGTCATTCCAAACAAAAATCGGTTGATAGGGTATCTAGGTCTAGATAGGTCTCTCAGGTGGTTGAAATGGTGAAAATCATGGAAACATGGTTTACCTAAAATTTCAAAAAATTTAAGACACGTATTTTTTGATCCTAACTAAATCTAGAGACCGAACCATGAACAAAATGTCATTCCAAATGAAAATCGCTTTAGTTTTGGCAAAGTTATGACTATCGGTAGTCTACAGGGGTATCTCAGGTAGTTGGAAGTGTACAAATTTTGGAAGCATGGATGGTCTAAAATTTGAAAATTTTAATACATTTATATTTTGATCCTAAATCATTCTCGAGGCCAAATCATAAAGAAAATGCCATTCCAAATGAAAATCGGTTAAGTTTTGGCAAAGTTATGACAGTAGGCAGTCTGAAAAGATCTCAGAGGGGAGGGTCATGGAAGCAGGGATGATCGAAAAATTTTAAAAATTTAGGAACCCTATTTTTTGATGCACAATTTATTCAAAAATCAAAACCTGAACAAAATGATAATTTAAATACAAATTGGAAGAATTTTGGCAAAGTTGTGACTATTGGAAGTATAGATGGATCTCTCGGGTTGCCCTGTTGGTAGTCTCTTGCGCATTTTCAATTAGCCCACTTAAATGACATAATCCTTAATCACTTTTTAAGCATTCAACTGCAAAAAAAAAAGAAAGTCAAGTCTATTTAGCATTAAGCTCTTTGATAATACGCAGTGCAATCAAAACGCAATCGAGTGCAGTAGCAGCAGCAGCTGCGGCAGATGGAAAAGTCAATTTCTGGAAACGAGAACGAGTTTTTTGCCTCAATGAAAAATTATAATTATTGCGGACAATTTCCCCAACGCTTTGTAGAAAATCAGGGAAAGCGACGACGAGGGGAGGGGGAAGGGGAGGGGAGTAGGTTGTTTGTTGAGCTCTTAAATATAAAACATTTAACGGGCGCCTTTGTTGATGCCTCCGATTCAACTCGTCGCATTGCAGCAGCATCGCATCACGTCTCATCTCGCTTCGTCTCGAGTCTGCGACTCATTCACTTCATTTGTGGAATGAATAAAGCCACGCCCACATGCCTCTCATGCCACAACACACGCCACTTGCCGCCGCAGTTACCATTCATCGTTTCCATCCATTGTGAGTTTTTCCATCATTTTGTTTGTTTGTTTTTTCTGCGTTTGCCTTTCAGTGTATTTTTTATTTTTTATTTTTTTACTCGTTTCATTTCATTTTCTTTTTTTTTTTTTTTTTTTTGTTGTACATTTTCCATTCAAATAAGTAATGAAGTTCTCTTTTCAGAGATCGCTGTACGTCGTTGTTGCTGCTGTTGTTGCTTTTATTGGATTTTATATTTTTATCGATGCACGTTAAATTTTATTGCAATTGTTATGCGCGCATCTTTGCTGCATCGCGCGGTTTTTATATTTAATAAATTTAAATTACTTTATATGCGAGTTTTATGTGCGTTAATAATGCGAGGCAGAGCGAGTCAGAGAGAGATAAATGTCCTCCCCTCCCCCCAAACTCCTTCCTCACTGCTTCGCATTAACAATGAGCCCACAAGCGAAAGAGAGAGAGAGAGAGGGGGAGAGAGTGCGTAAATTTATTTGATTCTGGCTTATATAAACTAACAAACTTTATAGCCGCGTTAATAGCGCGACAAAATTTTGTAGGTATCTTTAAAAAAAGCAACAATAGATCGCGTTTACGATTGTGCAATATGTTTGGTAATATTTCGCGACAATATGCCGAAGAGAAATTTATAGAGAGAGAGAGAGAGAGAGAGCAGAGCTCAAGCGGCTGGCTTTGCGTTTGTTCTTAATGAGCAATAAATGCTTTGCTGCTCAGACTGTCTATATGGAGGAGTTTACAAAGTCTTCTAAGCAATTTCCAGCTAATATTTTAGGCTGCCCAAAAAAGTATGCTACAAAAAATTGCATATGAAATATTCGCAAATTTAAACTAAAAATTTAAACCGAAAACACATTTAATAAGCCTTTTTTATGTAGGAGCTTCGTCTTGGTAAAATTCAATAAAATGTTTCAATCGGCCCAAAAAAGTATGCTACAAAAAATTGACTGTGCAATATGGGGTAATTTAAAGTGAAAATGGTAGCTGGAAATGAAGTTAATAGATATAAAAGGCCATTATCTTGTAAAATTCCATCAAATACGCATATTATGCAGCCCAAATAAGTATGCTACAAAAAATTGTATTTCAAATATTAGCGAATTTTGAGCTATATCGGATAAATTATATACAAAGGCATAAGACACCTAGTTCTGCCCTAACATATTACTTTAATAAGCCTATTCAAGTTATGCAAGCCATAATGAGCTAAAACCTAATTTTTTCCCATAACTATAAATCCCTTTGGCAATCTCATTTTAATTGGGCTTTCATCTTAGATATTTACACGACCTACGGGGAGCTTCTGTCCCCCCGCAGCACTCAGTCAACATGGCTTTGTCAAGGTTCCGTTACTCTGCTTACAATTTACCGTTGTTCAGCTGCTGCTGCTGCTACTGATGCTATTCGACATTTTATGCCATATTTCATTCTCACAAATAATGATGCTGAAAATGAAAATAATAGGTACACATTGATGAAATTTAATACGTTGAGAAAAGCTCAATTTGTGCACAGTCACTGCCTGCCTCCCGCCTCCCCCTCACACCATACACACCTCCTCCTAGCTGTACTAGAAGCTACAATAATATACCCGCTTGAAGCGAATGAGCAAACAGAGAGGAGAGAGAGAGAACGAGAATGAAAAACAACAACAAAAAAGTGAAAATATTTTTGTTGTTTCGCATCAAATTTCCAATTAAACACAAAAATTCTAATTTATTTTCGTGCCAGTTTCATTGTTGTTCTCTTTGTTGTTATTGTTGTTGTTGCTGTTGTTGCTGTACACATCACATCTAATACATGTATAGAGTAAATTATTTCGAGGTTATTATGTTATGTATAGTATACACCAGCCAGAGCAATGGCTAAAATTCGCTTTCGATGAAAATTGCGCATTGTAATTTATGTTGAATTCGGTCAGAGGTGGTTGAAATTTTGAAATGAACGGAATGATATATTTAATCCCATAAATCAGTTTTCAACGCATTAACCTATATAAAACCCATAGAATTGCCTAGTTTATCTGTCGATTTGGGAACTTTACCGGATAACAAAAGAAGTGTTGATATAATAAAATATTTTTTAAATTTTCTATGGTATATAGAGGTTAGCTTGTGATGTGTATTACTGCAAAGCGCTTTGATTTGAATAAATATACAATTTTAAGTGCATTGTTTAGTTAGTTTTATGAATTGAAGCCGCAAATTAAACATAGATGATTGTTAACAGCTTTTCATTACTTAAAAGTCAATTTACACAGTTATTCACACTTTTATTTTATTTTATTTTTTATATAATAATTTATTATTTATTTATTTTTATGTATATAATAATTCAAACATTTTATTTATATTTATTATATAATAGCGGTTTACTTTAGCTACTCACTATAAATCGATGGCAAACTTAGCAAACACTTCGAACTATTTCAATAAACAATTAAATGTGATTAGACCGCTGATTGTGGTATATTGTGGGGCTGGCTGTACTAACATAGTGCATATAAATATAGCATGGTATTTATTTCTATAATATATATATTTTTTTAATTTTCTATTAGTTATTTGTTCAACTTTTCTATGCACGTAATTGAAATAGCGCCTAATTAGTGAAAAAGCTTTTTGGCTCATTTGGTCAACAAAGCGATACGAATGAATGGTATTTTATAGACTGCGAGTGTGTGTGAGAGTGTGTATCTGTGTGTGTATATCTGCATCTATTGGCTGTCGACAGAGTGTGTTGCTCTTGTTGTTGTTGCTGCTGCTGCTTTTGTCAGAATGTCAACCGCCAAAATGCGTGTGTCTGACAGTTGTTAGGCCAAATGGCATCGCATTTGTATCTGCTAGCGTGTATCTGTGTATCTGTGTATCTATATCTGTATCTGTGTCTGACTGCGTGTCTTTCTTTCTTTCGCTGTGCGTGTGCGTGTGTGTCTCTCAGTCTATTATGTGTGAAATGCGCATGTGGTCTCTGCGCTGGCATATAAATGTCGCATTCAATAATACAAAAGACCTCAGAGCACACACACACACGCACAGTCACTTTAAAATCGACTTTCATACACGCACTCTGCACACACTCCCGCACACACACAGACACACACACAAAGAGCCACTTGAAGGCAAAAAAGCCCAAGAGTTGAACGCATGTCACGCACAACACACTCCCCCCTCCCTCCCCCTGCTTCTATCAAATACTTCCCCGCCCCATTTCTATGCGCATTTTTCTATTATTTATTATTATATCGAGCAAGGGGCGCAGACATTGAAAATTGGCCTTGATTTTATATTCTCCCAGTTTTTTTCATTTTATTTGCATGCAGTGTGCCATAAAAATGATATAATTAATATATATAAATGTATAGAGCACATAAATATTGCGCATACGCCACTTGTGACAGAAATTTCAAAGCAATCACTGCTGCGTGCTTTGCATTCTCAGTGAGAAATTCAGAAAAATATCATACAAGTTCTTAAAGACTTTTTCTAACCAATTATAAAAATCAATTCAGACTTCCCTCGCAACAACATGATATATGTATATCAATTACAGCCTGTAACTGTCTTACTTTAAATAACCATTTGTTTTGTGCCTTAATACAACAATAAAATGTATTTATAAATTGCAACACATTTAATTTCTCTTTTCAGCGCGTAAAATTGAAAATTTAATTAAGGCTCAAAAGAATTTCAGAATTTCAGGGAAGAGAATATATATCAGAGAAATAAAAACATTGTACAAAAAAAAAGGAATTTCCATTATATTGTCGTACTACTACCACTATGCTATGCTACGCTGGGAAAAAGTCATAAAGTTTTCATAACAAACTATGCTGGGGAAAAATGTACTAATAAAATAATAATAATAAAATCATGTGTGTAAATTCGCCAACAAATTGGATGCTCTACGCTGGCGACCAGGAGCAGGGGAGGGGGGGAGGTGAGAGAGAATGAACTATGCAAAAATACTTAAGAATGCATGGATTACACAGTTTTATAGCAGCAGCTGCTTCTGCTTCTACTACTGCTGCTGTCGAGAGTCCTTGCGCTCTCAAGGATGTACAATATTTTGATACAATTAAATTTCTGTTGAGCACTGTTTAAAATTTAATCAGAGCAAAAAGCTTTTCTACACATTCAAAATATTTGGACAAGTTTTTCAATAATGCAATAAAGTTGCCAAATGGCCGCAGGACACAAGACAAGTACAGAGAGAGAATGAGAGAGAGAGAGAAAAAAGAAAGAGAGAGAGAGCGAGAGAGAGCAGGCAATGTTGATGAAACGAAAATATTGCCCACAATTTGTTAGCATGCGACTTCAAGTCTCTCTCTCTCTCTTGTTCTCCCCCATCCTCCCATTTGCGGCTACTTGTTTATCTTCAGGGCAAAAGCCCAAAAAAAAAAAACCCCAGAGTGGGCGTGGTGCTACGAGATTTTTCAATAGACCAGCGCGCAACGCATAAACAAATAATAAAAGTGTGGAAAGTGCGGCCGAGTTCGCGACCCTGGCAACGACCTTTGCAGCTTCTCATTTATCAATGCGCGGCACGAAGAGCCGCCGGCTCTTTCAGACCGTGCTGACCAGACCCCACAAAAAGAAAAACAGAGAGAAAACCCTCCCGGAACATATGGCAATGGAAAATCTGTGAAGCAGGCAAACAAATTAAAGTTGTACCAAAAAATACTTTAAGACAACAAATCGACTCAATCAACAGAAAGAAACAAAGGAGAGAGAGCAAGAGAAAGAGGGAGAGAGGGTGAGTGAGAGTGGGAAAGCAAGACAGACTGGGACAATTTTTACAAGATTTACCTGACCGGCATAAGTAATCAGCCTGCCCTCAATCGAATTCTAAACTGTCGTCCAAAAGCGATTTGGACACAGCGTAGTAGAAGCGGAAGAGAGAAAGCAACACAAAAAAAAGGCAAATAGAGAAATGGAAAAATGTAAACGTAAAGGTGAAAGGCAAAAAGTCATCAATCGAGGCAAGCGCATTAGAAACAACATATGCGGGTGATTCCAATAATCAATTTCAACCAAAAAAGGCAGCAAAGTGTAGCTAAGCTCAAAAAGGCTTTAAAGAGAAAAAGACAATAAAGAGAGTTGGAAAATTGAAACTGAATTTAGGAAACACTTAGGCAACTTATAGAACTCTTAAGTTTTACTTAAAAAAGAAAGTAGAGCTGATGCTCAACAGTTTGTCTGAAGGTTTTAGCTAAACTGACCTATATTTGTGCTAACTAGCAGCTCTTATACTAAGCCTAGTTATACTATTCGAATAAGATTCGAGCTTCTGGTTTTATATTTTTCAATTTCCTAAAGTCTGTCTCCAATCTTAGGCATCTTGAGATCTCGTTCAATGTCTCTGGTTCTCAGGTACCAAGGAGCCCCTGGATCTTTCTTAGAGTTTTAGACTGAAGAATTCGGATTTTGCTTAGATTAATTTTAGCAGAAATTCCATAGAACAGACCAGCAGCCAAAATACTTTTGTATATCCTTAACTTGTTATTATGAAATACCAGACTTTATTCCTTATCAGCTCTGCTGCAGTAGCTAGTCGTTAGCAATTTGAGAGCCTCGGGAAACGGCAATACTTCACAGCTAAAATTTAGTTAATCAGAAAGAAAGAAAAAGCCTTACAGCCCATTTGTCATTTCTATAGCATACTTATCAGGGCAGTCAATAATGCCGCGTTAAAGAAACGAGCAAATTTTTAAGAACATAAATTTCGTAGAAAATCAAAGCCCCATTGAATTAAATGAACCTCCCCTCCTCAGAGTCAAATGCGAGCGTACAGTGCGTGTTAAAAAATATGCTACACACCCACACACACACACACAGAGGAAAGTAGAAAAAAACACATGCGAAAAGCTGTCATCGATGGAATCGATTAAGCTCGTCGCATGGCATTCCCTTTTTTTTGAAAAGGAAGTGACAAAACAGCAGGAGAGGAATAGGGCAAAGAGAGAAGCAAAGCAGAACAGGGCGGGGCAACGCAGCAGGAGAAGTAACTCATTAAAAAGCATTAAACGGCAGGAGCGGAAGTCATTGGACTATCAGACGGGGACACGCTTCCGTTTTGCGCTTCACTTGCTTCTGCTGCCGCTGCTGTGGAGCAGATTTACGGGCATAGGAAAGTGCGTAGTCCTCTTGCTGTCCTTGCTAACATTTTTTTTTTTTTTTTTTGGGTTTTTCGTTTACTTTTTGGGTTACAAAGATTGTCACCGGGCCAATTGCATGGGTACGGACAACTTCAAATGATTTATAGCCAGATAGTTGAGTTCAAAGAGGGAAAAGCTGCTGTGCCCAAAGAAGAAGACGCCGGCACACAAATATTTATTTATAAAATTGTTATCCTTGCCAGCCAAGTATCCAGCACGACCCATTGAGACAGAACCAACCCGACCCGCCTGCTTCGCGCTTTCTCTCCCCGAACTCTCGTCTGCTTTTGCCTCTGGCTTTGTTTTGCTTCAGGTTTTTGCCACCATTCAATGGGATTGGTTACCTCCCCGCCCCCACGCCTCTGCTCCTTACGCTCTTCCTTTCCTTTCTTGCCTTTGCTACTCCTCTTCTTTGCCTTTGCCTTTGCTCATTGCCAGGCATTCGCTCATTTTCAAATCGGATTTTATCAACTGAATGCCATTCTTGTGCAAATATCTTATCTCTCGCCAGCGCACAGGATAATGGCAACTTTTACTCCATCTCCAGCTACAGCTAAACCTCCTTCCTCTCCTTTACTCCTCTAATTCTCTTTCTACCGCTTTTGGCACTCTCGTTCTCCACTGAGCGTTGGCTGAGCTCAGTTCAGCCTCATCGTATACTCCGGTTCATGCAGCTTTGTACGGCTTTGGAATTATTTTGAAAGCGGAAATTGATTTTCCTTTCTTATTGTGCACGACTTTCCGTGTTGCTCTGGTGATTTCATTCTTTCATTCATTCTCTTTGCCCTTCTCATTTCTTTACAGGTTTTACATACAGATAAACAAAATACATAATTTCGTCTTACTTTATTTCATTAGTTTCAAAGAATCAAAGACTTTGATCGTGATAAACAGCAGGTGATGCCAGCGGATTAGTTATTAATGCGCTACGATCTTTTCAGGAGAATTTCTCAAGGTATCTTAATTTACTTTTATATTTATTGATACCTCTGCCACTTTAAACCTTTTAGATTTTTGCAAAAACTGTAGCATATTTTCAGGCATTTATCGCCAGCCTATTTGCCTGCTAGGCAACATTTTTAAAGTGCCAGCTAGGAACCCGCGTTTTGTAGTATTTCATGATCTGACCCACTTTGTGCACATTCATTTTCCTCGGCTTCCTGTCGCTGCAAGTGCCTGTGCTGAGCCTAGGACCTGCCTTATCAGCAGAGAAAGAGAGAGAGAGCCAGAGAGAGTGAGAGAGGGTCGCACGTCAGGGTCGTAGTAAGCAATAGAGAACACTGCAGAAGCAGAAGGCTGGGCAGGACTGGAGGACTCAGAGTGTGGGTGTATGTGGGCTGCGCTGTTCACTCGCGTCTGACATTATGAATGATCAGCATAAATTTCGCGAACTCTCACGAGTTGCAGCTGCTGGCTACGTGAAGCAGCAGCAACAACAAGAAAAACATAGCAAAAAATACAAAAAAAAAAAAGAAGAAAAAGAAGACAAACGCAGGCTATGAAGATAACCGAGAGAACAAACTGAACGACGGCTCAGAAATTCATTTCATTTCATTTCCTTTGTACGTGAGTGAAATTTTTTATGCAATTCCCGTATAATAATAATTCGCGCCGTTTTCGCTCATGCAAACCGACTACCTAAGCGCGTTGTTTGTCTTGCCCAGCGAGATAGAGAAAGAGGGAAGTAGAGAGAGAGAGAGAGAGAGCGAGGAAGAGCGGGACAGACAGCGAGTTAAGTTCCCTCGGCGTTAAAGTAAATTAGTTGAGCAAATAATTGGATATGCAACATTGTAATGTGTGAAAGTTGCCAAAGCACAAGGACTGCGCCGTGACCTTTGTTTATTGTTGCTTGGGTAAACATCTTTATTTTCAAGTGTAACAAACACTTAAAAACAAAGGGGTTTGGGAGGGGAGAAGGCAAGAAGTAGATATAAACAAGTAAGCAAAGCTATGCTCGACTGTTTGATACTCATTACTCAAGAGATCTATTTCTAACTTAATTCAGGCTGAAGGCTATAACTCTTAGGAAAATCTTTGTTGCATACTTTCCAGCTGAAAGGAAATACCTGTTAGGCCTAGCTCTTAGTCCTGTGTTTATTTGCGTTGCATACTTTCCGGCTGCAGGCAAAACCTTTTATCCGCTGCCCTTATGGGCTACGGTTTATTTGTGTTGCATACTTTTCGGCCGATAGCAAAAACTCTTGGTCCTGCAAGATCCTAGACTGTTGGCACTGAATAAATAAATGAACAAGAATATATATAATTTTTATTTAAATTTGTTTGACAAGTTTATAATTTATAAGTTATTCTAGAGCATACCCCATTCTATGCACATCTCATTTAAGTGGTATAAAAGATACCAAATGGAAAAACCCCGAAAACACACAACACAGCAAATTCTTTTGCCACTCGAATGCCTTGTCGAATAATTTGGCAACAAACTGGCAATGAAGCAGGAGACGCAGACGAAGAAGAAGAAGAAAGGGAGCAAATGCCAAAAACTAAATTCAGTTTACATAATATAGCTCATAAAATATTTTTCACTCCCTCCCCCACTCAACTGGGTAGGGGAACTAGGGCACACTTGAGTGCGCCTTGAAACACAATTTAGGCATAAACAATAAAGAAAAGCGACGAACTTGAACGAAATAAAACTTGAAACTCTCTCGAATGTGTATTTACATATGAAACGAAACCGCCCACTCGACACGAACAGAGACAAGCATTGCGGTTGCGATGGATGGCACAAGGACAAGAGGGAGAGCGAGACAGAGACAGAGAAAGAGAGAGCGAGGGGGAGAGGCAGGGAAAGCGAGCGGAAGAGACAGCAGACTAAACAGCACTAAATTAATTCTGCACAATTTGCATTAAAATATGCAAATAAAAAAGTGAAAGAGGCAACGCCAAGAAACGGCGAAGAGGATAAAGAGAAAGAGAGAGAGAGAGAGAGAGAGAAGGAAAAAAAAGCGAAGCAAACTTCCCCTCAATTTCCTACGTATTATTCCCACCGCCCCCGTCCAACGTTTAAGCCCAAACTAAACTGAGAGTCAGAGTCAGAAACAGAAAGACAGTAGAGACATATTCCCCGCAGTAAACGTTAAGCATATGTGTGCTTGAGTGCCTGGAGGGGACACAGGAGACACAGGGGGAGAGCGGGAATTGGGAACCTTTTAAATTTCAAGTGTGCCCCGTTATGGCTTTAATGTGCACGAGGGCGGAAGGGATGGCTGGCTGGGTTGGGCGCGACTCGATTGCGGGTTTTTGGTCTGGTTAGTTGGAGTTTCGATTATGAAAGTGCTGCCACAAGCTACCAAACACCCACGTAGTCAACCCACCCCTCCCCTCTCCCCTCCTCCCCTCCTTCATTGCATGTGCAACAACAACAACAACAACGCATTGAAGCGTATTATGCCGCGAGGCAACAACACAAATTCAGCTGCCTGCAAATTTGATTGTTCTTGTAGCCGAGCCAAGAAAACGCAGGGTGAAAGCAGCAGGAGCAGGAGGAGCAGGAGGAGGATTGGGGTAGGGTAGGGTAGCGGAAGTGCGAGTAGTGCGGGGCGTTGGCGCCGGCATCCAATGAAGCATGAAACTTTAGCGCACTTGCAACAGTTTCCTTTTTTTTTATTTCTGTCTCCTTCGCTCTCACTCGCTCGCTCTCTCTCTCACCCACACTTTGTGATATTTTTGATACCCTTGTCGGAGGGTATTTGCGTTTTGTCACGCAAGCCAACAACTGACACTATTATAACAAAAAGTTTGTCAAGCATAAGTTTTTGAAGTATTGGATAAAGAATAAATATGGCATGTAACTAGGGAGGGTACCTATTGAAAACACTTTAAAAAAGATAATACAATTTTATTACATTAGTTTGGTGATCTGATATAGCTGTATTTCCTACTTGTTCATTTAACTAACTATGTGAACTCACTTTATTATCAGGCGAGTTTCTTGTTGTTACGTTTCTAGTATTTATTTCGAATCTGCGGTTCATATATTAGCAAAAAATCACGATATTCTGTCTATCTTGCTAACAAATATCTTTCAACTATTTTTATACGCAGCTTAAACTGATTATTATTCCTTTCTCATTAACAAATATTGTCTAAATGTTTCATATACATATCTCCGTATTTTTAACCTTAACTCTTTTTATAGAGATTTTCCATTTAGAGTTAACTTACTCTAAAATTAACCCTAATCTAATTCCCCTCACTTTTAGCGTATTTTCTCTTCGACATACCAGAAGAAATTACAGTCTTCTCTCTTTTTTTCTATATGTATGTATTTCTTCACTTGCATTTCCCGTTCGCTTTTTTCTGGCGCGCACTGTGCAGAAATATGTTAGCTGCGACTTTAGTAATCTGCTTTGACTGTCATAGTATGTGTGGGAGTCTTTCTATGTCCGTGTGTGTGAGTGTGTATTTATATCTGGGCACATTCCCTCACACCCATCCACACTCACACACACACACAGACACAATTGAACACCAACACAACCAAGTGGCATGCGGAAAAATGCGTGTACATTGCACTGAAGTGGTACAAAAAATGAAAAAAAAAAAAAGAAAAACCCTGAGAAAAATAGGAAAATAAGAACTTCAAGTACTTTGTGCAACGCGCATGAGAAGAAAAAAAGAAATTGTGAATCGAGCGAATTTTCAGTTACTTTTTGGATATGGCGTGTTACCAAGATATGAGTTTCCCAAACTAACCAACTAAACTTTAGAATTTATGAAAACAATGGTGAAAAAAATGTTTCCAGATAAGAAATATAATGGAAACTTAAGTAAAACGAAAAAAAAGGAGCTAAACTACAGTGTTTAACGAGTTCATGCAGAAAGTCAGCTTAAAGTCGACACACAATCTTAACTAAAAGTTTATAGCATATTATAGAACTGCAGTTGAGTTATTCAAACCAAAAAAATATTTAAACATCGACAAAATCTAGAAAAGCAGCTTAAAGCTCACAACACAAAAAGGAGCTTAAAATAGAGTTGTGTGCAAACATTTTTTGTGCTAAAAGCTTTTTGTAATCAAAGCTTAGGATTTTCAAAAAAATGTTTGAATAGCGAACAGACAGTCACATATGGCTTTGAAAGCGAAATAATCCACACATATAAACGCAGTTCTATAAAAATATATATTAAATATCTATCAGACTTTACACAGTTCGCACTTAAGTTTCGCTTTAATTTCTCCCCCAAAGTCACATAAAATTCACTTCTTATTAATTAAAGTTGTGGCAATTTCTTATCTAAACATTACTCAAGCAACATTAGATCTACCTCAACCAGATTTCACGATAGCCGCCCCATAAAACAAGTGGAACTTGTGCATTTTATAGGCCTAACCGCAGTCCCCCCACACACATATGTGTGTTTATACGAAGGCAATGCACCCATTAGGTCGACCGGTAAATGAGCATTGAAACAATTCATAAAACTACCCAAAAAGGGCAGTTTTATTCGTCCACAGTCCACGCGTAAGTGTACTGGACTCGAGCACATCCAATCACCTCCAGCCGTAGGCACTTACATACATAGAGAGAGAGAGGGAGAGGGAGAGAGAGGGTAGAAGAGTGCGAGAAGGCTATGCCGGCGCCATTGTAATGGGCGCGTCGGTTGGCCAATGGTGAAAACGTGTTTACGCTTTTATTATGTAAAAGAAGTCTATACAGGAGAACTGCCATAATAGCGCTAGCCTAGACTACTAGTACTAACTCCAGCTGCAAATACTCCCTCCCTCCAGCTTTCCCAGCTTTTCCTCCTTTCCAACTCTTGACCATACAAATCTCCGCGTTGGACACTCACACGCGCCGTAATGTATGCAAAGTAATTGTGAGCATTAAATGTTGTGTTCCGTTGCGTTCCCGTCTCGTTTCGTTCCGTTCCGTTTCGTTCCGGTCTTCCATACCTTCTATATGCATTGTGTGTATTGTGTTCGTTTTATGAGCACGTCGCCTCGTTGGGCTCTTGCGGTTTTCCGCATTCCCAACAAGAAACAATTAAGAAAAACAGAGAGAGGCAGTAAAAAAAAAAAAGCAAGTGGCGGTTCCGCGCGCTCGTATCATAAGAATGAGAATTATGCAAATGCAAATTTGAACAACAAACAAGAGTTAACAAATTTGAGTAACGGTAACGGGAGAAGAGTGCAAACAAGTAACGACAGCATGATACCCTTCCTCTAGACACCCCAAACCTTTTTTGTACTTAATTAAGAAGCAATTCAACTGCAAATATCATTTGTCTATGTGTATGTTGAAGCAGTAAGTAAATACTTGAACAATTTGCCAAATAATCGTACATAATCGATTTACGGGGGCGTAGGGCGTGGCATCCAATATATAAAATATACATTACTTGAGTAAAATGTACAGCAATTTTCATGCCAAATTTGCTGTCTCTAGCTTTTATAATAACAGAGATCTGTGCGTTCAAACAGACACAAATGTGTGTATATTCAGTTTGTTTCTTTAAGATATGTTTCAATAGAAAAGTTTAGTAGATATATAGCTCTATAAATGGTAAATCTAGAGCAAATCTGGCATATTACATAATAGGATCTGAGGGCTAGGGTCTAGGGAGTTCGGTATACCAAATTTTCCTTCCTGCCTCCCCTCCCCCTCTCTTGTTTATTGTTTGCACTTGTTTCCCTATTCAGAGTATGCAAATCCCATAAAAACTCATTTTGAGCCAATTGAGCGCATTGTTTTTGTTTGTTGCCTGCAACCGAGCTGAAAATCAACAATGAAACATTTTTCAGACCCAGCAGAAGGATGCAGTAGATGATGTTGTTGATGATGAGCGCGTTACTTCACTCGCTCACACTCTCTAATTAACTGAAAAAATTGTTTTCTTTTCGGGTTGAGAATGAGTAAAATCAAAAAAGAAAACACACAAATGCATTCCATCATTTGTGAAAATTCTACAGAAACTAGAAACTAGAAAATGGAAGAAGCTGTAGCAGTTGCTGCTACTACAACCATGTTTATGCGACTCAATGCAGTGCAATGGATGTTCCCACAGATCCACAATCCAAACATACATATATAGCTGAAGACCCCCCCCTACTCTCACCCATCTTATGCACACACACGATGATGTTGGTTTTTAATTTTATAGCCAAACAACAAAATGCTTACAGATTCCCATAGTAAGCTCTCGATTTTTATTAAAAATCGATTCTCAGCACAGAATCTGCTCTTGAACTTCTTCTGCTCTATGCCATTCCACGCTATTTCTACTACAACTAGGGGAATGCGATTGCGAATAATCCCGTTTAGTTTGTGGCTCTGCAATTTAAGAAAAACATACACATATTTGATATGTATGCTGTAGTATGCGTATGTGTGCCTGTGTGTGTGTGTGTGTGGGTAGCCTGAGAGGCCATAAAACCGTTGAGCTATTGCAATTTTAATCCCTGGCTATGCTTATCCTGCTCCATCAAGCATGGTCTCTCAAGCATAACGAACCATTTGGATTAAAGTGTTTCTTAAATTAAACGATCAATTTTGTATTTACATAAAGCGAAATTGGTGGGGGGAGGAGGGTGGGGGGCGTATATTATCCTGCTTAAATATTTATATTTCACCATTTAAACTAGAGTATTTTTGCAAATAAATTTGTCAATTTCGTTTGAGGTTTGTGTTTGCCCTGCCTGATGCAAAGTGGACTAAGTATTATTAAAAAGTATATTCTTAATCCTTATAAACTTTCTTCAATTAATTAAAAATTATCAAAAAAAAGGATATGTCTGTCTGTTTAAACCCACAGATTTCAGCTATTATAAAAGCTAGATACAACAAATTTGGTATGTAGGTTTCTGAATATCATACGCAAAGACAGTTTATTTAATTTTGGCTTTAACATACAGCTGGATGAATACTTCTAGCACATATCTTGCAAATTTCATTTCAATTGCACCATAAACATGCAGGTTATTTAAATTACATTTTAAAAGGCTGTGCGTAGGGTATCATACAGTCTGTAACACTTTTGCAACCTATTTTATTATAGTTTTTTGCAACTTACTTGTTAGCTTAGATTTTCTTCCATTTAGATTTTCTCTTTTTGGACTTAGTCTAACTGTTTTTCTGCTGCCCCAAAACGTCATCTCTCATAAATGTACTTTTCAGTCAGTTTTGTAATTGTTTCGGATTGCTGACTAGCCATATTTGTGATTACTTAATAGCTTCTGGCTTGAATGGCTGCAAATGTGCAACATCTTGGCCCAGAATCGAGAAATAAACTTACACACGCCTGCGCTTGCTTATAGGATGTACGAGGGAAAGGAAAAAGGGGTTACCCAGTAACATTTTTGACCAACTTCTGGCTGGCTACTTGCACCGTGTAGATAACCACAACTATAAGAGAAAGGAGTGGGCAGGGGCAGGGCACATGTTGTGCCATAGGGCAAGCAACTATTTTCGAAGAAATATCCGTACAAATTTTCACAATTAATATGCACTTCCTGTGCAGACGACTTGCAACCATTTTTACCTTACCCCAAGCTCAGCCAGGCGGCAACAATGCAGGCATTCCCTACCCTACCCCTCTGCCATCAAGGGGCATTCATCTACATTCAGTCCTACCCCAACCCCTACTATATTCCACATGTGAGTTCATTGCTGCTATTAATGAATACGTGTGCAGCAATAAACCCATTTTTTATGTGCAAAAGTCACGTGAGAAACTATTTAGTACAGTTAAGTCACATGGCAGGCGAGCAGGCAGGGCAGGGTATCAAGGGGAGGAGGGGGGTCCTAAAGACGTAGACGGAACCGGTGCAACTTTGTGCCAGGCACAGTCAAAAGAAATCCAACTTTATTTCTACATAAATATTACAGGCGTGTGTGTGTGAGTGTGACAGAGTGTGCGTGTGTGTGTGTGTGTCAGCAGGAATCAGAGCTAAAAAGTGAAAATATATTTCCACACACACACAAATACAGAGATAAAAACTGAGGTATTTTCCCCAAACTGCTTGAATTAATTTTTTGGCGTTTATCAACTAAGGCAAATTGAAATCGTGTTCAGAGAGAGAGAGTTCCTATATATATGTGTGTGTGTGTGTGTGTGCATCCCTTCTAACCCAGTTTTTTGCTTAAAATTGATGTGAACACTCGAGCTTTGCTTGCCTTGTTTTCTGAGAGAGGGGCCGACGCCCCTGGCCTGGTGTTAACTAAAATGGTATGCATGGAAAATGCTTGAGGAAAGTTTTACTTCCACTAGTGCCTGCCTGCAGCGACTTTTGACAGACGGGGCCAGGCAGGCAGCATAAAATTTTACCCAAAAAACTTTTCTTCCCTCACCCCACCCCCTTTTTGGCATATCAACTAATTGATTCGCAAGTGGAACGGCAACTTTTTGTACTTCTTTGTGCTAAAGTTTTTGAAGAATTTTGTATTTTGAAGACAAACTACTCTTAATGCCAGACACACTAGAATGCTAATTAGATAATAAAGTCTTAATTATAAAAGTTCTAATACTATTGGGGGCAATGCAACGCTGCGGGTATATAGACACTTTCACAACTGCAGGCAGTATTTAAATTATATTCATCTTAATAAGAAAAGGATAAAAAAAAGACTTTGTTTTCTCTACGGCTTTACAGTTGTGATAATATTTAATTAAATGCACTCATGAATATATATTCCTTTTGAGCGGGTATTCATAGCAATTTTCAGCTGTGTGTGTGTGTGTGTGTGTGTGTGATTTCAATTACTCGAGTATATTTGTCTCAATAATATAATGAAAGGTAAATGCAACTGAGAATGCGGTCTGTGTCATTTCACTTGTAATTGCGTAATAAGGCTGGAATAATTTAAAGCCGCTTTCCGTTAACACACTCACACTCACACGCACACACACACACACGCACGTGTAAGAAGGGCGAAAACATGAAATGAAATAACATGTTATTGCACTTTGCCTTAAATTAATGCACTGCTCCACAGGAGATTTTTACGCGAATTCGCCGCAGCACTCTCTCTCTCTCTCTCTCTCTTTCCGTCTGTCTGAGTCTCTCTCCTCTTCTTCTACTTACTCACTTACTCACCGCACGCAGAAATGACAATTGCCTGATGCTGATAATGTCTGCATATTTTGTGGTCTCGTCTCGCTCACACACGTTTGCCGTTCCTTTACAAGAAATGCAATTTCAACCACAAAAATAATTAAAAAAAAACTTTACACCCACACAAACAAACACACACACACGCGGCATGCAGCTGCTTATGTATGCATGTGTGTGCATGCATGCACACGCATTGCACAGCTTTTAACCGATAAAATCAAAGGCAAGTCCAACGGACTTATCGCACCTGTCTGCCTACGTGTCTTTTTCACTCCCTACCATGCCTTCCCCTCCCCTCCCACACACACGTTGCCTTCGTTAAATACCGCAACGGTTAATGAAATTGTCTCGTCTCGTTTCGCCTCATTCGCCGCGCCACGTCTCCGACACGTATCGTCTCGTCGCGTCTCGTCTCGTCTCCCTCTCTCTGCGTCTGCGGTCGTCCACTGACGTAACAGTTGATGAAGCGACTTTATGGCATCAAATGCAAACAGTGCACGCGCCGCCATCTTTGTTCTTGCTGCTCTTGATTTTCTTGTTTTTTTTTTTCTTCTTTGTTCACCCTGCGTCTGCTTTGTCTGCACAGGTAACTGTGCGGATTTCGCTGCAGCTTTTCGTTGATTTTTTCATCTTCTGCTGCATCTTCTTCTCCTGCTTCTTCGTCTGTTTGCAAAGCGCAAAAGCCAAAAAGTTTACGCAACATCGCGCGCGACTAAGCAAAGCCAAAAGCGTCAAGTTTCTTTAGCAACTCTCTCTTTCACTCACACTCACGTTCGCACACGCACTCACACTCACACTCTCTTCGACTCACACTCTCTCTCGGCTCGCCCAACTACAAAGAGAATAAAATATATAGAGATTGCGGTGCGCCTCACCCCCCGGGTTGGTGGGTATTATGAGGCCCGAGATCAGCTTTTGCGGGCACCGGCTGTTCGGCAGCTTTCGCATTGGGATATTTCTGTGCTTTTCTTCTGATTCTATTATGATTCTTGCATAGTTGTTGTTGGGTTCACCTTTGTTTGCAACGTTGCCTATTTTCATTAGTTTGCAGTTTGTTTTGTAAACAAGATTGTTTGGGATATTATGATTCTTGCATGGTTGTTGTTGGGTTCAACTTTGTTTGCAACGTTGCCTATTTTCATTAGCTCGCAGGTAGTCAGTTTTGGGAAGCTCGATTGCATTGCGCACAAGAAATGCGAGAGCGCAATAGTATGTGTAATCACACAGGGAATATGTATGTGGAGAAACTGATTTGCCTATTTTAAACACATTCTGATAATTCTGTGCGTTTACTATGCAATTGCACGCTGGGCCCATGCTTATGCTAATTATCTTTAGTTAGTTGGGGTTGAAAATATTTGTAATGCTACTATTTAATATAAGTATTCATTTTTCTCTTCTAGAAATTTTCCAAAATTGAATTATTTAAAAAAATTGCTTATTTAATATTTGTAACATATTTACTAAAGATTATTTTTATTTCAATATTAAATTACTATTCAATATTATATTATATTTATATTGAAATATAAATATTTAATATTTGTAACATATTTATATTGAAATATAAATATAATATAATATTGAATAGTAATTTAATATTGAATTAAAAAATAATCGTTAGTAAATAAATAAACAATATTGAAATATACAAATTACGAAAACGTCACAAATAAAATAGAGCGCCTTTTTCTATCCCAAGTACAACATGCACTGATATGCATGAACATATGTATGCGTGTATATTCCCACGCTTAGTACAGCCACTTCAATGCATGATCAAATGGTTTAATGTGTGTGCCATGAATTCATTATATGTATTTTGCCTTTTTATACCCTGCGACTATTTCAAAAGAAGGGTATACTAGACGAAGGGTAGGAGACGGGGTTGACCCCATAAAGTATATGTACATAAGGCGAAGTGCATTTTTAGGCATAATTCGTTACTTTGAAAACTTTGAATTTTTAACAAAATTTTGTTAACATTTTTTTAATCGAGATCAATCATTTAATTTCTGCCTCAATGGCATGACTGCTTTGCATTCAAATTTACCTCGCATAAAGCGAAGCCCAGCAATGCACAAGCAAAACAACACGCATACATACATGTTTCTATCGTGCGTCTCACACTACAAACTGAGGGAATTGCGTGAGCGAGATCAAAACAAAATTTCCTATTTCCTCGAAATTTCCTCTCAAAAAAATCCCGCGAAAGCTCGTCTGATTGCTGAACGAGTGGGCCCCATCGAGGCCCATTAACTTCTCGGTCGTTCGGAGACATGTTCGGCCTCATGCAATCTCTGTATATTTAATACTCTTTGCCAACTACTGCTCTCCCACACTTGCAGTTGCTTTAACGGCGACTTTGGCCTTCTCTTTAATACACAGCTGACAGTGCGAGAGAGTAGGGGGGAGGGGGAAGCGAAGGAGTGCGCGCGTGAGAGTGAGTTTTTACAGTTAGGCTTGCGTTGGTCGTAAAAAACATTTGCGCAATGTCAACAAATTTGCGCGCTTATTAGATTTTCGTGGTTGCACACAATTTCGCCAACTAAGACCGCCGCAGAGAGATAAAGTGCAGCAGCAGCAGAGCGGAGGCAGCAGCGGAGGAGGCAGCAGCAGAAGCTGCGGCGCAGTCTGCAAAAATATGAATAAAATAGCGAAAACTTTCAGAAACGGAAGTGCATGCTGCGTTTTCTGGCTTCGGTTGACCAGCAGCAACGCCCTCTGGCATTTCCCCCCTCTTATCCCTGGCCACGCCCACAATTCTAACGGTCACGGTCGCCGCTTCTGCTAATGAGTTTTGTTGTCAGAGAGTTCTTGCTGGCCCATGCACAAATTGGGCAGCGGCTGCTGCTGCCTCTGTCGTCTTCTTCTACTTCGCTCTCCCACTTTTTCGTACTGCGTTTTACATGAATTGCATGAGAAATTCAGCTTGCAATTTATGTATATGTATGTGTGTGTGCGAGTGCGAGTGTGTTTGTGTGGTAAGTTAATATTTGCTGCATAAATTCCACTGCTTTGGAATTTACTGCGCTTCGTTTCGTTCCTTTTGCGCTTTTGTCGTCCATTTCGCTTTTTGTTGTGCAAAAATTATGAAAATGCAGACGCACCCTCGCACTGTTCTCCCTTTCCCACTCCCACACACACTCACACTCGCACACAGCAAGTCCAATAAGTACAACAACAAGCAGCACTGGCTCTGGCCACCGCAGTTCGTGGTCACTCAAACTCTCACACTCTCAGTCTGTCGCTCTCTCCCGCACTTCCCACACACACACACACATGCATACACACTCACTCACTCACACCGAACTAATATTAATTACTTTCTGCATTTTTAGCTTTGCGTCCGGAATTTAAATGAGCAGATTTTAGTTAATTTGTTTTCAGCGCAAATATTTTTTAATATAAACGCAAAATTTTAATATAAAGTGAAGCGTAGAGCCGAGCATAGCCGAGCCGGACATAAAGCAGTGTGCAAAGCAGAGCGTACAAAAACTTTCTGCCACGCCAATGAATTTGCATATTAGCCATAAAACCGACTCGATTCGAGCAAATATAGAGTGTTTGCGCACTTACCCAAACATAGATGCATACATTAGCAGCTTAATCCGAGAGTTATAGAGCGCGCAAAAACATGTATTAATTCACCTTTTTTTTTCGTTCACAATTTATCACGTACGCGAAACGAGCACATACACATCCAATTGGCACGAGCGAAAAAAATCAACTGATGCCGATTGCAGTGCGTGAACTATCGATATTGACAACGATGCTAGAACATCTGTAATTAACACAGCATGAAATTCTGCTAATAACATTAGCCAAGCAGCTATCGATATTGCATGCAAATTATCGAGAGTGCTGCAAATTTAAATGCAGCTGTTAATCAAACACCAAGAAAATATCGCTTTTGCTTTTGCTCATCGATATCACAATCGAGCGCGTGCACGCACAATTTGAAACGTAACGCCAGCCAGAAAAAAAAACAGACTCCTAATTAGTAATCCCAACAGGCCACAAGCCAATCAAACAATGCGAAAACACGTGAAAAGCCGTCAATGGGCCAAAAAATTGTTTAACTACAAACAAAGCGCAATGCTGGCCGGCCGCAGCAACCAAAAACTGCAAACAAAAATGTTGCAAATGTTGAAAATTATCCGCACACACACACACACAGCGTGGCTGCAGCTGTGCAGAACCAGAACCAGAACCAAACCGATCCGAGCCTGAACCAATTCAACGTTAGCAAAACAAACACAAATATGACACTGAATTGTTTTTCGCATTCGACAAAAACAATGCGAAATGGGAGCAGGAGCAGCAGGAGGGTGAGGAGGGGGGAGGAGGAGCAAGTGAAACGGCGACCATTTCAAATTTCATTTCACACATTTTCACTGCGATGCGATACGGTTTTTCAGCTGGAGCAGGGGGAGGAGCAGCAGCAGGCTCCGCATGGCAACCCCACGTTGCGCTGCAGTTCCCAAAAATTTACATTGTAAATTTGTGAGTGATTTTTAGTGTTCCGCTGCCTGCGAACTCTTAAATTGCTTGACATTTGCAGCGCATGCAAATGAAGCTAATGACTTGTAAAAAAAAAAAAAAAATATGTATAAAGGGGGAGGGAAGAACTGAATGAATTGCTATATGCCAGAGTTATATAATTTTATTTTCAAAATAACAAAATAATCTCTATATATATGTTTATAACTGTGTATGTTTTCATTTCGACATTTATGAGAGCAAATACATATATAATATGATATACAGCGTAAAAAAAGAAAACTTTTATTTCGACATTTGAATTAAAGTTTCCAAAGTTCCAACTATCTCTCATCGGGCACATTTAAGCGTGCCCTGGTAGGCCTTCTGGAATTCATGCTCCCACAGCAATTTGAAAGTAATATCGCCGCTCTGCAGCCTGCTCTCCTCCTGCATCGCCTCCTCCCCCGTTGAGATCCTTGTTCCCGTCAGCCTATGTCCATAGAGTATGGGTAATATAAAGGCAATCGCTTTCTGGGTAACACTTGGCTGCGGGGCAAGCAATACGAATACATAGCCCATGGCAAAGATGGCCAACTTGATGTTCCACTCAGGCACATTAAAGATTAGATACGGATGCGTCTGTGCGTTATATAGACAATTCTCACGATAATGCCGATACAATTGTTTAAGATCGATATAGAAGGGCATCGCAAAGGTTGCATTAACCACATTGAAGTGAGGATTGTGAAAGAGAGGCGTGTAACCCAACTCCTTCATCGTCCCAATGAAACAGCGTATGCCCTGAGCGGCGCTCTCGTAGCTATAGCCCTGGCTGCTAATGTTCCCATTCTCGTAGATCTTGAGACGGCACAGGGGACTCGTATGGCGAACGATCAGGGCCGAATGCTTGGTGGGCTCGTAGCAGGTCTGCTTCAGGCAACATTTCAGCTCGTCCAGACGATACTCGCACTGTGTGCGCACAAAGCAGGTGAAGGGGCTGCAAGGGAGAAGGGGAGAGGGATAATTTAATTCTATATAATATATATCACATGCTACACACCGATATAGTATATTCAAATAATGCTCAATTGCACTCAGTTTGCCTATATCCGTGTATATATTGATTATATCCAATTCTGTTATGCTGCCATCTTTCTGTTTTACTGCCTCTTCCTTTTGTTGTTCCTTTGCCACACGCTTCTTTTGCTGCGATCTCTTGCTGCTTCGCGGAGGAAACAGCCGCCGCTCTATGCGCTTTCTATGGGAATATAAAGCAACATATTAAATATTAGTTAATTACTTGCACAAACATACCTTATATATGACGTTTTCATATTATTTGCAATTCTTTTATTTCTATTAATTATCAACAGAGTGTGACCAGCCAGCTGTCAATTTAACATAACACTTAACATACTTTTATTACTCTTATGTTAAACAGCATAAGAAAGCTTATGGAAATTAATAATGTTACTGTTAATTAACATAAATTTGTCATGCTGCACTTTAACAGACTTACGCATTTTTAAACGGAAATGTTATACAAAAGAAAAGAAAAAAATGGCTGCCCTGCAAGCTTTCGTCAAATTCAATTACCTCTCTCTCTTTTTTTCCGTTTTTCGATAACTCAAACTAATCGCTCGCTCAGCAATGCGCAGCATGACGCCAAAGCAAACAATCAAAATATCATTCAAATTCAAATCGCAGAAATTGCATAATTGAAACCCCATTGAAGTCCATTAATAACTTTATTATGCAGCCAACGAAATGCAAACACACAGCGTAAAGCGAAAAGGACGAAGGGCACAGCGGGAGAGAGAGGGAGATGAGAGGGAGATGAGAGAGAGATGAGAGAGAGATGAGAACTCATATTTCCAGGGTCGACGTTAGCTCATCAAACCCGAAAAACCACTTTGCTCAACTCTTTTCAAAGTGCATACATCATCAACGCTAAGCCAAAACAAAAAGCAGAGCGGGGATAGTGGTGGGCGGGCATGTGTGTGTGTGTGTGTGTGTAGGTGTGTCTGTGTGTGTGTGTGTGGGGTGAAAAGTTTTGTGCAATGTTGATTTTTCCGCAAGACTCGGTTTTTTGCCAGCACTGGACCCGCTGCCGCTGAACCATCGACCGTCTCGACGCTACGCTTCATGGCTCCAATGAAAGAGAGAGAGAAGCAGAGAAGAGCGTAGCAAGCAAAGAGCGAGGAGAGGCGACTGCTGCCGTTGCCGCAGGCACTTTATGAGAGCAAACCCGCAGCTCAGGCAAAATTCTTGCAATAATAAAAATATTGAGGTAGCAAGTAAAACAACAAAACAATGAACCATTTGAGTGAAAGTGGAGCTGATAAAAAGTGAGGTTAGCTAAGGCCAACTGAGAGAGCGAAAGAGAGAGCGAGATCAATGTAAGCATTTTGTGCTGGCTTTAAAAACGAATGGATAAATTTTTGATTGCATGCGATGTGAGGTTAGGTCAGTTATGTTGAGGAAGCTAAAGGGTAAAGGTTAGTTTAGTTCTTTTATAGGAAGTGTGCTTGTGATAGAGCAGTAATAAGTTGAGGTTAGATTTGCAAATAATCGAAAAATATCGATAAATCAATGCTTGTTTTGTGCAGAATGAGAGGTTATGTTGGGGTTGACATGCGAATATAATATGTGCAATAATAAGTTGAGGTTAGATTTGCAAATAATCGAATAATATCGATAAGTCAATGCAGTAAGCTTGTTTTGTGCCGAATGTGAGGTTATGTTGGGGTTAACAGGCGAATATAATATTAAAAGTCATTAAAAATGAATAATAAGTATAGGAATTTGACAAAATAAATAAATAATAATAAATAAATAAATAATAATAAATAAATAAAAAATAAATATATAAATAAAATAAAATAAATAAATAAATAAAAAGTATAAAGAATATGTTCGAATATTTAGATTTTTTAATTTAATTTGAGGTTAGATTGAATTTTTAAGCTTTAGACGTGTTAAAACAGATAACCCTGACTTTAAACCCGATGCTAAAAATGGTTGAGGATGAGAGCGATCTGGTAATTGCGTAAAAGGTGCAGATACATGTACATAAATGAGAATGTGAAGGTAAATGAGCATGTCGGGATGATGCTGATGGTAATGATGATGTTGCCAACACGCTACAATGTTGCCATGTTGGCTTTTTGGCGCTGCTGCTGCTGCTGTTGCTACCAATCTCGTTGTTGTTGTCGCTGATGACAAACAAAACAATAGAATCAAAGCGTTTTAATGGCTTTTGTGTGTTAAGCGAATGAATGCGAATGCGGCAACGTTTCCTGCTTTCATTTGCAGCGTCATTTGCTTTGTGCCATCCCTCCCCCTCCCTCTCCCCATCCTGCCTGCCAGTAAGCCTCTTACCTATGCTGCGCGCCATGACCTCTTGACCTACGTCGCTAACAGCCCCTCCCCCTCCGCCTATGCCCTGAGTCCCTTGCACTGATGATGATTGGCTTATGCGTGTGTGTGTGTGTGTGTGTGTGTGCACACACTCTCGGGCTGTAGGTAGAAACAGTTACAAGCGCTAATCGATAACAGGCGAAGGAGGGAGGAGGGGGATTGGGGTAGAGGGGGAACTGCTTGCAAGAAGGAAGGAAGCTGCATGTGGCTGCAAGAGCAACAACAAACTCGAGAGTTGCCATTATTGGTTTTTTGTTACAACTGGCAAAGCGAGTTACCAACTTGCCACAACGACAGCAGCTCCCTCTCTGTCTGTCTCTCTCCCTCTCTTTGTATCTGTCTCTCTCTCACACACACAGCTTGTAAGAGTGACAATTAAAGGGAACATGAATGTGCTCGAGTGTGCTCGAGTCTGATATGCATTGAAAGTCTTACAATTCTCCCGCTGTCAGTTACAGTCTACCCCACTGTCTGCCCCCCTCTCTAGTTCCCCCTATCCTCTCCTAGAAATATGACTTATTTTTGGATGCAGCCAAGCAATGGCAAGTTTCATTAAAATGGTATTTTGTGCTTATAATTTAAATCTACACTTGATATTTTTGAAATAAATTGAGAGTTTCCTTTGCTCTCTGAATGTGAATTGTGTAGGAAAATCAATATGTACATGGTATATATAATATGTAGGAAAATATAATACCAAGCGTACCCAGTAAATTTTAAGCAAATGAGTAAAAGCGACATTAATAAAACATTTCCAGGCAAATAGGTAGCTTTTTCGAGAGTTCGATTTTTTTCTACATTTATTTTCGCTATATAAGAGTTATATTTTAACATATATTTAATTATTTAAATAAGATATTATTTAATAAAGCCAAATTAATCGAACTATGTCTGGTGTTATGGAACTAGCTTGAATATAACCAAGCTAAAATTATGTTTTGTCCTCTCTACATTTGTTACTGTTAACTTACATGTATTTGCGGTATTTAAGTGTGACCAGAGTCTATGCACTGTCGTTGTCGTAGTAGATGCAGCTATCGATAACTCAATCGATAGCAGAGTGTTGTATAAGGCGCAAAGCAAGCGTGACTAAGGGAAGGCAACGTCACTTAGGTTTAAAATAAAAAGAATGCGAGAAAAGCAAGAAATAAAATAATAAATAGAACTTTTAAATAGTTAAAATATTTTATAAAAATTTAAAAATACTTCAGCATATCGCACAATTACAAATATATATAGAAGATGGTCAACTTGTCTCTAAAAATAAAAAAATTAGTAACTTAAGCGTATATTTCGTATTATCCTATGGGAAATAGCTTTAGACAACAACCCCATAGACTTCTCAAACCTATAGACTAACGCCTGATTTATTTAGGATTTTATCTACGATTGGAACGGAGTGTCGTGTTGTGTTTCTTAGTGGGGGGCGGACAATCAAATCGCTGCGAATGCCAAACATTCGACTAATTAGACGATCAAGGGTCGTGCCATGTCAATGTACGCCCCCCTCCCCCCGAGAAACTCATTAGATAGGTTAACTGGGGGAATTGGAAAAACGAGGGGATACGACGAGAACTGAAAATCAATAGCTCCATTATTATTGTAGGCAATGGCGACGCGTTGATTGACAGCCTAATTGAGGTTTCCGACTTCTTCTTCAATTCGCGCGCGCGAGGCCAATGAACGTTTGACGGGGCAGACAGAGATAGAGACAGCAGAGAGAGAGAGAGAGAGGGGGGGGAGGGGGCAATGGGGTACCCTATGCTAATAATAATATTGTACTAAAGGCACAACAAATATGTAAGCCCCGTCGGCGCAGCACATTAAATATTTGCCCAAAACTCACCCACACACACACACACATACACACACTCACCCACACACACTCCTGACTCTTTGAATTTTTTATTGATTGAACTGTTTAATGTCAATTGCTGTGCAAATACTAATCAAACGCTTGGTTTACGCAATTAAGAAGCAAACACAAGGTAGGCAGGCACGCCCATTGGCTGCCACGCCCACTCGCTCTCAATGGGGTCTCTGGCATGTAAAGCGGCTCAATTAGCATTTACATTGCGTGCAAGACGTAAAATTAACACGCCAACACGAGGCCAGTTAGAGGG
Organism: Zaprionus kolodkinae; assembly: GCA_018901885.1. NCBI lineage: Eukaryota > Metazoa > Arthropoda > Insecta > Diptera > Drosophilidae > Zaprionus > Zaprionus kolodkinae. Next base: position 554,686 of record JAEIFM010000059.1, read on the forward strand.
ATAGCGAGAGGGAGAGAGAGAGGCACCTACTATCTATCCCTCTCTTTCTTTTACCTTCCTCTCCCACAGTTTTTGGACCGCGGTCATATACCTTTTGCCAGTCAAAACAGCTTGAGTTTTTCACCATTAAAAAGTCTCGTCTGCGCTTTCTCCCCCACTCGAACTTTTCCATTGAACTTCTCCAAAAAGGGTTCACTACACAATAAAAAAAAAAAAAAAAAAAAGTTAAATTTTTCTCAATGTTCCGCAACTTTTTTCATTTTTTATTATTATTTGCTCGGTTCAATGTCCCATTGATGGTTTATTAAAAGTTTTATGCACTCAACGCCAACGATAATTGGATATTTGATTCAATTAACAAATAATATATGCGTCTATATATATATAAAGTTATTGACGATAAAAATTAGCATAACTTGCATAGTTTTCCCAACGAATTTAGATGGAAATTTCATAAAAAAAATCACGTTTAATGTGCGCATTGCTCAATTTGATTGGAATTTACGATTAATAAATTTGCAGATTTATGTTTAAACTAACATCAGTTAGATGATAATATTTTTGCGATTTTATGTTGTCGTAATATTTGATTTATTTGAGAGGGAGAGAGAGCGAGCGAGAGTGAGAGTGAGAGTAATTTTCCATTTCGCCTGTAACTCAGCTATTTAAAAGGGCTATTTAGCTGAAATTTGCAGTATAGCTAGTTAACTCTATAAACTATATAAATACGGGTCTAAGGGTCTTCTAGCTTTTGTTACAAATTAGTTATGGGAATTTTAAGTTTTTTCTCTGCATCATATAACGTTTGTATAAATTATTTTCTTCCTATTTTCTTTCCACACTTTCCAAGTGCCAAAATATTTTAAATATATTATTTTCTATTTCTAATTAGACTGCATATTTTAAATGTCTAAATAGATATGCATCTTTCTCTCTCATCATAATTAGCCCCAAGCAGTCAGTTCATAATAGTTATGCCTCCCTTTTTTTCCGCATTCATCCCATCCCGAAGAGCTGACAAAGTGCCAAGAAAAACGTCTGTTCTAATAATCTTTGTATATAAAAGCCAACTTGAATTGCTTTCGAGTGTTTTCAAATGATTTCCACTGCACTTATATGCTACTTTAGACAACACACACACACACACAGACACACACACACACACATACACACACACACACACACACACAGAGCGAGAGCTAGCGACATGATATCCGTTTGTGCTCATTCAAATCGCATGTAAAAAACGATGTAGCATACTTTCTGGCGCAGGACTCGAGCATGAAGAACTTGGAGCGCTTCCAGCAGCAGCAGCTGCGAGCAATAGAAAGAGAGGGGGAGAGAGCGGGAGAGAGAGCGCGCGCACAGGAAGCGCCGGAAGCGCACATAGCGTTGAAATAAAGTGTTGCATACTGTTTGGCGCAACAATAATAAAATATTGCATATTTTTCTGCGGCTGCAAAGGCATTCAGCCAGTCTGGCAACGCTTTTTACGACCTCAGCTCGCCTTCCGTTTCGCGCACAGTTTCCCCAAAATAATTTTCTTTAGCAGCAGCATATTACTCTATAGATGGGGGCTATGGAAGTGAGAGCAACTGCTGAGGATTATGAAATTTAATATATTTTAATTTGGAATAAAATTAATTTTGCAAGAGTTTACATATTATCTAGTATATTAAACTAAAGAAAGTCTTTGTGGAAACTTTCCGAACACTTCTCGAAGGTTTTTCCTAAAAACTAAGACTTTTCTACTATTTTATAGCATACTTTTCGATATATTTTATTTTCTATTTAACTATTATTTATTCTTATTATCACCAGGAATCGTTTAATTCCTTCTAAACTTAACATAATGTCTAGCTTACAAAATATTGTGGATAATGAGCCATAAAAATAATAATATATAATAATATACAAAAATACAGATTAAGGAATTATGATATTCTACGGATTTTTCGATGTTACTAGATATTATTCTATAGTCCTTGCTCTAAAACTGAGAGCAACTATTGAAGACTGCCAAATATATATACCAAGACTTTGATTTAGAGGTTATATATGTTTTCATGCTGCACTAAACTAAGGCAACTTCTTATAGATTCTACCCAAAGACTTCTAAAAACCTTCCCCCAATAACTATGTTTGCTCTGTTCACTTATATCACGTTTTTGTTTTTTGCGTAATTCAACTAATTTACAGCGTATTTTCCGCTTCGTCTGTGGTTCGCCCTCTCTTTCTCTTTTCCTCCCTCTCCCCCTCCCCCCCACTTTTTCTGCTTATTTCAATTTCAAAGGACACAACACTTTAATGGCAACAAATGGTCTCCCGCCAGCCAAGCTGCGTTTTATATATTTGATATTTTATTACATTACATTACATTTCCCTGGCTTATTACATTTTTGGCTTTTAAGCTGTTGACACAACTTGATTTCCGCAATCGTTACGTCTCCCCCCCAATCCCTGCTGTGGCACCGGGCGTGACTGGTCAGTTTTGTAGAGTAGAGTGCAGTTCCGGTGAAGAGAGAGAGCCAGGCAGGGCAGGGCAGGGGAGGGTTACGGACTCTTCTCCAGTTCAGTTCAGTTGAGTTGACTCGACCGGAGTTGTGTCACCATTTGAGTGGGTGGAGGAGGGAGCTGCCCACCCAGCTCGTTTTGTTTCAGGGTTTACTCCCCCCACTCCCAATCTCCTCCTCCTCCTCCCCCTCCTCCCTTGTGTTTTTGTGTGTATTTTCACTTTTGGGAGCTGTAGCCGCCTGCCTGACCCAGAAAACAGAATTGTGTCTAATGGGTTTTTGTTATGCTTTATTTTCGCCTCACTCTCTCTCTGTCGCTCTCTCTGCTTCTTCTTCTTGTTTTCTTGACATTTTGGGAATAATGTTTCCGGTTTCCGGTTTAAGGTGTGCTATGGCCCTCGCTGTACCGTATGCGACAATTTCCGCTCAAAGTGGCCCACAACGCAAAAAAAAAAGAACCGGGTCAACTGCACATAACGCCCCCGCCTTCCTCTTCTCTTTTTTTTGGTTTGATTTCATAAAACAAAAGCAAAAGTCACAAGTCGAGAAAAGGTCTCTCTCTTCGCTCTCTCTCCCTCTCTTTCGCCCTCTCTCTTTCGCCCTCTCTCTTTCGCTCTACTAGCTAGTACATCAAAAGATGGCAACATGCAGATACTTTCAGCTAATTTCAACGCGCCGTAAACATGACAACGTAATTATTTTTTCTGTCATCCTAGGGGATGTGCCGCCAGATAAGCTCAGGCCTCGCAGCAGGAAGCAGGAAGTATGTATGTGTGTGTGTGTGTGTGTGTGTGTGTGTAGAGAGAGTCTTGAGAGACTCGCTGCGACTGTGATTAATGGCGCCCTGGCCCTGGCGACATTTGCATACGAAATTGAAAGCAAATATTTGCACTGATACACAGAGGCACACAAAAATGTAAGCTGTGTGTGTGTGTGCTGTGTGTGTGTGCTGCGCTAATTGCACTTTGACTTTTGAACCGTATGCGAGTGCGAGCAGCAGCATCAAGGAGCCACTCCCTATGCTACGCCCTCACTCTCTCTCTCTCTCTCTTTGTACCCTTCGCCTCCTGTCTGGCTTGATGAAATTAGCGACGTAATTCAAGGCTACCGCCCCCTCCCCCCCTGCCTGGCGCCATTTGATTAATCCACAGTTCTACGAAGAGACAGTCTAAATATTTTATACCCTCCCCCTATACAAAGGCTTTAATTGCGCGAGGTTTCTCAAGGTTAAAGTTGCCCAAAATTTACGCACAAGCAACTGGCTAATTCCAGCTTGGGACCCGCTCGGTTTATCCTTTCTTAAAATAGAGTTGTATACAGTATAAAGTAGAAAAGCAAAACAGCAGGAAAATCAATAAAGACAACTGAGAAAACTGAGACCATGCCATGGAAACTCCCACGGGAGGGGAATGAATTGGTATTAAAGCTCGAAGAAATTGGACTACCCAGCTAATACCTCTCAGCTGTATTTCAAAGTGCTCCCAAAATGAATAAATACTATTTATAGGATTTGCATAAGCGAAGCTAAATAAATTTTGCCATCTATATAGGAGGAGACTGAGTCTGGAGTCTCTCTCTGGAGTCTATTGAATTTAAATGCTTTCGTATTCTAAGTATCGTTTCGTATTTAAATTAACAATTTGTGGCTGCAGTTTGCTCAGAGTTTTAGAAAGTTTAAAAGTTATGGTAAGCTTGAAATATTTGGCAGTTTTTTCTAGGAGTCGTACTATATGTACGGCTAAGCTTACTGATAGATATAATCATAAGTGAAATAAAATATCGAAAATTTGGAAAAGTATATATATATATATATATATAATAATTAAGGCACTCAAATCATAAACAAAATGTCATTCCGAAGAAAAATCGCTAGATTTTTAACAAAGTTGTGATGGATGGAAAATGATGCTATATGCCCTGCCCGAGGGTGTTACATGTCTATTTGTTGGTCGACTTTGGCATGATTTTTGGGCAAAAATTAAGTATCGTCTTAAATCATTTTAAACACTTGTTTAGTAATAATTATGACCTCCGCAATCGATTAAAGTCAAAAACTAACGATTTGAAATTTTGAAGAAAAAAAATTTCTGAAAAATGACAAGGGGGTACCCTTACTAAAATCGCAAAAAAGTCGAAAAAATTGTAAAGTCTTTTTTGTTTTTTTTGAAATGTCGAATAATTAAGGCACTCAAATCATAAACAAAATGTCATTCCGGAGGAAAATCGCTTGATTTTTAACAAAGTTATGATGGGTGGAAAATGATGCTATATGCCCGGTCTGAGGGTGTTGCATGTCAAAATTTTAGACGACTTTGGCTTGATTTTTGGTCAAAAATTAAGTATCGTCTAAAATCATTTTTAACACTTGTTTAGTACTAATTTTGACCACCGCAATCGATTAAAATCAAAAACTGAAGATTTAAAATTTTGAAGAAAAAAAATTTCTGAAATATGGTAAGGGGGTACCCTTATCAAAATCTCAAAAATGTCGAAAATATGGAATAGTCTTTTTTGTTATTTTTGAAATGTAGAATAATTAAGGCTGTCAAATCATAAACAAAATGTCATTCCGAAGAAAAATCGCTTGATTTTTTAAAAAGTTATGATGGATATAAAACGATGTTACATGCCCTGTCCAAGGGTCTTACATGTCTATTTTTTGGTCGACCTTGGCATGTTTTTCGGCCAAAAATTAAGTATCATCTAAAATCATTTTAAACACTTGTTTAGTAATAATGATAACCTCCGCAATCAATTAAAACCGAAAACTGGCAATTTAAAATTTTGAAGAAAAAAAATTTCTGAAAAATAACAAGGGAGGACCCTTATCAAAATCACAAAAATGTCGAAAATTTGGAATAGTCTTTTTTTTTTATTTTTGAAATGTAGAATAATTATGGCTGTCAAATCATAAACAAAATGTCATTCCGAAGGTAAATCGCTTGATTTTTAACAAAGTTATGATGGATGGAAAATTATGTCCGAGGGAGTTGCATGTCAAAATTTTAGAAGATTTTGGCATGATTTTTGGTCAAAAATTAAGTATTGTCTAAAATCATTTTAAACACTTATTTAGTACTAATTTTGAACTCCGCAATCAATTAAAACCGAAAACTGGCTATTTAAAATTTTTAAGAAAAAAAATTTCTGAAAAATGAGAAGGGGGTACCCTTTTCAAAATCTCAAAAATGTCGAAAATTTGGAATAGTCTTTTTTGTTATTTTTGAAATGTAGAATAACGAGGGCTGTCAAATAATAAATAAAATGCCATTTCGAAGAAAAATCGCTTGATTTTTAACAAAGTTATGATGGATGGAAAATGATGCTCTATGCCTAGTCCGAGGGTCTTACATGTCAAAATTTTAGGAGACTATCTGATGATTTTTGGTCAAAAATCAAGTATCGTCTAAAATCATTTTAAACACTTGTTTAGTACTAATTATGACCACCGCAATCGATTAAAATCAAAAACTGACGATTTAAAATTTTAAAGAAAAAAAATTTCTGAAAAATGACAAGGGACCCTTATCTTATTTGGCAAAAAAAATCAAAAATTTCCAAACTGTTTATATTGTAATAATGTAAATGTAGTATTACTATGTGTTTTAATACATAAATAAAATCTCATTCCTCGTCGAAATAAGTTGAGTTTTGACAAAGCTGCAAGCAGTTGTGCTTGAAGAAGTGCTACAATGATAGATATGATAATCAATCTGTCAGTTATCGCCTAAATACTGTCATTCCCCTCTAACTTCCCTATCAATGCAATTTCACCGCCAACTGGCCCGAAAATGTGTCATCATGTCGCCCATTGTCTCGCGTGTGTGTGTGTGTAGTGAATATTTTGTGGGGTTTGTTGCATGAATCAAACTGGACGCTTTGGCTTGATGTGGCATAATGCCGGCAAATCGGTAATCAAAACAGTTGAAATGCAAACAAACCGTAACGCACGTTCATTACGTTTATTGCAGAGGGGGAGAGAGGGAGGGAGAGCGAAAGAGAGAGATGGGTTATACGTGATACGTGCTGTGCATCTCTCGGGGCATTCTTCGCTTTATATTAGCCGCAGACGACATGGTTGCACTGAGTAGGCTGTGTTCGCGACTGTCTGTGTTGGAATTTCCGCATCTCTCTCTCTCTCTCTCTCTCTCTCTCTCTCTCTCTCTCTATCTCTCTGTGTGTGTGTGTGTGTCTGTGTTGACGGAAATTAAACGTTACGTGTACATTGCGGTATCGTATGGCCTGCTAGGGCACATGGCACATGGCACATGAAATTCAGAGCACTGTGCTCTGTCTCTCTCTGTCTCTCTCTCTGCTCTTTCTGCTCTTCTGTTTTGTTCTGGCTGCCACTTGAAATGCAATCCGCTGCCCGGTTCCGCTGTTGTCTTCCTCTCCCCTCCTATTCTCTCTCTCTCTCTTCTGCTGCTCTTGCAGTTGTCATCAGCGTCATTACAAGTAATGAGTGCGGTGGGTCGAGCTCCCTTCTCTGCACCCGCCCTGCTCCCTTCCTGCTCCCTTCCTGCTCATTGCATGAAAATTGTTATCTCGCACAATGCAGACGATTTCCCCGTTTGCCAATGACAATAAAGCTTTTTCAGCTTTTTCCTCTTTTCCAGCTCATCCCCCTGAACAGGTGCCACAACTTTTGTCTTGACTCTACTTGCGGGTTTTTTTTTGCGCTAATTAGGCGCATCGCTTTGATTGTCCAGATAACTTGTTATCTGAGTATCTCTATATATGTCTGTCTGGCTGAGTGTAATAAACGTATAGCTGCCCATTGAATATGGGGGACGAAGCCTTCCAGCGCCTTCGCAAATTAGCTCGCATTCAATACTCGTTATGGGAAGATTGAAGAGGGGCAGGGGCGGAGGAGGGGGGATGTAATTGAGAGACTACTCAACACATCAGCACCCCAGGCAGTATCATATAGTACACACAGCCCCACATCATGTGTTTCGTTTCGCTTTCACTTCCTTTCGCTTCTTCCCTTTCTCTCCCTCTCTCTCTTCTCTCTCTCTCTCTTTCGCTCTTTCAACGACGCTGCTAATGAGCTCCAATAACCATAATATGCGCTTGCCATACATAGCAACTATAAATATGCATATCACTATAAATATACTATATAGTCGGCCTTTATAGACTTGTATATAAATTGCAGTCGTTTGCAGCTGATTGCCTCTGCCTTAGCTATTTATAGGGAATTTTACTACTAATATTACTGCACTTAAATTTCATACTTTTTTTGTGCTACTACTAATTTTACTTCTAAAAGAGCTTAACACGCAGAGAATATTAAGTAGAGTATATATAAATCGAACTCTGTTTAAGCTCCTAACCAAAGTTACTTTTTTATATATTCTATTGCATACTTTTAAGGGCTGTCACTATACCCACACATATTATATATTAAATAACTTCTATATTTATTTTTCAATCGTAGTCAAACTTACAGCAAGCATTTGGGAGGTATAAATAATGCTATAAATATATAAATATTATATATAAATACTTTAGACTGAGAATTACTAATAAATATTTAAAGAAAATATTAAAAATAATTTTAATCGATATTGATCTATGTGCTATAATAAGAGCATATTATTTAATTAAACCAGCATTAAAACAGCTACAAAAACCTCAACTTAAAGTTTTCAAGCTTATACATAAACTTCCCACACAATTATCAAAGATCAAAGCGATATAAGCAGACGTACTTATTATATCTGCAGACTTCTGAAGATAGCTTTGATAAGGCTGCATAAAACTTTAGTTCACATCAAAGAACACAAAGCTTAAAGTGCCCTCTGCAAAACAGAAGTTTCATTTATTTATTTTCTTTTTTTTTGAGTTTATCTTTAAAAATGAAAAAGAAAAACTCGAGAGAAAAAAGATATGTAAATGTCAGATGAAAATGGGCTTTGCGGGCAGGATTAGGTGCGCTTTGTGTTCTTCTCTCTCTCTCTCTATATATATATATATATATATATATATCTTTCTCTCTCTCTGTCTTTGTGTGTGTGCGAAAGCCTACGAGAATTAATTTGAGCATATATTTTATGACACTCCACTTTAATATTTGTGGACATTTTCTTCATTTGTCTGACTACCATCTCACTCACTCACTCTCCCTCTCTCTCTCCCTCTCTCTTTGCCCGTTAGAGAAAGGCCAAGGACTACAGTGGAGCCCCACATAAACGACGACGGATTTGTCGTCTACGTTGACAGGTGAGAGAGAAATTTAAACGAATTAAAAATTCCATATGTCAGCAGGTTTGACGAAGGTAAATGGCGACGGCCACAACAGGCACAACAGGGTGACTCGTTTCTACCTGCGGCGACATTTTGTCGGGCAGGGTTGGCAACTTTTTTGTATTTTTTATTATTAATTGTAGCGCCAAGTGGTGTCGTTTATGTGTATGATAAAAATCACTATAATAAATTTTGCCACTTGCCTAATTGTAAAGCAGGAAAAGTCCAGTATTCCCTTTTCCCATTTCCCATTTTCCGCTTTCCTCTTTCAACTTTTTCCCCCTCCCAGCAGCAGCAGCAGCTTATCATGGCATTTATTTTGCTCCATTGTCAAAATCAGACGCTGCGTTTCGCTCCACTCGCAGCAAATTAAAAACAAAATGTTGATTTATGCTCGAAAATTGTGCACGCAGTTGGTCTTAGGCTCAAGTTACCAAGTCCAAGTCCAAGTCCGCTTCCTCTCCTCCCGCCGGTTCCAACGGTTCCAAGGTAGCGCAGCATTGAAATGCTGCAGACGCAAACGAAATTACCCATAAATATCAAAAGTCATGTACAATGGACAGGAATTTCCCCCGAGGACGAGCACTTGCTGGGGATGGAGTCGGAGAGTTGGAGCCGGAGTCGGAGTTGGAGTTGGAGCTGGCCAGGCCACAGTTCACAACAGTCTGCACTATGCCGGACACGCTTGCCCTTGCCACGCCTCTACTATGCTCCCCCCCCTGCCCGTTCCGCTACCTTTTCCATTCCCATTACCATTGCCAGGGACGAAGTCAACCGCTGCGCTCTGCTCTGCGCTCTGAAGCTGCTGGAAGCCAAGTGACGCCGCAACTAGTACAAAAACGAGCAAACAATTGTACTCGGTACTTAGTTGGAGCAGAGGGTAGAGGGTTGAGAGGGTAGCTAGCCAGGAAGGGGAAGAGAGGGCGGAGTAAGGTTAGGTAGTAGCATAAATGGCAAGTTATGCACAAAGTGCTCAGCCAAAAGCTTCGGTTGTAGCTCGTTATTTTGTGCAGTTCTCTGCTATTGCTATACCCTGTAAAGGCAGGCGTAAGGATGTGGGGTATGATGATTGGAGAGACTATTAAACAGAGCTTAAGTCTGATAAAAACTACAACAGCGCTTGCCTTATCAGAATCTGTTTAAATGAGAAAACACAAATACATATATTTTTTATTTTTATTTTTTTTCCAATTTAAAGCCAAATTTTCCCACTATTTTCCTCTGCTCCCATAATAGCTAGAGCTTGGTATGCATATACTGCAAAGCTTTATCTATACCATAGCATGGTATTATAGTCAGAGAGACTATTACACTAAGCTTAAGTCTGATATTATAATACAAAAATAAAATGTTAAAGCCTTCTAGAATTTCAAGCCAAATTTTCCCACTATTTTTCTCTGCTCCTATAACAGCTAGAGCTCTGAAATTTGGTATGCATATACTAAAAAGCTTTATCTATGCCTTAGTTATACTTTGCACGCACTATACCCAAGGTATTCTATAGTACACCCGACATAGTGCTTGTTGTTTTTTCACGTTATGTTGCCAAAGAGAGTACAAGCACAAAACTTACAGACACACACAAAAATAATAAACGCAACTTATGTAACTGAGTTCCCCGCTCACACCGCGCTGTCTCTCTCTCTCCTGTCGTCTCCCCCTTCCTCGTTGAGTACTTGAGTCCCTTTTTTTTGGGAGGGAAGGGGAAACAGGACAAAAACTTCTCGGCGAGTTGATGTTTTTTGGCCGAGAGCGGATGCTCCTGTGGTCACTTTCACGCAGCTGCCAACACCACCGCTGCCTACCTATTGTTGTTGTGGTCACACACACAACATGGCCACAACACACAGTGCACACACACACACAGTACACACACACACACAGAGTTGCCACACACAAGTTATTATTGTCAAGCCAAGCCAAACAAAACATGATTTATTAAATGGCAGCATTCCCTTCAATTTGTTTCCTATCAACTGGAAAAAGAGCAATGGCCAATGCACGATAAGGCAAGTGGGAACGAGAGAGAGAGAGAGAGAGACAGAAGAGGGAAGACTAGGAAGGACTCTTCCATTTTTCACGTGTGTTGTGAATTGTTTCATGTTTTCCCCACACACTCCACACATTTGTATCCACCTTGTTTTATTTTTTGTTTCGTTTGGCTTTGGCCATAATGCGATACTTGTTCCATCTGAGAGCCATAGTTCTCTGCTGGCAGCGAACGAGAGATATGAGCTTTTAAAAAGAAAAGTTTCGCATGAAATATTCCGGATACAAATCACATATAATGCGAGTTTTTGCTTTTTTGAAAGTTACGCCCATTTATTGTGGTCGTATAACAAATGTGTTTAATTAAGTGTTTTTGGTTTTCCATTAAAATATCATCTGCATTGTTATGCTAATTACAAGGTATGCTGGGGTAGCAATGTTATTCATAATTCATAAATCTGAAGAGGCAATCAAAGACTAGACATTTTTAGATCTTGTTTGAATTTAGGGAAAATTTAATTTTTTAATTTCTTTTCAGCCTAAATATGAATTATTTTAAGGCTATAATAAGCTCAGCAGCTGAGATGGAGAGCTTTAATGAGCTTTAGTTGTTATTTTTGAATTAAAGGAAAATTTAAGTTTTTATTTTTTTCAGTTTAATATGATTTAATTGCAGGCTTTAAAAAGCTCTGCAGCTCGGGGAAAGAGAGAGCTTTAATGAGCTTCTGTCGTTCTCTGGAGCATGGTTATTTTTTCTAAATCAAAGCTCGCATATTTTTCAATCCAAAAACTCACAACTTGCATGTGATTTAAAGCTCTTTATAAAAATTAAATTAAATTAAAGCTTCAAACTGTAAAATAGTAAGCTAACTGCAAGTTGAAAATTTCAAAGTGTAAACAAAACAAAAAAAATCTCCCTCATTTAACATGCTTAATGAGCTTTAAGCTTGACTGATTCTTTCCACCTACCTACCTACCTACACAATGGCTCTATCCAACAGGTAGATGGCATACTATATCATCTAACCACAGTCGTTTTAAAGAGCTGGCCAACCCCCACACAGTAGATTTTAAATAGCTCTGCCTACGGTCAAATGTTTCACACCTCAGCACTTGATATATTTGCTATAGCCAGACAAAAATGCCTGGATAGCCAATGGCAGTGGAAAGAAGAAGTGTAGAAAGGAAAACAACAACAACACGTAGAACTGTTACAAAATGTTGCCAAAGAGCCAATCTTGCAGTCTTACAATAATTTATGTGCCGTATTAAAAGGACAGCGACAACAGCTACAAAGAAAAAATACAAAAAAAAGAAAGAAAAGAAGGGAACCCAACCCACTGTTACGTTACGTATACGTAATTTTTTGATGGCCACACGCCCGTAAGGCCCCTAGCAGGAGCGAGAAGAAAGGCAGGGAGGCAAAACTGTCATATGGCAGTTTGAAGCCAGGCAAGGCAATGGTATTTTTGCGTTCCGTTCGCTCTTTTTTCACTTTATAGAAAATCGAAAATTTTCACTTTACATAAGCACAGGGCACAAGGCAGAAGCGGAGCTCCACACAGAACGTACAAGTGTTTGTGGGTAGCCATAACGCCGGCATATCAGGTGCGGTAGGAAGTCAACCAGGGGCGGAGCAGGGAGGGGTCTGAGAGGAGTTACGGCATTGGAGTGTGCTACGTTTACGTTCGGGTATCCTCGCTGCCCCTGATGCTATGATATATTGTCTTCAACAAAAGCCAACCACAGTCCACAGTGAGTGCGTGCTGGTGTGGGTGCACGTACGCAAGCCATTGTGTGTGTGTGTGTGTGGCTGAGCCGTGTGACAATGCACAGTGGAACAATGCATAGAAAACAGGCTTAAATTATTTTAAAGAAGAAAGTATTGTAACTTGCTTAAAAATAAATAAATTTTTATAAATAACTTACTTTATTTATGGTAACTTATTCAAAAATGCATCTACATTTGTTTAGATTTGTCCACAATTGCAGGAAAATTTTAATTGTATGAAAACGAATTCAGAAGTTCTCGTGCGTCAAAATTCAAAGAGATAGCTCATTCTACGTTGCAATTAAATTTTAGATCTATATTCTGCATTTTTAAAAACTTTAGAACATTTCTAGAGACAATTTTCTAAGCATTACACATAGAATGTTGAGATTTTCCTCTTAAATTAGATTTCAGATCTATATTCTGCATTTTTTTAATTTTTTAAACATTTCTAGAGACAATTTTCGATGCGTTTTCATAGAATGGTAAGATTTTTCGGCCTACCCTCTTAATTTTAATTTATTATATTACATTTTTTTTTTACTTTAGCTCATCATAAGAAGGAATAATCAACTCTATTTGTAAGTTTTTCTATCAAAAGATTACTTTTGTTTTGTCTTTTGTCTTTTATTTTTCACAACGTTTTTTCTACAACCTGCCCCACTGTGCCTTATGCGTTATCGCCCAGTGAATTGCTTCGACTGTATGTCAGCCTCGTGCCGCTGGCTACGGCTCCTTCCTCTGCTGTCGCCTGTCTTCTGTCTCCACTCCGATTGCGACTGACTCCGACTGCTCCTGCCCCTGCCTGCTCTTGGTGCTGCTGCTGCTGCTCCAGCGCCTGCTCCGTCTCCGACTCCAACTGCGACTGCGAGTGAAAAGCGAGCGATAACGGCAGCAACTACATGCCACACTTGTAAGCTGCTTGAATCTTGGCCCCCTTGTTGTTGCTCTTGTTGTTGTTGTTGTTTCTGTTGCTGTTGTTGTTGCTGCAGCTGACAAAGTGCCCCACCGTTGTTGCCTGCTGGTGGTGTTGATGTTTTCGTTGTACTCCCGCCTGTCTTCCCCCCCTCTCTCTCTTCGCTTGCACAGTGGGGAAGTATTGCTATTCATTCACTAGTTACGATGATAAAGCACAAAAATGGCACTGCGGAAATTCTGCTGATGAGACGATAATGTTGACGCTGTCGACTCAAGCAGCCACAACCACAACAGAAATTAAGCCGGGTAAGGGAGGGGGAGGGAATGTAGAGGTGGTTCGAGTGGGTGTCCTTCTCCCCTACCCCCCCTCAAGTTCTTTGCTTTTCAAAATTTGCCCTGCATTTGGGGCTGCTGCCTTTCTTCGCTCGAACTGCTTGCAAATGAGGCGTACGTAACAGGGTTTTTTTTTTTTGTAGTGCGACAAATGCAAAAATTGAAACTGCAATACTGCACACCCCTTGCTACCTAGCTTCCCCCTTCACTCTTCCCGCAATTTCCCTTCAGAATTTCTTGGCTCTTGAACACATTTTCTCTTTTTTTGCGGCTGCCAAGGTAAAATGCCAATTGAAATTGAAGTGCGGATGAGTTGAGTGTGAGAGCATGGGCAAGTGGGCTTACCCCCCTGCCCCACCCACAACCCCTTTGTGAATTTTGTAAACCCAATTTGTACCACACACACTCACACGCACACACACACCTGTCCACCCCTTTTTTGCATTTCCGGGCAGCTGCTAAATAAAATATTCGTATTAAAATTGGAAAAAAATTCATTTTTATATATGCAGCAAAATAAACCTTTAGAAATTACTTTCCAAAAATATATATATTTCATTCTCTCTGCACATGTGTGTACCCGCACCTCTCTCTCCATTTATTCTCCCTACTCATTTTTCAGAATTTTCCATTTTATTTTCTTCACATATCGAAAACAGTTGCGTCCCTTTTGTCGCCTGCAGCAATATATAGTAAAACTGACTTACAGCATATCCTTTTGGCTTTTGAGCTCCTCGTCGTCGTCGTCGTCGTCTGCCACAGACCTAAAACTACAGACCCGCGGGCCCTGACAAAGGGTCAAAGTAAGCACGTGTCCTACGCAACGTCCTATACAGCTTTCAACTAGCATAATGTTTTTTTTTTTTTTTTTTTTTTGGATGATTTACGATGCCGTAATACATTATTAACAGGAAATGGAAGCGAACATTATGTGTTTATTTTGTTAGGAAATTTAATCAGTGAGAAATTAAATTTAGGGATTATTATTATTAGCAGAAAGTGTAGAAAAGCTGTGCTGCGTGAATTCCCTGGAATATATGTATTATGTCTTATTATTAAATTAAAACTAACTGCGTTGATTGTAATTGGTATTACACGATTATATAGCGAATTAAATGAGTCACAACTTTGTGCTTTGGCATTCATATAGATGCATACTATATGTATCTATTTCAGACTGATCGGATTAGGAACATAGCATTTATGGAAGCCAATGTTTTCCATAGTTGGCAGCAGTACTAGGTAAGGTGGTCTTAAGTGATTTGCTTTCTATATATTTCCAAATTATAGCAGCAAGTTAATAAACCATCCTATGCCATAACAATTTTCTCCATCATTTCCTGCATTCATCTAGCAAAAGATCTTTAATCAATACCCCAAGCACGTTAGTTTCTAGCCCGGAGAGGACTGCAGACTGAAAGGGACAGTCCGAACAGGAAGTACTGGGCGGGTGTGGGAGGGGTAAAGTTAAAGTTAATTAATGGCACTTACAGTGTACCGTTGAAAACTAATTATGCATAAAATAGCTTTGGTATTATTGCAAACCTACTATAAATTTCCAACTGTGCAACAATAGCAACAAAACAACACCGAGAACAACACCAGCAATGAGAGGGAGAGAGAGAGAGAGAGAGAGAGAGAGTGGGTGATGGTATATAACTGCCCTGGACTGTAGCTAGAAATCGATTAGAACAACAAGCTGAGGCACAAGCACAAGCACAAGGTACTACAACAACGGTGAGGCAATTACCAAAGAGCCGTTGACTTTGCTCATGACAATGGAGTGTGCAAATGTGTGTGTATACGAGTGTGTGTGTGTGGCATAACAGCAACAATAACAACAACAACAATAGCAGGTACAACAACAGAAACAACAAGAGAAACGACACCAAGTGCGCCAACAAATCGGCAATTAATCAAGCCAAGAAACTGCCACTGCGCCTGGCACTGTAAGCTGAGAGGACTGAGAGACGGGAAGGGGGAATGGAGACGAGGATTGGGATTGCGGGGCAGGACTATCGCTCGGCACTTTAACAATATTTATGCCGTATATAAAAACAAGAGCAACAGCCAAGTGGGAGAGAGAGAGAGAGAGAGAAAGGATTGAGCAGGCACAGGCAAAACAGGCCAAGCAGAGCCAGAGGCAGCTCAAGTTGCATGTGGCATGTGGCAAGACGATCCGTTGACTTGCGCTTGAAGCGAGCAACAACTACCTACCCTACCCTACCCTACCCTACTTTCTTCCCATTCCATTCTCTGCCTCGTTTTGTGCCCAATTAATCATTTTAATTAATAGGACAGGTGTGCGCCACAGGTTGTTGTCGAGCCGTACGTAATGCGAGCTCATCTCTTATCCCATTTCCCTTCCTTCATTTACCCATTGTGCCAGCGCCAGCGACGCCATCTTGGGCCAATGTAACTGTAACTCAAGTCGTGCCAGTGCGTCGTGCTGCTTATTGGGCAGCCAGGCCAATTCGCTCGCCCGTTGAGCATTTCCCTTGACATGTGTAGCCTGACCAGCAGTGCCTGCGCCGTGGTTTCGCATTGCAACGCAGCACAGCGGGGCTTGTTGTCTGCTATCTGATCTTAAGCCCAGCTGTGGCTCTCTGTCTCTCTATCTGCCTGCCTGGCACGCACAGGCAACATCTGACTTGGTCGTCGTATGGGGCAGCAAGCTGCCCAGGGCGCGCTACAGAGATTGCTAAATTAGGGAGACTGTATATGAGCACCGCTTCGCTTAAACCAATTGGGAATTATAAGCGAATTGCTCAAATTTGCCATAGTTACTATAAAATGTCATAAAATTGAAGAAAATCTATGCACAACTTTGCGCTTAAACTAGTTGGGAATTCTAAGCATAGTACACAAATGTATAGCTTCCAAGACAACTAAAACATTCCAGATGCTGTCTCAGTTACTATAAAAACTTCACCAAACTCTAAAGCGCAGACATTTCTATACCTGGAACGCTACGCTTAAACCAATTGGGAATTATAAGCATAATTCTTTAATTTGCCGAATTTCAGCTGATTTTGACTAATCAAACAGCATTTTATTTACAAATATTCAGTAGAAAATCAGAGAGAGCTTTTCAAAGCTATTTTTCTTAGCTTCAGCTAAGATTATTAAGTCTTTTAGGGATCGGTATAATTAATAAGACCTTTATTTGGTTACAGAACAATGCTAAGAGTTTAGAAGCTCATGAATGCTTTCCTTGAAGCTCTCTTTTCTTCTCTAACTCTTTTCATGCCTCTGGACTGACGTAAGACTTAACAAAGTCATATTCTTTTGCTCTAATCAATGCTTTCGACTCCCCCAATCTCTTTGCTACACTTTTTCAGCAAACTTCTGGTAAATTCGAGCAGCTTCTTCAGCTTTTGGGGAACTTGACGCTGCCGTTGGCATTCGAATGTGGCAGATTCACTCTTAAATCTGCAAGTAAAACGAATCCTGGCACGTTCGACTCATCACCACCACAAGTCGATGCAGATTGAGGCGCCTCGTTCGCCTCGTTCGCATTAGTTCGCAGTTCTATTCTATTTCCGTTTCGTTTTTCCTTTTGCTACCTTCTGTACTGCTGCTGCCTCTTCCTCTATTTTTACTTCTTGTTCGTTTTTTCCGCCTTCATCTTCGTCGTTTTTTTGCTGCTGCTGCTGCTGCTGATGCTGCGGCTGCAACCTGAATCCTCAAAAATGATGTCAGGTTTTTGCTCGCGTTGCCTTTTCAAAATTCAAAAGCTCAAAGTGAATGGTCGCTGGACGCGACCTTGGGGCAGTTAACGGGGCGGGGCACTGGCCTGCGGATGCGTCTTTAATGCCAAATGGTAGCTGCTTCTGTCCTGCTGTTTGCCACTTGGCAAAAACGTTTGGACAACATCTGAGAAGCGGCAGCAGGCAAAAAAAAAAAAGGAGTGTGCGCTGCTTCAGTCCGCAGCGCGCATACAAATCAACGGGGCACAGTGGGAGTGTGGTGGATGGAGGGGTGAGTGGGAAACGTGGAGCGGGGAGTGGGGTAAGGCATGTTCAGCATGCATGCACAACGGACACACGGGCACATGTTCCGCATCTTTTTGATGGCAATTTGCATGCACTCGACAGCCATCAACGGCAAACAGTTTCTGCCTCAGTCCCGCTGCGACCCACACACACAATCCCAAAACCCAGCCCGCTCCTCCAACTACTCAGCCTGCCTCTCGTTTTTCTAAGCCCCTAAACGATACAAGTGCAACCTCTGAATGGCCGCTGCGCCCTCTAATCCCCTCCAGCTGCAGAGCCAGCAGCAGCAGCAGCAGCAGCTACGGCACCAGCGTATTCGCATGTGAATGCCATTAATTAGGTCACACTGAATGCTCGCTCCCGCCACGCGACTATTATGTACGGTCATGTACTGTACGCTCCATACTCACCCCATCCCTCCCTTCCCGCCTGAGAGCACCCTCCGCTAGGTTATCTAATCAGAGACTTCTTTGGCAAACGCGCACATTAAAGTTCTCTGTGGTCTATGGAATTTAAACTAGTTAAGAGCACAATCTGATTTTTCAGACAGTTATCTATCATCTTACATGGTAGATCTGTATAGTTCCTATATAAAGTTCCTATATATACAACCAGACTTAGACCTTCCTGCTTTGATCTCTCGATTTTTAGAACATCCAAAATATACAGCTGCTATAATTGTAGATTTTTTTACAACCTGAGGGAAACTAATAAATCTTGTGAACATTGGCAAGACATGCAACAGGAGGGTAGCGCTGGACAGGATTGGATAGGGCCAGGCAGAGGAGGAGAATGAGGATTGACTGATGCATTGCGACGACAAACGTTGCACACGCTGCGAGCGAATCTCGCTTGGCTTGGCTTGGCTTGGCTTGCTTTACTTGGCCATTGAGGCCAATGACACTGGGCACTTGCGCCAATCCGTGTCATGAACCCAGCTGCTCCTTCTCTTCAAGCTGCTCCCAGCTTGCCGCAGAGTGCAAAAATGCTCTCAAACTCTGTGTGGAGCGACCGCCCGCCAGGCTCAGGCTGAGGCGAGAGAGCTGAGAGCGTTGCTGTTGCCCATTGGGGGATCTCTTGCTGGCAGCGCAAACATGCCAACACATAATGGAGCACTCGCTGCCCACCTCCCACATCCTCTACGCTATGCATCGCGAGCGTCCTTTTGAATATGCAGCGACGTCATTTTCAGTCTGTCCTTCGCCAATGCGCATACGCCCCGTTGTCATTGTCATCGCTCTTGTCGCCGCAGTTGTTGCTGCTGCTGCTCCTGCTGCTGTTGTCGCCCCCTCTTATTGTTGATTATTGTGTTTGACATAATAGGCTTTACGCTCCAAAAAAAAAGAAGAAGCAATGAGGACGAAGCAGGAGAAAAAGAGCTCGGAAAGGCAAGAAATCCTTTCGTTTTGCCTCTTTGGCAAATTGTAGGAAAATCCCTTTTCGCTCGCTTGCCAACTTTACCCAGTACCCAGTCGGTGTCCCTTACCCTCCTCCTCCTCCTCCCCCCTACACAAACACAGAAACTGAGCGCCCGGCGACAGCTGTGTGTGCCCAATACAAATAATTGCACACGACTCCCGGGTGAGACCCGACGGTTCCGTTACACCACCACCAGCAGCAGGAGCAGCTCCTCCAGTTGGACCAAGCAGAGCTACCTTTTGTCGTATGGCATAAAGACCGTAATCATATACTACATAATTCCCCATACTCAGCTCTCCGTCTCCCTCTCTCTCTCTGTCTCTCTCTCCCTCTCAACGAACACAATTGCCTTCATTTAGCTCGCTTGGAAGAGCGTGGAAAGCGTCCCGAGAGCAAATGAACTCGATGTTTGTTCAAGTTTACTTACTGCAAATTATATAGCTGCTGCATAATTATATGGCTATAGGAAATGGTCACAGATTGTCGCCAGCTCGCCATAATGAGCATATAGTATGGCAATGAGACCTATACGCTCGATAGACGGTCCGATATTATAATCGATCAACTGAGGAACTTTGTGAATGAATAAAAGAGTTTGCTTTGACTTTGATTATATGCAGATAGATGGTATTCTAATTACATAATAATATGGAATAAATATATATTAGACTATATTCCTGATAATTATAATATCTAATTATGCCCTATTTCTATCCGAATTAAATATAAATTAAATTATACGCTCGATAGACGGTCCGATATTATAATCGATCAACTGAGGAACTTATGATTTACTCGTATAAAAGAAAGAGTTTGCTTTGATTTTGATTATATGCAGATAGATGGTATTCTAATAATATAATAATATGATATTAAAATATTAAACTATATTTATCAGAAATAATTATCATATAGTATCAAATTAAACCTGATTTCTATCCGCATTAGACACAGTATGCAGTATGATTAGAACTAGTTCATTATGGAAGCAGTGAATAGAACGATTAATAAAAAAAGTTATCGATAGTCATAGTGAGCTACACAGCTTTAAGAAATTTTTAAAAATAAACTAAGCTGGTCACACTTGTGTAAAAAATCAAATATACTGTAATATGTATACGCATACGTGTTTTTTGTTTATAAACAAATATATTTAAGTACTGCAATATCTACCAGCCTTTCTTCTATATCATACAACTCTATACAAAACTAAAGCAAGTACCTAGCAGCACCTTAACTTTATAGCACTGCTTTAGTAGTACCCACAAAGGTTTACACTTTACCATAGTACTCCCAACTACCCTGTCCAAGCTGAGGGTACTACACAACGCGCTCAATCAGCGTGACGAGTGAAAAATTTCGCATAATGTCAACGACATAAAAGAGCGAGAGAGAGAGAGGAGAGCGAGCGAAAGAGAGAGACCGGGAGAGACTTCATAACTGCTAAGGCTTCAAGTTATTAACTTGGCTCAAAGCGATACCCGATCCGCTGTCCGCACGTCCGTCCGTCCGTCCATGCCTGCATGCCTGCCTGTCAAAGTAAAGTTGCCAGACCAAGCCCGAGCCCAAGCACAAGTCCAAGTCCAAGTCGAGTCGCGTCGAGTCTGGTGGAAAAGCCAAGGCGACGACGCTGAATTCATGAAAAGTTTAAGGCGCTTTTCTTGCTGCGTTCGTTGCCTTTGCAGCTTATCGAAAAGTTGCGCTGATTGAATTTTTCTCAGCCGCCCCCCGCTCGAACAGGCTGCATAATGCAACAGTAAAGGTACAGGGAGGGGGAGGGGAGGAAGAGGTACTGGGGGCAGGTACTGCTTGCCTGCTAATCTCAAAGTCAAGTTGGGTCACATTTCCATAAACGTGAAACACTTTAAGGCAGCGCCATGTAGTAATAAAAGTGAGCGGGGAGAGGGGAGAAAGAATGTCGCATTTCCGTCGCGTCTAATCGAAAATCAATGTCAGTGCACCCACGCCCCTACCCCCCCTCAGCAGCTACGCCCCTGCGCCCCTCGCTGTGCTGGCATGCAACGCGGATAAGCAGCTGTTTGTACATTATTTACTCGTAAAGCCATCAATAGTAGCGCACAGTACACCTTAAGCTTACCTTCCCCCCTTTTCCCCTACTCCTTTAGCTGCCTGCAACAAATTTTCAGCTTTCTCCTGCCTTTCTCCTGCCCTGCCCCGTTCTACCCTGCCTTTCTGCCACGTGTCCATGCGGCGCACGTCGCGCAAGTCTGCGAGTTGCCAGTCAACTGTCATGGATTTATTGTGGATGCTGCTGTGATTTTTAGCTATAGCTATAGCTATAGCTATATAGCTCGAGCTAGTTGCTGCTGCTGTAGCATGCCACATCAAAGCCGTGCAACGAGCAAAAGGCAACCAAACACCAGAAACCGAAAAATCACTGAGCTGTATAATTCGATTTCTGTTTTTCACTCTTTTTTTCTCTCTCTCTCTCTCTACACACCCTGCCCCACTTGTTTGCTTACCTGGCACAAAAGAGACAGACAGACAGAGAGCAGGACAGACAGACAGACAGCAGGGCAGACAGTGAGCGAGTGCAGCAGGGAGTGGGAGGCAGGGGGCGTGGCTAAAACATATAAAACAACATTTTCGGTTTTCTATATTGTCGAATAGCATCGAATAGAATAGAGAAAACACTCGTACTCAATATTCAGTTGAGCAAATCCATCCGTTGTTGTTCGCCGTCGACTCTCTCCGACTGAATTTAACCCTCCTTCTTTCTCTGCCTGCCCCTGTCCCCTTTTGTCCACTGCCATCCCAACTGGCATTGGGCATTGGCATTCTGCCGTTGCAATTCCTGGTTTAGAGTGCAGGGGCGTAGCAGGAAGGGGGAGGGGGGGAGAGGAGGCGAGCGAACGCTTCTAGATTTTACATGGCATCTCAATGGGTTGCTCGACGATAAACAAAATTTAAAACAAATGAAAAAAATGCAATTTGTAGCTGCTGCTGATGCTGCTGCTGCTCGTGCAGCGAGGGTTCATCGTAGAGTTGTAAACGTGAAATAAAAATCAAGAGAAAAGCGATTGAAAATTAAGCAAAACTTTCACTGTAGACAAAAGAATGCTATTAGGGTGACCAGATTTGAAGTAAAATATGCTGTATTAAAGTAGGATATATTTTTATGGATAGAAACTATATGATAGAAATTCAAGCGCCTTGCTGAGCTCAAAGATGTCAATAGAGGAGAGCAGATTGAGTAGAGAAGAGCAATTAGGGTGACCATATGGCAGAAAAAAAAAAACAGAGAAAAAAACCTTGTTTGGGCAACATGAAGCCAACTAAACATGTAAAGGAACAAAATACATCATTTTTTAGTCAGTTTTGAGGTCAAAGCATGTTAGAGTGACAATACTGATTGAAACAGTGTACTAGCCGGCTTAATCCAGTAATTAGAGTGACCATAATAATGGAAAGTCTGCCTTAAGATGAACATGAGAGCTAGAAATCTTAAAGCAGATGATAAGCTTTTAAATCAAAGAAATTGAAGCAATCCCAAGTTATATGCACTTCCAGAAATATGAACAGTTTGAGTTTAATATTAATTTTCATGATTGTTAAGAGCTAAAAGTATCCCATAATTCCCATAAGTATAGAAAAACAATATGTAATTTATCTATGAAACTTACCAATTTTTCGATTCACCCTCGTGTTGATTTTATGGACTTCTTGTCGCAACTCAACACGAATTTTAGAGCGCGTCGTTTGTTTGAATAACTTATTGTTGTTGTATTGTGCATTTGTTGCTCTGTCGCTGTTGTTGTTGCTGCTGTTGCTGTGTGTTGCTGTTGTGTGTTGCTGCTGTGTGTTGCTGCTGTGTGTTGCTGTTGTGTGTTGTCCCAGCGTAGATGCTGTTGTGCAATCTGTGCTTGAGTTTGTTTTGCACTGTTTTGTTACGTTTTAACTGCAAATAAAATGCATCCTTTATTTAAAAGCACTTATTCATGCATATGCGAACTTGTTGTTTATATTAAAAACCCCAGAACGGAAAATGGCTGGAAAAGCCATGCCAGTTTGCCAATAACAGGCACACAACACAATACGCCCCCCTCCTAACTCAAATTGATATATGTATGTTTATACAACTTTTGCCAGATGAATCTCACTGGAATCCCTCTCTCTCTCTCTCTCTCTCTCTCAGCCTTTCTTTAGCAATTCTCTTTGCCACGTTTGCTGTTAATTAAATGAAACCAGGCGAGAATAAAAAAAAAAGTTCACTGAAAATACTTGAAGGTCAACATTTTCAAGTACTTGAGCGCACATTGCAATTAGAGCAAAACCCCCCGTGGAGAACTCAAGAGTTAAACCACTCACTCCCCCTCCCACCCCGAAAAGAGAAACCGCAACAAAACACAAGCAAAGTTAATTTAGTCCCAAGTCGGCACTCGCCTGCACTATTAGAGCACCCCACCAAGGGGTTCCATCTCATCCAAGCTAAGTAACTCCTCACCCCCCATTTCTTCTCTTCTCTTTCTGCATTTCTGGCAAGTTTTGGCGTTATGATTCCTTGATGCAAAAACTGCAAGCAAAAGCCTTCAAATAGTTAAGCAGCTGTGCAGAAAAGGAAAAACAAGCACACTTTGTGGCAGAGAGAGAGAGAGAGAGAGCAGACTTTAAAGAGCGAAATGAACTGGGGAAAAAATATTCCTGGGATTTTTTGGTAGAAAATGTTCTTCAAAATGTTGGGTTATTAACAGCAGAGAGCCTTATACCGAAATCTCAATAAATTTAAAAAGACATAACAAAAAAGTAGAAAAAGTGCCAGCAAGTCGACTACTGCAATTTAAGAACCTCAGATCTTATATGCAGTAAGACTACTCTACACTGTCATCAATCAAAACTTGGCAAAAAAATTATCTGCTTTTCATTTGAAATGTCATTTTGGTAATGGTTTTACCTCTAGAATGTTTATATATCAAAAAATAAAATTTTGAATATTTTGTATTATATTATGACTTCAGACTATCATTACATTTGGAATGAAATTCTGCTCATGTTTAGATCTCTAGATTGATTCTGCATTACAAAAGTAGGGGTCATAAAATATTAAAATTTTAGACTATCCATGCTCCTAAAATTGTATCCCTTTAAACCAACTGAGAGACCTATCTAGACTATCCATACTCATAACTTTGCTAAAACTCTACCGATTTTCATTTGGAATGTCATTTTGTTCATGTTTTGATTTCTAGATAAATTCTGCACGAAAAAATTGGGATCAGAAAATTTTACAATTTTGGACTATCCAAGAAAGTACCCCTAGCGACAATCTGATAGACCTATCTGGATTTCTAAATGTCATCTTGATTTGATCTCTAGATTAATAAGAAATAATTAAATTTTCCAGTGTTATATCTTCAATATTTGTAGCATACATTTAAGCGCAACTCTGGTTTATAAGCTCAAGAACGGTCAACGGCTTCCCCTGCTTAGTTGATTAACTTTCATTACACATACTATGCTATTTCTATACACTATTTATATCTCTACTTTTTTCTCTCTCTATCTCTCTTTCTTCCTTTCAGCTGGACCCTCTAAGCCAACTGCAGTGGGCAGCCGCAGCTGGAGGCTCACCCAAAGCCCGCGTGTCGCAGCGCTGTCACCTCGGAATTATGCGCTGCCAGTGAGCTGTCCACGTTTTCGCGCCGGACACGAACGCACTGCAGCAGCAGCGGCATCAGAAGCAGCTGCTGCCACACACCGTAACGCGCATCGGAACACGACGCAGCTGCAGTGCATCCCCCTCGCATTCCATGGGGCCATTTTGTCATTTCCGAGGCCGGCGGCGGCGGCGGCGACGGGCAACAGACTGTGTGGCATGCTAACGCAGCAACTGCAGCCTTGCAACATGCCGCCAGCGCATGCCACAAGTCGCGCACACACGGACTCGTCAATATGAATGTCAACATCGATGCCAACACGTAGCAGGCCAGCGACATAGGAAGAAGATAAGCCGCAGCTTTAAAGCGGCATATGGCGAAAATGTGGAGACTAGAGGAATTAATAGGGAAGGGGAACGCATGTGATAAGATATATGTATAGTATGGCTCTATATGCATAGGGAACTTTTATAAATAAAATACTAGAGCTTTTTTTAAATTCTTTTTAATTGGGAGTAGTATTTGAAAAAGATATAGGCAACTCTTTAAAAACCTATAATATTAATAAAATATTTGGAATATTTTGCGAAAAAAAAAAATAGATGTATGATCTATAAAATACCTAAATCTCTTTTTTATATGCAAAACTGTTAGGAAAATATATTTAACTGGAAGTAAACTTTAAAAAGCATACAGGGAACTCTATAAAGACTGATTACATTTAAGAAAAATATGTTTAGTTCAATGAAAAAATTTAAATCCATTTACCAAGCTTGAAACATGTTTGGAAATCGTATAGACCCATTAATAATATATTATTTAGTTATGAAATAAAGTGTAATATTTAAGTAAAATGTTCCTTAAAACTCTTTTATTAATATAATAAATATATAATTGAAAAATCAAACTACATTTTAATCACTCAAAAGCATTTTAATTTGTTAAGATATAAGAACTCTGTTATTTATGAGTATGTATAATAAATTATAAAATATTTATAGCACTAAGTTGACACTACATAACTAGAAATCTCTGAAGGAAATACCTACACAAATTCCAGCTTGTGAAAAACCCACAGTAAACATTCTGCAAAGCTCTCATTTCACTTAGAATTCGCAACAGGTTTACACCGCAGTCAGCACAAATGCCTCAAGGGGGGCAGGCAACTCCCTAACAACTGGCAATTATAAACCCCCACGCACCACCCCCTAGTTAGTACTATCTGAGCCGATCTAAAAAGGGTTTCGCTCTATTATGGCAAAACCGTTGAAGTTGTTGCTAAGCGCTTAAGAGTCGCATAAATAGTTAAGTAAATTGCCAGCCCCCATTTGATGTGAAAATGTCAATCTGTTGTCGACTCACTCAGCCAAAGGGCGCACAAACAGCAAATGAGAAAGAGAGAAGGAGAATGGGAGAGAGAGAGAGGGAGCGAAAACCCGCACAACAAATTACGAGAATATCCCATATCAAGTTCTTTGCATTTCATCTCGAAAACCAGGTGACAACCAGAGCGCAGACAAAAGCAGACAGAGAGACAAGGAGACAGGCAGACAGACAGACAGAGAGACAGACAGGCAGACGAAGAGAGGGACAGACAGCTGGTTGAACTGTCAGACAGACCGAGACAGTCTGCATCGCTGGGGACGTGATAATATCAAGTGGCATTGCCAAAAATACAAAGAACCAAACCGAATACAGACCCGAACATGAATCCCGTATCCGGACCCGGATGCGAAACAGAGACCCACAAAAACCGCAATGTCAGTGGGAAGAGAGAGAGAGGAGCTGGAGCTGTTAGGTTAATAACAGAGCTGGAGAGGGGGAAGGGAGTCTCTGAAGGGGTTGCTACGAATAGTGCTCACTAAGCATTAAAAATGATAATTAAATTTTCAACAATGAAAGCAAGAGAACCGAGAAGCACATGGAGAGGATACACGCGCCCCGCCGGTAGCGCGCCTAAAGCTCTTAATCATAAACATGCGCCGGCACTTCACCTGCTACAGGGTAGATCCCAAAACTCCTACCCTCTTCCCCCCCCCCTCCCTTCCTGCTGCCTATATAAGTGGCTAGGCAGAGGGGGAGACTACTAGGACTAGGACTCTATGCTGGCTAAGCATATGCGCATATAAATTAACATAGACACCCGAGTATTTAATTAAAATTCCATCAGCCCGCAAACAAACACACACACACAGAGACACACACACACACACACAGAGACACACACACACACACTGTCACACCTAGCTAGGCAGACATTTTAGCGCTAAGCCGACTCTGCCCACCAAAAACCACACGCGGCACAACGCGTCGTCCAAACGGAATCTGTGAGCTGCGATGACGCCGCCGGCGGCAGCAGCGTGCAAACAAAGGACAAGTAAGACAAGGCAACAGTTGAGGCTGCTCGACTGTGATATACCCGCTAACATAGGCAATGTTCATTAAAAATACACACCCAAAATTAATACTTTTGCCATCAAATTACGCTTGCATCTTTGATTTTCTTCGATTCGCGTGGGCGTGGCCAAATTTTTATACTCCCCTAAGCTGCCTATAATAATAAGGCACAATGTGAAAAAATTTGATAATTTTAGCTCTTATAATAGCTGAGTTATACATATAGTTCATACAGACAAACAGATAAAAGCGGCTGCGGAACAAGAATACATAACTTTCTATAGACGCGGACGTCTCCCACTGCTTGTTACCCAGAGTTTTGCTTGGCAAAAACTTGTACTACCCTGCTACGCTAAGAGAGGCGGGTATGAAAGTCCCCTATCTCTCTCGCTTACTCCCCCAAATAAAGTTGGACGTGGACGCGCACAGGTGGCAAACAGAAGGCGCGGACAGCAGCAGCAGCAGCACAAGCCGTGGGGCAGCATCGATGCTGACTGATGAAGTGGCACTTGGTGCAGACAAAGATGATGGTGATGATAGGGATAGAGAGAGAGAGAGAGAGAGAGAGAGAGGGTTGTAAGACGACTGTGTGGTGACGCGTCAGCAGCTGCTCTGATCGTGATAAGCACCGCAACGTAATTAAGTTGACGCAGCCAAGAGTCGAGGCAAGTCGCGGCGAGTCGGGACGGAGTGGGAGTGGAGGAGAGTCGAGTCGAGAAGCCAAAGACAAAGTGAAATATGCAAAAGAGACGCACTGCCGATGGCCACAAGGAGGCCAGTCCAAACTCCACGACCATGACGACGTCGCCCTAATTAAATATGGATTTGTGTGGATAAAGGATGCGTCAGTACTGCGTCTGTTGACTGTGCGTGTGTGCGTTTGTGTGTGTGTGTGGAGCAGGAGGCAGGCTGAGCCTGTTGTTAGTTGGCAGCTTAGTGCGTAAGGTCTTCACCCTTAAATGAGAGCGTGTGATGAACTAGGAGGTACCCAGCAAAAGAAAAAGTAAAGATAGATTGAGAGAGACAGAAAAAAAAAGGGAGATCAAGTGGAAAATAAAATTTTTATAAGTATAGGGTATGTCATATTGTAGCTAAAATACCCT
This sequence comes from Zaprionus kolodkinae, assembly GCA_018901885.1. Lineage (NCBI taxonomy): Eukaryota > Metazoa > Arthropoda > Insecta > Diptera > Drosophilidae > Zaprionus > Zaprionus kolodkinae. The sequence goes on from JAEIFM010000059.1 coordinate 582,988, forward strand.
GTAATATTTGGGTAGGCTCTATATGTGAGTTTGTGTAAGGCAAAAACCACACAAGACAGCTGCAGCCTGTTGTTAATAAGCAAAAGTCTTTAGCGCAGTAAAACAGATGCTGATAGAGCAGCAGATACCCTGCACCCCGAGCAGAAGTGGCAGGCTATTTTTATATTATTTTATATAGTATTATATTTATATATATTATATATTTATATTCATTATTCAAAACAAGTAGTGTTCTCTGTACAAAACCAAAACTCCCTCAGCCTGTAGGGCACAGGGTATGCCACAAAATCAGTCAGCTCAATGAGTATTTAATGCGTCAAAACTGTTTAAATTTCTATTGGCTTTTTTCCATTTTTCGTTTCAGTTTTTCGACTTTTGTTTTGAGGGGGGCAGGGCCACAGATGTTTTTATTTTATTTTCATTTCGTTGTTGCGTTCTTCAGATTGTACAAAAAGTGTAGCTTGGTTTTCAACTTTTTGACCGTATAGAGCCACACACACACACACACACACACATAGCACACACGCAAATGGTCATCCTGTGGAATCATTTATTTTCCACTTTGGCCAAACTGAAAACACACAGAGAAAGAGAGAGAAATAAAAAGAGAAAACTTTTAGTTAGCTTTTGATGAGGGTCAACTCAACGCTGGGCGCACTTTTCAAGTGCCCCACACCCACCTAATCCCCCAGTTCCCCCTCCTCTCTCTCTCTCTCTCTCTCTCTCTCTCTCTGTGTCCGCTTAGCCCACATGTTTCGACTTTTGCACATGAAAAAAACATAAAAAAGGGCACAAAAAAAAATGTATGACAATAGTTGGGCCATTGTTTTTGACATGACTTTCTATCAAAAACAAATTTGCTCTTCTTTGTTGTGTTACTTCTTCTTTCCCATGCTGCTGCTTCTTGTTCTTCGTTTTTTTTTTTTTGCAAATCAAGTGGGGGGGAGGGGCAAAATTACATATACAGAGAGACAACAATAATATTCGAACATCTCGTGTGCAATTGACAAGTTGTTAGTGAAAAGCCTTAGGCCATATTGGTTTGTTGTAATAATCAAAACATGAGAATTTGCACCCAAAAAAAAAAAAGAAAACACAATTCATTGCATACTTTCGAGGGACGACAAAAATGATTTTGCCTTTGTTTGACTTTAATTTAACTGGCGCCCGAAAGTATGCAATGATTTTCGTAAAACATAAATATATCATATCAAAACAATGTTAAAAATTATATTAACTAACCGACTTGAAGTTACTCTGTAAATATATATTTTATTATAATAGGCAATTGTTCTACAAATATTTTCCGGTAGTACAAAAATAAGCACGACTAGAAATTACCCTGTAAAGCAATTTAAAGCTTTAAAACTATTAAAATTTAATTTTAAACCAAATTTCCATGGCAAATTTCTCATACAACTCATATTTTTCATTACCATCGTAATTATCTAGTAGAAATGTTATTTCTTGTTTTTTTTTTCGCAGTAAGAGCATGAATTTTATCTAAACCCAAAAAGAGTTTCACCATCTAAACGACCAAAGACCTCTTTATATGCTGCCCTATTGCGATAGAAGTTCTCACTGCCATCGTTACGTCGCAATATAACGATCCATCTGCCATCTAGAGTATCCGCATCACAGCGGACTTTAAACGGATGCTGATTATAGCCAAGCGGAAGTATCTTCACTATGCCAGAGCTAACGACTTTCTCACAATTTTGCGGAAACTGTAATTGATTTAATTTTGATATAATTAAATCGAGCGTGTTCTCAAGTCGCTTCTGCCCGGAGCTCCACTTGTCTGTCAACTTGCAGTTACCCTATAAAATTCAGGCTACTTTAAACTGGGAAAACCTTCAAGAGATAAAGACAGACAGATCAATAAAGAGTAACTGGGATCAGAGTTTATAGAGAAAATAATATAACCAAATATAATTTTGTTTGTTTTGAAAATATCTAATAACTTTTATAAACCCTACAACATTATCTTAAGTTATAGAGAATTTTTGGAAACATTTGCTTGGAAACTGAACTAAACTAGAAATATACATAGGAGATATATATATAAAAAAAATATATGTAGATAGTTAACAGTTCATTAAAAAAAAAACCAGACGCATATTTTAATTTCCTTTCGCAGTTTTTCAATTTCCTCGATTTATTTATTTATTTTACTCGCGCTGTGATATTGTTTTCGGTCTTCGGCTATAGATCACAAAATTGACTGGCCTCTCTATCGGGGACGGTCATGGTTACGACGACGATGGCGACGGCGACGGCCTTTTGCTGCACGTCGGAATGGAATCTGTGGCATTTGTGGGTAACCGCAAAGAGACATGCAGCAGCAAAATTATTTGTTGCAGCAAATAAAAATGATAAAATGTGCGAGAGCCCATAAAATCAATGCAGCGCACACAGGCAGGGGAGGAAAGGGCACGAGACAAGCCACACACACACACAGTGCCACACACACACACACACTGCCACACACACACTCGAGCCGCCGCCTGTCAGCTGCAACAATTGCAGCATTTGCAGCCAATGTCAGCTACAGGCAATGTTGGCGACCAAAAACCATTCCCGGCAGTTGCAACGCGGTTGCTACGTGCCACGCACACACACCCACACACACACACTGGCAGCAGCTGTGTGTGTGTGTGTGTGTCGTCCTGCTGTCAGTGCAAAATGCAGCATGAACGCCTTCAAATTGCGTTTGGCTTGGCGTACTTAACTTCAAAACAATTAGTCACAAATTTAATTTCTATTTCAATGAGCAATACGTTTCTACTTGCTGCCCCATGTTGCATGCAACATGCCATAGTCATAGCCATAGCACAACCGCGCTAACCGAGCAACTAATCAACTTTCTACCAACTAATTACTGGGAGAAAGTGAACCCCGAGCAAGGACTCCTCCTGCTCCTCCTCCTCCTGCTCCTCGGTTAGCCGCCGCGTCAGCATCAGTTGGCGGCAATAACTGCTGAGTGGTTCAGGCTGTTTTCTTCTTCTTTTTTTCTTTCCTTTCCCTCTGAAGTATGCTATTGCATGCAATTAAGCTAACGTTGACTGACGTTTTATGATTTAACTAATATAACATATAAACGAGGTAATACTTTCAAACATTAAGCCTGTAGGTAGTATGTGATGCATTTAATCCAATTTGAAGCTTTTAAACCACTTAAAAATGTACTTAAATTATTTACAAATAATTTTCAACCTTTATAAATGTCACATTAAAGCTTTAAGCTTTAAGCAAGTTCCTTAATAATGTTTATCCTTTAATTGTGTAATCTAGTAAGCTGCAATCAAGCTTTAAACAGTAAAAACCAGCTTGAAGTATTTTAATTAAAGTGGAAAAGCTTTGAGCTTGGAAAAATCCATCTTACGCAAAAAGCTCATTCTCAAATCAAGCTTCTAGCTTAAAAAAGCTTTAGCTTTAAGTTTCATAACTACAAACGAGTAAAGATAGTTATACTACAAAAGCGAGCGGCACATTTACAAATTAATGAACTGAATTATTTCTAAACTAAGCTTTTTAATAATCTAGCATTTTAAATACATATTTTTTTTATTGTTTCTATGCAAGTCGAAACTTTCATGCGTTTAATCTAAAGCTTAATCAATACATTCTGCTATTAGTATTTTAAATTTTTTTGATGATATTTATATTTCCTACATTTCTCTTGGTTGATTTACTTTGAGTATTTATTTATTTTTAATAAACCCAGAAGATTAATTCAAATCCTTCCAAGCTATTTAAATATTTATTTGTAAGCCACAGCTTCTGTTTATGTAAATTTCCACTTGAAATAATGTCAAATTAATCAGTCACTTAATCGACCAGTGTCATTGGGGTGTTCGTTTTCTCGGGTTCGATACACAAATGCTGCGGTTGCCCTCAAACCGTTTTGGGGCCAAACGCATCAATGATGGATTTTTGATTGCAGCTGCTTAAAACAAGAACGAGGAAGAGAGAGAGAAGAGGAGGAAAAAGTGCGAGAAAAACACAACACACAATCGCAATCAACAAAATTGCGAGGGCGACACGAAAACAAAACGCACAAGAAAGGGAAAGGGAAGAGAGAAGTAAGCAGGGAGAGCTGGGACTTGGGATCCGGGGACCAGGAACCCGGGGACAGACAGACAGACAGCCAAGCATCATAACCTGTAGCTTCAGGGGGCAATGCGCGTACACAGAGCGAGACGAGGGGAAGTCTCCCCCCCCCCCCACACCTACCCGTTCTCCCGCTCCAGTGAGCTGCTGCCCAAGTGCAGATAAAATGCCAACGGAACGCTCCCCAAAAAGCGAAAGTTCACACCGAAATTGAAACCCAACAAACTGAAGCTGCGTGGCATGGCAGGGCATGTGGCCCCTACGGCACCCTCGCAAAAGAAATCTGTGTAGCATAATCTGAGGCGCAAAATGAAGATGACAATAAATTCGATTCGATTTCGCTTTGATTTAGTTTCGGGAATATCATCATCCATGGATTACCAGGCGCAATGCCCTGCACCCTGCGCCATGATGATGATGTCGCTGCTGCTGCTGATGATGATGACAGCGATTGTCGCCTTATGGTATTGGCCAAAAAAAAACGAGGGAAAGGAAAGCAAAGCAAACACAAATAGATAACAGACAACAAATAAAAGCCAAAGCGAAGGCGAAACGAAATGAAAATAAGACAAAGCAAATTCACACGCACATGGCAAAGGTCTCGCGAGTTCTCCCCCGGGACAGACAGTCAGACATACAGCAAATCCTGGCCAGCTTATGCTGGCTTTCAAATTTTGATTGAAAAAATCACAGAACATTTTCTTTTTTTTTTGCTCTCTCTTCACTAGCAAACTAAACAGACAACTGACATTACATTCCTCATCGACCCCAGCCTGCTATCATTATTCTCCTGCTCCTCCGACTCCGCCTCCTCCTCCTTCTTATCACTCCTTGTGGGCGACAAATAGCGAAATGTTGCCACAGATTGCCATAATGGCGGCCAAGGAACAACCGAATGTGTGGAGGGGCGGGGGGTGGCTCGCTTTCTATGCCTATTTAATAATTCCAGTCTTTGGATTCCGTTTCCCTGTTTTGGACTCAATCATTTGGCCAATATTTGGCCAATGGCAAAATGAGAATGAAATACTTTCGTATATCGTATATTATTCTCGCTTTATTCCTTCCATAATATGCATAGTTTTTTTTCTTTTTGTTTACGCAAACAACAACTCAATCGAATTGGACGCGGCAAAGAAGACAATAAGCAGCTTGGGGCTTGTTTATTTATAGCACTTAATTTTCGCATATATCGGACAAGTTTCCTTCTTTGGCAGTATGAAACAGATTAGAAAGAATTTCGCATTAGATTCAACGCGATTTGTCAATTTATTTATGATTCTTTTAATCTTATAGTCTATTTTCTTTTTATTTTTAGATTTATTTTATATTTATTTAAAAATAAAATTATAATTGCAGAAAAAAAACATTTGAAAAGCTAGTATAGAATGCTCCTTGGCAAAAGCTAATTGCTATGTGTATAACACGGTGCATGAAATGGATTGGCTGGTGTGCAACTTGACTAGCCCAGCCTAGTTCCCTGTAGCTTTTCACTTAGCAAAGTCAGCAACCACTTTTCTTTTAACCAAACCAAACTAGCCTACCCAAGCCACCTCATTAATTAACAGATAGTCGCATTTTTATAGTATTATTGAACACGTGAGTCTACCATAAAATTAATATAATAATGGAATTGATTGAACATTGAACGTGTGATATATAGATAGCTGCTGCATTTATTATTGAACTAAATACCGCAGTTTACTCGCTAATTTATGGCTTCATACGGTCATTTACATATTATATCTTTATTGATTTTTTTTATTTGTATTTCCTCATAAATATTATTTCAATGCGCCCTGCACCTTGTTGCCTTATCAATTAACAACCGTATAAATACATATAGGTCTAGCGTAGCGGCTAGTAGTATCTAAGGGAAGCCATTAATTAATCTCCCGCTGTGATTATAAGTAATCAAATTTCCCGGGGATCAACGATCGAAAGTATATATTTATCATATTATAGCTAAAAGCCAACTAATTATAGTAAAGACCGCATTAAGATATGATAAATTAAATAGGTCTTTTAAAGACTGATCAACCGAATTGTACCCTGTGGATAGGTTTATGCAGTTTTTCTAAAAGGTTTGATATAGATGTATAGATGGTTAGATCCAATGGCATAATTTAAAATCTAGGGCTTTTCTGAAATTCCGAAAAAGTCATGTTTTTAAACTTCTGAACATAAACTCCCTACAAAAACATTTGCTCTACAATATAGGAATACAAATAGGCGGTAAAAAGCATTTGTAGCTTTATAGTTAATTCAAGACCTAAGCTGAACCCATTAGAAATGCGTATTAGAGCCTGTTCTAACTGCTTAACCTCACTAATGAATGAATGAATTAAAAAAAAAAACAACTTTATTGACTTTGTAAAGAAATATGCGTGTTGCAGCTGAGATCAAAGCAGATCTCCGTTGGACGATCATAAAGTATAATCGCAACAAAAATGGCAACTAGCATAACAAGTTTCCGATTGCTCTTCCGATATGCAACAATGTAACATTACAATATGCCTATTCAATATCCAATAGAGTTGAGGGTTTGCCTATACCTGAACTTGTCATGCCTTTCAACAAATCATACTACTCTTACTTAGTAGTCGCATTGTGGTACAGCGAGGCTGTATTTAATCACACGCTGTAAATTAAATTCCGACTAGACCGGGTTGTAATTAAAACCCCGGTGGTTAACTCGGTAGATGTTTAACTAACTATAGGTTGTCATTGCCTATAAACACCAAATGCCTCTCGACGCGGGCACCTGCACAGCGAAAGCAATTCGCCCTGCATCAGTAGCGTGGCACACTTCAGATCGAACGGTAATCTGATCCATCAAACTACTCAAACCCTAAGTACCTAAAGGGCACTACAACGCGAGTGATCCTGCGGTTCCAACGAGCGGATCTATCAAACTTTCTATGATCCTAGTTCTGTGAAAAAAAAACTTTAATGAAAAGGTCCTACAAGAAAGGTTCCTAAATATATATTGCACCATTTAGAAAGAAATCAAACATACTCTATCTAATACGGAATATATCAAGGTACCTCTTCAAATGATAATATAATAAATAGTAATAATAATAATAATAAGTTAGGTTACTCCCCAGCTTTTTTCAGAATTTTCTAATGATGCACGAAAAGCTTGATAGTGCGAATTATATACATATCTGAGGAATATTCCAAAAAACTTTCAAATTTCATAAAACAATATAAGATATAATGGGGAAATCACATAAGAAAAAAGGTTACTCGCCAATTTTTTTCTAATGATAAAAGAAAATCATGAGAGTGCAAATTATATACATATTATCTAAGGAATATTCCAAAGAACTTTCAAATTTAATATAATAATATAAAATATAATTGGGAAATCACATAAAAAAGTTAGGTTACTCCCCAACTTATCTCAGAGTCTTCTAATGATACAAAGAAAACATGAGAGTGCGAATTATAATTATAATCTTAGAAATATTTAAGGGAACTTTTAAATGTAATATAATAATATAACAATAATAATATAATTATATAACAATTAATTGAGAAATCACATAAAAAAAAGTTAGGGGACTCCCCAGCTATTTTCTTCAAATCAATACATATTAATACCATATATCATAGATAATATGACAGATGCCGTCGAACTAAGTAGCAACCACGTGACTATCGTAATTATAATCTAAGACTTGATCTAGCTTTAAATCAAGTCAGTCCTCTATTATTAAAGATCAGAGATCAATGGATATGTTGGGCCGTTGAACACTTAGGGAACTGCCCAAGCCAAAAAGTCAGAAGCTTTTATAGCACTATACTTTAGCTATACTAGCTTAGAAAATATGATAATGCTTATTATATGGTAATATAAAAATGTTCAATTATACATGTATAAACTGTTTATGCAAACTAGGTTTTGACTAATGTCCGTTCGTAAGTTATAGCTGTAATTAAACACCTCCGAATATGTATTACTCACATATGTGTTATGTCTCTTTTAACAGGCTTGTGCTATAAAACTAAAAAAACAACTTCAACTTCGACATGAATCTCAAGGGGAAAAAAGTGAATCGTACAGCGGAACCGAAGGCGCCCAATGTGACATTCAAGGATCTACGATATCAGGTGGAAGTTGGCAAAGGTAAGTGAACTGTGTGTGTCAATTATAAAGACATTAAACCACTCCGCCCCGAATCGGAATCGCATAGAAACGCTTTTTTTTATTACTTACATTCGCAAACACGTGATTGAAATAATATTATATATTATATATTCTACGTTGAGGTATCAAACCGGTTAAAGTTCTTTAGCCCACACAAATATTAGAATTATATCCACGTACGCGTAATTGATTTGTCGTGACAGCGAACGCATCACTAGATGATATATCTATAAACTACTATATTCGATATATATCGCATCGAGGTGCATCGAAAGCAAAAGTGCAACGTGATTTTTCTCGAGCCAGCAAACTAGCAAACTGTTTATTTCTATATATAAAGTACAAGTAAACATTGTATATACATATTATATATCTCTCTATATGAACAATAAATCTAGATTTGACGCTACGGTTCTAATTAGCGGTGCAAAACGATTTTGAACTTGTTTATATTGCGTACTGGAACTCGCTATATATAGCTCTGCATCTGGATTTCAAATTGTCTACGATCCTGCTGTAATCCAATTTTCTTTACTTGATAAAATCGATCGCGAATTAAAGATTAAAAACAGGTTTATCTTGGATAAATTAAGCTAATGATTAACTACCAGGCAATTATTGGGATTTATCAATAAACGTTTTATTCTTTCTATATCATTAGTTAGAAAGATTCTTTGACTAATCACATGATATTATCCACATCAACTGTCGTATAAAATGTCTATAAGTTTCGAACAATCTGATGTGATTAATTGTGTATGATTTGTGTCGAGAGCCTATGGGTCTATAAAGTCACGCTAACGGAAACTGAAAGTAGAATCAACTTAATATAATACTTGATAGCATTAATATACCCTGAGTATGATTGGAATACTTAAGATTTGCTCTAGACAAACTACATTAAACGTGTTGTAAGTTCCCACTCTCAAATAATAAAAAGAAAACCTCTTAGCACAGAAACTTACATATTATGTTACTTCAAAAACAATTGTTAACCCAGTTATAAAAGTGTTTAAAATGTAATTAACAAGAAAATGATGAAAGACCATGTGTTATAAGACGCTCTCAAGTTTTTTTTTTTTTTTGTTAAACTAAATTATATCATATCATATATATTATCATATCATATATTATATCACTATTTTGACATTTGCATTTCGCATATGATTTCCAGTTAACATAGTTTTTTTTCAGCATTTTTATGACGCGCTTAACGCTCTACTAACCTGTCTGCTCTCTGTGTATATGGTAAACTATATAGTATTCTAGGGTCTATTGTATCAAAAACAAAAGCCAACTAACTAGATGACTTTAATAAATTATCAAGTGTTAAATTTTTGAAGATCTGCAGAATCTAACATGCAAGAATCTCATGGTTATAAATGAAATTGTTTTAAAGATCTCCCGATAATAATACCCCCCCGCCGTGTGTGAATTTATAGTTTTCGATGCTGCAGTTCAATGAAACGTCCGGTTGAGTTATGATCTCGAGTTCAGTCAACTGTAACTGACAATCGTGACGACACTTTTGTCAGCTATCCGGAGCTTCCCCCGCACAAAGCCGGCTCTATGGTCTACGGGAGAGGTGTGAAGCGAGGGAGGCTCGAGCAAAGAGTTAATGATTGCTATGGTTGTTGTTGTTTTTACTGGGGGGGACTGTATTTGATTGCTACTACTATGTTTGCAAAGAAGGCCAGCCGGTTATCGCGGGAAGTTGTCACTTTTGTTGCTTCTCTGTATGCGGTATGCGATATACGGTATTCGGTATTCGGTATAATCGGTATATTCGGTATATACTACGATGTTCGGTATTTGGTATTCGGTATTTTGTGTGTTCGGTTTGGTTCGGTGTTCAGTTTCAATGTCAATGTCAAAAGCGTTTGTGATCGCATGTTGAATCAAGCAGCACGCAGTGAAATTTGAAATGCCTCTGCCTCTGTTTAACTCGCTTATTTATTGTTAATATCACATACACAAAGAGTGAGAGAGAGAGATAGAGCGAAAGAGAGAGAGAGGGAGGCATGCTTGCTACATGACACAGCGCACAGCGACCACAATGACTAGTCTTATATTGTTTTATTCATTTCGATCTTTGGTTAGATACGCCTTCAATTTAATATTCATATATCGCCGGCACACTGACAAATTGTGCATTACAAAAATCACGTTGTGCCTACTTTAAATAAATAATATGCGATAATAGATGATTTATTATTATCTAGGGGGTGTAGCTGCATGCAAAAAAATAAAAAAAAAAGAATATTCCTTCAGTTTTATATTTATTTAGTTGATTTCGATTTCCGGTATACTCGTACAGTTGGAAACCAGTTACAGCACCCCAACATGATGATTTTGCAGATGTCCAAAAAATTCCAACTACCCACGCTTAGTATAATAAATTCCATTAGGTTTTTTCATTTATCTATGTGTAGCCTCAGTATATTAAATATTTAATTATGTCATCCCAACAAGCTCTCTATGCAGATAAGATAAGATCTTTTACTGCAAGCGATATGAAAGCTAAACAACAATTAGTTTTAAGAGCCACCCAGGATGAAATTAATATAATAAAATCAACCAGAAGATAACAGCTTATACATAGAAACGTTGGGTAGGTTTGCGCGTCATCCGAAAACCATTAGGTTTATTAAACAGATTCACGATAACTTCTATGTAGTATATATATAGGGAATTCTCGTTAATCGGTTCTTGAAACGTATGTTAGTAATTCAAAACCGATGCGTGATTATTATGCATGTGTTCTAATGAATCTTCAAAGTTCCAAAGAGCACTTTCTCGACTTATCCCATTAAATCGTGACGGGGGCTGAGAATTTGCTTACTGACTAGTTAATTGGCATCGCGATTTTTAATTAGATAGACAATTAAGTATGAACTTCAAATGGGATTCTCCGATATTGCGCAGTCGAATGATAGAGAAATGATCAGAAGAATTATACTCTTGCAAAAGATGATTATGCTCTTATAGAAGATTGTTAATGATAGTAAAAGAAAGATAAGTTGAAAAGAATCGAGAGATGGCAAGAAAAATCTAGAAATATTTAAAAAAAAAATAGAAGAAACTGGGAAGAAACTAGAAATGGTGAATTTTTTCAGGGAATTAAAATAAAAGAAAGAGAAGAAGCCCAAATAAAATTAAAGAAGAACAAGCTACACTCGTCATAAAGTAGAAAATATCAAAATAAAACAATATTTGCGACCTCTTAACCCCTATACCACTTTTTTAATTGAGCATGATCATATTTAAGAGTAAAAGAGAAAGAAAGAGCTTGTGAAGTTGAGATAGAACTACTTAAATTGGTTGATAATAAATAAAGTACCTAATTTTGCAATATTTTCATATTAAAGAGTGAAGATAATCAAAAAGTTAATATTTATTTAAACAGGCAATTGGATAGTAAGTGGATGAGTGTTTTTATGATTCACTAACTAGCTAATGAGGCAGATAATATTGCAATTTAAACGCAATTGAAGTGGAACAAAAACCAGATACAATACAAATATTCCTCAATTGGCAAACATCTACTAAAACGGGTAGTGCTAATTCAAGCTGATACGTTGTCACTCTCCCTGTCTCCTTCGAGAGCAAGTTCAACTGGTCGAGCTGATTGGGATTCTCGATTAAATGCATCATTTTTTTTTTTTGTTTAAAACAGGCACCCGCTTGCCTAGAAGAATTCTACACGCAAATCACTCGAGAGCATCCAGAACAAAAAACAGAGAAAAAACAAACAACAAACGAAATTGAAATTGAAACAACTCGAGGCTCTCTTTCGACGCTCTCGCTCTCTCTCTCTCTCTCAAGATACTATGCTGGCAGCAATTCTTTTATTTGAATTCTTTTCTGTGTTTTTTTTTTTTCGTTTTTCTTTATTAATAAACATTAGAAAACAATGGGAGCGAGTCTCTCTAGAATGATATCCATGCATGCGCGAGTGATATCAGAGAGACACAGAACGCAACGCTTCAGAAACACTACAACTATATAACATATACGTATACGTATACGTATTTGCGCGAGTTCCGTTCCGTTCCGACGTCGCCGATGTCGACGCTGACTGAAAGTCGACCCAGTCTCTGTGTCTGTGTCTGAGTCTCAGTCTCGCGCCGCATTTCGAGCGATTCGGAAGTGTTTTTATTTCTTTTTCGAGATACCCGAAACACTGAAAAAAAAAAAAAAACAAAAAATACCCAACTCAGCACTGTGCCCGTACATAAATAAATATATAGTATAGTATAGTATACTCATAAATAAATACACAAATAGTTGTCTCGCGCGCGTGTTACAAATCCAAAATATATATACAAAAATATGTTTTATACACAGATTCTTACATATATCTTTCTTTCGTCAATTTTCGAAAAAGACACGAAAATGTGCGCAAAAGTCTGCAGACTCTCGTGTTCGTGTTGTCTTTGAGGAAGCGTCGCTCTCTTCTTGTTGTTGTCGTCGATTAACCGTGAATATATTTCGATTCTCAGATCGAGGAATATATATATACATCAAGTGCGCGAGTTGCTCGACAAGTTTCGAACCAATTCTAAAAATCGAATGATGCGAAAAGAGGAACAAATTAATATGCAAAAGCAATTGAACTATTTGTAGCTTTGGTTTCAATTTCGGCTGCTTTTATTTCGAAATTTCGCTTGAAGTCATATTGAAAATGGAACACACACACACACACAGACACACACACGCTTTCTTTGCTGTCGATCAAGGTTCAAAAACATTTGGTCTGAGAGAACCAGAGCAATATCTAGTATACTATGTATAGTTTCTCATAGACAAATATAATAAAAATCGCGTTAATTTCTATTTGCACATATTACGCATACGCCCCATACGCCATACACATGTCACAACACACACACACACACACACACACACACACACCGCTTTATCATCGCAACCGCAATTATTTATCCCTGCAGTGTCGTATGGACATTTTAATGAGTTTCCTTGAAGCTTTTCGGAGGGAGAAGCGAAGCAACATATATGGATAGATATTTATTTACATTTCATTGGGCCAACGATTATTGTTGCCAAATTGTGATGATATCACCCACCATACGGTCTCTCATACAATGACCGACTCTAGTCCCGAGCAACACTCCCAACAGACCCCAACAACATTATCATTATCCTCATCATTATCCTTATCATCATCATCATCATTGTTGTCAACGCAGGACACAACATACTCAGACTCGAGGGCGTGGAGAAAATACAATTTGTAATGCAATACGCCATTCGGTTTGCATACAGTGTCCCTACAAACCGCACGACCGACCGACCGACCCTATGAATAGTACATATAACATATATCTCTATATAGAGAGGGTCTGTTTGTGTCTATGAACCATCTTGTGCGGATACATATGCCACAAGTAGTGTGTGAGTGCAAACAACGAGATAGAACCCCAACAACAACCCAGCAATACCCCAATAACAACTACAACCCAACTCGCAATAGATTGTGCATTGCCCCCGCAAGTTGAGTCTCTTATCTTTCGGCGAATATAAACTAATATACTCGCACTCCGTACCGCACCCTTTGACGACTGGCGACGCCATCGCAGAATGTCATCCCAAATGAGTCAAGTTTCCCCATTCCCACTATATATATCATTCTCAAGGGTTGGGCATGTTCACCTGTTGCCATAGTCAACAAAGTCCATGGAATTTCTATTGTCTTTTCTAATTGGCAAATTACTTAGTGCCCTCCAGAGGTTATAGTTCATTATCCATATAACATAGAATGAAATATGTAAACAGTGTGGAATTAGAAAAGTTGGGGGGGAGTTTTATATTATTATTATACCATGACTAAACCCCTTTCTCAAAATAGTTTGATAGTGCTCTTGGGAAATAGATTTCAATAAAGAAAATAAAGAAAGATCGAAGTTTTTTTTATAGCACATTTTTATCCATATAGAAAACTATGTATACAAAGCTGATAAAGCAAAGATGGGGAAGTTTTCATGGTAAATTTATAAATTATATACCATGACTAAAATTTTCTTGAAATTGTTTGGTATTTATTTCTTAAAATTTAACCATACAAAATCTAATATTATTATGATTTCATCCCGTCACTTTCAGATTACAAAACTACACGTGTATTAGAACTAAACTGAATGAAACTTGTATAGATTATTATATCATGCAAATAATTTCGTATGTAAAGTGTGCTGATTATAGAATTGTTTTGTGAACCTTAAGGTTAAATTATTATGAATCAAAAATGTATTAGAAAGCGTGTAGCGTGTGTCGTATATACTATATACATCTTTAACATACACATGTTTTTCAAGATTGTGTTCATTTCAATTATTATATCATGCGGGCTATACATACATATTTTTTTTTCCAACTTTGTTTGCTGATTATGCGCCTGCAGTGATCATATAATTTTGTTGATACTGTATGTATATGCTATATATAGAGTAGAGTTCTCAATTATCAGCGAATTTCAGCCGAATTGTCTTTCTGACATGTGCGCGCCCGGATTAACACTTGACTGTATAATCTCTTCCTTTTGTTAAAGTCAAGGCCAAGCGAATCGAACGATTATTCCAATCTAAATTTGAGCAAAACTTTTTATGGGGTGTGCAGAAGAATTTATTCGACAAACGCTTCAAAGAAAAATGTGTGTGTACGGAATCCAAAATAAAAATGTACCGAAAAAGCAACCAGAACTTTCGGGGTTCCCAGTGCCTCCCAATTGTATAAATACTTCTAGATATATACGATATGTGAAACTATAATTTCAGGTGTTATGATCGCAATATCGTTTATTGAACAATACGATATTATTGTTGCAATTTAACGATCTACTTGACACGAATTGGTTCAGCTAAAGCCGATTATAGTTTTTCATTTAAAACTCGGATATGTTTATTCAAGTCAAGAACTTGCAGCCCGACTTCTTTCCTCGGGTCGTTGTACCGATTGAGTTGTAAAAAAAAAAAATATTCGCAAAAACGATACTAAAAATTGTGATCATGCTGAGTTTGCATTTCGAGTTGAATTGTCAAGAACTCGTCATGCGGTCGATTATGTAAGCGGAGATTACAGAAACAAAATGAGACACCTGAAAATTATAGGGCCCGTGTCAGATCTCTAAAAATACGCACACTTTAACGGGAAATTTTAATTAACTTAATATTATAATCTCACAAATAGCGGAAGGGGGGGAGATTATGCATTAAGTGTGAAAATTGTACCCTGAACTTGAGATGTGGCATTACATCGCATCTTTCTGTCAGACCTTACACACCGCTCACAGATAACGGTATTACAATCTATATGTTATAGCATATTATTATGGCATAACTTTTGATTGATTAGAAAAAATAGTTTCCAAACAATCTAGTCTACGATTAGTCACACAGCTACACGTGCCACAACCTCAGCTCAAGGAAGGTATCCGCAGAGTACTTAAAACGCGATTATAAATTCCTTCAACCTTGACGCTTCAGAGATTCCAATATACATATATATATGCAGTGTGTAGTATGTACACACACGTACGCGATTATACGAGCCGCAATGATGATGATTATGAGATTGTTTTAAGTGCTGCTCGTAAAGCATGCCTGATATTAAACACATTTCTTCCTTGCAAAATTCATTTGTGTTTACACAACATAAAATTCACATTCTATGGTATATATGGTATAAAAGCTAGAAGAGCATCTGCTTATATCATATATGGGCTATTAATAGTTCCCTCAAAGCTGATGAATGCCCTTTTGGCCAGTTGCGTAATTAAATCAAATATACCAAAAATTTCAGTACTCTATATATGCTATAGATGCCAATAATCCGAATTTTAGTATTACTTTATCAAAAGTAGACTTTGCATTCCGTTTTTTCCCTCAGGCAATAAATAAAGTTGGGTTTTTTAGATTGATGGCAAAGCGATTGTATAAATCAACAAACTGGAGAGATCTATGAGATCTGTAGAATTTCCCACAAGTTTCCAACTATTTAGATAGCAATTCGTCTAGGGAACAAGTCAGTTTTTTTCAGGCAATAAATAAACTATGTATCCAAATAAAGATTCAATATCTGCTCGTAAATATTTAAGTAAATGAACTTGTCTGTCTCCAGGGTCTTACAAATATCATCAAATATGTATACCATATATAAGTAATTTTTATTTATTTTTTTTTTCACTTTCTAAACAAGTCTAGAGATTCCAATTACAACTACACATTGCCCTTAGATCGTCTATAGAGCGACCTCTAGATCGATATCGGTTTTGATTGCCGCTAATTGACTTGCAATCAGAACAAATTGACACTGGTTTTTCGAGCCCTACCTATCATAGTGTAATACAAGTATACCATATTTAATTGTTACTGCAATTCTTAAAGTTCACAGTACACAAGAATTGGGACAATACTTGGACAATGTCTAGGAATTAAATATGTAAAACTATGCATATTCATGGGGCATTTGGAATTTTTAACGAGCTGTAATAATTATCTATGTGAGAAAGACGCACCAGGCGATATTATTACAATTTACTTTAATTGATAGCAAGTGGCATTCCCAACTTATAAAGTGGTCGTACCGGTCAAGTGTTTGCGTTCCCAAGGGGTTTCTCCATAGAGTGCATTAGATATTCCCTCTCTCTCTCTCTCTCTCTCGCTCTCTCTGTCTGACTTGGCGTGTGCCTAACCTGCCTGAACTGAGGTTCAAGTGGCGTATAACGAAGGACAGTGCACATTTATTATCGACAAATCTATAAAGTTAGGATGACCATATTGTGCGTGTGGGGGGAGGGGCAGTTGGGGGGTGTATGACTAACATAGTACAATTATTATTATCATGCTCAAGAACCCTGAGAAGCTACGCGAATGGCTGGCCTCATTTGAAAGATATTTCAAGTACTTCCTTGGCTTTTGTTTGACAGTTTTTTTTTTTTTTTTTTGAAAGGCTTTTCGTAAGACTCACAATAATAATCTGGCTGGCATTAATACTATTACGGTCCGTCACGTAGTAATAAAGCGCAAGTGTAAGAAAGAAACGCATAACGAAGTGAAGAATACCCTAGGAAGGGGTAGAGTTAGAGGGAGTTAAAGAATAGAAAAGAAAAATTTATTATATTTATAAATTTATTTTATTATCAATTAGGAATAATTTTGCCACTTGCCACGCCTTCGCTAATAGTTTACCTTAGGCGCATAATAATCTCTTTACACACTGTGCGAGGGTATAGAAAAAATTCTAAAGCCGAAGTCGCGCCAGTTTTGCCATTCAAAAGGAAGGAATTTCATTGCACAAGCTGTAAACAAAACAACAACAACAACAGCAGCAGCAGCAGCAGCAACAAAACCAAAACAAATGCAAAGCCAAAACAAGAAAACGTGCTCCTCTCTCTTTCGCTCTCTCTCTCTCTGTGTTACTTCTGCTCCCCCTGCTGCTGTGGCTATGCGGCTGCCCGCCCCCCTGGCTACTTCAGATTCACTTTTCGACGGTCACCGAACTGCGACAACAGGTGGCGTAGTTGTTGTTGTTGTTATTGTCGGCTTTGTTATTGTCGTCGTTGCTTTTGTTGTTGTGCAAGAAACGCGACGCACTTGACGATTCTTTTTTGACCATTTGCAGTTAGTTTTCAATGTTTTTTTTGCTGCTGCCTTATGGAGATTGTGCAATTTATGCCATTTATGGCAGTCGCCGTTTTATCTCTCTCTCAACCTCCCTCTCTCGCTCTCTCTCTCTCTAGCTCTCTCTTTAACGGTTGTCGCAATCTCCTAATGTCTTTTATCGCCGTTTCTTGTTGCAGTTGTTGTTGCTGTCGGTTTTTTTTTTGTTTCTGTTCTCAGTTCTCTGCACTCCGCGCTCTTTGCTCTTTGCTCCTTGCTTTTTTTGTCATCTTCATCGACTTCGACATTTGCACATGCGCGGCAACACTTTGATTACAGGCAGACTGAGCACACCGTTTGTTCTACACTTGCAGAGGGTATATGCATTTCGATATGTTCCTTTTTATTTTTGTTATCTCTGCTTTGCACTAATTGAGTGTTTTATTTATTTTTTCAAATAATATATATTATTTTTTGGCATCTAATTTGCATTTAATTTAAATAACCGCAAAATGCGTATTAAGAAATTGAATTCTCCCTTTGTTTGTTTACAATATAATAAACTGGATGGGTTAGACTAGTCGCTGCCCTAGAAAAAGTATTAGAGAAATTCCAATTCGAATGTTTGAGCTCCCACATAGATTTTTCTAATCTTAACTAATCTTAACACTCGAAAAGGCAATATTTCTAAGCATTTTAGGTAAAGTACAGTACCTGTTTGCAGTTTTTGTCCACTATTTCTATATAAGAATTAATTTTCCATATTAAGCACATTATTCAAACTTGTGATATAGAAAATATATAATGAAAAATTACCATTTAAAGCGAGATAAGCTCATTTGTGAAATTTCCTTAAAGTAACTTTACTAATCTTTGAGATCTCTGATCAACAAGTGTCAACTGATATTGTTGTGCTTATACACAAACCTACATACGTTTTGCACATTATTCCTATGTCCATATAATAGGCTTAGGCTGCATGGTAATGAGCGAATTCTCTCGAAACTGGTTCTTGGCAATTTTCTATAACGTTTAGAATGATATTTCGAAATTTGTATAAAGGTTCGGTTGGTAGCAAGCTACTAGACCGGTTAGATTCGTGAGTCCAAGCAATAAATAACAACACAAAACAACTGAATGTCAACGTGAGCGCGCCTGATATACAAAAAAAAAAAAAAACTATATGCCAGATAAATAGGGAATAAATTGAACTAATAAATGAGCACATTTTAATTGTGGTGCAATTAAAAAGAGATATTTCAATATTTATAAAGTAAAACTCACTTGAATTGACGTATGACGTATGCGAATCAAACCCCTTCACGCCTGTTTAATTTGCGGAAGGGGTATACGCAGCTCGTTGTTGGCTTAAGAAATTCATCATCCACTCTTCCTCCTCTGGTTCTCCTTCTCTAGCTGTTTGCTTTGTGTTTACGGAATGTCTGAGAAACACTTACGCATATCTCTGGCATGTAGAATTATGAGTAGTATTAGTCGTAGTTGCTGGTTTATTTATTTATTTATTATTATTACTTCTATTATTATTTTTTTTGGTGCTCTCGGGAAGGTCGTTGGCTATTTTGCGCGCTCTCTCTCTCTCTCTCTCGCTCTCTGTGTGTGCTACTTCTTTAGTATGTTTTTTAATAATTATTATCATACACTTGAGTCGTTGTGTGCGTGTGTGTGTGTGTGTTTATTCTTTTCGCCCAAAAAGTCTACGACCTAAGCATAAACTTGAACAAAAACTTTTGTGAGCTTCGATTATTGACTTCTCCATGCGACGCGTTTTGCATTGCCAAAATCAATTTTTATTATTGTTGAAATTTATTGGAATTTAACGTATAGAGAAGAAGCATCACGCAGCTGTCGCTGTCGGCGTCGGCATCGCGCGCCGACCGTCGTTCGGTCAATCGGTCAGGCTGCTGCTGGCTGTCTCTGCGTCGACTCCAACAGTTGAATTTGGGTTCGGCTCTGGTTCAGTTCATTTCGCTGTAATGGTTCAGTGGTTCACGATCTTGGCCTAAGGTTTTTGCGCTCCAATTACACAAAGCAAGAGAGAGAGAGAGAGAGCTGCGCGCCGGCAACACAATCAGCTGGAGCGTAAAGTGTTTTGTCATAATCGGATATTCGCTTTATTTTTTGTTTTCTTAGACGCCGTAATTAAACATTTATGTAAATGTTTGCCTTGAATAAGCCTCCTTCCTCTCCAACATCAACTACTAATTGCGAATTGTGCAAGATTAGTGCATTAAAAAAAGTATTTAAGCAACAACAAAACCAACAAGAAGAGCAAACACCAAAACAAAAAAAAAAAAACAAAAGTTAATTCTGAAATAAATGACGTTTAAAACGAATTAAAAAAAAATCGTATAGCACCGCTTAAAAGGCAATTAAACGAACTGAACATACCTTTTAATTATATTTTAATTATATTTATATGAGTACAAAACCGTTATTAACTTTTACTTATCCACATTAGCTGCGCGCAATCAACGTAAACAAATAATTCCATAAAAATAAAAGAGAACAAAAACAAAAAGTAAACAAAAAGAACAGAAAGATAAACAACAAAACACAGTGCACAGTGAGATAAACGACGTAAAACCATAATAAAAATGGATAGCAGCAAATTGTTAAAGAACGTTTATGGCATCGATATACACTTCGAAGATCTCGTCTATCAGGTTAAAGCGCCCAAGCAAAAAGGTGCGTAAGGTCTATCGTTATTTCTCGAAACCAACTTCGCATATCATTGACCCAGAAAACTTGGCAATAATCGGATATAATCGGAGCTGTTTAGATTCTTGATTGTTTTATCTAACTATTATGATCTTTTGTATTTTGTATTTTATATTTTATATTTAAGTTTTATTTTTCTGTTTTTTTGCAGAGAAAAAGTCTGTGCTCAAGGGCATTACGGGCACATTCAAGTCTGGCGAACTGACGGCCATAATGGGCCCGTCGGGCGCTGGCAAATCTAGTCTTATGAATATTCTCACGGGTCTGACCAAAACCGGCGTCTCCGGCACCATTGAAATTGGCAAAGCGCGCAAGCTTTGCGGTTATATTATGCAAGACGATCATTTCTATTCATTCTTCACCGTGGAGGAGACCATGCTGCTGGCAGCTACACTCAAGATATCCAATAAGTGCATCAATATGAAGGAAAAACGCATTTTGGTGAGTCACGCGAAAATTCGGAAATTTTCAAAACTTCTATATTGAATCATTATAAATGTAGGACTACTAGGGCTAATAAAACTTAAACAAAATGTCATCCCACTTTAAAATCGATTGATTTATAAGAAAGTTATGATGGGTACAAAGTCAGTCCGGAACCCCTGTAGAGTGTCTCACATGTCAAATTTTTGGATGATTTTAGCATGATTTTTGGTCAAAAATTAAACATTGTCTAAAATCAATTTAAACAATTGTTTAGTACTAATTTTGCAATCGATTAAAAGTTAAAACTCGCGATTTAAAATTTTGAAAAAAAAATGTTTTGAAAAAAGATAAGGGGGGACCCTTACCAATATCGCACAAAATCGAAAATTTCCAATACTTCTAGATTGAAATATTTTAAATGTAGAATTACTAAGGCTATTAAAACATAAACAAAATGTCATCCCGCTTTAAAATTGGTTGATTTTTAAGAAAGTTATGGTGGGTACAAAGTTAGTCTGAAATTCCTATAGAGTATCTCACATGTCAATTTTTTAGGTGATTTTGGCATGATTTTTGGCCAAAAATTAAGCATTGTCTAAAATCAATTTAAACACTTGTTTAGTACTATTTTTGACCTCCGCAATCGATTAAAATCAAAAATTGGCGATTTAAAATTTTGAAGAAAAAAAATTTTTGAAAAAATGTAAGGGAGGACCCTTATTAAAATCTCAAAAATTTCGAAAATTTGGAAAAGGCTATTTTGATATTTTTAAAATTAAGAATGACTACGGCTGTCAAATCATAAACAAAATGTCATTCCGAAGGAAAATCGCTTGATTTTTAACAAAGTTATGATGAGTTGAAAATTATGCTATATGCCCTGCCGAGGGTATTACATGTCAAAATTTTAGGTGATTTCAGCATGATTTTTGGCCAAAAATTAAACATTGTCTAAAATCAATTTAAACACTTGTTTAGTACTAATATTGACCTCCGCAATCGATTAAAAGTAAAAACTCGCGATTTAAAATTTTGGAAAAAAAAATTTTCTGAAAAAAGATAAGGGAGGACCCTGCAAAATATCGCAAAAATCCGAAAATTTCCAAAACTTCTAGATTGAAACATTTGAAATGTAGGATTACTAAGGGTATCAAAACATAAATAAAATGTCATCCCGCTTTAAAATCGATTGATTTTTAAGAAAGTTATATTGGGTACAAAGTCAGTCTAGAACCCCTGTAGAGTGTCTCACATGTCAAATTTTTAGGACACTTCGGCATGATTTTTGGCCAAAAATTAAACATTGTCTAAAATCATTTTAAACACTTGCTTAGTACTAATTTTGACCTCCGCAAATGATTAAAAGCAAAAACTCGCGATTTAAAATTTTGAAAAAAAAAATTTTCTGAAAAAATTTAAGGGGGGACCCTTAAACATATAGCAAAAATCCGAAAATTTTCAATACTTCTATATTGAACTTTTTTAATTGTAGGATTACTTAGGGGATCAAAACTTATGCAAAATATCTGTCCCCATTTAAATAGCTGCATTTTTGACAAAGTAGGAAGGTGTTACATTAAGACATTAAGAACTTAAGACAACTCGAATTACCCAAGATATCACTAAGCTGCTATCTCTTTAAGGAATTTCTTTAATTCTTTTTTGTTCGTTCTTCCCTCAGATTGATCATTTGCTGACCACATTGAAGTTAACCGCAGCGAAACAAACACGATGCTCCAAGCTGAGCGGTGGCCAGAAGAAGCGTTTATCCATTGCGCTAGAGCTGATAGACAATCCTGCTGTGCTATTTTTAGACGAGCCCACAACGTAAGTAGAGAGTAAACCAGTTACCTATCAAGTCACTTGGGCTAACCTTGAAATCTTGACACCATTCACAGTGGTCTGGACAGTTCATCCTCCTTTGATACCATTCAACTGTTGCGCTCGCTGGCGAATGAGGGTCGAACCATTGTGTGCACAATCCATCAGCCATCCACCAACATTTACAATCTGTTCAATCAGATCTATGTGCTCAGTTCGGGTCAATGCACCTACCAGGGTACGCCTCAGAATACGGTGAAGTTTCTGCAGACTGTCGGATTGGAGTGCCCACCCTATCATAATCCAGCGGATTTCTGTAAGTGTCCATTAGCAGTGAAACCTATCAAGACCCTTTTTAATCATCATTTCAATTCAATTCCACTTGTCATTCTGTTGCCCAGTGTTGGAATGCGTGAATGGTGACTTCGAAGATCATACCCAAGCATTAACCGAATGTGCCAAGGACATGCGCTGGCGCTACGATCAAGAATTGATGCCAGATGAGGCAGCTGAACCCCCAAGCGAGGCACAGGTGGCCAAGTTCAATGAATCGCAGAATCCCACACAAGGACAGCACGTTGTGACTGTGCAGCAGCCAAAGCTACAGAAGATGGAGTCAACAAAGGAGATGGTTAAGCACACCTATCCGCCGCCGGAATGGGTGCGACTCTGGCTGCTAATTGGACGCTGTCATTTGCAATTCTTCCGGGACTGGGTGCGTATACATATATGTGGATAAATGAGCAATAAAATAATAAACATAGGGTACAACCCGAAACGTGTTAAAACCATTTACGATTTCCATTCCCTTTTTATGACTTGCTTAATGACTCGCTCTCGCTCTCTTTCTCTTCCTTCCAGACTCTTACATATCTGAAGCTTGCCATGCACATAGTCAGCGCCATAATGATTGGACTCTTCTTTGGCGATTCGGGCGTAAATGCAACAAAACAGATTTCCAATGTTGGCATGATCATGATACACTGTGTCTATCTCTGGTACACGACCATAATGCCAGGCATATTACGATGTGAGTATACGAGAATCTTTAGTATCCTACAAACTTAAATTCAACTTTTATACTTTATGTTCTTGTAGATCCATTGGAGATTGAGATTATCAAGAAGGAAACCTTTAACAATTGGTATAAGCTGAGAACCTACTACGTTGCCACCATGATAACCTCAACGCCTGTACATGTAAGATCGTCTGTTTAAACCTATTGAATATTATATTTAATTAAACTTTTATTTCCAGATCATATTCTCTACGGTTTATATCACCATTGGTTACCTGATGACGGATCAACCCATTGAAATGGATCGATTTGTCAAGTATCTGCTGACCGCGGTGGTTGTAACTATCTGTGCTGATGGTTTGGGTGTATTTCTGGGAACTATTCTGAACCCTGTGGTATGTAATCTTTATAAATATAAGACTTTATCGTACTATAATGCAAACTTGTTTTGTTTTTTTTTTTTTTTATAGAATGGAACCTTTGTTGGTGCCGTTTCGACGTGCTTTATGCTGATGTTTTCGGGTTTCCTTATATTGCTGACACACATACCATCGTCCATGCGATTTGTAGCCGCTCTCTCGCCACTGCGTTATGCTCTGGAGAACATGGTCGTCTCGCTGTATGGAAATCAACGTGACAAATTGATGTGCCCTCCCGAGGAATTCTACTGTCATTTCAAGTGAGTTTTTTTTTTTTCTATCAAGAAACATTCTGTTAGCTCAACTAATCTTATAATTCCAATCTCCTAGGAACGCTATAACAGTGCTACGTCAGTTTGGCATGGAACAAAGTGATTTTGGCTATAACATTCTGATGATTCTGCTGCAGATAGCGACGTTTAAAATTCTGGCCTACTTCACTCTCAAGCACAAGGTCAAATCGGTTTGATTTGCTTACGACGAGTTGCCTAGTATTGAGCCTTACTATAATTAATTAATTAATTGTGATTTTATGTTACTTATTATCGCATAGCTCCAGTGAAGAGCTATCTTTTTACATCGGCGTGTGATACTTTAACTAATGCTACCTGTTTATGTATGCATACATACAATGCATACAATGCAAACATACAAGATACAAAAAGCATACTATTTGTAAACATAGCGAACATAGTTTTTATACGGTTATTTACACTTTCATATGCATGTACATACATATATAGGACTATACATATGTATATATGTCATTCGGTTAGTTCTCAGTTAAACCTAGTTAATAGCAAAGAAATTTATTTACATATGAATAAAATGGACAAGTTGAAAATATATATTTACAAACGAAACCTGGCTGTATTCTTTTAATATCTTTAATAGTCAAATTCATTTACATTCAAAAACGAAACCGTTTTGTATGCCTTTTATCCATCTAAATTAATAATTTCCTTTAACATTCTCGTTCCTATTGCAAGAAATTTAAAATACTGCGCTAAAACACTTTGCATGCAGCCCTGCTCAGTAGGCGTATCGCCTATCGATATCGACGATAGTTGTTGGCTGCGAATAACATAGACCATTCATAAATAAAACTGTTACAAGAAGTCACGATGTTATGTGCTTATGTTAACTCAATGCGAAAATCGGGTACACGCTCAAATAAGTTTGATAACTTAAATAAATATTTATTTTGCATGCGCACTCAATGTACATAAATAATGTACATAACATTGACAACTACGACAATTTATCAGTTGTCTGCGAGTTAATCGTTAACAGTGCCCGCTAACAGAGGTCCAATGTAATGTCTTGATAAGAACTTTTCGTCTATGGTAGAAACATATGATTACGCGAACGAACTAGTTCATCTGACCGACACAACATAAGGAACTTTGTTCGTTTCACTTTGGAATGAATTTAATGACACAGGTATATTATTGAAAGTTGCAAAGCAAAATTGATGCAAAGTTTTTAACTAGAATTGAATGCGCTAAGAAAGTCGATGATTTCGTAAAAGCCAATGACATCGATACTATCGATATTGGCATCGATAGGCTACCAGCTCTAGTTCCAAATTAGAAATGTTAAAAAGTTTGTAAAGACCGAGGCCTGTGCGTTTGCCAATATAAATTATTAAATTGCGCACCCGTTTCTCCATCAGCAGCGGACAAAGGCCACATAAGCAACGGCGGACGCCATCAGCATTAAGGAACAACAAAGAAACACAAAAATAAAAATTTAGAAAAACCAGAAAGACAGAAAAAAGGCAAAGACGACCGACCACAACGAAAACGACTAGAACAACAACAACACCTGCTGCAAAATGGAGGCGGAGGGTCTGACAAATGAACAAACTGACAAGGTGCTGCAATTTCAGGATCTAACAGGAATTGAGGACATGAACATATGTCGTGATGTACTCATGCGTCATCAATGGGATCTCGAGGTGAAAATAGAAATTAAATTTCAATTATTATCAAAACATACGTTGACCTCGATTATACATACAAATCACAATTTGCATTTGCAGGTGGCATTTCAGGAGCAAATGAACATACGTGAGGGGCGACCCACCATGCTCACAGCCTCGACAGATGTCCGGGCTCCGACTGTTATCAATGATCGTTTCCTGCAACAGGTCTTCTCAGCAAACATGCCCGGTGGCCGGGCAGTGAGCCGTGTGCCCAGCATTGGCCCAATGCCGCGCAGCTTTACGGGTATTTTGGGCTATGTGATCAATTTTGTGTTCCAATACTTTTACTCGACCTTGTCGACCATCGTTCGTGCATTTATCAACATGGGCGGCGGCAATGAGCCGCGACTTGTAACAGATCCGTTGGCCGATGTGATGAAATTCATACGGGAATACTACGAACGGTATCCCGAGCATCCTGTATTCTATCAGGGCACATATGCCCAGGCATTGAACGATGCCAAGCAGGAGTTACGTTTTCTGCTCGTCTATCTGCATCAAGATCCTAGTAAAACCCCGGATGTGGAATCATTTTGCCGCGAGACGCTATCATCCCGTTCGGTTATCGATTATATTAACACGCATACGCTCCTGTGGGGCTGTGATGTCGCCACGCCAGAAGGTTATCGCGTCATGCAATCAATTACAGTACGAACCTACCCGCTAATGGTTATGATTAGCCTGCGTTCGAATCGCATGATGATCGTTGGCCGATTCGAGGGTGATTGCACGGCCGAGGAACTGCTCCGTCGTCTACAATCTGTAATCGCTGTCAACGAAGTGTGGCTTAGTCAGGCCCGTGCCGATCGCTTGGAGAGGAACTTCACACAGACACTGCGTCGCCAACAGGATGAGGCATACGAGCAGAGTCTGCTGGCCGATGAGGAGAAGGAACGCCAGCGCGAACGGGAACGAGATGCTGCACGTCAGGTGCAAGAGGCTGAGGAGCGAGCTCGTCGGGATATCGAGTTGCGCAAAGAGGAGATAGCTAGACAAAAGATTGAGCTAGCCACCCTAGTCCCCAATGAACCGCCCGTCGATGCCATTGGTGCCATCGCCGTTGTTTTCAAGCTACCCAGTGGTACTCGTTTGGAACGACGCTTCCAGGAAACGAATTCGATTTTGGTAAATTAAATTTTAATAACATTTACTTGGCATACAACTAATATAACGAATTTCCTACAGGATGTATACCATTTCCTCTTCTGTCATCCTGAATCGCCAGATGAATTTGAAATTACAACGAATTTCCCCAAGCGAGTTCTCTATTCCAAGGCAGCTGTCGATGCTGCCGAGGGCTCGGCAAATGAAATAGTTAACAAAACACTGAAAGATGTTGGCCTGAAAAATCGTGAAGTGCTCTTTATAAACGATCTGGAGGCGTAACCAAACTCTACCACCAAAACAAAAGAAATGCATAAGGAAGGAGTAAAAGAAGAAACAAAACTGAAATCATTGTGTTACCAGCTAAAGACGTATTTATGAAAAAAAAACTTGAACCAAGTTTTTAATTAGTCGCAATCCTTGTCTGCAAATCCGAGGATTACACACAAACGAGAAATATTCCTAATTTAATCATGAATAATATAAACATAATAATTGTTTAACAATGTTCTTTTAGGTTGAATATCGTCTAACGGCCCGCCCCTCCCCCCTCTGAAACAACCATCATCCATACGCCCCCAACAACCATTTCCAGATTTATTTGAAATTCCTTTCACTTTCTATCTATCTATCCGTGTTGCTTTAGCTGTACTTACATTTGAATAATTTTCAAATTAAATAGACATAAAGACATTTGTAATGACAAAATACAAAGGCGTCGAAAATAATAATGAATTACGCTTTGCTTGTTTTATTGTGATTTTTGAACTGTTGATTACCAGCTGATATCGATAGGTTGCATTAGCGGCATATCAATACATCGATAGAAATGTCAATAATCGATAAGCTGACAGGTAGGCAATAGCTACAACAACAGGGTGATTCACAATCGAATAGTGCATGAGTCAACTTGTTAGAAGTGTTTTTATCATATTCTGCGGGAAAGGCCACACACACATATTATAAGTTGTGCCAATAAAATCTACACTGGACCCTCAAGGTGGTAACTTCAGTGATTTCGAGGAGGATTACAACTGGGAGACAACAAACGAACGTGCACATCTTTTGCCCAAAGCAAATCGAGAGAGTGGAAATTTTGGCTTGCGGCTAAAACTAAGGCAGCTGGCATCTCAGCTGTTCGACAAGGAACAAGTTCAGCAATTTGTGCGTGGACAACAACGTGAAGTGAATTATCAGAAGCTACTAAAACCGAACAAAAGTAACTCCAAGACAATGTCGGCACCATCGACGTCTTCCGTCAGCGATGCGGCAGCTGCGCTGTCCGGCAACCTGCAATTGCCTCCGCTGCGTTCCCTGGATGATTTCGTATTGGGCTCGGCACGCTTTCAGCTGCCCAATCTTAAGGATTTCGATAAATGGGGCAATCGTGTGGTAAAAAATCTAATGTACTATCAAACCAATTATTATCTGGTTTTTGTAATCATATACGCGGTGATGATACTCTTCAATCCAACCAAAATCCTAAGTGGTTTGCTGGTACAAGCCCTACTGATTGCCATCATCTGGCAGTTCTTTAGCTCGAAATCCAAAACGAATTTCATTGCCAGCCGTCTGACTGGAGGCAATGAGATCCTTGCGGCCCAAACTGCCCAGCAGAAGTGGTATATTCTATTTGGAGCCCTGTTGGCCGGCTATCTGTTCCTGCACATGCTGAGTGCGGTGCTCCTGACCGCTTTCACCGTTTTGCTGCCCATTTCGGCCACCTTTATCCATGCCTCGTTGCGTCTGCGTAACATTAAGAACAAATTGTCCAATACCATCGAGAGTTTTGGACCATCCACCCCGATGGGAGCACTCTTGGATGCAATTAATGTACGTGCCGATGCATTGATTAATAATTAAACGGGGAATCAGCAATTCAGCTGTAGCTCCGTCTTGTTGTTGGCCATGTTTATGTGAACCTATTTCCCCGTAAATACAAACATATTTAATGCATGCTGATATCCCTGCAATTTGATCTTTTTTTTATGTATATTTTTCAAATGAATTTGTATTATTATTACCAATGTATATTTGCTATTAAATTAAAAAAATACACGTCAATAAAGTTGTCCATTCAAAATGTATTCGACACGAGTATAAATATTAGTTAATCAATGATTTATTGATACCAAAATGGTTTATCAAGAATCTGGCTGATGATACAGAAGACCTGAAGATTTCCAGACATACGATACAATTCTACAATATAACGATAGTAGTTATCGATATTGAATACTTAACCGATTCGCTGCGCGCCACTATCTGTAAACCTTTCAATCTCCAACAAATTTGTTACTGCCTCATGATGATTTGCATTCAGTTCTGTTACAGCAGCTCTATAGAATAATATGTTACAGAAATCAGCATTACCTAGTCGAAATTTCTTCCCACGAATGGAGAACATTACTTGAACTATATGCAGAGTGAAAGGACGAGCCTAACGAATATTTTATCATTAAAAGTTGAATAGAATGTTTAGAAAAAGAACCACACTGTTATATCAAGTGCTTCGCCCTTAATGGCGAGTGGAAAAATTACGAAAAATATTTAATGATAGTAAGTTTTATCAAAGGAATAATTATCTTACAAGACACCTTGTATTTTTCAATACTTAAAAAAAAACTATGGCAAGATCAGGGACATATTCATCTTCATTGAGTGATAATTTTGAGGGATTTAGTAACACATCAAATAATATTTTAAATCTAAATGCTATCGAAGTATTTAAGTTTTTTTTTTAAAATAAATGAATTCTACAGTTCGATAGTGCCAATTCACCACATGAGCTCGAATTACAGTCAAATAATTTAAGTAAAAATCGATATACAAAATTTGAAAGTGATCTTTCAATCAAACAATATTTATCGGAACATTGTGAGTGGTCAAATTAAAGAAGAAGAAGACAACAAACACGGAATAATAAATAATTTGTTTGTTTCGAAGGCCGTTCAGAATTCCAGTAAACAACTCTGATATTAACCTAACTGATAAGTAGCACAAAAAATAAAAAAAAGACTGACAGAAAATTTCAACAGGCTGATTACGGTTTAGTACTAAACCAGCTCTAAAGAGAGGAAGACATGTCGCAAAAAGAGGTGGAAATACCGGAAGACTGTCTGCACTCCCTAGTCGAAATACAGCGAAATGATTGGAAAACACTTCTGGAACTCTATGCAGAAAAAAAGCAGGATCCTGCTGGCTACAGTTTAATTAAAAACTATATAAATTGGATCGAAAGAAAATCAGACTTAGATATAAAATATTTCTCCCTGGATGGTGATTGGAAAAGAGATGGTACTTATATACTGATCGTATGTAAACAAAATACAAAAATGTAGAACAAATTTTAAAATAACTCATTTTTTAGGTTAAAACTTTGGACAACAAGAATCAAGTACATTTCAATACCTTAGACGATAATCTGGATCGCTTGAGTACGGCGCTATGTTGTCTACGAATTAAGCAGGGACTATATAATCTATATGATTACAGAGAACGTCTGGTGCCAGCAGTCGATGCCGTTTCTAGGAAATTTAATGCTTCGACTAAAACTACTAAAGTAGCCTGGTATACGGCAAAGAAGGAACTTGTCCAGCAGTTTTCCGATGAGTAAGTTAAGAATCTTTAAATTCTAAAGGTTTTTATAAAATTTACATTTTATAGGCCACCCGCTGGGATTACGCTGCGCAACTTGGAGATTAAAGAAGCCTTCATTATCAACGATCTTTGGCCCCATCGCTCCGAGAATTCTTTGGACTTTGTTAAGCGTTTAATATCCTACAATGTCACTGTGGGGGCCTATGATGCTGAAGGTCAACTTCTGGCTTGGTGTCTAAGGTGGGTGCCCAAAAATGTTCCATTTAATTAGTAAATTTTCCTAATATGCTTTCCCTTTTATAGATTACCAATGGGCTGTCTGGGCCTACTGCAAGTTCGACAATCTCATAGATGTCTTGGTCTTGGCAGTCTGGTAGTGCGTTATTTATCGAAGCGAATCTCAGAATTGGGAGAGGAAGTGGTAGCCCCTGTGGTCACTGAGAATACACCATCTCGCAAGATGTTCGAAAAACTTGGATTTCAACAAATCGATAACGTTTATTGGACTAACTTGTGAAAGTAAAAGATCATAAAAAAAAACTTAAAAATATGTTAGATTGTTACTACCTTGAGAGATTGCAGCAAATTGTTTAATAATCTGATAACTAAACTCATGACGTCACATAGACAACGACAATCAGCATATTGTACTATTTAGAGCGATAATGGAAGATTTCAAAAAGTGCACTCTTGATAGATCTTTCTCTCTGTGCCTATGAAACTTGTCAGAATATTTCTACTCGCAGTTACTGACTGAGTTCCTTGTGTGTCGGACATGTCGCACTCTCTAGTCTCAATTGAACCCAAAGATTGGGGGAAATTACTGGAACTCTATGCGCACACAAAGAGTGCACCCAATGGATATAATGTAATAAATTCCTTCATTCAATGGATAGCTAGGGAACCCGAATTGGATATAAAATGCTTTGGACCCGATGAGGACTGGCAAAAAGACGGAACTTTTATAATGATTGTAAATACAAGTGGTCTACAGAGAGAGAGAGATACGTACGGCACTTAGAGATAACTATAATTGATTTCTCTAGGTTAACAACGGCAGCGAAATACGGGATGTTTTCTTCAATACGCTCAACGATAATTTGGATCGCTTGACCAAAGTTCTGCTCAATTTCAGCACAAAAGCTGAGGGTATTAAACTCTTTGGTTATACAGAGCGTCTGGTGCCGGCTGTCGATATATATATAAAGAATTTCCCTAAAGTCAACATAAAAGCAAATAGAACAGCATTGTATACGGTGAGCAAGGAAATTGTCGAACAATTTGTCATAGAGTAAGTTCTATGAGTTTTTGCGTTTTGAAAATTTTCATTAAGAAACACATATTTCATAGTCCACCTGCTGGAATTACTTTGGATAGCTTGAAGATTGAAGACGCTACGCTTATAAACGACAAATGGCCCCATAGATTTGAGGGTTCTGTAAATTTTGTCAAACAGTTGATCAGACACAATGTTTCAGTTGGTGCCTACGATGCGGATGGTAATCTAATTGCCTGGTGCTTAAGGTGAGTTCTATTAGAGTTACCCCCCAAAATATATTAACTAATTCCCAACTATAGATATGCTCTGGGTACACTGGGTTTACTACAAGTTCTGGAATCCCATAAACGACTTGGTCTTGGCAGTCTTCTAGTACGTTATTTATCCAAACGCATTGTAGAGCTGGGAGACGTAGTTCTTACTCCCGTTGTTACGGAGAACATACCATCTCGCAGAATGTTCGAGAATCTCGGTTTCCATCAAATTGATTACGCTTACTGGACTTGTGTGGAAAAATAAAAGATATTTTCTCTCTACGATGATATCATATTTTTAAGAAGAATTTTGCATTTATAATGCCTAAACAATAAAATAAATGATAAATTATGAAATTTCACTTTAATTTAATGGATATGATAGATTGTTGGGATTATATTTACCATGCCTCACTTTATAAGATTTTTTCCACCAACGTGTACAAGTAGTAGCTGTACCTAAACTAGGCGTATTTGTACCCAGCTGGCTGTAATTGTACCCTTAATAAAATGGTTCCGAAGTATTTTTTCGAATAATAAGATAAAAATTGTGCCGAGTCAGCAAATATCATCCCATAATCTAGTTGATATGATTAAAAGTATTATGTGGTTAATAAAAGAAATGTTCCAGAATCAATAAAAATAAAAAATTGCGACAAATTGCGAATAATCTCTAGTTAGAAGAGTGTAGGATTGTACGCATAGAGATTCAAGTAAACAGAGCTCATTGTTGTTTACTCTTGGCACAATTCTCTTATACGATCTCTATCACAAATTCTCTCTCTCTCTCTCTCTCTCTCTCTTTAATTCGCATAAAAAATGGCAAAAGAAATATCGTTGCAATCAGTACTCGTTAAAGTTTTTTGCAAGACGGACATGTCGCACTCCCTGGTCGAAATTCAGCCCCAGAACTGGGGAAAACTACTGGAAATTTATGCCCAAACGAAAACCGAACCCAATGGGTATAATATAATAAACAATTATATCAAATGGTTGAGCAAAGATCCCAAATTGAGTGTCCGTTGTTATGCGCCCGATGATGACTGGCAGCAGCACGGAACTTTTATGATGATTGTAAATGCGAAGCAAATATATATATATATATAATATTAATTGGTTTACAGAGAATGTACATTATCTTTTTTGCAGGTGAACAGCGGAGCAGCGCAACGGGATATATTCTTTAATACCTTAAGCGATAACCTGGATCTTTTGACCACAATGCTGTGCAGTTATGTGACGAACGCCGAGGAGTACA
This sequence comes from Zaprionus kolodkinae, assembly GCA_018901885.1. Taxonomy (NCBI): domain Eukaryota; kingdom Metazoa; phylum Arthropoda; class Insecta; order Diptera; family Drosophilidae; genus Zaprionus; species Zaprionus kolodkinae. The sequence goes on from JAEIFM010000059.1 coordinate 616,776, forward strand.
AACTTTGCGGTTACTCACATCGTCTGGTGCCGGTAGCCGATGCATATATAAGAAAGTTTCATACTGCCAAATTGCATACCAATCAGACAGCTTGGTATAGGGCCAGCAGGGAGCTGGTTGAAAAGTTTGTCATTGTGTGGGTTTTCAAAACTTTTTCCCTTTTTTTGCAATATTTATAAATAGATGTACTTGATAGATCACCTCCTGGCATTGTATTGCACAAATTGCAACCTGAAGATGCCACTTTAATAAACGAACTTTGGCCACATCGATCCAAGGGTTCTGAGGAGTTTGTCAAACTATTAATCACGCATAATGTATCCGTTGGTGCCTATGATGTAGATGGTAAACTTATTGCCTGGTGCTTGAGGTAAGATAGATCAAATTTAAGATACATTTTAGATCAAATTTAAGATATACAAAATTGTAATTTCATTGTAGATTACCGCTGGGTTCCTTGGGTCTGCTGCAGGTTATGGAATCCCATAAACGTCTGGGTCTTGGCAGTCTGCTAGTACGTTATTTATCCAAGCAAATCTCTGAACTGGGCGATGAAGTACTATCCCCAGTAGTTACAGAGAATACACCATCTCGTAAAATGTTTGAAAAGCTCGGCTTCGAGCAAATTGATTACGTTTATTGGACTGTTTAAAAAGCTTTTCGAAGCTTACGTTTGTTTACAGTCTGAATATCAAAGATTATAATCAAAACAATTATTTTTATATTATTCATTGTTGTTCTCATTTTTTTTTTTTTTTTTTTTTTTTTTTTTTTTTTTTTTAGTATAGTATAAGGTAAATCACCAACATCGACACGTTTTGTGCTTAGTCGACGTTATAAACTTTTGAAGCTCATGCGATGTGGTTTACAACAGTCAGAGAGAGAGAGAGAGAGAAAGGGGGCAAGAGAGAATGAGAAAGTCAGAAAGAGTCAGAAATACAAAGGAAAGAATCAAAGGCAATTTAAATGGGCTTACAATGAATCTTTCATTCCACAATTGTATAATAATCTGTCGAGTCACTTTTTTTTATGGAAATGGGAATTACTAACTGAAATTTATAGTTCAGTAGATCAAAGGTTATGAAGTAAAAATTAATATTCCTTTTATGCACTTAAACTGTGTTTGCAATCAGTATTCCCCACTCACTCAGCTTAAGAACTGTAAATGACTGAGGGATATACCATAAGTTATGATATACTAGATGGTAAATAAACCTAGCATATGCAAATGTTAAGGAAATATGCAGTTGGGTAGCCCCCACACAATATATGACGACAGTTCTAGCAAACAAAGTTTCCCCCGCAGGTGATCCATGATAATCCTCTTACGCATAGTCAATAAATCAAACAAAGAGAAATACAAATATTATCTATTATCGTTCGCTAAATGTTGTCGAAAATACAGGTGTATTCCCTCATAAAGAAGAAGATTTGCGTGTTTAAACACAAAGAGAGAGAGAGAGAGCGAGAGAGAGAGATTAATAAAATACAAGTTCATTAGAAAACTTGTTAAAGAATCAGAAATATTTCTCGAGGTTATTAACTGCATTAGATGTTCAATACATTAGAATATCGTCATGGGAATATTATGTATTATATATGGTAACATTTTGTGCATGCACTTTAAGTAGATAAGCCAGTCAGTTTATATAGAGTGAATCGCCCGCATATACAGATTTGTGTTTACAGAACTCGGGGTATTACCCAGAGTATTTTAATATGTAAAGCACAATGCAACGACGCGGGCGTTGTTTTTTTTTTTTTTTCTTCTTTTGTCATCATCGATGACGATGTCTCTCTCTGGTGTCCGCTCCCAGTCGAGCTGAGCTGGATATTATTATCGTGTATCAGATGTCAGTGTTGTCAGCCTGGCCAGATCCAAGTTCAAGTTGGTAACAATAAAAACATTCTTTTGCAGTTCCTTAAAGGTAATATACTTGAATACTAGTAATACCCGGAACATATTCTCAAGATGACGCATAGAACTTTTCCGCGAATACATGCCGGTATGCCGGAAAATATTCAAGTCAATGTGTAGGGTAGGGTATTTGTTTTTCAATTTGCGCATCACTGTCGGGTGGCGATAACGAGTTTTCAATAAAAAGATTAACGCGAGGCGTACAAGCTCAGTTTAACAGCAAGCGCGAAGCCGTCGAAAGCTAGCTCCAATATAAACCCATATTCACTCGTGTGTGTGTGTGTGTGTGCGGGTGTGTGCGTGTGTAAAATATATATTGCTTAAGAAGATTAAGCATAAAAGCATTATATAGATGTTTGTTCGTTGTTCTCTGGCCCTGGTGGCCTTCGCCTGCCTATTTTCCACTGGAAATTCCGATCTGGATCTTACGTATGACATCCGTTCGCCGGAGAATCAAGCCATAGTCAGGCATTATCAAGAATCACTAAGTAAACCCGCTGATCCATTTTGGTATTTGGCAAGACCTGGAAAAGTAGCAGCTGCCTCGTATGCTGAACCCTCGTATGCTGCATTAGCTCCAATTCCAGCCATACCCGGTGCGGGCGCAGCTTCAAATGTCGATGTTGCCACAGCAGATGAGATCGCACACGGAGTACTACGTTTCGCACAGAATTTGTCACGTCAAATCACTGCAAATTATCGCAAGACCACAATCTTCTCGCCTCTAAGCGTTATCTCTGCCCTGGCCCTGCTCATGCTGGGTGCCAAGGGACGCAGCTATGCTGAGCTTTCTTCGGTCTTTGGTCTTGCCGATTCGGTTAAGCTGCACGAACAGTTCGGTCTAATGCTACAGGATGTCCAGCAGCCCACGCGGCAGACAGTATCGCCGCTCCGTCAGCTGGACAGATGGCACAGCGACAGTGTGAAGAGATCTCTGCGTGCCTATCCACGCAATCGTAGCACAACGCAGGAAGTACATATAGCCAATGGACTCTTTGTGCAGCAGGGTTACAGTCTGAACCCAAATTACAGGTAAACTTGTGGTTATTCTAATCCGATCCGATCCGATATTAATTTTCCCTGGTCTTTCGCTTTTTAGACAAGCCATCATGCAGATCTACAAATCCCAGTTGATGGAGCAAGACTTCCAGAATCATCCCGCGACGTCCAGATACAACATTAACTCCTGGGTGGAGCAGAACACAAAGGGAAAAATAACTGAAATGCTTGGAGAAGATTTACCTGAGGAGACACGTATCATACTGACAAATGCGCTATATTTCAAGGCCATTTGGGAGATTGACTTCATTGGCGGAGCAACGAAACCGGAGAATTTCTATCCGAACGGTGAGGGTACTGAGCCGGTGCTACAGGTGGAGACAATGGCCGGAGCCGGTGCGTTTCCCTATTATGAGGATGAGGAGCTGAACTGCCGCATAGTTGGATTACCATACAGTGGCAACATGACCACAATGTACATTATGCAGCCAAAAGGATCATCAGTGGAGCAACTGGAGTATCTGCAGCAGAGGCTAACGCCCGAGGCCATTGAGAATATGATAAGCAAAATGATAAGACGTTCCACGGTCGTGCTAATGCCAAAAATGCATATAACCGATTCATTTAAGCTGCAGAAGGTACTGCAGCGCATGGGCATCGCAGGCATCTTTAATCCGGTACAGAAAGATTTGTCATTGATAACCGAAACAAGTAATCCAGCACAGAGTCCACAGGGAGCACAGAGTCCACAGGCAGCACAGAGAGCACTGAGAGCTCGCTCTCAAGTTGGTGGGCTGCAAAGCTTACTCAACTTGGCTGCAGAGCGACAAGCAGCTGAGGCATCACAAGTGCCGACGCCTCCATCGGATCTGATCGTTGCCGATATTATTCATAAGGTCGACTTTGCAGTCAACGAACAGGGCACCGAGGCCGCTGCCGCGTCGGCGGCAATATTGAAAAAGTCCGGGCCCGAAGTAACGTTCCGCGCTGAGACACCGTTCATAGTGATGGTACGTCACGATTTAACGAAGCTTCCATTATTTTATGGCGTAATTAATGAGCCACCAATAGCCAAAGTCAGATAAAAAACACGTTCACTTAGCCGAAGTACGTGATTAGCTTTAAAATCAGTAGGTTTTAATTTATATATACATATCTTCCATAACTATAATAAATGTTTTTTATTTTACTTACAAAATATAGTTTTGATAATAATGTATTTTGCAATATTAGCAGTTTAAACATTGTGCAAATCGATAGCTCATTTTGTATTTGAATTTATCGATAGCACTTGTTTGCACTGTGAATGGCAAATTTGTATTTCTCTATCAGCTGTTTGTCTTATACACATTTGACATAAAGAAAACAATAGTCACCTTTACACCCGGTCAAGTGTTTTTTCCATCTGTTTGATCATAATGATTGCTTTGCCAGATTCTGATTCTGAGGACGAACTGCCTCCGGGCTGGGAGGAGCGTGCCTCTGACGATGGGGTCGTTTGTTATGTTAAGTAAGTAGTGACACATCAAAATTGCGAGAATTTATCATGTTAATGTGAATATTGTTGCAGCCAACAAACCAAAACAACTCAATGGACTCATCCGAGAACTGGACGCTCCAAGCGTATAACCGGCGAGTTGCCACTGGGCTGGGAGAAATATTACGATGAGGAGAGTAAACGTTTTATGTTCCACAACAAGGACACACATCAACGCACCAATCTTGATCCACGCTTGGCCTTCGCTGTGGAGGAACCAACGAAGAATGTTGCGCAAGTGCGTCAAAGATTTGACTCTTGCAGCACAGCGCTGCAGGTGTTGCACGGCAAAGATTTGCATGGCCGTGTGGCGCTCATAACGGGTGCCAACTGTGGCATTGGCTACGAAACTGCCCGTTCCCTAGCGCTGCACGGCTGTGAGGTAATCTTCGCCTGCCGCAACTGGGCCCACACCGAGGCGGGCATTGAGCGCATAGCACAGGAACGGCCAGCTGCACGTTCACGTTGCCGTGCGGTAACCCTCGACTTGAGCTCGCTACGCTCTGTCCAAAAGTTTGCGGAGGATATGAAGAAGAGTGTGAGGTGGGTCACAGACTGGGAGTTGCCACTCCATCCAGTATATACCATATTTAGTATACCATATGAAATACGCTATATTATTCTTCCAGGCACATTGACTATCTTATACTGAATGCCGGCGTCTTTGCTCTACCCTATAGCAAAACTGTTGATGGGCTGGAGACAACATTCCAAGTGTGTCATTTATCGCATTTTTATCTAACGCTGCAATTGGAATCGCTTTTCGATCACAACACGCGTATTATAGTATTATCCTCCGAATCGCACAGGTGAGACAAGGAACTAATAATAATATATTAAACAATCGGACATGTAACTCTTGACACCACTGTAGCTTACACTCAAATTTCATATACTAGCTCAGCTTATTTTTATAGCTGCCACTGTAAATATGTTGACAATTTCTCTTAGTGTACTTACTTTTTCGGCCGCTACTGTTGCTTATATGCAAACTGCATTTGGCACTATTTTTGTTTTTCTTTTTTTTTTAGCTAAGTTTATTGCACTTCATGCGTGGACTTTGATCGCACACAGGTCCGACTTTTTTTTGCGTTGGCGTCGATGCGTTTCTCGTTATACTAAAAATAGTCTCATTGCGTAGACTAGTTCGAAATTCTTGGAATCGCAATTGGGGCAGATCCACAGCAAATGTCAGATTTGTTTTTTATAGAAAATAATTTAATATTTTTTTGGTTACTTACAGTTTATTATTTTGCAATTTATGTGGGGGTTTTCAATTTCCGAGAAGAGTCACTCGGTTTTCAAGTTTTTCTAACCATGATAAGTCTTAGTTTTTTGGCCTTGCATCAGCATACATATGTATGTCTGTGTGTATGTATGTACATGTCTCTTTTTGTTTAATCATGTTTTCAAGGCGAAACGCAATTGAAGTGTGTTTTGAAGAAGAAAAAAATATTTGTTTACAATCTGATGATAAGTGCTTTAGAGATGAAATATTTACCATCAAATAGGGTTCTACGCAAGTTTTTACTATGAGTTCATTGACTAGGCATCATTTTTATATGTATGTGTGTATGTATGTAAATCTCTTCATTTTCAATTTAATATCAACTTCTTTCTTGATAACTAGTTACATATTTTACTTGTTGCTTATTCGTTCTCTAATACGCACATATTAATAGAAATAAAAAAAAAATAATCACAGCAGTTGAAACCACACACACACACGCGCGCACATGCACAGCGGGCAGCGGCAGTCTCAATTCACGTGCTGCGCACACGCACAGTGACGCAAAGTTTGTAGAAAAATGTACATCTGGCTGTCTGGCAAGTGTGCGATAAATGAATGAATGTTTGGACCACAGTGCTCGAGTGAGAGACAGAGAGACATAAATCAACGAAGCAGCGAACAAAGCATAAAGCGTAATTGAACTGTAGTTGTTGTTGCTGTTGTTGTTGTTGAAGGTGGTGAATACTTTTGCAGCTGTGTTGCTTATGCGTCGCTTCTGCGTTCGTTGTTTTGCTCACGTACAACAGTTTTTTTTTTTTTTTTTTCATTTTTGGCTCCGCACGCTGTACCACTTATCTCAGTATCTTGTGGTAGCATGCACCGAAAGTCGCGTGCGCCACCAGGGTGCACACTCGGAAAGTCATGTATGCCATAAACACATACACGCACACACACACACACAGACACACATTCAGTTATGGTGTTGTACTCTATGAGTTATGCTGCTATCTAACGAATTGGGGTCAGAACAAACTGTGCGTAATTAATCGATTAATTTTCTGGCAACTTGCGAAATTCACATGAATTTTGTACATAATACAACAATGCATTGTCGATAATTATAATTTGAATAAATGTTTGTAAGTGCGCAGATTTGCAATCATAATTCTTCCCACATTGTAATTAATTGATATTAATTTGCATATTATTCTGCGACACACACACACACACATACATTGTATTCTGGCTCAACTGGAACGGAATAAAAATAAACAGAACAACAACAACAAATCTAGAGTCCATAGTATATTTACTGCGCGCTTTGCTATTTGTGTGACTCTCTCGGCATTTACGACTTACGCATGCGCTACGTACAAAAAGAAAAACCACTTGTCGGAAGCAGAAGTTCGCTAATTGTTGCACTGCAAGTGCATTGTTCCCCCAGTAGGGGAGGAAGGCAGGATAGGTACCCTTTGTTTCTAGCTTTGTCTGTAGGCTCCCCTTGTGCTACAGTCATGGCCAGAACTTTTATCACGCCTTGTCGCTTGCATCTCATTAACGAACGTTGAACGACGCCACAGAGCGACAACAACAACAACAACTATGAGAGTGGCATAGCCAATCAAGACTTGTTTGCGTGCGGCCAGTGGGTGCAAAGTCCAATTTGGGAACGCTGGGATGATGCTATAGCCTGCCTGATAAGTGTCCGTGTGTGTGTGTGTGTGTGTGTGTTGGTGTGTGTGTGTGTGTATTGTAAGCCGGCTATGCGCAGAAAAAAACGAATCAAAACAGAACTGAAGCAAAACAGAAATACAGTCAACAAACAAAAAGAACCAACCCCTCCCCCCCTCTTCCAGCTGAATTGCGTCTTTAATAATAAACTCGAATTTCATGACCCCCCCCCCCTCTTTCCGCTTTTCACTTACAGATTTGCCAGCCTGCCTGTGGAGAATCTAACTGTACAGCATTTGTCACCACCTGCCGAAAAATATTGGAGCATGATGGCCTACAACAACGTCAAGCTATGCAATGTGCTCTTTGCCCAGGAGCTGGCACAAGTGAGTCATGACCCAATTTTGAGGCTATCTCCCTCTCTAATCTTATCTTTTTAGCGCTGGAAGCATCGTGGTATCATGGTCTGTTCCCTGCATCCTGGCAACATGGTCTCCTCGCAGCTGTCGCGTAACTATTGGTTCTATCGACTGCTCTTTGCCATAGTGCGTCCCTTTACCAAGTCACTGGTAAGTTGCCAGCAACTCAGGATTCCAGTTTTACTCTGGCATTTGTTATTGTTCCACCTCGTTGCAGCAACAAGCCGCCGCCACAAGTGTCTACTGTGCCACGGCCAATGAGCTGACTGGCCTATCCGGACTGTACTACAACAATTGCTTCTTCTGTGAGCCCAGCAAATTGTCTGCATCCAATACGCTACAACAACAACTGTGGCAACTCAGCGAGCATCTAGTGGAGGACATACTGCAGGAGAAGATTAGCACGTGAAAGCCCAATGAAAATATAAATATTTATATATGTACTTTTTATGATTCCTATATTTATACATTTTTTTTATAATTATCCATCGAGTATACAATTTGTTGTTTTGGTGTTTGTTTTCTCTCTCTCTTTTATCTTAAGTCTAACATTTAAATAGGCGCCTACTACTACTTCTTAGCTAAGGAACATCGCGTTTCGGACTAGATTGAGACTAGAAATCAGAGACGCGACCCTTGCGCTCCCAGTCGCCATAGCGGGTGGGTTCCGGTCCGGCGGGTCCACCGATTTCGCCAGTGTAGGGATTTGTGGAATTGGGCCATGGCTTCAGTGGCTCCTTCTCCTGATAGGGATGGCGCGAGAATTCATCCAATTTGCCCAACGGCGTCTTGGCACGCAATTTCTTCTGGAAGGCCATGAACTTTTCGGTTCTTGTCTTTGGGGGTTCCGTAATCTCGGGACCACCGCCAGCAGCTGTGGCACGCCAGACGCTGCTTGTGGACAGGTAGCTCACTATTTATGGAGAGGATTACAAATTGAATATATATTTAGCTGGGATCACTCGCACACACACACACACACACCTTGTTTGCCCATCTGCGGAAGGGCGCGCATGGATTGCTTGGCCATCGATTGCATTTTGTTCAAATTATTTCAGATGTACCGGTAAAATTGCGTACGGTTTTGTTGTTGTTGTTGCTGTTGCTCACAGTGTGTGTTCACTTGCTCGACTTAATCGCGTTTGTGGCAAATGCCCAAGAGCTCGGAGTTTATATAGCGGTTGAGAGTGGCGCGCTGCTTTTATTTCGTTGTTTCGCTGCTTCGGCTGCTGTTGCGTTTGCGTTAAAAGCGGCACGTTCCGCTATTTACATCGACTTTGCTACTTGCTTTGCTTGCTGTTACGTATTGTCCACCGATAACCTGAACGAAAAACTATCGAGCACGACCTGCCTCTATAATTCATTATAATGACGTCACAAAAGTGTGAAATTAAGCAATGCATATTTAGCTTAAACATATTATTTTATTCATTGCTATATTTAGTGCTAAAATAAATATGTTATTTTTTTCATTTAATAAATATTTCTGTTTTATTATTTTTGCTATGTTTTACCTTTACGTAACCTTCTATTATTTTATTTATCGATATCTTACAGCGATTTATTGTGAGGCATGCTAGGCATTGAATTTCGTAAGCTACAATTTTGTCGGTACACAACATTTATAAGTTTTTAAACGTGTAACATTATTTTTTTTTTGGTTCGACATGCTGCCAAAGACACCAAAACCAGCTATTTGGAAGTTTATCAAGGGTAGCGCCAAGACACTTTTCGTTCTGGAAGCCGTCTGTTTTGCTGCCAGCTACGGTCTTTATTATCGCATGAACACGGACCAAGGTGGGTGCCACAAGATGCTTTATATAAGCTAATTCCAGTTGATAACTAACTTCTGCTTCTCTTCAAGATTTTCGTCGTTATATCAACGAGAAGTATCCCTACGCACTTGACTATTACTATAAGATTGGTGAAATCGTTGGCGATAGCACAGCTCGGCAAAAGGACTCACTTACCTGGAGTAGTCAGGCGGTTGAATTGGCGAAAAAGTAATCTCTGTTCCGTTAACTTAATTACCGATGGCTAGCAATCCCTATGTAAAATCCGTTCTATGGCTTATTGGCTTTGGGGGCGCTGGTTACGGTTTAATGCTGCTAACCGAACCCAGTGCTGAGAAAATTGAGCGTATTAAGGCATCGGCAGCTCCAAATCATCCACATGTCGATCAACAAAGGAAAGCTTTATTTATGAAAAAATTACAGGAGGCGGCAACAACAAGTACCCCAATCTATCGAACGCCTGCGAGTTCTGACAAAAAGGAAACCTAGGATTAAGTTTTTTTTACATTTTAAATCTTGTATATAAATGTGTTGAAATTTATTTATACATATACGGTGGCATAAAATCGGATTGCAAAAAAAAAACAGTCGATATTAACTATCGCTCAATTCATTTAGTGTTTCGATACACTGTTTAATGAATCGATATTATCTATTTTGCATTGCATTGTTGTGGTGTCGCAATCGATATACAAGTCAGGTTTAAAAAGCAATATTAGTAATTCAATTAAGTAAAAACAGTTTAAAGTGAGAGATGTCCGCTGATAATGTGCCATTGTTATCCATGTCCAATGGACCTTCCGCCGTGCAGTTTGGGGCTAGCAAAGAATTTCACACACGCTCGCAACAGCAAGATTTGGACAGCGCCTTTTTGGGCAGCGAGAGGCGAGCGTGGATGCAGTCAAAGATGCCGCGCGATTCACGCAGAGAGCGGGAGGCCCTAATGACTTTGCTGGCCACATCGAGCCAGGGGCAAAACAATGCCAATAAAGTGGACAAACTTGTGGAGGAGAACATCAGTTTTCGTGACTTGGGCTCACTGAACGACGAGGATCTACAACTGTTTGGTTTCGCATCGAGCAAGGAACGCAACGAATTGATCAATATGTTTGCCATGATGCCTAACCAGGATCCTAGTTATGATTACATATGCAATAGCAAGGCAGCCAAGGGTTACAACAATCAGATTGTCAGCAATGCAGCCAATCACATTATGTACTTGCGCTCCTCATTGGCTGCCACCAATTATAAGCTACAAGTCATGCCACCAGAGGATGTGATTGTTGGGGATAAGAGCTATGCCAGTCGCTTTGCTCTGGATGCACTGAACAGTGTGCAATCGATCTCGGGTGAGCTGGTGAAGGATTTGCAAAAGCTGGAGCAACTGGCCAATGATCACAGGCAGAAATTACAAAAGGATAATGCTGCTCCGGCTAAAGAGGTGAGGAATGATAGCTTGCCTGAAATACTATATATAACTTACTATATTATCTCTCTTGCAGAAAAACATAAAGATCTTGTACTATACGGCCATTGCACTGGGCACTGCTTGCGCCTGGTTCTGGTGGTGGTCGAAACGCAGCCACAGTCCCATTTTAGATAATATCTCGGTTAAGATCTAAGCGATTCCATATAGGATAAACTTCTCTATAACAAATTTAGATAGTGCGATGAAAACCTCATTCGTTATATAGAGGTCTCAGTTTCCTGAACATTTACACTACCGAAATGCATTTGAACTCGTAGACATTTATGCTCGATTTTATTATTAGACTGCAAGCATTCCATATAAACGATATTATTTCATACCTTTAGTATTAAGATTTTGAGTAATCTCATATAAGCAGCTCGATACCCATAAATACCCCTTAATAATAGCATAGGCTTAATGAAAAAAAAAAACAATTCCATTTCTCTTATTCATAGACATTATATTTAGAGAAGTATAAGTTTACAGTTGATTTTAGACTTATAAATGCGATATGCCTAATCGCCAATTAAATTTCTATAGAACATTTTTGATTAACATATAGCTGAATAAAACAAAAAACTGCTTTATATATATGTTTACTTCAATTTAACCTCCTCCGCCAGAAGCAAGAATACTAAATCCACATACGAATCCACATATTCCGGAAATTCCCACGATGTCGTATAACTAATGAGTTTACTACGATTTGTGCAGTGTGCCAAGTGTTCTGAAATTAGAGAGACGACAGTCAATCTCTAAGGGAACCATAAAATGTTTTTAAACTCACGCATTGCAATCTGTTTGACAAGGTACTCCCGATCATAACGCTTGATGAGATCCTCAGTGAATGACACGAATTCCTTCAGCTTCCAGGTGCGATAGAAAATAGCATCTGAGGATGAACCAGCTAGCAGAACAAGTGCTCGCATCTGGCATACTATCTCCTCAGTGTTATTCTTTATATCTTCGAATATGGATGTAATCAGAGATAACTTTTCGCAGGCAGTCATCAGTTCATTGGAATAGTAATTGTTGCTCTCTTCCTCTTGCTTCTCCAGGCAATGTGTTCTCTTTGCTTCGATGCTATAGCATAACGCGGTGCCACGATCTTGCGCCAATTTCCATTTGGCATAGTTGCTCTGCAGCTCTTTGACCAAGACCACCAGCCGCGTCTTCCACGCTTTTAAATTCGGCGATTTGTTGATTGGAGATTTTGTGTGATAGCTGTCAACAACTGAAAAAGAAATACCATGAAAACACCATGAAATATTTTGATTTTTCACTTACAGCGAACTGGAGTCAAAGAAGTATTTAAATCCATGTTGTTTAAATAGTTCCGTCTTAAAAAAATAAAAACAAAATGAATCAGCTGACAGCTATCGGTATGTCATATCGAATATTTGACATATCGTTTCTATCGACTACATAAGTGCCTTGGCGCTTATTTCGAAATTGCAATAGTTGCTGTAAGTTAGGGCATATGATACATTTTAAGACTTTGATTATACAACTAAACAAATTAAACCTTCGATTATAATGATATTTAGCTTAAAATATTGTAATTATATATTCGAGAGTTTCAAATTAAACAGCAGTTAAATGCTTTCGTCAAGTTTTAACATAGAAACAGACAACAAAAAAATATCGATAGTCGAAGCTTTAACACACACATACACTGAACGACGCCATTGCATGGATGTCAAAAAAAAGTGCCGGTAATCATTTCGGACCTTTCCCAAATACAGTTCAGTCTGATATAGTCAGAGCAATTAAAGTTTGAGAATTATCAAAAATGTCGACCTGGACCCCATTAGAATCAAACCCCGATGTGAGTCATTATCATTTTAATGCAGAACAATAAAATATTCCTATGACAATTCGAACTTTTGTTTGCTTTGCAAATTTTCAATTCAATTTTTCGCAATTTTGCAAAATCTACGTTTATCTAATGTCCGCCGCCATGATGTCCTGTGTTCCCCATTCCAGGTGCTGACCAAATACATACACAAGCTGGGTGTGTCATCGGCCTGGTCCGTGACTGACGTCATCGGTCTGGATGATGAGTTGCTCGCATTTTTGCCTCGTCCTGTCAAGGCAATGATCCTTCTTTTTCCCATCAGCGACAAGGTAAGTGGGAAGCTGCAAGTGTTAAACTGATATATTATGATCATTTTTAATATATTTTTATTTTCCAGTACGAGAAGCATCGCACCGAGGAGCATGAGCGCATCAAGAGCGACGACGGGAAGCAAAAATATCCAGAGGATTTGTTCTATATGCGCCAGTTTACCCACAATGCCTGCGGCACTGTGGCTCTCATTCACAGTGTGGCCAACAACAAGGAGTAAGTGAAGCGGTTGCACTTATTACATTGTATCCTGATCCTGTATCCTGAAATGATTGCAGCATCACCATAGCCGATGGCGTTTTGAAGAAGTTCTTGGAGCGCGGTGCCAAGCTGTCGCCCGAGGAGCGTGGCCAGGCCTTGGAGACGGACAAAGATTTCACCGATGACCATCAGACGTTGGCACAGGAGGGACAAACCGATGCGGCCAACTATGAGACAGTGATTCATCATTTTATTGCGCTGGTCAACAAGGAGAATACTCTGTACGAGCTTGATGGTCGCAAGTCGTTTCCCATCAGTCATGGCAAGACATCGGATGAGACCTTTGCACAGGATGCTGCCCGAGTGTGCAAGGAGTTCATGGCACGCGATCCCGAAGATTTGCGTTTCACCGTTTTGGCTCTAACTGCTGCTGGACAGGAATAGAACACCTAGAACACCATGAATGTACTTTAATCTATAAGCAAGGATCTCTGATTCAAACGCCTCTATTTATGCATCATTGTAAGGCTTGAGGATTCACTCTCTTGGCCAATTAACCCAAAATTGTCATATTATACCAACGAATTACGCATTTATTTATACGAGTTTTGTGATAAAAAAAAGAAGCAGCTGTTTCCCCATAGATTTCCCTCCCCATCCCGTGGCTAATGTGGCAGACACTGCGCATGCCCCTGCATTGGTTGCGCTCTCTCTCTCGCTCCACATCTTTGACAGCTGTCAACCAACCAAGCGTAGCTTCTACGTGGTTGTTTTTCGTTTGCCACGCAAAATTGTCCAATTCTTGTGGTAGAAAAGGAAGCCATCATCCAGCCAGTTCTGCCCGCTGCACAGGATTAGCCCAGTGACGCAGATAGACCTACGCGCTTTATGCATAGAGGCGCCGCCACTGCCCGGACGCAACATGAGGCTGCTGCTCAAGGAGCTGACACGCTTCACAACGCAACATCGCACCTTCTATTGCTATGTGTTTCTCAGCATCTGGATATTCCTGTTGATTGCAGGTGAGTCTGGAGAAGCAGCTCTGGTTTTGCCATGTAATCCTCCATGTGTGTTTCCTCTTTAGGCATGTATCGCTACATGGGTAACGCTGAGATCAATGGGAATCCGGGCAGCGGCGGCTATGGGCCGAGTGTAGGCAATTTGAATGCCGCTGGAGCTGGCGCGGGCGGTGCGGGCATGGATGACTCCAGTGCACAACGTTTTGCCAAATATCGTGAACGCTGCACACCGCTGTCACAGCTCAATCGACTGGATGATGGTGGCATTTTGGAGGGCTGGAAACTGCAGGGCGTGCTCCTGGTAATACGACACGGGGATCGTGGTGCCATCTCGCATGTGAATGCCAATGGCATCAATTGTGGTGTGCCACCAGAGAGCGATAGCCTGGTCAACAGGTGAGTGCAGCTAATCCTCATTTTTCTCTGTCTTTCAATGTGCTCTTCCTGCTGCCCAGGTATCGCAACTTTCTGCACAACTCCAGCAGCTCCGCCTCGGGCTCCAATCACATGTACTGGAACAAGGTGGGACCCTTTCATGGCTTTCCCCTGCTGCCGGCCACAGAGCGCGGTTGTCCGCTTGGCCAGTTGACCTACAAGTGAGTGTGGAATCATTGCGGGAAATTGTCTAAACCTTTTTCACCTTTTCCAGAGGCATCGCCCAACTGCTGCATGTGGGCGAGATCATGCATCAGATCTATGCCCATCCGCTGGGTCTGCTGCTTAAGCCGAATGCACTACGCTCTGGGCAGGACACAACGCCCCACACGCTGCTCAATTCGGACGAGGTGGTCGTCTTTACCACACGATATCGACGCACCTTTCAATCGGCACTGGCTTTGCTCTTTGCCCTGCTGCCGGCTGACAAGTGGCTGGCGCTAAACGTGAGGGAATCGCATAGCATGGCCTTCTGTTTTGTGGACTGCAGTTGTGCCCAATCGCTGGTGCTGCACAAGCGTCTGACCATGTTGGCCAGTCGGCAACTCTTGCGCCGTCCCGATGTGCTGGCCGTGATGCAGTGGGTGGGCGGCACACTGCTGCAGCATACATCGCATGAGGGCGCCATCAGTTCACCCTTTGAGGTGGTGGATGCCATGCTGACGGTGCTCTGCCATGATGCGAATCTGCCATGTCGCCGACGTAATGGCAGCCAGCCTGCGGCGAGTACGAGTGCGAATCAACAAGTCGATCTTGTGGATGTCATCAATATAGATCAAGATGAGACAGCAGCAAATCTACTGCAGGAGGGATTAGGTGCGGCAGCCGTGGAGCCCGAGCCAGTTGCGCCAGATGCCGCTGCGAATGGTGAGGGCAACGAAGGATGTGTGGAGGCTGCCCATGTGGACACACTAATGTCCTTTGCCGATGAACTCTCGCTGCGTACCGCTCGCCATGCGCTCTACAAGCGATCCGGCTTGCTGCGCGCCTACGGCATGATCCGTCACATTGTTGGCTACATGCTCAAAATGATTTCCGGGGATCGTACGAAATTTGTTCTGTATTCCGGCCATGATTGGACCATGCAGTATCTGACCGCTGCTTTGGGTATTGCCACCGCACAGGGACAGACCATTCCGTATGCCTCCAGGTTGGCCTTCGAGGTGTATCGCAGCGAGGCGCACACGGATTACTATTTCCGTGTGGTGCACAACGGGCGCGACGTGACGCAGCAGATTGACTTCTGTGAGGGTGGCAAGAGTCTACGTGTGACGCGCGACAGTCGTGGCAATAAGGCCGATCTGTGTCCCATCGAGAATATTATCCGATTCCTGCACGAGGATTATTTTGCTCCACTCAATGCGACCAACTTCAAGGAGGCCTGTGCCGCTTCGTTTGATAGTCCGCCCAAGTCGAATGAGTTCTAGGCGGCACTCCACATCTGGGGCACTCCAAACTGTGATAAGTAGTTAAGGCAACCCCAAGCACAACTATTATGATCAGCAACCAAAACATATCAGCGTAAAATAACGCAATTTATTATTGAAATTTGACCATGCGATAGTTTTCGATAGTCCAAAAGGAAGTCGATAGGTTTGTTATCCTGCGTAATGATAATTAGCCGAATTTTATTTTAAACGAAATCGATACATATCAAGCGCTTGCTATCAATGCAACGCAATCGATCTTATTTATTTTTAGATTAAGTCTAGCATAATGGAGTGTATCTCTTGGAATTGAGCCTTCGCTCATAGCAAACACAACCCAAACATATCAAGCACTTATATCGTGCAATCTTACCTACAGTTTAACTATACAAATGTCTATATACATAAGTATTCCGTTTAGCAATTGAAGCGTAATAAATGTTGAGTAAATATAAATGTTCGCATTGAAAGACAACGGATTCATAAGTATGCTATTATAATTCAAATTGAAATTTAAATACACCGCGCAATGTGTTCTTTTTCCTTAACATTTCGATAGACCGATAATTATTCATGCGTTGGAGCGTGTGAGCAGCGTGCTGCTTTGCACATAGCTGTTGCATGGAGAAATTTTATTTACAATTATTTTAATTATTTGCTATAGCATACGCTTATCTTAGGTCATTTAACAGCTGTTTTGGAATATTAAATTATTAACATTGCTCCACATCGCGGCTCCACATGTTATTACCGCAGGCAAGTTCAAGTGACTGACTGTTAAATTAACAGCGAAACAGCTGTCGCTCAGCTGAGCTAGTTTCGTTCACAAGCCAAACGAATCAGTGTCGTTCACAAATCATTGAGCAAGAAGTATTTACTTCTGTATCGCTTGCGTTATTTATTTATTTATTATTTATCAAGCGAAAATTAATACTTGAAAATGTGGTAATTCATATGAATTATGTGTGATAAAAGTGCTAAAAGGTAATAGCAATAATTATTGAATGTCACTTTGACTGATGCTGTGTGTTAAAATTAGGCCAAATCCCAATTGTGTCGCTTTTCTAATCTGCGTTTGCATATGTGTTCGTGTGGAGGCCTGGCCGCACACATTCGCACACTTGTAAACGTTGTTGCTGTTGCTGCGGGCTTTTTGCTGCTGTTGTTGTTGTTGTTGTTGTTTGTCGAACGTCCCTAGGGGCTCACTTTTTGTTTTATTAAAAATTGTTCAGCTTTTGCTAAATATATCAAAAAGCGCTTAATTTAATAACTGTTTATTTTTGTAGTTATCAGCCTCAAAAGTGTTAAAAATTATTTAAGTGACAGTCTGTGTTGCGCGGTGGTCGACAAAGATTATTTATAAAGAAAGGTGCTAACTAAATGCAGACAAGCGCTAACTACAATAAAAAATACGCATCTTTATTGTACGAAAAAAAAAAAGATTTAATTTTGCTCGCCTAGCGAACAACAACAACAACACACACACACATTGGGTGACTGTGAGAGCGAGAGAGGGAACACGAGCTGAGAGCAACTTCTTTAACGTCGTTCTTGTTGCTGTTGTTGTTGTTATTGTGACGTGTTCCGTTTCGGTAACCGTTTGTGTGTGTGTGTGCGTGTGTGTGTGCGCGTGCTTGTGTGTGGGAATTCGTGTGTTGCGTGAAGTTGCAATGTAAAAACCACGTGTAAAGAGCGTGCGCTGCATTTTTGTGCAGTTCATAGAAAATAAAATATAATAATGATATGATGGAATTTCGTAACACAACGGGGCTTTTCCATAAGAATGTGTCTTGCGCAGCTGACACCGCATGTTGTTATTGTTGTGTTTTTTTTTTTCACGATATAAACTAATCAGCCGGTAAAGTAATGCATATTATTTAAATAAAAGAAGATTCACACACACACACATACGTTGCTTGCGCTTTAGTTAGTAAATGTGTGAGAGAAACAGGCAGAGAGAGAGAGAGCGCGAGGGAGAGTATGCTCCCCACGCACACACACTTGCGCAACGTTGCTCTCTTACTACTCATATATGCCGTCTGTATTGGCCCTCTCTCTCCCGCTCCCGTAACGGTATCAAAATCGCGCTCACGCCTCACTGGCAGCCAGGCAGGCCATAACGTCACAATTCAGTTGATTTTGAACGCTCGCAGCGATAGGTAGTCGCCGCAAAGGTTGCTCGGATTAATGTGTTAAGCAAAAAAAAAAGGCAAAGAAAAAAAAACAAAAATAAATAAGAGGCCCAACTGTGCAGCATAAAAAATATAAAAAAATAATATTATAATCACTACATAACAAGCAGCCCAGCCAGCAGCAGCAGCAGCATCAGGAAATTGTGTGCGGGGCAACCAATGACATTCTTTTAACCACTTCCCTTACGTAGAATTTACCTGTGAAAGTGAAAACGCAAACGAACGAGGCAAGCAAAACAAAACGCGTGTGTGCAAGCAGCAGCAGCAGCAGCTAAAAAAAAAGAAGAAAAAAAAAAAAATAAAACGAAACAGACAACACTCTCAGCGTATGAGTGCGAACGAGATAGAGTGATAAGAACCCAAAACATAACGAAAACAAATATCGACAACTGCAACGCAGTCGAAAAAAGGAAGGGCAGCCAAGTGGACTAACAAGACGACGTCGACAGCGACGACGACAAGAATAACAACAACAACGACGACGAAGAAGCGAAAAAGCAAAGCAACGAAAATAAGAACTACAATAACAACAGCAACAACAACATACACAGGTAAGTAACTCTCTTAAGTTCTTTTCTCTTTTTCTCTCTCTCTCTCTTGCTCCTGCACGCATTCTAACTGCAATTGCAGTTTAAGATTTGCATCATGCTGCCGTTCATATGAGTCAGTTCATAATCCTAGTGCGCCTAAAATGGGTTCTCTACGGGTGACTCAGTGACTCTGACCATAAATTTCAATGACTATCGTTGGGTTTTTTTTTTTATTTTTTCTACTTTAAAAAGGCTCACATAATCTACATATGTATAGTATGTATGTAGTACTTCTTCTTCTGCTTCTGATTAGATAGACAGCATTGTAGTATTTGTGTTTTTTTTTTATTTCCCCTGTGTTTAGTTGGGCTCTCCCAAACCTTCTTGCATAATTTACTACGATAGTTTTCTTGATCTTTGCATAGGAATCTTTCTTGACTTTTTAAGTCCCTTTATACGATAGGGGTAAATTTAAATAAAGGCAAAGGACAGGCAAATTTATGAGCTCCATTTTTTATAAACAATTTTCATTGCTTTAGACAGACTAAACAACTGAGGGGGGAATAAGATAGGAGTAGAGTTTTTAAAATTCTACGAAATGTGCAGCAAGAGAAACAATATATTTATTCTCTATATATTTATTTTTTATCAGTTTTATAATTATTGCGGCTTTTCACAGTTCTCATATGACTCACAATTAACACTTTATCTTGGATCTACGTTAAGTTAGTCAGCTGTCGAATCTTAGGGTTTTACTAGCTCACGATATGATTATAAAACTCTAGAAAATAACATTGTAAAGCAGCAACGAAATTCCACCTACACTTTTTCGGAAAATCGTAAAATTTGCACACGATAAATCCCAAAAACCCACACAGATGCAAAGTTTCCTACATAATCCCTCCCCCCCGAGGGAAAAGAGCATCAAAAATTTGCTTAAAATCAATTTGCATGGCAAATAACTTGAGCACTTATCTTATCTAGCTCTACGACAACCCAATTAAGTGGCTTAACAGGTTGTAAGGGGAAGATTTACCCCCACAAAAAAAAGGAGGAGAAAATAGACGATAGGAGAGAAGGGTAGGAGGGGATAAAATAAAAATAGATATTTGCTGAATACGCAGACAGGCGAAGTTTTATCTCTCTCTCATTCATTGGCAAAATAGACAAATTATGTTGACTTGTTGCTGTCACAATTGACCATTGGATCATTCGCTCAAAATGTGGTCAAAAACTGGAAACTAAAAAAAAGAAGAAGGAGATCAAGCTCACGTGAGCACGAGCAAAACGACTTTTAAAACTTGTGTCCGATTCGCTTAGGCTTTCAAAAAACTACACACACACACACTCGGATTTGAGGCTGAGCAATCAATTGCAAAAATATACCAATTACCCGATTTGAAACCCCCATCGAAGCGCATAAATAACTGTAAAACGTTGATCTAACTGACCGTTTGTATACGCCCATGGAATACTCTGCATGAAAATTTGTTATGTAAGGTATTTGCAGCTTAAAATTTTAATTTGATGAGCTGAGGATGTGTTCAACAGCATATATTATTAAATATATATATTAATAATCTATTATTTCCCATGTCATACAATTCTACAGTCAGTTCTGGCACAGGGTATCACAAGGTATGCAACTAGCGCGATCTGAGGCAGACAGAATCAATCGATTTCAATAAGTCGACAGCTCCGAGAGCTAGTTCAACTCAAATCGCAGATCTCGAATCTCATATCGCAAATGTCCCATGCGATTTGTGTACGTGCCTAGAGACGATGACAAAGTTGCGACAACGCTTTGATTTGATTTATGCCATGAATCACACGGTGTGAGATGATGAAAATTCAACGTAATAATGGCAAGCGTCATAAGCTTGGGAGTTTTGTTCTATTAGGGCGAGGGATTTACCTAGTTATATTCGTATTTTTTCGACTAGTTAACGGTTCATTCAACTCGAGACGTGTCTAAAGTAACCCACCCAATAAACAAGTCACAAAGTCAGTAGGTTATTTTAAAAGCATTGTTTTTATAGGTATAATCTTTCGTTATCTAAGACTGCAAGGGTATATAACCTTCGGCATGTCGAGGGTTTCTTTTCTCCCTCTCTCTCTCTTGTGTTATTCTTTCACAAAATCGATAGGTTTTATTTGAGTTTCGTTTTGGGTGTCTAAAATTGCTGAGCTGTGCGTTATTTATAGGTGACAGCCCTCTTGGCCCTTCTCTCCCCCGCTGACCTGTCAATGCATTTGGCTTGTAAAGTGTTTCATTCTGTATACATATCTGAGTGTGTGTGCGTGTGTGTGTTTGTGTGAGTGTTGCCATAAATTCAGTTGACTTGGTTAGTGCTTTGTGCCAACTTTTGTTGGGTTAGCAAAGACAAATGAAACTTCTGCAGATAATTCACTCTTGTTTCTTTCCCCTCCCCTCCCTCAGCAGAGAAACATTATTGGATTTCTATTTTAAGCACAATTTAATTGGATTTATTAAACTGGATTCAACCAAGATTGAACTTTATCGCCATTAGAACTGTATAGTAATTTGTATAACCTACGATGAAGGAAATCCACATTACTATTAAATGTTTATAAATAAACAATATGATGCTTACAATGTCATACGCCTCTATGGAAACGTATAGCAAACGACTTAATGTGCCATAAATTAATTTATGCTAATTCCATAACAATTACCCATATTTATTCATGATGTTATTGAGTTATTGAACTCATTACTCATGGTGATATGATCGAAATGGTATTTATTATGCACTGATCATCAGCATCCGCAACTTAATATTATCCATGTATCTCTAATTTAGTCATAATGATATCAACTTGGATTGCAACATATACGCTCCACACTCGTTAAATCATATTCATCGCCTCATCGATCACATGATCGTGTTACAGCAGATCAAAATGCCCACTGGGACTATTTGCTACTATAAACTTTATGGTATATTTGGGTTTAAAAAAAAAAAATAAAAAAAATTGCAATGCCCACATGCTCATAAATCCTAATCAAATTTATTAAATCAAGTACGAGTATTGTGTGTGAATGTGTTAATAACGCAGTCAGAAGAAGAAGGAAAAAAATAATAATAATAATAAAAAAAAAAACAGAAATAAAAATGAAAAAAAAAAAACGATACGCCCACAATATCCTACACAGAGAAAGTGTGTAAACAGAAATATGAATATGTTTTGTGTGGGGGTATATGTGTGTATATATAAATCTATATAGCACGATATAATATGCGACATATGCGCCGCTATGAGTGGAGATATCAGACAATCAATTGTCTGGCTCGGACCGGCTCTCTCTCTCTCTCTCTCTCTCTCTCTGATGTGGGTAATTGTGCGGCATTAATTTGTGCAAGTAATTTCATTGACGGGGGCTGACTCGTTGACAACAACAGCAAATTTACGCGATATATTATATATATACATATATGTCGGCTCACTTAATGAATAAAAGTTAATAACTAAACGAGCTTTATGACAATATATGTACATATATACACGTTAACTCCCTCGATCATCTGTTGTTTGTTTGTTTAGTGTAAATATTTTTACATTTCCCCTTGACTCGTTAACCTTGATTATATTATGCGCCACATAACACTGGTTATCGGGTTTATCGTTAGTCCTACATAATCCAAAGTTAATTTATGGCAACCACTCTATACTGGGAATCTATATAACTCTCATGATGCCGTTGTGCGACCTTGTTTGTAGTAGTTGCCAAGCGGCAAGTTCAATTTACTTTTATTTTTTTTTCTACCCCAATTGATTTAATTGTATTACCACTGATACTACAATTGATAGATAGATAATTTGCTAATTTATGACAGCGAAACTACCGAATTTACTATGCTATCGCTGGCATAGTATTCGCATAGTTGTCAATAGAACATTGGGTTTTCTATTAGGGATTATGGATTATAATAGAAATTCTAATCAAAAATTAAGTAGGTTTATTAGTAATTAGTAATTTCTTAAAGGCATCATTTATGTATTATTATGTGAAGGAGTACTTTAAACAGCGTAAATAAATAAATAAATAAAAAAAAAATTATAATCGATATATTTTTTAAATTTATTGTTAAAAAGCTAAGACAATTTTGTATTTTTTTCTTATTCTGTTTTCTTTTCTCATTAAAAATGTCTCAAATTTCCGTTTTATCTCTCATTATCTTTGTAAATTTATCGTATATCTCTCTGCTTATTCAGGGAATAACTTGTTGCCCTCAATGAGTAACTGCGCCAAACTTTATAACCTTGATCTGTTTGTTATCTGGTGCTAGGCTGCCTAAGATGTAATTTACTTAAACGATTGCAAAAGAGACGGAGGCAGAGAAAGCGTGAGAGAGTGGGAGAGTAGAATGCCATGAACTGTCGGCAATTCGCCATTATCCGCTGTGCTTTAATACACTCCCGGATTAAAGCGTTTAAGTGTCGACAAGTGGCCTGTGTTAGGCTTTTAAACAGTATATTGTGGCCCATTTGCCCAGGGCATTATCCGTCCCACGATGCGATATACTATATATATATTTTGCCTGCACGTCAACAAGTTCTCGCTCATTTGCTGTTGTCACTCTTCATTGAGATAACTTAGAGAGAGAGAGAAGAGCAACAAAAAAGAAACATCCGGTACAGCCAGGCCTGGCCTTGTCTGGTCTGGGTTCCCGAGCCATCAAGAGAACACCCCCTTAAACAGATCTGTATCTTCCAGTGCCGTGCACTTAAACGAACAAAAATCATCTTCACAATGGCGCGTAGTTTACTTGCTGCTGCCCATTGTACTTTGCATTCTGGCATTTATTATATTATTATATCGTACATATATTTGAATAAAGTGAATTACGTTCGGCAGAAGAAGAAGAAGGTCTGCCTTCTCCTCTGAGAGTTCAACTCCCTATACACCGTCTGCCTAATTGAGTTTGAACATCATGTCGAGCCGAATAACACACTCTCCTACTCTTCTCTCCTCTCCTCTCCTCTGCACTTCTCACTCCGCACTCAATCGAACAAAGAAGGCATAGGAATTTTTTACTTGACATTACTCTGCGAATTCTTTTCAATTTTGCTTTGTTTTCTCTTTATGTGTTCATGTCCACCCCATTTTGCTCGCTCAGCTCTTTCGTTTCCTACTTCAATTTAAATATTGTGCCCCCTTTGACTCGATCGAAGCGTTTATTCAATTTATACACCCTCCCCCCCTCCCCAACTATAAACCTCAGCCAATATATTGCGTGGGCGTTTAGCGTGATTTTCGATTTTTTTTGCACGCTTTTTCATGATTTTGTAAAAAAAAAAAACAGAAAATATTCAAATTTGTTTGCGGCTCTGCTCTGATGAAAATGTCACGTCCACACAAACTGAATACGGCATGTATTGGTCACATATGCCCACTAATTAATTAGCTCTGGTTTCTTTAATTAGCAAACCTAGAGAGCAAATAAATATATGTATGTAATATAGTATATCATTTGGGAATTTTTTAGACGTTTATGCACGTGCAAATATTTTTGAATTTCGCAATAATTTTGGGTTAGCTCTTGACTTTGTTTGGTGGGTTAGAGATAGAGAAGCTATTTTACATTCCATTTTCCATTAAAGAAAATATAGTATATTTTAAACGCCGAAAGCGCAGCAATTATAAGAACTAAAGATAACAAATTATTTCAGAAGATTTTTCTCACACACTAAACTATATTTTGCGCTTATTATGAAATATATTTATCTCATAATTTTCTACTTCTATATACTTATAGATGAGTAGTATATGCACCCAACTTGCTAATTTCAAATCGATCGATCCAAAAACTTTAAAGTTTTTCAATATATTGCTTATATTTATACACTTTCACATAATTTTCTATGTGCTATACAAAGTTTTCAACTCTATACACATTACCAGATCTGCTATAGCTATATAGCATATATATAGTATATATATATATCACATCCTGCAGCTTGAGCTGCTGCATTTGGTGCGCTAATGACGCAAATCGAGCAATGAACCGAATGGATCAGAGTACGACGCTTTCTGCGTGTGCGCGAAATTAGCGTGTCTGAGTAGGAGAAGGAGAACGCATACTCCTCCTCCTTCTCCTTCTCCTCCTCCTCCTTCTCCTCCTCCTCCTTCTTCTTCTCCTTCTCTGTGTAGCATTTATCGAACGTGATCGCACAATACGGTGGCAGTATTATGGGCAGTAGTGTAAAGTACTCTATACTACAATTGGGGCTCATTATGAAAATATTTTTTGCCCTATAGCTGAGCCACACCCACTCCAAATACACACACATACACACACACACACCAGCTCGTAGCTAACCTAATATGGTATTGTATAAGAGGCGACACCATAAATATTTAGAAACAAGCCTCAGCATTGTTTACACAAAAGAAAAAATAAAAAAAAAAATAAAAAAAAAATGAAAAGCAAAATCGCAAAAAGAAAACAAGAAACAAAACGAAACGAAAAATAACAAAAATATAAACTGGACGATATAAATCGAGTACCCTACCCCGCTTCTCTATATACCATATATATATAGCGTATATATCGTATTCTTAAAAGCACGTGATCGTACAGCGAGTTTCAGCTTGCAGCAAGTCTCGAGCTTAGCTCAGTTCTCTCTCGCTCTCTCGCTCGCTCTCTCTCTCTCTCTCGACTTGTCTCGAATATCATTGAAGTTCGCTGGAATGCCAAACAACAAGTGTAGAATAAAATTGAGTCAGCCAAGTACGTATGGTACACGCTATAGAGATGGTTGCGTGTCGGCAAGGTAGGAGCATAAAATAATGAAATAATTATGAAAACAGTGTGAAAGAAAATCTTGTTCTTGTACATTTTCTTTTTTATAAATATGACGATCTTAAGTACGCGCGAAATGAAATCATGATGACCAGCGAACCGGTTTATCGAAAATCGATTGCAAAAAAAAGGTATAAATCCAAAAAAAAATCCTATTGAAACCAATAGAATCGGCAACTGGCACTGGCTACGGCTGCTGTTGACTGATGATGTAGTCGTAAAAAAAAATAAATAAAAAAAATATGAATATGAATATATAGAGAAAAAAAATCCCGTGATTCGACACGCTGACGATGACACAGGCGTTACAGCCCCGCCCCCTTTATGCACTAAACGCTGCCATTGCCAAGATTTACAACCAATGTCAGTCATCGAATGTAGAGACGACTAAAAATAGTTGCGCGCTCAGCTGTGCGCCTGATATCGACAACAACAACGGCGACGACGACGACGGCGACGACTCGTGACAGAACTGTTCCCAATAGGCCGCTAGCGTTACTTAACATGGCTTATCAATATGTGACCAAAATGGCCAAGACGAAGGCGTAACAAAGTTCGCATATACCTGCAGAGTTATTAAAAAATTGAAAAAATCAAATCAAATTTGATGGAACAACATATAATTTTGTGTGCATCTGATAATCAAGTCAAGTGTCTCTATAATTAAAACGATAATTTGTTGATGTTATACGATACTATAAGCCTAATTTAGCAATGAAATTATAATAAATAGTAACTTTAAAAATAAATCGATAAGTGCCAGTTATAATATATTATTATATGCACAATTTATTTAAGAATTTAATTTCGGAATTATCTATTTGGAACAACATAGAAATAACTTGAAAAAGATGTCGATAATTTGCTAATATTTAATGGTATTACATGCTCAATTTGGTGATGAATTATCTCGGGTTTACCTCTCCAAAACTGGAAAAAAATAACTTAAAAAATAAATCGATAATTGTTAAGTAAAATATGATATTATATGTCCAATTTAAAAATGCAACATTATCAGGTTTAAGTCAATAAAACTTCATGCAAATAACTTGAAGAAGAAGCGAGAAAAACATGATTTTGCCACGCCTATTTCTAACTATGCAATAAAATTAAAATACCCTTACTTGCATAAGAGTACACGACATATAGACTCGCCAAAATGATGTTCTACCTTATCAGCGACAAGAACCTGTGTGTATTTTTTTTTTTTGGGTGCAAAGCAGCGACGCGCGCGTCAACTACCCCAACAACGTGAGACAATCATATACGACATACATATGGTATATACACTCGTACTACCAGCTTGGTCTAGTATCTTATCAATCCAACCCATATATTCTCGTATTTTCTGCATATTTCATGACCTCGACTCGCGAGCGTTTTAACACACATTTAAAATTAACATAGAATTGGGTTGACATAACTTTTAAGTATATGTGGAACATTGTCACGTTAAGAGTGTGTTTGGGATGGCCATAAAGATAAGAACGGTTACTTGATTTGGCTATAAAAAATTATTTTAGAACATAAAACTACAAGTAGTATTGATATCAAAGTCAGTTTGAGTTAAGATTATCAATTTTAATATGATTTATAAGGCATGAGAAACGACAGACTGATGTTGTTTAAAATAGGTTTTTTGTTTTTATATTTTCAACACTTTCAGCTTGCTATAAAACAAACCGCACATCTTCATATCCATCATGCAAGCGATGCTATAAATTTTGATGGCCCCATAAACGCTGCATACAGGTAGCATAGCAGCAGTCGAAAGTGCATTTTTATAGGGTATTTGCGAGCTAAATTAAAGGTTTCACGTCACGCCACAGACATTTATGGACGTTTCTCTCTCTCGCTCTCTCTCTGTAGAGACTGCAAATAGGCACTATTCATTTATTTAAACAACTGCGCGCTTGGTCATTTTTCATCTCTCTCTTCCCTGCCGGTTCCTCCCTCCCTCTCTCTCTTTCTCTCTCTCTGCTGTCTGATGCAATGGCAAAGTGTAAACATTTTGCAACAGGCCGCCCTGCTGTTTGCTGCTGGCCTTGGCAAGATCCCCAGACGCATTAGGCCCCTAAGCAAGTACCCCCTCTCTTTCTTTCACTCTCTTTCTTTCTCTTTCTTCTTCCCTCTCTAGTTTTGGGCTATGCAACAATATTGTTGACTCTGCTTTGCTTCATTTATTTGCCATTTTGTTGCCCATCAACGTTTTTCGGGGACCATTAGTTTTCCAAGCGTGGCAACATATGGGGCCACTCTCACTCTCTCTCTCTCTGAAGGGTATTACTAGTCTATTAAATTGCCCTAACTGTGTGTAATTAGCTGTAATTTGAGTGTGTGCACCGTATGCGCCATTGCCATAACCGATGTCCACATAAACTTTTCATTGACCATAGCCGTCATAGACGTTGAATGGCCTCAAAATGTCTCTGTGTGTGCACTTAACATAATATTTTCATTTGATTAGCCACTAGTACAATATCATGGGATCCAGTAGTATGCAATTATAGCCTATAACTTTGAGAGAAATTAAGTTATGAACATATGGTAACATTTTAAGGGGGGTGACAGTCCAAGAGAAATGGTTTCGAACGCTTAATATAGTGATTGCTTTAGAAAGGGGAATATTTGGGAACGTTCTAGAAAACCTTTCTATTTTATTATGTTGAGCTAAACAGGTAAACGAAAGCGTGGCATGCGCAAATGTTTAAAAAAAAATTTCCTGAAAATATCGCAAAAATTCGAAAATTTTCAAAACTTCTATATTGAAATATTTTAAATGTAGGATTACTAAAGGTATCAAAACATAAACAAAATGTCATCCCGCTCTAAAATCGATTAATTTTTAACAAAGTTATGGTGGGTGAAAATTCAGTCTAGAACCCCTGTATAGTGTCTCACATGTTAAATTTTTTTGGTGATTTCAACATGATTTTTGGCCAAAAATTAAACATTGTCTAAAATCAATTTAAACACTTGTTTAGTACTAATATTGACCTCCGCAATTAATTAAAAGTAAAAACTTGCAATTTTAAATTTTTGAAAAAAAAAATTTCTGAAAAAAGATAAGGGGGGACTCTTACCAATATCGCACAAATTTGAAAAATTTCCAAAACTTCTAGATTGAATTATTTTTAATGTTGGATTACTAAGGGTATCAGAACTTAAACAAAATGGCATCCCGCTTTAAAATCGATTGATTTTTAAGAAAGTTATGGTGGTTGCAAAGTCAGTCTAGAATCCCTGTAGAGTATCACATATGTCAAATTTTTGGATGATTTCGGCATGATTTTTGGCCAAAAATTCAACATTGTCTAAAATCAATTTAAACACTTGTTTAGTACTAATTTTGACCTCCGCAATCGATTAAAAGTAAAAACTCGCGATTTAAAATTTTTTTAAAAAAAATTTTGTGTAAAACAAGTGGGTAAGGCTACAGTCGGGCGCCCGACAGTAAGATACCCTTCTCCCAAATTTCCAAATCCGTTACAAACGTGTAACCACACTCATAATTTCAAACAGAGAATTCTGCACAAATACTTCTAGTACATATAGCTTACTCGCTCGCACTCACACAGCGACGCGCGTAAAGAGTAAAGCGACACGACGCAACGTCGACGTCGGCGTCAACTGCTCAAAGCAGCGCAAAAGCTGCTGCCCGTACCGAACATTTGTACTGAAAACGTTGACTTGAATAACTTCTGTGTTATTAGTCCGATCGGATTGTAATTTGGAGGATATGTTCATATTGCATTTAGCTTTATACATACCAAAGTAGAACGGTGGGCGTGACATCAAAAATTTGAGATAAACTTTATCTGCCTATGATTTACAGGAACCTTCATGCCAAATTTGGTATCTCTAGCTTTTTTAATAGCTGAGATCTGTTGTCTCATACAGACGGACAGACGGACAGACAGACGGACATGTCTCAATCGACTCGGCTAGTGATCCTGAGCAAGAATATATATACTTTATGGGGTCTGCCACGCCTCCTTATGCCTGTTACATACATTTTGCACAAAGTTAGTATACCTTTTTTGACCATTTTTAATGGTCGAAGGGTATAAAAAGATAAGGGGGGACCCTTACCTAATATGCATGTAAAATTGTAAATGCCCATATTGCAGTTATTGAAAAGTAGAAAAAATCGCTCAAAAATCCCAAACATGTAGTGCAATTTAGTTTCTAAATATCAAACTATACCATACCATAACGACACACAGAAATCAGATTAGATTAGATAGTTTAAATCAAACTGAGTACTAAATGCATTTAAAGTGAAAATAATTATTTTCCAGTATTACAGCTGTGTAAACAAAAGAAAGTTTAAGCATACTTAGGGTTCTCTAATACTTTAAAGGGGGGCACATTAAAAAAGCATTGCACATTTAGTAACCTTATCGCAAAGGAAATAGTTTGACTCGCTAAAGTTTTCTCTATAAATGCAGTAAACTATTATATCTATGAAGTGAACAATCATCAGCGTTGCGCTTAACTGATGCAGTTCCCTAACCTTTTTTCAATTACCCTAGAAACTTAATTAAACTTTGGGGTACAACTACAATACGATGTTTTATCGATTTTGAGTGTCGAGAAAGAGTTCAACATGCACGTTATTGAAAAACGCTGTGTCAACATGACGTATGCGTAACGATAACTGTTAGTCAGCCTCATACGCCATGTTGGCCGCAAATAGTTAAGTAAAAATAAAAGAAAAAAAAAATAAGAAGTGGTACAAATGGAGGTAGAAAAGCGACGATAAGAGAGAGAGAGAGAGAGAGAGACGACACAAATATCTAGCTGACACCACAACGATGATTCACACCGCCGCCGCCCTGCGTTGCCCTTTCCCATCGTGCGAGAGAGAGAGAGAGAGAGAGAGAGAGAGAGAGAGAGAGAGAGAGAGAGAGAGAATTATTCTCTATACGCTGCATTTTGCCTACGAATCGACGGCATGAACTTTTGCCAAGTCAAGCAAAAAAAAAAAAACAAAACTAAAAACAAAAAAAAAAAACAAGAAAATTTGCACTTACATAACATTTTTCTGATACCTGTATTGGGGGGGAACTACAACTACCTAGTAGTAGAGGCAGTGCTGCCTTTGTTTGGCAACATTATATGTTGCATGTTGCATGAGCTGCATTTATAGCATATGCATTAGATATGCCACAAAAGGGTATCGTGTTTTTTTTTTTTTTTCAGGAAGCACTCTCTATGTATTCGCGTAAATATAACTCGACATTGGCAGCACTCGCGCTGCTCAAACTGTGCATAGACATGCCGGCTGATGATGTCTATGTCTATAACAAATTTCATATGAATTGCTATATAAATAAATGATTTAGATACGAAATACGCAATTATAATAGGGCAACGTTAAGTCGTGCGATTTGCTCGCCGCTCGCTATGCCGTGTTAGTTTTTCTTTTTTTCTTTTTCTTTTTTCTTGTTTTGCTTTTCGCGCTACACAGCGCGAGACGTAGCAGAGAAGAAGCAGAAGAAAACGAAGAAGAAGCAGAAGAAAACGAAGAAGAGGAGGCAGAGGTTGAGGCTCGCAAATAACTGTGCCTGGGCTATGCGGTACGATAATGCACGTGATTTTTCTAGCCAGTGCGCTTACTATGCGCTTACAATGAATGCTACGTAATTATTATGAAATAAAAAAAAAAAAAAAAAACAAAAAAAAAAAAATTGCAGAAAAAATGTGGCTGCTGTAGTTTGCAGTTTTTTATGTGCCACGGTTCAATGACCCGCATTGTTGTTGTTGTTGTTGTTGTTGCTGTGGCAAGTGCACTCTATACAGGTTTGCCTTTTGTGTTGCCAAAAACAGCAAGAGAGCGCTAAAGATAAAAAAAATAACAAAAAAAAAAAATAAAATTGTAAAAGCCTTGCGTGTTGGCATTTTCAGCGTCGCAGCGTCTGCCACAAAATGTTGGCCAAGTCAGGGCAGCGAGGCAGCGAGGCAGCGCGCGTTTTGGGGGTAGTAGGAGGGCGTGTGGGGAGGTGAGCTGTGAAAATCAGGTCAAGCCTGACTTGACTTGGCCTTTGACTGTTGTTTATATCGTACATATGTATATTGCGAGCCTGGTATAGCTCGAGCCTGTTTTTTAATTGCTGTCCTTTTCTAGTTGTCCTTGATAGCGATGGCGCTGGCTTGATAGCTTGACAAGTTGATTTCCTTGGCGCCAAAGTACTAGACTGGAGCCCGTCGGACGGGGTGGGAAGGGAAGGGGAGAGGACTCTACTCGAGCCTGTGCCCGGGTGTACCCGTGCCCTCTGCTTGCCCTTTGTCGAGGCATATATAAATTGATTCAGTAACTTTAGTCTTGCTCTCTCTCTCTCAGTCTCTGCTTGTCTCGCTTGCACATGCGTGTGGGTGTGTGTGCGTGTGCGTGTGTTCATTCATTGATTTGCCCAACCTAACAATAGGGTCTTTTTTTCTCTCTCTCATACTCTACACAACTCTCGCTCCCAGTCTCCAATTTGCGCTCTTTTCCCCGCTGCCTTTCAGACGTTCTCTCTCTCTCTGCTACGTAATTCTATTTGCTCTGCTGCTGACGCAAAGTGTCCTTTCCAGCTGTGGCAGCTCACCCTCGCTTCTCTCTCTCTCTCTCTCTCTCATTCTCTCTCTCCCACACAGAGTCTTGCTCCCCCCTAAGAAGACATGCTCAATGTGCTTGCTGTTGGCCCACATTGGGCCCGTTTTTTCTGTGTGTGTGTGTGTGTGTGTACTTAAAAGGGCTTAGCAAAGCATATGATGGCATAATTTACATTTCAGCTGTAATACCCTAGCAAGGGGTATATTAGTTACAGCAACATATAAAAACAAATTCATAACTAGATATCTGCAACTTTATAAATTGTGTATATGCCTTATAGTTTTACTATTTTACAGGGTATTTGCTAGCCTACCCCGCTCGCCTGCTTTCTCCTTCGCTGTTGTTGAATTTGACACAATTTTGTTTGGGTTGTTGTGGGAGGTCCCCAAGTCATTGCACTCTCCGGGACAAGGGTTGCCTGATACTTAGCCCAGTTTAGTCCTAGCGCACTTTAAACGGGCGTGTTCCACTTTTTTCTCTTCCTTCTATTGCCTCCTACTGCTCCGCCTTCTCCTCCCTTTTCGCCCTTTGCTTCTTCTGCTTCACATGCAAATTCGGTTCAAGTGTGTCTAAAAGTCATAAAATATAGACATAGACATCGTACAGTTTAGTGACCCACTTGGGGAACCTTTTGCGCGTCATCTATCATTAAATATGGAAAATCCAACAATGACAAAAGGTGTTTATCATCGGAAACTTTTTCTTAACCCAACTTGGCGGGCTTAATGAACTGAAAAATGACAAGCTTTAAGTAAAATGTGAAGTTTTAACAGCTTGAGGTGAACTATATTTAAATGGCAAAATAAATAAAATAAATATAATATTTTAAAAGAAAAAACATCTTTAAAATATTTTATATTGTTTAAATTGTTCATATTGTTTAAAATTTGATGTTTTGTGCATTTTCTGCCCCTAACTCAACTTGTTCTCCCCTGATGTCTAATGTTAGGTGACAAATTCACATACCAATTTAATTCCAGAGTTTTCTGGATTTACTTCAATTAATATGATCTCTTTATTTGAAAATAAAAAATTTACGAATTTATTTTGATTGAGTTAAACTAAACAAACTAGTTGCAATGCAGGTTTAAACTGAGTTCACATAGAACTCCATACGATACTATATGCCTGACGTTTCCCTAGTTCTACTTGGATGCATTGCACCCTGTTTTCAGAGAGGTGTGTCCTGTATAATGCACTTTGATATCTACCATGGAAGTTGCTATTGCTGTCATAGTCATGCAACGTCAGTTTATAGAAAGGTTCGAAGCCAGAAAAGTGCTATACAGTAGGATACCCTTTGTATCTAAAAAAAACTGCTAAAAATTGTTATTAAGCAAAAATCGCTAAAATCACATAGACTGAAGAAGAATATATATCATGATTTTCTTTCGACTGTGTATACCTTAGTTTTTTTCTGTAACCTAGGGTATATTACAAGAGAAACGATGGAAAATTCCGCTACGCTCTTGTCGAGTAGTAAAAATCGTCTAAACACACACAAGAAAACTGCAAGATGAGAGTAAAAATTTCCACATTGCACTTACGTCACTTTTTGAGTGGGTGAGTGGGTGCTAATCGTTGCATAGCAGACAGCTTGTGTCAGCTAGCGTAGCTACAAATGGGTTAAGTGCTCTCATCATCATATATATAGAGGGGGGAAATCGGTGTCGATTGCAGCAAATGAGCTGCTGATTAGCAGACACCTAGCAACTGTTTCTAAATTTATAGAACTTTAAAGTGGAATGTGTAGGGTAGACACTCGATAAAGTGTACACGCTGGGGAAGGAGTTTGAAAAAAGAAAAAAAACAGAAAAACATAAAAATAACAAAAACTCTAAGAAGTTTTTAATTTTAATAATTAAGACAGCATAAACTGCAGTAAAATCTCTGTGGAGCAGTGCAGCCTTTACTCTACACTGCTTAGTCTTTATACCCCACTCCGCTGTGCGCTTACAGGGTATATACGCAGCACTAATTAACTTGTCGATGCTGCGGTCAGTGAACAACTCAACGCCATGTTTAATCTGTGCAAATGTCCATATAGAAACGAGGTGGGTGTGTGCAAGATAGAGAGGGGAAGAGGGAGGGTAAGAGAAGTGGAGTGGGAAGGGGAGCTAGGCGTACAGAAAGAGATGTCGACTGACCTCAAATGCGACATGACATCGCACCGTGTCAGTTGATTTGCATAAACGTTTTAATTAGCGTGCTTGTGTTGGGCTGCCTGTCTAGGGTGTGCAGTGTGTGTGTGAGTGTGTGGGTGTGTGTGTGAGTGTGTGGGTGTGTGTGTGGGTGTCTAGTATCTAGGTGTGTGTGTGTGCATTATGCTCTGCTGTGCGTCTGCTCCTGAGGGCGACTAATCAAATGATGTAAAAACAATTTTTCGTTGTCATTTTTTTTTTTTTTTTTTTTAGATCCAATTGAATTCAATTGAAAAGTAGCCTGCCTCTGCGCCTGCTCTAGCCGTCATTTCATTTGATTCCACTTGATTTGATTTGATTTAATTAGCTTAAATTAGCTACAGCATATTTGCAGCTCAGAAAAGATAACGAAAAGTTATGCAAAATGCAAAAGGCAAGAGCAAGTCAACAAAATTCTCAGATTGCAAGTAAAATAAGAAAAGGCAGAAGGGGAATTACGGAGGGGAGATAAAGAGAAGCCTAATGTAAACGTTTGTTAATAACTTTATATAGCAAGTGCCTTATATATATATGTGTGTGTGTGTATGTGTGTAATTGCAATTGCAACGACGACGGGGCCATAAATTGAGGCACCTTGAAATGAAAAACTAGCATAATATTGACATACATATGGAATATGCACATGGATTCAAAGCAGACTAAATACTCAAATACACTCACAAACACTCACACACACTCACACACACATACTGAGCCTACTTATGAGCTTGCTCCATATAGACCTTATATGCATGCTTTGCCAACAATTAAACTTGAACGAGGATCTTCAGTTTGTTTGATCAATTTGATATTGAGGCCAGCCTATAAATGCGGTACTTTACAAACAAATTTTGTTGCTAATAAGTCACACACAAGTGCAAGTTCCCTAGGCTATTATACCTACTATTATATCATTGCATACTCATATTGTGATCATGATAATAGGTATTTCCTGTGTGCCATAAACATATAGGGCGGTCTAAAGGTCTTTATTATAATTTGTATTATTTGAAGAACTACAACACAAGCTTATAAACCTATGGTACTCCCTACTGAGCTTAGAGCACCTCTATCAGTCGTAAAAGTGCGAATCATTTGGAAATATAACTCGAAAACTGTTTTGAATTTGATTTTAACTTTCTTAAATAATGTAAAGCAAAAATTAAAGTAAAATTTTGTACCCCTCTTTTTTGGATACCAGATCAATCTAGAGATCAAAACTTCAAGATAATGGCATTCCAAAAGAAAATCCGATCATATATGACAAAGTTGTGACTGGCTAGAAATTATTAGGAAATTTTAATTATCGACAAAGTTATGATTGTGATTGTGCTCACACCTGACATTATCTATATCATATTTGTAATTGTTTCATGTTAAATAGTAAAAGGAAAACAATGAGTGCAATAAATAAAACCACGCCTTATAGGGTGTTTCGGAAGAACTGAAGGAAATATCATATTTTATTGCATATCTGATAAGAATGCCTTCAAATATGAATATCTAACATTCCAGTTTTTTTTTTTAATAAACTCTATAGGGTTTTGTTTCACACTCTGCTATGCTGCTCTCAGTTAACTATATATTATTTTCATTCATATCTAAAGCGGATGAGACTGAGAAAAAATGTAAAAATGTAACTTTCCGTTAGTCTGTTGCATATTTATAGCATGCAATTATATGTATATATAATATATAATTTTATATATATATCGTATTCTTCTCGAGTCTTATAAAGCTTGCATTCTTTTTTAAATATCTTCAAGGGAGTGACTCATTGAGGAATCCCGTTTTTAAATGTACTTTACAAGATGATATCACTGGGAAAGAGTCAAAATTAAATGCTTCCCCTTATAACTATAATTCTTCAAGTTTTGTGTTTTTTTTCATTAATTTATTTACGCAATCTGCTGCTATATCAGTTAGTACTATATAGTTGCTATAAATCAAGGCATGGTCTAGCTTGTCGCTCACTCATTCTAAGCATATTTAACACCGCTTGTCAAGTCGATCGAACGTAGCAATCTATCAGAGACTGTGTCTATTTCAAAGTCTTGTCGATCGGTCGCTCTCTTTCTCTCTCTCTTTCCCGCTCTATACCTGTCTCTCTCTCCCTGGCAAGCGAAATGTTGTTGCTGACAAGCGAAATCATTAAAAGTGTCAAATGACAATGAAAGAAGTACAAATTTTGTTTTCTTTGTTGTTCATCTTCTTTTATTTTGTTGTTGTTGTTATCAATGTTGTTATTTTTGTTGTTGTTGCGACGTGCGCAGAATTTCAATTGAAATTTGCAATTCAATTTTCGCATTAAGCAGGAAGATATGGGGGGTGGGTAGGGGGGTACTGGAATTGGTCTCACTCTGCGCTTATTTAGCATGCGAATTGCGACCCCTCGCTCTGGCTATGATGATACTATCGAAAGCAGAACGAACTCCCCATGAAACGCACAAAAATATTTAAAAAATTGAATCGTTTTGCGGATTTCGCTTCGATTATAATAGTTGCTATAAACGTTTTTTTCCCCTTTCCTCTTTTCGGTTTTGTTTTTGTGCGCGAGTTACGCTCGGTTTGACTGCACAAACAGCTTAATTAAGTATACGCCGTGTGTGCGCTACAAAATTGGCAAAGTTGGCATATTATAATACGTATACTTAATATATTTATAAGTAGTTTTAATTGTGCATGCTGTGGTGGCGGCGATTTAAGCGAGATTTTTAATAGAATACAGGCGGATTGTGGCTATATATGACGTAAAATGTGGTTAGGGATATTGTAATGGAAGGAAAGTGAGATTATAAAAAAGAAAAAAGAGTGTATAATACAGGGATTTAAACAAAGAACTTTCAGTATGTGAGTTTATAAGTAGTAAATGTTTATATTTAGCAAAACTTGGTAAGGTATTTATTTAAATGCATTATAAAATATATAAGCTCATTGTATCTATATAGAATTTTATTTCTTAATCATTCTTTAATCAATTTTCGGGTAAACACACACAAATCAATGATTTTAAATGCAAAATCAATAATGTCTATAAAATGTTCCCCCTTTTTTTTTTTTTTTTTTTTTTTTTTTACGATGCTTCTTAATGATTTGTATTTTGTACTGTACGTGTTTACGTGCCCCAATCGAGATATATTTTTGCCGGTTTCGATATTGTCAGATTAATTAATTAGACATCGAAATTGAAATTGAATTAGATGCGCGAATTTGGATGAATCAGAAACTGAACCGACGGCTGTGCAGGGAGGGTCGCCTGTGCGACCTCTTTATGAGCAGAAGCAGTGGCTCGGTGGAGGGAGGGTGGCGACTTTGTGGAGACGGCGCTTTCTTTATAAGTATATTATATTGTGTGTGTGTGTGTACATACCGTATATTGTTATGTATATATTGTATATAGCACAATATAATACTCTGTCCAGTTGGTTCTTTTTATTGCTTTCTTCATGTATTTTATGTGCTCGAGGAGGGTGGAGGCGCCTCGACATAAATTGGAATGTTTCGCGAAATGTTTTTACCATGTGTCGTTGAACCAATCGGGAATTCAGATCGCTCTCGAGAGAGAGTGTGAGTGACAAGGACAAACAAGGGGAATGTATATATGATGATATTCCTTTGGTTATTTAACATATAAATAAAGTATATCATCACCTTCAGTGTGTTAACACATATTTCTGTTGACTGACTGATTGAGTTGATTGGGTTAAGAGCGGAACATAATAAACAAGGCAGCAGATTTATAGCCTATAATTCCTTATAAACTGAGTAACTAGTCTAAAATCTAATTATTTCCTTTCTTTCCTTTCAGACTTTGCAGCGCCATTCTTTCACTCAGTATGCTCTCGCAGTATTTGCTCTAAATATCGTTCATTATAATGAATTCCGCGCGGCATCATCGTATTGGAGTGTTTCTGTCTCCATAAATTCGCATAGCACAACAAAACAACAAAAGCACAAACTCTACGTATACAGTTGATCTAGTCACAATTAACTATAAAACAAAAAAGAAATAAAAAATTTGAAAATTGATTTGAAACCAACGATAGAAATTGGAATTTTTAGCCAAGTCTTGAATAAAACAAATATAAAAAGATATATTCAATTTAACTAACGGATACTAGAGCATATCGAGTATCGCAAAACTGGCTAAGAAAATGCCCTATCATCGTGCAGATACATCGGCTCAGGCCGATAAGCTGAGCGGCATTGTGGAGGAGAGTGATCTTTATGAGGGATTTGCGCCGCATGTGGAAACATCTGAAATCAAAACACTTGATTTCTATAATCTACCAAAGCAAACTGGTGAGTAAAATGAATTTATATATACATATTTTATATAGCTAGAAAATCATATATTACTTTTTAAACGAACTTTATCCATGTGCAATTAGTGAAATATGTAGAATAATTCAAAAACAATTCTCTTGACTTTATCCGCCTTATCCGGTCTTTTTTTTGGCATAAACAAACCGCTTGAAGTAAACAGAAAAATAATGATATATTATGCAAGTATCTTAAATTGAACAGCAGGGGCATAGAGATTGGCTCGTATTCAAATGCTAATGAGCTCCTTTTTGGCAATAACTTAGGCATAAATAATGAAAGAGATACCCTATAAATAGGTGATCTATTCCAATTATTTCTGTAGATAAATATTTACTTCATTTTTGCTTGTTTCTGTGTTGAATAATACCCTGCAAAATATGGAAAACTTAATTACAATGTACCTACGCAATATGTGGCATGTGATCTCATGCTGTATATATCGTAAAGAGGGAGGGAGAGAATAAGGGAGAGGGAGATCTCTACACGTGTTTCCTGAAAATACTTGGAGTGAAATATACATTTATGCATTGCCAGAAAGATTATTTGTTTGTGTGTACACATTAATCAATAAACAGAAAAGCCAGAGAAGGCAAAGACTAAAAGGAGCACAAAGCAAACAGAGAAAATAATTTGCTAGAGCTGAAGAAAATTCAATATAGGCATTTATTATAATTATGGCTAATATGGCGGTACCGCCCGGATGGGCGAGTAACCCCAAAATATCGGAATGAAAAAATAATCAAAAAAAATAATCAAAAAAGCAAAACAACTACTTCTACATACCCTATAAATCGTTGGCCGTACCCTCTTTACATAAAAAAAGCTATGCAGTCTCTGCCTACCACTCAGTTATACCTGCCTACACTTTTCTGCTGTTATTTACAGGGTATTGCAAAGAATGAAAAACAAATAGCCCGCAGGTTGCATGTCAAATTATGCTACAGAGTTGTGTAAACATAAACACACTTGAAAATTATTCGAAACGAATTGACAAACGAGTAGAGTAGCGTGAACAAACAGCAAACAGCTGCACGCATAGATACCCTATGCTGCATGCAAAAGGTGTGTAAACATTTTAAATTTGCACACTCCTTAAATCGAGTGAGATAATTACACAGTCCGATATACAACTCAGTAGATAAATCAAGTGCGCGATGCAGCTGTCATAAATCGAGGGTATATATGCCCCGAGCAGTGTTGATAAACACAGTTCGTACTGCCTGCTGCTGGTCTTAAACAAATAAATAAAAAATAAATTCACTGCAACACATTTAACCCGATCGAAATGCAGAGAGAGAGAGAGTCGGTTGTTTCTTTTTCACTCTCTTATTTCTTTTTATTGCATAATTTTACCTTTTTTTTTACACAGTGTTGAACAATTTTTCAATTTGTATAGGCATTTTTTTTATTTATTTTAATTTTGTTTATTCAATTTGTTTTCGCTTTCAACGGCTCGTGAAATCTCCCTCTCGCTGTGTGTGCATTGCAAATTGCAATTAACATAAACTTTATCCATATATAGAGAGAGAGAGAGAGAGAACGAGGAATATAAGACGTATACGTATACTTGCAATTTGAACAGGTTTTTGGTTATTGAGCACTTTTTACAGCCATTGTTTTTGGCCGGGCCAAGAAAAAAGGCGGCGTAATCAACGCAATCAAAGCTTATCAATGTAATGATAATGAAGGTTATACAACAAATTGACCTACATATATACCACCCACACCCCTCCAGCAAGGTCAATATGGGAACAAAGCAAAGGAAATTAAATTGAAAAATTTTAAAATTCAAATTGCAGACGTTTTCCATAAACAAAAAAATATTCCAAAATTTCTGAATGGAATACAAACGCGATGATGATGAAATCAAATGATGGAAATCGATTCTCATTTTAATGGCACATCAAAGGCAAATCAAAATTTTACATATTCACAACATTAGAGAGAGACAGAGATAGATATAGTTTGAGATATATATAGTACGTGTAGTATATGTATTTATTGGATTTTATATCGCACTCATATTTTGTCAAAATGCCAATGTGCATTAATGCCAATTGCATTGCGAAATGCAATCTGCAAGCTGCTCTCTCTCTCTCCTCTCTCTCTTGCTCCCTCTTTCTCTCTTTCCTTCTCCCTCTCTCTCTTTCTCTCTCTTGCTCGACATTCGATAATCCATTAGTGGAGGCTCCTCGCAGTCGCTGACGACATTGGCCTTGATTTTGATTTTGAATTTGCTGTGTTAACCCTGTAGAAGAGTTTGAAGTGCATATGTGAGAGGGTAGTTTGGCGTGTTACGTTATACAAATTATATATATTCTTGAACTGTATAAGCAACTGGATGGATAAGAAGAATATCAATAAATTCGAGAATAAAATTGTATATTTGATTTATGGCATCTATTCCTGAACCTTATCAAGTAATATAAGAACACACTGAACTCTATGAGTACAGGGTATTGTAAGGTGCCGTCTCTCCTTTGGTTGTTTTTTGCTTGGGGGCATATTCTTAGTAGGCCTTGCACACACACATATACAAATATTACCTGTCTCTGTATTGCAGTTCTTGGCTCGTTTCAAGAATTCTTATTGGCACAATTATAATTTGGCGAATCTTCAGCGCGACACACACGCTAAATACTCTATGTTGTTGTTTTTATTGTTTCGGGAAAATCCGATTGCAATATCTATATACTCTAGATCTTTGACATAATGCTGAGCATCGTTTTTTTCCTTTTATTAAATTCTCTACCGATTGTTGTTGTTGTTGGTTCCTCAGATACAAACAAAAAGCATTCACGTTTTTATGGCAGCTGGCGTACGGCCAATTAATTTGTTTAAAAATAAATGCAATTTTCTTTTCATTCTTATACTATTCGTTTTGGGTTTTTATTCTTTCATTTATTTCATTTTTCTCCCTCATTTTTCTTCATCTTAATAATTTTTGCTTTTTGCGTTGTGATAAAGTTTAATGAAACAAGAAAAAAAAATGGAAATTTATCAACTAAATTTTTGTTTACCGCATTGAAAATTAACCCCTTCTATTTATAGAGTGCAAAAAGAAATACCAATTAGTCAGTCGAAATGTTGGGAATTTTCAAACCTCTTCTATATGTTTTTTCTTGTTGCATTTTCTCATCGCTTGTTTATATGATGAGATATGATTAATTTATATAGTATCTTTTTTAATGGATTAAATATCGCCAGCACACGACATTGAAATGATCTCTGATTAAATAAATCAGTTTAGTCATGGGACTCTTTCGATTTTCCTAGCTTGTAGGCGTATTAAATGTTTATAGATTAAAGAATAAAGTTTTCTATATGTACATAAAAAAGTGTTAGCCCATAGTTCTATGCATCTATAATAAAAAACTAGCACATAAATCTATTTATATTATCTATCGACCTAATTTTATCAAAATCGAAACATAAACATTGTTGCTTGTTTGTTATCTTAAGTTTTTTGAGTTTAGTTAGTTGGAATTTTTAAATCTTTCACAAAAAAATCTCTAATTTATTTTCAAAAAGAAAATTCCTTATTAAAAATATTTCTCTGCTCAAAATCAAACTAATTTTCTGCCAAAACTTGAAAATATTTGAATCTACCATGTCACAGGCCGCGTGCCACTTGAACACAGCATCGATTATAGTCTATAACGAGCGTGTTCGAGAATGCCTGTTTATACACCCAAACATATGTATATATATATCTAAATCATCTTAATGGGGTAGCTTAACATTTGATATTTATTTGTTTTTGCCAAGCGCAAAATTTTGCTTACGCAAAAGCAGAGTGAAAATATTTTTGCTCCTGTGACGCGAAACGACGCAAGATTGGTTCAAATTATCTATGCTATATATATACATATATATATAAGGGTATATGGTATTTGTTATTGTTTTGAATTTTCGAAAACAAGTGGAAAGCAAGAAGCAGGCTCTTCAAGTTCGATTAAAATTATTTCTTCTTATACAAAATATGTTTTTTTCGAAAAGAAATTTCCGCAGATCAGGCCACACAGAT
The DNA here is from genome assembly GCA_018901885.1 of Zaprionus kolodkinae. Taxonomy (NCBI): domain Eukaryota; kingdom Metazoa; phylum Arthropoda; class Insecta; order Diptera; family Drosophilidae; genus Zaprionus; species Zaprionus kolodkinae. The sequence continues at coordinate 659,711 of JAEIFM010000059.1, forward strand.
GTGACCATATAATATATATACATATATATATATTTTTTTTTATGATAAATGCATATATCATAAGTGCCACACGCGCTGCCAGGGCAATCGATAAATTTTCAATTAGAAGAAGAGAAGAGAGAAGAATGCGTACCCCTAACCTGCCTTACCCTTCCGTTCCACCTCGCTACCTCTTCCCTCTCCAACGCCATAAACATGGCTACGTCAGTTTGAGCACGTGCCCGTGCGCTAAAAATATGCGAAAAGTGTGCGAAAGCGTTGAGGAATCCACGCGAAGAAGATTCTGTAACTGGTCGAAACCAGTTTCAGTTTTGTGAATTGGTGAATTGGTCGAGATTTGGTCGATTTGCTGCTTTGTTTTGGTTTTTATATTTATTTTTAGTTGTGTTATGCGTTTTCAAAAGAGGATTCCTCGACGTGACTCTCTCTCTCTGTCTCTATTTGTGAATGAATATTGTAATTACCATATATATCGTAGTGTTTATTTTTGTATTTATTATATATCATATTTTTTAATAGTTAATTTATATGCCTGCCTTTCAATATACATTTTTCAACGTGAGATCGCAAATATTTGACCGCTTTGACCGCTGGCAGAAGATCAGCCAAAGAGACAAAGCGGCAGATGGAAATTCCGAAATGGAAAACCACTTGAAAAACAATTTTTATAACTTTCGAAATGGATTAATGATATAGTATAGCAAAAAAGCAGAGTATTTCAAGTGCTTCTAGAAAATTTGCATTGATTTGCTTGAGGCTTGAGTATTCTATTTTTAAAAATAAAACATACATATGTTTATTGTGTGGGGATTTTTTTTTCTTTCCACTCTATTGCTGCGTACTATTTTGTATTTTCTTCATGTGATTAGATTAGTCCAATTAAAGTGATTAAGGCAATTTCATGTGCATAAGTCGCACATCATGCATCATATATTATATAGTATTTCTCTCTCTCTATAGTACGTGTGTGTACGAGTTATTTTTGATCGTAAAAAATATTTTTGGCAAGGTTCAGAGAGATCAAATCCAGTTAAAAAATGTTACGTTACGCCCACTTGTCGAGTTCTCTTGAGTCTGGATGCCTTTTTGTTTTTTCTTTTTTTATATGCGCTTTTCTTGCTTTGATCCGCGCACATAAAATAATCAACGCGTCTGGAGGCTGCCCGAGACGGAGCTGGAGCTGCGGTGGATTTATTAATAATGAACGTGTGTGTGTGTGGGTGTGTGTGTGTGTGTTGTGTGTTCGTGCGACCAGTCACGACAGCTTGCGTGTGTGTGTGTGTGTGTGTGTGTGTGTCTACGATGCGATCTCGACCACGAGTTCTCACAGTTCTCTTTTCCAAAACTTGTTGTTGTAGGTTCAAGCATGTGAGACTAAACTGTCAAAACTTTAGAAATAACGCATAATAATTTTAATAGTATAATAAAGTTTGAGGAGTGAGGAGTAGAGAATGAAAAATGTATTTATTATTTATATAAGATGAAGCAACAATAAATAAGAATAAATAAATAAATACAAAATATTTACCCAAGAAATACACAAATTTCTACAAATAAAATAATAAGTAGGGGCTTTTAAAGCTGTCAGTTCTAACCAAGCCGTGCAAATTGAATTGTTGTGGTTATGCAATGCTCTAATAGCTATGATTATAGCTATAAATTAATGCTAAAATATTTATAAAGAAACTGCAGAATTACTTTCTATGCAAGCTTAGAACTTTTCAAAATATTAAAAGCATTTTGTATATAGAACTTTTTGATGCTTCATCATTTTGCAATAAAAATTCGGAGGCCCCCTTGTTGATAGACAAATTGTGAAAACCTGCACTGTTATATATATATATATGTATTCAATTATTATTTGTATACACCCCTTACTGGGGGAAGGTGTTAGAAACAAGCTGAAATATGCACGTCATAAGTGCGTGTAGCTTTCGACTGGAACATCTGTTGAACTTTGCCAGCTGCCTGCAGCATTGATTGATGGCAATGAGCTGATGACGTGCACTTGCCCTCTCTCTCTCTCTACCTCCCCTTCTATTAAATAGACTAATCCATCAGAGTGTGTGAGAGAGAGAGAGAGAGCGAATCGATAAAAATGTGTTGGCAGCATTAAAAACAAAAAACAAAGCTAAACAATTTCAATTTGCTTTTTTGGCCTCACTGTCAACAGCGGCGCCGACTAATTATACAGTTATCTTTGCTGTGTGTGCGAGTGTATCTAAGGTGAGGTCAAGCACTGTGTGTCGTCACACACACACACACACACACACACTCTCTAGCTTTTGTTTTGTTTACATGCTCTTTGCGATAAAAAATAAAAAAGTAAAGTGAGCAGCAGCGAGAACAAACACAGCAACCGCAGCGCGTAGATTTAATTTTAGTTACACAAAAGCTGCCAGCCGGCAAAAAGATTCTCCCCTCTCTCTCTCGCTCTCTTTGCATCTGCTAAGCTCTCTCTTATTTACTAAAGTAGATAACATTGTTTGCGCTGCGCTAAGATAACAAGCAGCTAGCAGCGGCCAAGAGTGCAAAGAGTGTGAGAGAGAGAGAGAGGGGGAGAGATGGGGCGTAGGGCGATAGAGTGAGGAAGTGCTGTGTTGTCCCTTGGCGAAATGCAATTTACATATGTATGTTTATTTTCTATGTGGCACAGTTGAATTGAATTTATTTCTTTTAACAGCTGCCGGGCAGTGCACTGCATATTTGCAATTAGAGAGCGTGTGGCAAGTGAGAGAGAGAGATAACTTTAAAGAGAGACATGCTTGCTTAAATATTTCTGCCATGCCTGAAAGTAGGCAATGCTTTGCTACTTTGACTGCACTGTGGCGCGCTGTGCAATTTGCGCTGCAGCCGCAAAGTATGCTTTACAAATTTTCGACAGCACAATGCTTATACGCCCCGTGTGAGGGGCATGACTACCATATTGGACGCTACTGTAGTTGCATATGGTAGTGGTTTTAAATAATGGTTAAAAAAAAATGAAGGAATAAATATTTTAAAATTAATACTTATTAAATTAATATATATAAAGTAAATTAACTAATAAATATATTTTAAATTAATACATAATTATTTAATAATATTTTTTTCACTCTGTGCCGCTCTTATTCACTTCGGTAAACCTTTTTCCCATTGTCAACTAAAATTTATAACTCTTTTCGATTCACACTTGCCTGCATCTTGCACAACAGAAATCTGCGATCACATGAGAGCTTAAACATGGCTAATAAACAATCTCTAAAGCTATATTCCAATTAAAATTCCAATAACTAATATGCATTTATGGCCCATTGAATTGTTGACAATGTGTTTGGTTTATTAACAATAAATTGTGCAGGCATAAAAGACGTTTAGTTCAATAATTGCTCAGTTAACTGTTTTGCCTGCCTCTCTCTCTTCCCTCTCCCCTAACTTAAAGTTGAACGAACTTCGTAAATGTAAAGTTACTTTGTTTGGAAAATCGCTAAAGCTTTTTCCCTAATTACGAGAGAGACAGAGAGGGAGAGAGTGCGCGTCTTTTCTAATTAAAAGCTTCTCGAAGAGCTTTTTTTCTTTTATTTCTCTCGACAGCCCCCGAATGAAATGTTTGGCTAAACAATTGACGTGCACGACAAAATGCACCTGTCGCACGATCGTTCTCCCCCCCACCTCTCTTGCTCTCTGTCTCTCTTGTTTTTGCTCTCTTCTATGCTTGCTGCGGCTTGAGCGGCGTCTGACAAATGCGCGCGCTCAGTTTCAGTTCAACCCTCACGCGTTGCGGTCGCGCCGTCGCCGTTGCTGTTGCCGTTGCTGTCCAAAAGTTGTCAACCGTCCAACAACAACAACAACAGAAGAGAGACAGAAAGAGATAGATAGATA